>CM055124.1:29832706-31032706 GCA_029206835.1 Rana muscosa
CCTTTTTACAAGGTTAGCCAAGTGATTTTAGCAGTTGTAAGGGGGGGCTTTCCTTTTTACAAGGTTAGCCAAGTGATTTCAGCAGTTGTGGGAGGGGGGCTCTCCTTTTTACAAGGTTAGCCAAGTGATTTTAGCAGTTGTGGGGGGGCTCCCCTTTTTACAAGGTTAGCCAAGTGATTTTAGCAGTTGTGGGGGGCTCCCCTTTTTACAAGGTTAGCCAAGTGATTTTAGCAGTTGTAAGGTGGGGGGGCTCTCCTTTTTACAAGGTTAGCCAAGTGATTTCAGCAGTCGTGGGGGGGGGGCTCTCCTTTTTACAAGGTTAGCCAAGTGATTTTAGCAGTTGTAAGGGGGGGGGCTCTCCTTTTTACAGGTTAGCCAAGTGATTTCAGCAGTTGTGGGGGGGGACTCCCCTTTTTACAAGGTTAGCCAAGTGATTTCAGCAGTTGTAAGTGGGGGACTCCTCTTTTTACAAGGTTAGCCAAGTGATTTCAGCAGTTGTGGGGGGGGACTCCCCTTTTTACAAGGTTAGCCAAGTGATTTCAGCAGTTGTGGGGGGGGGACTCTCCTTTTTACAAGGTTAGCCAAGTGATTTCAGCAGTTGTGGGGGGGGGGGGCTCTCCTTTTTACAAGGTTAGCCAAGTGATTTTAGCAGTTGTAAGGGGGGGCTCTCCTTTTTACAAGGTTAGCCAAGTGATTTCAGCAGTTGTGGGGGGGGGACTCCCCTTTTTACAAGGTTAGCCAAAATGATTTCAGCAGTCGTGGGGGGGACTTTCCTTTTTACAAGGTTAGCCAAGTGATTTCAGCAGTTGTGGGGGGACTCCCTTTTTACAAGGTTAGCCAAGTGATTTCAGCAGTCGTGGGGGGGACTCCCCTTTTTACAAGGTTAGCCAAGTGATTTCAGCAGTCATGGGGGGGACTCCCCTTTTTACAAGGTTAGCCAAGTGATTTCAGCAGTCGTGGGGGGGACTTCCCTTTTTACAAGGTCAGCCAAGTGATTTCAGCAGTTGTGGGGGGGGGGGACTCCCATTTTATAAGGTTAGCTAAGTGATTTCAGCAGTTGTGGGGGGGACTCCCCTTTTTACAAGGTTAGCCAAGTGATTTTAGCAGTTGTGGGGGGGGGACTCCCTTTTTATAAGGTTAGCCAAGTGATTTCAGCAGTTGTGGGGGGGGACTCCTTTTTATAAGGTTAGCCAAGTGATTTCAGCAGTTGTGGGGGGGGGACTCCTCTTTTTATAAGGTTAGCCAAGTGATTTCAGCAGTTGTGGGGGGGGGGGCTCTCCTTTTTACAAGGTTAGCCAAGTGATTTCAGCAGTTGTGGGGGGGGGACTCCCCTTTTTACAAGGTTAGCCAAGTGATTTTAGCAGTTGTGGGGGGGGGACTCCCATTTTATAAGGTTAGCCAAGTGATTTCAGCAGTTGTGGGGGGGACTCCCTTTTTTACAAGGTTAGCCAAGTGATTTCAGCAGTCGTGGGGGGGACTCCCCTTTTTACAAGGTTAGCCAAGTGATTTCAGCAGTCATGGGGGGGACTCCCCTTTTTACAAGGTTAGCCAAGTGATTTCAGCAGTCGTGGGGGGGACTTCCCTTTTTACAAGGTCAGCCAAGTGATTTCAGCAGTTGTGGGGGGGGGACTCCCATTTTATAAGGTTAGCTAAGTGATTTCAGCAGTTGTGGGGGGGACTCCCCTTTTTACAAGGTTAGCCAAGTGATTTTAGCAGTTGTGGGGGGGGACTCCCCTTTTTATAAGGTTAGCCAAGTGATTTCAGCAGTTGTGGGGGGGGGGACTCCTTTTTATAAGGTTAGCCAAGTGATTTCAGCAGTTGTGGGGGGGGGACGACTCCTCTTTTTACAAGGTTAGCCAAGTGTTTTCAGCAGTTGTGGGGGGGGGACTCCCCTTTTTACAAGGTTAGTCAAGTGATTTCAGCAGTTGTAAGTGGGGGACTCCCTTTTTATAAGGTTAGCCAAGTGATTTTAGCAGTTGTGGGGGGGCTCTCCTTTTTACAAGGTTAGCCAAGTGATTTCAGCAGTTGTGGGGGGGGGAACTCTCCTTTTTACAAGGTTAGCCAAGTGATTTCAGCAGTTGTGGGGGGGACTCCCCTTTTTACAAGGTTAGCCAAGTGATTTCAGCAGTTGTGGGGGGGGACTCCCCTTTTTACAAGGTTAGCCAAGTGATTTCAGCAGTTGTGGGGGGGGGACTCCCATTTTATAAGGTTAGCCAAGTGATTTCAGCAGTTGTGGGGGGACTCCCCTTTTTACAAGGTTAGCCAAGTGATTTTAGCAGTTGTGGGGGGGACTCCCCTTTTTATAAGGTTAGCCAAGTGATTTCAGCAGTTGTGGGGGACGACTCCTCTTTATAAGGTTAGCCAAGTGATTTCAGCAGTTGTGGGGGGGAGGACTCCTCTTTTTTATAAGGTTAGCCAAGTGATTTTAGCAGTTGTGGGGGGGGGCTCTCCTTTTTACAAGGTTAGCCAAGTGATTTCAGCAGTTGTTGGGGGGGGGGACTCCCCTTTTTACAAGGTTAGTCAAGTGATTTCAGCAGTTGTAAGTGGGGGACTCCTCTTTTTACAAGGTTAGCCAAGTGATTTCAGCAGTTGTGGGGGGGGGGGACTCCCCTTTTTACAAGGTTAGCCAAGTGATTTTAGAAGTTGTGGGGGGGCTCTCCTTTTTACAAGGTTAGCCAAGTGATTTCAGCAGTTGTGGGGGGGGACTCCCCTTTTTACAAGGTTAGCCAAGTGATTTTAGCAGTTGTGGGGGGGGGGCTCTCCTTTTTACAAGGTTAGCCAAGTGATTTCAGCAGTTGTGGGGGGGACTCTCCTTTTTACAAGGTTAGCCAAGTGATTTCAGCAGTTGTGTGGGGGGGGGGGGCTCTCCTTTTTACAAGGTTAGCCAAGTGATTTCAGCAGTTGTGGGGGGGGGGCTCTCCTTTTTACAAGGTTAGCCAAGTGATTTTAGCAGTTGTGGGGGGGGGCTCCCCTTTTTACAAGGTTAGCCAAGTGATTTTAGCAGTTGTGGGGGGCTCCCCTTTTTACAAGGTTAGCCAAGTGATTTTAGCAGTTGTAAGGGGGGGGGCTCTCCTTTTTACAAGGTTAGCCAAGTCATTTCAGCAGTCATGGGGGGGACTCCCCTTTTTACAAGGTTAGCCAAGTGATTTTAGCAGTTTGTAAGGGGGGGGCTTTCCTTTTTACAAGGTTAGCCAAGTGATTTCAGCAGTTGTGGGGGGGGGGCTCTCCTTTTTACAAGGTTAGCCAAGTGATTTTAGCAGTTGTGGGGGGGGGCTCCCCTTTTTACAAGGTTAGCCAAGTGATTTTAGCAGTTGTGGGGGGGCTCCCCTTTTTACAAGGTTAGCCAAGTGATTTTAGCAGTTGTAAGGTGGGGGGGCTCTCCTTTTTACAAGGTTAGCCAAGTGATTTCAGCAGTCGTGGGGGGGGGGGGGGGGGGCTCTCCTTTTTACAAGGTTAGCCAAGTGATTTTAGCAGTTGTAAGGGGGGGGGCTCTCCTTTTTACAAGGTTAGCCAAGTGATTTCAGCAGTTGTGGGGGGGGGGACTCCCCTTTTTACAAGGTTAGCCAAGTGATTTCAGCAGTTGTGGGGGGGACTCGCCTTTTTACAAGGTTAGCCAAGTGATTTTAGCAGTTGTGGGGGGGCTCTCCTTTTTACAAGGTTAGCCAAGTGATTTCAGCAGTTGTGGGGGGGACTCTCCTTTTTACAAGGTTAGCCAAGTGATTTCAGCAGTTGTGGGGGGGGGGACTCTCCTTTTTACAAGGTTAGCCAAGTGATTTCAGCAGTTGTGGGGGGGCTCCCCTTTTTACAATGTTAGCCAAGTGATTTTAGCAGTTGTGGGGGGGCTCCCCTTTTTACAAGGTTAGCCAAGTGATTTTAGCAGTTGTGGGGGGGCTCCCCTTTTTACAAGGTTAGCCAAGTGATTTTAGCAGTTGTAAGGGGGGGGGGGCTCTCCTTTTTACAAGGTTAGCCAAGTGATTTCAGCAATCGTGGGGGGGACTCCCCTTTTTACAAGGTTAGCCAAGTGATTTCAGCAGTTGTGGGGGGGGGCTCTCCTTTTTACAAGGTTAGCCAAGTGATTTTAGCAGTTGTGGGGGGGCTCCCCTTTTTACAAGGTTAGCCAAGTGATTTTAGCAGTTGTGGGGGGGGACTCCCCTTTTTACAAGGTTAGCCAAGTGATTTTAGCAGTTGTAAGGTGGGGGGGCTCTCCTTTTTACAAGGTTAGCCAAGTGATTTCAGCAGTCGTGGGGGGGGGGCTCTCCTTTTTACAAGGTTAGCCAAGTGATTTTAGCAGTTGTAAGGGGGGGGGGCTCTCCTTTTTACAAGGTTAGCCAAGTGATTTCAGCAGTTGTGGGGGGGGGGACTCCCCTTTTTACAAGGTTAGCCAAGTGATTTCAGCAGTTGTGGGGGGGACTCCCCTTTTTACAAGGTTAGCCAAGTGATTTCAGCACCAGGGACAGCTCCCCTTTTTGCTAGGATTTGATTGAACAGTCTGCCAATGACTAGAGCCTTAGCCGGTGCTGCCCTGCACAGACACACACGGAGGCAATGATGTGAGTATCTTACAGTGGCTCTTGGCTGGGCTCGCGTACAGACGGCTGCGCTGCTGCTATACCATCACAGGCGCACTGCTGCCTCTCTCTCTCTCGCTTTCTCTCGCTCTCTCTCTCGCTCTTTCTGTCTCTCTCTCTCTGTCTCTCTCTATCAGCCAGGCTTTTTAGAATGAGGTTGAGCTCTGCTGTAATTCTGAGGTTGGAAGAAGCGTCATGGCTTTGTCAGATGGCAGAATGCATCCTTCGCTCTCTTCCAGTTGGCCTGCCTTGGGCCCCCGAAGGCGAAGTGTCTGGTATATTTACAGGTAAACCAGAAAAAAAATGCACTTCTCTCCGCCTTTCCCGGGGTTGCTTGATATGCATTATCAGTGGGTGTGTGCGTATGGTGTAGAGTAAGGGGGGGGTGTTGGGAAGGGGGGATTTAAAACCCCCCTAACCCCCCCTTCTCTTTCCCTAGACACACGCTCTGATGATGCCGCTGCTTCTTCTGCGGAGGGCCTAGCATTACCTTTAACTTCCATTCATTTCCTATTCATTCACACAATTCATTCATCTTTCCTTCCCTCTCTCTCTCTCTTCCTCGCCTGCTACACACATTCCGCCCCCTCCTCCCCACCCCCATTCACCCATGTGTGTGTATATATATGTGAGCGTGTGTGCTGTCTTGCTCCATTCCTGTTTATCGAAGCTGCTATGGCTTTCGTCTGTCGCTCTATTCAAGAGGGAACGAGGTAGGGAGGGTGGTGGGGGTAGGGGTGGGGGTTTTTTGAATGATATGCCGGTGTCTGCGTAATTAACCCCCCCACTCTTGCTTTTTAAAAACCAAACCCCCCTCTCTCTTCTTTTCTCCGCCACCGTTGGAATATTTAAAAGGAGGGGGCACTTTAAGGTGATGCATCCATTGTGTGTGCTTAGAATGATCTGTGCAATTTGGGGTGTAAAACCTCCCAATGTTGGGCTTTAACCCCTTGCTAGCTTGTGCTTTGCAGCTCTGATAATTAAAAAAATAAAATAAAAAAAATAAGCACACCCATGTGTCTTTGATGGCAAAAAAAAAAAAAAATGGAGTAAGCCCCCAGCTTCCCTCTAAAGCCTGCCTGCAATCCAGAATGACAGCCTGCACTGCTGTGCTTCACTGCTTCCATACAATGTATAGGATCTATAGAAGAGGCTGCTTCAGAGCTGCAGTGTGTGTGTGTGTGTGTGTGTGTCAGGCTCAGTGCTGAGCACAAGAGCCCCGTCACATTTCTCTTCCATGTCGCCGGATCATACTAAGCGGATGGCAATTTATAGGGGATGCTAAAGTGAGATTTTACATCATGCAGTAAATGGTGGTGTTCATGGGCCCTTCCTGGACGGAGAAGGTGGGAGCCTGAGCACCTGTGCTACTCTGACTCCTGTTTAATATGCGTGATGTAAAGTTTCCACTTGGGCCTATAGGAGCTGCATTGAGGATCCAGTGGGGATGGCGCTATAGGTGGTCAACAGCTTTTTTTCCTATAATTGTTCATAGACGTTGCTTGAGAAATGTAGACCCGTTGGCTGGAGAGGAACTACAGGTCCCAGCATGCCAGTGGATATTATACGACACTTATGTAGCGCCAACAGTGCAATACAATTTGAAAGTAACAATCTCTTATATACTGTGTATGTATTCAATAACTGTTCATATATGCATTGCTTGACACATGTAGACTATGTGGTTGTTGAACTACGGGCCCCAATACATATATATATATCTATAGATATAGATCTATATCTATATAGATAGATATATCTATCAATATCTATATCTATATATATCTATATATATATATATATATATATATATATATATATATATATATATATGTATATGTAGCACACAGACCCCTCTTCCTTAACTTTGGCTCACTTGTAGGAAAAGGGTCACACCATGCCACATGCCCGTACCCTCCTGTGTGAAGAGGTTGAGCGGTGTAATGTAACTGGGTCTCCACGGCTAGGTTCTCCAGAGAATGGCTCCCGTCTTCACTGCAATAAAGACAAGTCTCTATTTCCCAATAACTCCAAGGTCCACACCAATTGCAACTCCAACGTAGAGTTTATTTTTCTTATATGCATAGTCATTAATAGGAAAGGATGGATGGAGAACAGGACAGCAAGAGGTGTTGGAGTAGGTCCAGGCACAAACGACTACATGTTCACTACCTATATCTTCAGGTAGTCTCAGCTCACCTGGATAGTCTCCCATTAGAGTGGATCCTAGAAGCCGGAGTGATGCTCGAATTAGATTACACACAGTCTCTGCACAAACTCTGCCACAGAGCCGGTGAACGTTGGATCTCTGCCACAGAGCCGGTGAGCGTTGGATCTCTGCCACAGAGCCGGTGAGCGTTGGATCTCTGCCACAGAGCCGGTGAACGTTGGATCTCTGCCACAGAGCCGGTGAACGTTGGATCTCTGCCACAGAGCCGGTGAACGTTGGATCTCTGCCACAGAGCCGGTGAACGTTGGATCTCTGCCACAGAGCCGGTGAACGTTGGATCTCTGCCACAGACCCGGTGAACGTTGGATCTCTGCCACAGACCCAGTGAACGTTGGATCTCTGCCACAGACCCAGTGAACGTTGGATCTCTGCCACAGACCCGGTGAACATTAATCCTGGTATTAGGCCTCTATCAGGAAGACGATATCCCTCCAGAGAGTTACGGGGCCCCTTCCTTCACTGTGATCTCTCAACAGTCCCTCAGAACGGTCCTCCCCCGGCCTCCTCTTCCAGATACGGGTCTCCTCGCAAGGCAGCACCCTGGGATTCCTCCTCCCTCCGCGGGCTCCAGCCGAAGGTGCTGGACCCAAGGCCTTCAGTTGCAGCCCCAGGGCCAAAGATGCCTGGGGCTGATCCACCAGTGTACCGGGGCAGGAACTCCACCCCAGGGCTAAAGGTGCCTGGGGTGGCCTCGAACAGAACAACACACTCACGGGGTCGGACCCCCGGGATCTCTCCCCTACAGACAGGGTCTGCCCCTTTTATATCCCCTCCCAGCATGCACAGCAGGCCAACACGCCCACCATACCACCGCCGAGAGGGGACATCCAAGGCACAGCACTGTACCAGTGGTTCAACCCTGGCCTCCGATGGCAGCGCCACCAACCGGCCACAGGGAACTATACACCAGTATCCCGCCTGTAGTATAAAATGGCTTTACAGAACCCTATCAAATAGTGTGTTTGAGTACAACTACCACTCTATCATTCCCCTAGATTTAAAGACCCCGCTACACATATATACACACAGTTCAAAAGAAACATACAATAAATTCTATAACTGTTCATATAGCGTACATTGCTTGACAAATCTAGACCCATTGGCTGGTGAGGAACTACAGGGCCCAGCATGGCAGTGGATATATAGATGCATTAGAGATTTACAGAAGATTTATGTAGCACCAACTGTACAATGCAACTCCAAAGTAACATACAATTCAATAAAATCACACACATAAAGTATATATATTTTCAAGAACTGTTCATATATAGAGGGAAAGGGATGTAACTCATGGCAACCAATTAGATTTTAGTTTTTTTTCTAGTCAAATTGGTGAAAAAAAGATAACTGCTGATGGGTGGTTGTGCTTTGCTTTACTTCACATTACCTCTATTTATAATATATATACAGCTAAGAGTTTATTTTGTAGGCAGGAACTACAGGTGCAAGCATGCTTGTGTGTGTGTGTGGTGTATGTGTGTGTGTGTGTGTGTGTGTGTATATATATATATATATATATATATATATATATATATATATATATATATACACACTGTATATATACACACTGTATATATACACACATACAGGCATACCCCATTTTTAAGTACACAATGGGTAAAACGAAAATGTACTTACAGTGAAGCAATATCTTTTTTCACTTCTGAATGCATGTACTGCATTGCAATAGTCATTTACAGGCATTCCTGATTACCTAGGCAAATCGGATATGTTGCAGTCCTGGGTCCCCTCTCGGTGCTCCTCAAGTTTGGTGTCCCTGTCACTTGTGGTTCGGGAGCAGTGCCATGTCAAGCTGACCATAGGTGTGTGCAGGGGGTGTGCCAGGTGTACCTGGGCACACCCTAATCACCAAGGTTGCCAACCATGTAGTGTCTGTAAAAAGCCTGATGCTACAGTTGCTCCACGTCTCCGCTGCCTCCTTAGCCAATGGTAACAAAACTACACATCCCCCTTCCCTAGCGTGCCTTATTTGACTTTACAACAGAAGGTGCCAGCAGCTGGAGCAGGCAGGAGAGGGAGGACTGAACACAGCCTGCAGTGTGGGACAGAATTCAGCCTACCAGGAGAAGGTAAACACAATGTAGTCAGTACACATACATACACACGCATGCATGTGTGCTTGAGCTTTGGGGTGCATACCCTAATGCAATAGACTGCACACACCTATAAAGCTGACCAAGATTTCCCATAGACTCCAATGTGTCTGTACTCACGATTGTACGTTTATATACAACTGCAATTCACCGTTTAAGCTCACCATACATGTTACAACCTGATTATACAATCTTCTTTAGATCTACCAACAACTACAACAACTTCCTCTTTGGGGCAAAGTTCAGGTGACATCGTTTTTGAAAAATCTAAAGTTGATTATACAAAGATTGTATGGTCAGATTGTAACGTGTATGGTGAGCCTTTTTCAGTTGGGACATGCAAAGCACAACATGATCTTATTGGTGAAAAAGATCGTTGCTGGTTGGTTGAACTTTGCTTTATTCCAATGTCTGATGGTATACTCTTAGACGATTTGCACAGCTTTGCTTTCTATAGGTTTTTATGGCTTTAGATCTAAATAAAAATGTTATATATTATTCGGAGACTTTTCAGAGAAACTGTAATATAAGGACTGATTCTGCTTTATGATGCTTTGAACGGCCAATCACCTGTGTGCAACTTTGAGTTTTAATTTTCGCATGTATCTGCTTCTATATCTTGTCGTCATGTCAGTGTATACTAGAAGAAGGGGAAAAATGATCTCCCATAAACACCATGGGGCTTGACCTGCTCTGCTCCTGCATAATGCAGAATGTCATAATACAGTGGTGGGGTATGCGTAGGGTGACCACATTTCCAAACTACCATTCAGGGACACCCTCCCTTCCCAAAAATCAGCTTGTGCTGTAACGAATCACAGCACAGTGATTGGACACAAGAGGCGGGATTTATGATTTCTCCAATCACAAGCAGGGGGCGGGGATTGTGCTCCTCCAGGCATTCCCGGCCAGGACAAGTACTGTCAGTGAGTAAAGCGGTGATGTGGCGCCCTTTTTTGGGGGCATCAGATTGGCCCGGGGGGGGCTGGCTGTGTCAGTTTCATTCCGGGACACTGTATTGTCCTGGAATGAATGTGCCCGGGACAGACCTGCAAAATGCGGGACTGTAACGGGCAATCCGGGACATGTGGTCACCCTAGGTATGCGGTGTATTGGGATGTGTTGAACATATGCGCTCTATTTAAATATTTTATACATGCCTTGTTTTATAATCATTTACTTTGTAACACAATTAGGCGGGATGTAGGATTACATGGGGGGGGGGGGGGTACTAAAACGGGTGCACACAGAATCTGGTGCAGCTGTACATAGTAACCAATCAGCATTTTAACTTCAGTTTGCCTGACTCTAAAGTCTCAACTTTCAGTGCGACTTTGATCTGACTTTAGACTCTCTTTATCAAAGTTGCATAGAAGTAGTGCGAGGCACCTTTTCAAAGTTGCTGCGACTTTAAGTCACATTGATTTGATTGGGTGTCAGTGAAAAGAATGGGCTGCGTCTTGTCATACAACTTTGTCCAAAGTTGTATGACAAGTTGAACAAGTGTGAAGCTTTGACAATAAAACCTAGAAGCTGATTGGTTACTATGCACAGCTGCATCAGATTCCGTTTGCAACCATTTTAGTAAATCCCCCCCCCCCCCCCCCCACTGTAAATAACACACAGCTCATAGAGCATACACAACCCTCAAATTACTGAGATTTTCGACTAGACACGTTTTTAAAACAAGTTTCTGTAGGTTTTGAGCTCTGGGGTCCACAGACGGTCATCTCTTTCACTGCACAGAAAATGTTTGTCATGTATATAATTTATTTTTGCCACTCCAAATTTTTTTTTTTTCAAAAGCATTTAAGGCTGGCCATACTCCATACAATCTGGTTGTACAACCTCTTTTAGTTTTACCAACCTATGTAATAAGAGAACACGTCTGAATAATTAATTGTGCAAGCACAAGGGAACCTCATCCGACAGTTGATGTTGATCTGAAGAAGATTGTACAATCAGATTGTATAGCATAGTGGTCTCCAAACTGTGGCCCAGGGGCCAGATCAGGCCCTCTGCTTGCTTTTATCTAGCCCTTGGGGTACTATTTCATTTATTAACACCAATTAAGGGCACAATTCCTCTCAATGACACCAACAATGGGGCCCAATGACACCAACAACGGTGCACAGTTCCTCCCAATAACACCAACAACAATGAGGCCCAATGACACTAATGACGGGGCACAATTCTTCCCAATGACACCAATGATGGGGCACAATTCCTCCCAATAACACCAACAATAAGGCCCAATGACACCAATGACGGGGCACAAATCTTCCCAATGACACCAATGATGGGGCACAAATCCTCCCAATAACACCAACAATGAGGCCTAATGACACCAATGATGGGGCACAATTCTTCCCAATGACACCAACAATGGGGCACAGTTCCTCCCAATAACACCAACAATGGGGCCCAATGACACCAACAATGGGACACAGTTCCTCCCAATAACACCAACAATGAGGCTCAATAACAGCAATAATGGATCACAATTCCTCCTAATGACACCAATGAAGAGGCTCATTTCCTACCAATCACACTTATGCCGCGTACACACGATCATTATTCACGGCGGTTTAAAAACCGCCATGAATAATGACATTTTAAACGAGGGAACAGCTTGTTCCCCACACACGGTCATTTTTCTCGTCATTTTTTAAAATGACGAGAAAAACGATCGTCTATGGGCTCCACGGCAGTGTTTCTCTATGGGAAAACTGCCGCGGAAGAAATGTCAGGAAAAACGACGAGAAAAATTAGAACATGTTCTAATTTTTCTCATCGTGATTAATGCCGTTTTTCCCGTCGGGAAAAACTGCAAAAAGCCCACAGACGATCGTTTTTCTCGTCCAAAGGAAAAAATGTCATTTTTCCCGACGGGAAAAATGATCGTGTGTACGCGGCATGAGAGTGGGGAAAATAATTATTTGATCCCCTGCAGATTTTGTTTGCCCACTTACAAAGAAATGAAGGGTCTATACTTTTTATCATAGGTGTATTTTAAATGATAGAGATAGAATATCAACCAAAAAGCCAGTAAAAAATACATACAATAAATGTTATAAATGAGAGGTTCCAGGCTTTTTTTTTCTTTAATTAAAAATCAGAAACTACAAAAAGTGTAGCGCCTGACTTTTAATAAACAGACACTCATCTGTCCCACGGTCCAGCGATGCGGCCGCACTAAGCCTTGCTCCTCTCCACGGCGCCTCCATTGAAACTGTGGGCACCCGACCGTGACAGCATGCGGCTTCACGGCCGGGCATGCACTGCGCGTGAACTGTGATGCGCGAGTTGCGCTGCGCTCTCCGAGTGGACAGGCAATTTTCTGGGACCTGTGACGTGTCCCAGAAGATTGCCGAGAGGGAGGGGCCGCCTAGGGGGATAGGAGGAGTCACCTAGGCGGCCCGTAGTCGGAAGTAGGAAGTGGGACAGGAAGTTTCACTAAAAACTAGTCACCCACTTCCCCCCCCCCAAAAAACATGGCAAATATGGCATGTAAGGGGGCGAGGAGTGCTTAAAGCGGAAGTTCCACTTTTGGGTGGAACTCCGCTTTAAGTTGCAGTTCAGTGAGTAAAATAAGTCTATGTGTAGTTAAGTGGTCAACTCCAGAATTTAAAATACTATGTTACAGCACCAACGTCCCCGTAAACCAACCATAGGAACTACAGTGACACGTCTTGAATGGCCGTTGTTTTTTTGTACCCTTGTAACTTTAATAAATTGTGATTTTATTCAATTTGGTATGTCCTTGTACTAATTGCACCTGTAAAGTCCCATCTCCCTACTTTGTATTCTCTATGAGTAAAATAAGTATTTGATCCCCAAGCAAAACCTGACTTGGTGGAGAAACTCTTGTTGGCAAGCACAGAGGTAAGACGTTTCTTGTAGTTGGTGACCAATTTTGCACACATCTCAGGAGGGATTTTGGTCCACTCTTCTTTATAGATCTTCTCTAAATCCTTAAGGTTTCTTGGCTGTTTCTTGGAAACTCGAAGGGTGGTGTTCTTGGGGTCATAGTCAACATTTTTCTTCCTCCAAACACGGCGAGTTGAGTTAATGCCAAAGAGGTCAATTTTGGTCTCATCTGACCAAAGCACTTTCTCCCAATCCCCCTCTGAATCATTTCAATGTTCATTGGCAAACTTCAGACAGGCGTGAACGTGTGCCTTCTTGAGAAGGGGGACTCACCGTATTTGGAGGAAGAAAAATGCTAAATATGACCCTTATGCCGCGTACACACAGCTGTTTTTAACCACTTCCCGCCCGGTCAATAGACAATTGACATCCGGAAGTGGTTTCGTTATCCTGACTGGGCGTCTATTGACGTCCTGCAGGATAACAGCCGCCGCGCGCCCGGGGGGGCGCGCATCGCGGTGATCAGTGGAGCGGTGTGTCAGTCTGACACACCGCAACACCGATCTCAGGAAAGAGCCTCCGGCGAAGGCTCTTTACCACGTGATCAGCCGTGTCCAATCACGGCTGATCACGATGTAAACAGGAAGAGCCGTTGATCGGCTCTTCCTCACTCGCGTCTGACAGACGCGAGTAGAGGAGAGCCGATCGGCGGCTCTCCTGACAGGGGGGGTTCGCGCTGATTGTTAATCAGCGCAGCCCCCCTCAGATGCCCACACTGGACCACCAGGGAAGCCGCTAGGACCACCAGGGAAGCGGGCAACATGTGGATGGCCAGGTACATCCCCCATGGCCATCCACATGTTTTAAAACATGCCCAACATGTGCCAATCAGTGCTCACAAATGGGCACTGACTGGCACCATAGTGGTATTAAAAAAAGTGATGCCCAGCAATACCACCAGCAATAATAACCAGTGCCACCCATCAGTGCCCATCCGTGCCCACCTATCAGTGCCCATCTGTGCCACCTACCAGTGCCACCCATATTTACCCATCAGTGCCACCCATAAGTACCCATCAGCGCCCATCAGTGCCGCCTATGAGTGCCCATCAGTGCCACATACCAGTGCCACCTATCAGTGCCCATCAGGGCCGCCTATGAGTGCCCATCTGTGCCACCTCATCGGTGCCCATCGGTGCCGTCTTATCAGTGCCCGTCAGTGCAGCCATATCAGTGCCCATCATTGAAGAAGAAAACGTATTTATTTACAAAAAAAATGAACAGAAACAAATAAAAATATTTATTTTTTTTCAAAATTTTCTGTCCTTTTTTTTTTCGTTACGCAAACAATAAAAAATGCAGAGGTGATCAAATACCACCAAAAGAAAGCTCTATTTGTGGGAACAAAATTATAAAAAAATTGTTTGGGTACAGTGTAGCATGAAAATTTGCTTGCGCAGGAAGGTACGTAAGTGCCTGGTATTAAAGTGGTTAATGTCATTGAAAAAAAACTACGTTTTTCTCAACGTGATTCTTCTCAAGCCTGGCTTGCATACACACTATCGTGAAAAAAAATGCTCGAGCAAAGCGCGGTGACGTACGACATGTTCGACAACACGTACGATGGCACTATAAAGGGGAATTTCCATTCAGGTGGCGCCACCCTTTGGGCTGCATTTGCTGATTTCGTGTTACCGCGTGTTAGTAAAAGTTTGGTGTTAGCCGTTTCACGCTTTTCAGTTTCTGCGCTTTTCAGTCCGTTACAGCGTGACAAATGTGCTATCTCCATTACGAACGCTAGTTTTACCAGAACGAGCGCTCCCGTCTCATAACTTGCTTCTGAGCATGCACATTTTTTTCACGTCGTTAAAGCCTACACACGCCCGTTTTTCATGACGAGAAAAATAGAGCATGTTCCAAATTTTGAATGCCCATTTTTCTCATCGAGAAAAATGCTCTGGAGCCCACACACCATCTTTTTTAATGACCAATTTAAAAAATGTCATTTTTCCCGTCATGAAAAACGGTCGTGTGTACGCGGCATAAGAACACCATCCTTACAGTCACAGAGGTGGAAACATTATACTTTGGGGCTGTTAAAGGTACAAGCAAACTTTGCTGCATTGAGGGGCCAATAGACAGGGCCAATTGATTGCTTAAGGAGAGCAAACGATTTTTGGAGCTTTATAAGCGACCTGCAATTCTAAAATTGACTTAAAGGGTTAGGAGAATAAATACACACATTGCAGAAGGTCTCCTACAGGAGGAATAGTCATCCCACATAGTACAACACAAACAGATAGTGCTGGGCTTTCTCAGTGGTAAGATCAGTGTTATTGAATGCTTTTGATTTTTAAAAACTGGCGCCGATGGTTTCCCAGGAAACCAGAAGTGATGTCAGGTCATCGCTTCCAGTTACCGGTTACGAACAGCCGATCAAAGCTGATGCCGGCTTTGCTTGGCCGTCAGCCGGCGGACGTTCCAGCTGGTCGCTGGGGTCTCCTAATGGGGAAAGAGAGCCGTGGAAGGCAGCGGGAGGGGGGGGAACAACAACCCCTTCCGCTGCTTGTAATCGCAATTGAGCAGCTAGTAAGCCGCTCCTATTACAAGAGAGCCAACCGCCAGCTCTGAAGAAAAACGATACTGGGGTAATGCCTGCAGCTGCATCCCAGTACAACCACCGAAAGGACGCAAAGTGGTTAAAGAGCTACCTCTGCCCTTCTGCCTAGGGGCGGTGCCCCCTCCCTGAAAAATGCCACCCAAGGCCAACGCCCGGGTAGATACGCCCCTGGGTGTTGTAACGTTAACACTGATATCTGCTACAGATTGCAAATGCAGAGGGGTTTGAGCGCAGTGTGGGAAACGCGCATGGAACGTGGGTTTCCCGAACCACGTTCTGGTGTGAACTGGCCCTCAACATTTATTCTAAATTCATTTTTTTATTTGTGAAAATTACAAATGACATAAAACCCCAGTTTATAAATTTGAAAGTAAATACAATGAATCAAAAGCCATTATTTTCCCCTTTCACCACTTGCTTACAGGGCACTTTCACCCCCTTCCTGCCCAGGTCAGCTTTCAGCGCTGTCACACTTTGAATGACAATTACGCGGTCATGCTACACTGTAACCATGTGACATTTTTATCATTTTCTTTGCACAGATAGAGCTTTCTTTAGGTGGTATTTAATCACTGCTGGTTTTTTTATTTTTTACCAAAAAAAAAAAAAAAAAAGACGAAAAATTTGAAAAAAAATACAATCATTTTTTTCTTAGTTTCGGTCAGTAAATTTTATAAATAAGTAATTTTTCTCCTTAACTGATGGGCGCTGATATGCTGAACTGATGGGCACTGATGAGGTGGCACTTATAGGCACTGATTAGGTGACACTGATGAGGAGGCACTAATATGCTGCACTTATGGGCACTAATAGGTGGCACTGATATGTAGCACTGGTGGGCACTGATAGGTGGCACTCGTGGGCACTGATAGGCGGCACTGATAGGCGGCATTGATGAGTGGCACTGGTGGGCACTAATAGGTGGCACTGATAGGTGGCACTCGTGGGCACTAATAGTCGGCACTAATAGGCGGCACTGATATGTAGCACTGGTGGGCACTGATAGGCGGCACTGATAGGCGGCATTGATGAGTGGCACTGGTGGGCACTAATAGGTGGCACTGATAGGTGGCACTCGTGGGCACTAATAGTCGGCACTAATAGGCGGCATTGATGAGTGGCACTGGTGGGCACTAATAGGTGGCACTGATAGGTGGCACTCATGGGCACTGATAGTCGGCATGGATAGGCAGCACTGATGAGCACTAATTGCTGGCACTGGTGGCGCTGTATTGTAATCAGGGCACTGATGATCAGTGCCCTGATTACATGTCTGGACCCTGCGAAGAGATGCCGCTGATCGGCTCTCCTCGCCACACACTCTGTCAGTGTGAGGCGATGAGAGCGGACTACTGGCATTTCCGGGTTTACATGTGATCGGCTGTGACTGGACACAGCCGATCACATGGTTTAAGAGCCGCGGCCGGGCCGTGTCCTAGCAACATAGCGCGGCCACGATCGGCGTGCTGCTCGCCTATGTGGGCGCGCGAGAGCGCCCGTTCTGGAATGACGTCATATGATGTCATCCCAGAACGAGAGCCACACCTCCCCGCCGTCATTTGGCGGGTGGCAAGCGGTTAAATGGCCAGTAAACCTGCAGAACTAAAGGTAAAACTTTTATTTTAAGGGGGGGGGGGGTTATAACCCCTGTCAGGTTTTTGTCATGTGTGTCCCATTGGGGAGATTTCTCTTCACTTCCTGTCCCATAGTCAAAACCATAAGTGAGAGGAAATCACTCCAATTGGAAGAGAACTAATGCTCCTATTGGAAGATTTCCCCTCTCTTCCTGTTCTGGTGACAACCCAAAATTTCTGATTTTCTTTCACTTTTAGTAACAAGGGTCACCGGGATAATTAGGGTGACACTCCATAGCAGGGACACAAACAGCAATAAAAAACAAAAAACTGACAGGTACTCTAAACCCTCCCCCTTCTATCCAAAACTAAAAATGTTTTGCCTTCAGTTACACTTTAAAAGTTCCCATAACAGCCTAAAATAAATGGAGCTGCCTTTACAATTGAAGTGTATGTATGGAGTAGTTTGTTTAGTTTGGGATGGAGTAGGTGTGGGTTTCAACCCTTGTCAGTTCATTTTTTTACTGTCTGTGTCCCGCTAGGGATATTTCCCTTCACTCTGTATTCTGGAGACACGACAGGAAGTTAGAGGAAATCTCTCCAGGGGGAACAGGTCCATTGAATTCTTGTTCAAGAAGTATTAAACCCAAAAGCAAACATTTATTATTTTGCAGCTTACCAATCCTTAGATGTGGTGGCTGCATTCGTTTTTGTTTTTTTTAGGCTTTTGTTCTTCTACTTTCATCTGGTGATCTGGCGAGTAATGCCGCGTACACACGATCGGTTTTTCTGATGAAAAAAGACCGATGGATTGTTTTCATTGGACAAACCGATCATGTATGGGCCCCATCGGTCTTCTTTCCATCGGTATAAAAAAATAGAACATGTTTTAAATTTTACCGATGGAAAAAAAAAAACGATAGCAAATTCCGATCGTCTGTGTGGAACTCCATTGGACAAAATCCCACGCATGCTCAGAATCAAGTCGACGCATGCTCAGAAGCATTGAACTTCATTTTTCTCGGCTCTTCGGAGTGTTTTACGTCACGGCGTTTGGGACGGTCGGAATTGTGACTGATGGTGTGTAGGCAAGACTGATGGAAGTCAGCTTCATCGGATTTCCGATGGAAAAATCCATCGGATTTTATTCCATCGGAAATCCGATCGTGTGTACAGGGCATAAGTCTGTTGTTTTTCAAAAGCACAAGCTCTCCGGCAGAATGTATTAGTTTACACAGATGAGACAAACCATTTAACACTGATAGAGGTGCTTACAATGATCAGCTTTTATTTATGTAAAAACCATTATCCCAAAAGAAAACACAAACCGTTTGCTGTAACTGCTTATAAAGTGTGAACTGGAGTTTGGCTTCAATTATTGTATTTAAAGGGGAGTTCCACCCAAAAATGGAACTTCCGCTTTAAGTGATGGTGACCCCCTGACATGCCACATTTGGCATATCATTTTTTTGGGGGGGGGGAGCCGATACCCTCTTTTTAGAGGCATCCAGCTCCCACTTTCTCATGGGGGCTCCGCGGCGCCGGAAGGAAGTTCACCTCTCCCCCCTACCTCCCTGCAATCTTCTGGGACAAGTCACAGGTCCCAGAAGATTGTCGGGCCATTCACAGCGCACAGTGCGGCTCGCACATGCGCAGTGCCACAGCCGAGCGCCCACAGTTAGAATGCTGGCGCCCCAGAGAGGAGGGGGAGAGGAGCGGGGCTTCGTGCGCCCGCATTGCTGGACCGCGGGACAGGTGAGTGTCCGATTATTAAAAGTCAGCAGCTACACTTTTTGTACTGATTTTAAAGAAAACAAAATTTAAGCGAAACTCCGCTTTAAAGTGTTACTAAACCCACAACAGTAAAATCAGCCTGTATGTGCAGTTATGCATGCTTGTTATCTCACTGTGGAACCTAAGGGGTTAATCCTCTGCATTGTGTAAAAAGGCTGTTTGATCCTGTCTTCTCTGATCATCCCCTTCTTCCACTGTACCCAATCCATCGCCTGATAGAACAAGGCCTTGGAGGCACTCTAGTAATACACACTAAACTGAGTTTGTGCAGTTGTTTTTTTTTGTTTGTTTTTTGTGGGAGAGTGCATGTGATCATGTTATCAGCACAGGGCCAATCAGCACTGTCCAGACAGAGGGTCAGGGGACATGCAAACTCATAAGACATTCAAAGGAGAATGAAAACACCTCCTACAATAGGGTTGCCACCTTTTCTTCAAGCCAAACCCGAACACTTTAGCGGCGTATGGCAAAAATGTGTGTCCTATACTCTATAGGATTTTAAAGACCTGGAGGAGAGCAATAATGCGGCATGCTTAGCACGCCGCGGCAAACAGTTGGTGTGCCCAATTTTAACAGGTGGCAACAGATTGGTGTCTGACTATCTCGGTTACTTGAGAAGCCACAGTCCGGTCTGAATAATGTGTCTGGGTTTTAGGCAGACTGAAATCCAGACACATGATTCAAAACCTGAGCTATTCAGGTGGACCCCGGACAGGTGGCAAGCCTAGGCGTCATAATACAGGGGTCAGTATCACCCCCCCTTTGTAATACAGGGGTCAGTGTAACCCCCCCCCATAATACAGGGTCAGTGTCACCCACTTAATATAGGGGTTAGTATTACGCCCTCCATAATACAGGGGCCCCCCATAGAGGAACCCATTAGATCAGAATCCCCTTATATCAGTGCTCCCCCTAGAGACCCAAAAAAATAAAAATTGAAAAAATGCAGCACAACCTCAATAATTGTGAATGATGGTGGAAACCCCCAAGGATAATCCAAGTATTAATACACTCCAATCGTATTTAAACATACATATTGTTTAATCTCCACACACATACAACAGTGTATGAATAGTGGTGTAAATCCATTCCACAATGTGTGCTAATATCCAATTTATAAACACCTTTTGAGTTAGATACAGTACGTTGGATATTAGCACAGTACATTGTGGAATGGATTTACACCTCTATTCATACAGTATATGTGTGTGGAGATTGAACAGTATATATGTATGTTTAAATAAGATTGGAGTGTAATAATACTTGGATTACCCTTGGGGGTTTCCACCATCATTCACAATTTATTTTTTCACATTTGAATTAATATAATTATAGGGGGAGGTTGCACTGCATGTTTAAAAATTATTATAATTTTTTTTAGGCGTTTTTTTGGGGGATCAGAGTCCCCTATATGAGATTCTCTTTAGAGACCAGTCTCTAAGGGGGGTGTTGATGTAAGGGGACTGTGAAATACTGGGTGTCTCTAAGTAATCAACAGTAGTCAGAACCCCCCTCCCCACAGACTCCCCCCCCCCCATTAGCTCAGTTTCCCCTTCCCTTATATCGCCCCCCCCCTCGATTAGATCAGGGACCACCCCATCAGTGTCCCCTGTCCTGAAACACCCCCATTAGACTGCCTTACCGAGAGCCGTTTTGAGACAGGAAGTGTGGGAGCTGGAGCATTCACTCGCAGGGCTGCTGTTAGGAATTATTGGGGCCCCCACCTCCTGAGAGAAAGAGGTGGGGGAGGGAGGTAAAAAAAGGGGGAGGTGAGAGAGAGGCGGGCAGAAGAGAGAGAGAGAGAGGCGGGCAGGAGAGAGAGAGAGAGGCGGGCAGAAGAGAGAGAGAGAGAGAGGCGGGCAGGAGAGAGAGAGAGAGGCAGGCAGGATAGAGAGAGAGAGAGGGGCAGGAGAGAGGCAGGATAGAGAGAGAGAGAGGGGCAGGAGAGAGGCAGGATAGAGAGAGAGGGGGGGACAGGAGAGAGGCAGGATAGAGAGAGAGGGGGGGACAGGAGAGAGGCAGGATAGAGAGAGAGAGGGGGGGGCAGGAGAGAGGCAGGATAGAGAGAGAGAGGGGGGGCAGGAGAGAGGCAGGATAGAGAGAGAGGGGGGACAGGAGAGAGGCAGGATAGAGAGAGAGAGGGGGGGCAGGAGAGAGGCAGGATAGAGAGAGAGAGAGAGATGCAGGCGAGAGGCAGGATAGAGAGAGAGAGAGAGAGATGCAGGCGAGAGGCAGGATAGAGAGATAGAGTCAGAGAGAGAGAGAGAGAGAGAGAGAGAGGGGGACAGGAGAGAGAGAGAGAGAGAGAGAGAGAGGGGCAGGAGAGAGAGAGGGGCAGGAGAGAGAGAGGGGCAGGAGAGAGAGAGGGGCAGGAGAGAGGCAGGATAGAGAGAGGGAGGGGGCAGGAGAGAGGCAGGATAGAGAGAGAGGGGGGAAAGGAGAGAGGCAGGATAGAGAGAGAGAGGGGGGCAGGAGAGAGGCAGGATAGAGAGAGAGAGGGGGGGGCAGGAGAGAGGCAGGATAGAGAGAGAGAGAGAGAGAGAGAGATGCAGGCGAGAGGCAGGATAGAGAGAGAGAGAGTCAGAGAGAGAGAGAGTCAGGATAGAGAGAGAGAGAGAGAGAGGGACAGGAGAGAGAGAGAGGGGCAGGAGAGAGAGAGAGAGGGGGGCAGGAGAGAGACAGGAGAGGGAGAGAGAGGGGCAGAAGAGAGAGAGACAGGAGAGGGAGAGAGAGGGGCAGAAGAGAGAGAGAGGGGCAGGAGACAGAGAGAGAGTCAGGATAGAGACAGAGAGAGAGAGTCAGGATAGAGAGAGAGGGGGGACAGGAGAGAGAGGGGCAGGATAGAGAGAGAGGGGGGCAGGAGAGAGAGGGGCAGGAGAGAGAGAGAGGCAGGCAGGAGAGAGAGAGGGGGGCAGGAGAGAGAGGGGGGCAGGAGAGAGGCAGGATAGAGAGAGAGGGGGGGCAGGAGAGAGGCAGGATAGAGAGAGAGGGGGCAGGAGAGAGGCAGGATAGAGAGAGAGGGGGGCAGGAGAGAGAGGCGGGCAGGAGAGAGAGAGAGGCGGGCAGGAGAGAGAGGGGGGCAGGAGAGAGAGAGAGGGGGGCAGGAGAGAGACAGGATAGAGAGAGAGGGGGGGCAGGAGAGAGGCAGGATAGAGAGAGAGAGGGGGGCAGGAGAGAGGCAGGATAGAGAGAGAGATGCAGGCGAGAGGCAGGATAGAGAGAGAGAGTCAGAGAGAGAGAGAGTCAGGATAGAGAGAGGGGGGCAGGAGAGAGAGAGAGGCAGGAGAGAGAGGGGCAGGAGAGAGAGGGGCAGGAGAGAGAGAGTCAGGATAGAGACAGAGAGAGAGTCAGGATAGAGACAGAGAGGGGGGCAGGAGAGAGAGAGGGGGGCAGGAGAGAGAGAGGCAGGAGAGAGAGAGGCAGGAGAGAGAGAGGCAGGAGAGAGAGGGGCAGGAGAGAGAGAGAGGGGGGCAGGAGAGAGAGACAGAGTCAGGATAGAGAGAGAGAGGGGGGCAGGAGAGAGAGGGAGGGGGCAGGAGAGAGAGGGGGGCATATGAGAGAGAGAGAGAGGGGCAGGAGAGAGAGGGGGCAGGAGAGAGGCAGGATAGAGAGAGACAGAGAGAGATGCAGGCGAGAGGCAGGATAGAGAGAGAGAGAGAGTCGGGATAGAGAGAGAGGGGGGCAGGAGAGAGAGAGAGAGGGGGGCAGGAGAGAGAGAGAGGGGGGCAGGAGAGAGAGAGAGGGGGCAGGAGAGAGAGAGAGGGGGCAGGAGAGAGAGAGAGGGGGCAGGAGAGAGAGAGAGGGGGCAGGAGAGAGAGAGAGGGGCAGAAGAGAGAGAGAGAGGGGCAGGAGAGAGAGGGGCAGGAGAGAGAGGGGCAGGAGAGAGAGGGGCAGGAGAGAGAGGGGCAGGAGAGAGAGGGGCAGGAGAGAGAGGGGCAGGAGAGAGAGAGGCAGGAGAGAGAGAGATGCAGGCGAGAGGCAGGATAGAGAGAGAGAGTCAGAGAGAGAGGGGGCAGGAGAGAGAGAGAGAGAGAGGGGGCAGGAGAGAGGGGCAGGGGAGAGAGGCGGGAGAGAGAGGGGCAGGAGAGAAGCGAGAGAGGAAAGGGGGCAGGAGAGAGAGGCAGGAGAGAGGTGAGGCAGAGGGGGGCAAGAGAGCGAGGGGCAGGAGAGCGAGGGACAGGAGAGAGAGAGAGGCAGGGGAGAGGCGAAAGAGGGGGGCAGGAGAGAGGCGAACGAGAGGGGAGGCAGGAGAGAGAGAGGGGGGAGGAGAGAGTGAGAGGGGCAGGAGAGAGGCAGAAGAGAGGGGAGGCAGAAGAGAGAGGGGGGCAGGAGAGAGGCAAAAGAGAGGGGGGGCAGGAGAGAGAGAGGCAGGAGAGAGGCGAAAGAGAGGGGGGCAGGAGATAGAGAGAGGGGCAGGAGAGAGGCAAAAGAGAGGGGGGCAGGAGATTGAGAGAGAGGCAGGAGAGAGGCGAAAGAGAGGGGGGCAGGAGATTGAGAGAGAGGCAGGAGAGAGGCGAAAGAGAGGGGGGCAGGAGAGAGGCAAAAGAGAGGGGGGGCAGGAGAGAGAGAGGCAGGAGAGAGGCGAAAGAGAGGGGGGCAGGAGATAGAGAGAGGGGCAGGAGAGAGGCAAAAGAGAGGGGGGCAGGAGATTGAGAGAGAGGCAGGAGAGAGGCGAAAGAGAGGGGGGCAGGAGATTGAGAGAGAGGCAGGAGAGAGGCGAAAGAGAGGGGGGCAGGAGATTGAGAGAGAGGCAGGAGAGAGGCGAAAGAGAGGGGGGCAGGAGATAGAGAGAGGGGCAGGAGAGAGAGGCAGGAGAGAGAGAGAGAGGCAGGAGAGAGCCGAAAGAGAGGGGGGGCAGGAGAGAGAGAAGCAGGAGAGAGGCGAAAGAGAGAGGGGCAGGAGAGAGAGAGGCAGGAGAGAGAGAGGCAGGAGAGAAAGGCAGGAGAGAGGCGAAAGAGAGGGGGGGCAGGAGAGAGAGAGAGAGGGGCAGGAGAGAGAGAGGCAGGAGAGAGGCGAAAGAGAGGGGGCAGGAGAGAGAGAAGCAGGAGAGAGGCGAAAGAGAGAGGGGCAGGAGAGAGAGGCAGGAGAGAGAGAGAGAGGCAGGAGAGAGGCAAAAGAGAGGGGGGGCAGGAGAGAGAGAGAGGCTGACAGAGGTCACAGAGCAGATGAGAGAGACTGACCTTGGTCCTCAGGAGACAGTGACACACACAGCGCAAGTTAGGACTCCGGAGCATGCAGGGCAGGCGCGATTATCCACAGACACAGACAGCCCTGCATCCACATGTGACCAGCAGCTACGGCTCCACTGCTCCAGGCGAATCATTTACAGACCCTCATGTCCCCTTCCGGTCCGTCCCGACTCCCGCACATGACCTGCAGCCTGCTCGGCCAATCACAGGGCACCCGCCACTGCCCTTTGCTGAGCTGGGCTCAGCCTCAGACACACAGAGCGCACCGATGTTTAGGCAGTGTGTGAACATTGATAGCAGGCACTGGATGATCATGCACCCCTCTAGATGTTTGTTGCGGCCGGAGCCAGAGATCTGACTGCCACAGGACAGTTGATATGTGTGCCCGGGTTTCCGGCGGGTGGAAACCCGGGCACATGTGTTCAAACCCGGACTGTCCGGGTCAAAACCGGACAGGTGGCAAACTCTAACTAGTGCTCGGCCAGACACTGATAGTCACAAGACTGCTATATACTGCTGATGAGAAAAGGAATTTAGCAGTTTATATTTACTAAAATAATTGCATTTCCATGTTCTGTGGGAGACCAGATATAGTGAATGCCGGGTCCTGGGTTTAGTAACACTTTAACCGGTTCCTGACCGGCTCACGCAGATTTACTGCGGCACAATGGCTCTCATGGGCGAATATTTTTTTTTGCTTTTGGCAGGCACATGGAGAGCAATAAAAAAATTCAGAGATACTAACCCTTCCTTACTCTAACCACTACAATAAAGAAAAAAAACATTTGGCTACACATTTTACATAAACTTCAAAACTGAACTCCAGGCTGACTGATGAATGTACAGATGAAATCCATATACTGCCTGAGCGCTGAGAACCTTTTTATGTTTATCCAGTTCTGAGATTTACACAGCTCTGTCACAGCACACAGCCCCGTGTCTGTCAGGCTGATTTCTCTGTGCTGCAGTTTACTATCATTTCACTTTCAGGCCCCATTCACACCGAACGTAGTGGGACCGTACAATTTTGGGCTCGTTTTTTCAGCGACATGCATAGTACAGTCCATTGATCTAAATGAGCTGCTCTACATCCAGCAAAGTAGCTCCTGGGACATTTTGGCACGTTGCGGTTTGCATGTTTCTTTACTGTGCGTTTTGCTTCATTTGGCACTCATTTTTTCACGTGGCAAAATGTGTGTTTGTTCTGTGTTTGGGTAGCAATTAACAGTTAATGGCACTGAAGGTGTCACTAGTTCATTTAAGGTGTATATAGGTGGCCATCAGGGCTGCCATCAGGGGGGTACAGGCAGTACACCTGTAAGGGGCCCGGAGGTCCCCAGGGGCCTGGATGGCACCCCCCTTCTTTTTTTTTGTAAGGGGCCCGGAGGTCCTCCGGGCCCCGAATGGTAACCCCCCTTTTTTATGTACTTAAAAAATAAATAAATATATATATATATATATTTTTTTGTAAGGGGCCCAGAGGTCCCCAGGGCCCTGGATGGCAACCCCCCCCTTTTTATTTTTTTTAAAAAATATTATTTATTTTTATAATTTTTTTTGTAAGGGGCCCAGAGGTCCCCAGAGGCCCGGATGGTAACCCCCCTTATGTGTTTTTTATATAGAAAAAAAAAAAATATATATATATATATATATATATATATGTATATATTTTTTTTTTGTAAGGGGCCCAGAGGTCCCAAGGGCCCTGGATGGCAACCCCCTCCCCCTTTTTTTTATATCAGAATATATATATATATATATATATATATATATATATATATTTATAAATATTTTATTTTTTGTAAGGGGCCCAGAAGTCCCCAGGCCCCCGGATGGCACCCTCCTTTTTTTTGTTTTGTTTTTTGTTTGTATTTTGGCTGAACCCCCCCCACTTCTCAATTTGCGGCGGCCCATGCCTGAAGCTGTTTAAGGGGCCCCAAAATTCCTGATGGCGGCCCTGGTGGCCATACACTATACAATCTGATTGTACAATCTCTGCACATTTTCCTTCAGATTTGCTAAAGCTATGGAATAGGAGGGCCCATCTATCCATTGACTTTGTATCCAATCAGGCCCTTGCACTACATCAGGGGTGTCCAACCCGCCGGCCGCAGAGAGTTTAGCATGCGGCCTGGCCCGTCTGGGGATGCCGTGCAAGCATAGCAGCTGTGGTAGTCTACATTGACAAGCCTGGAGAGATGCCGGGGATGCTGTGCAAACATAGTTAATGGCAGGGTGGATTTGATTTAAATCATAATTTTTAAAGAGCAACTGTCATCTCTGTCCCGCAGCAACTCCTCCTCTGACCTGTTGACTCACCGACAGTCCCATTCACTTTAATGGGACAGCTGGTGATGCGGCAGAGACACAAGGTGAGGGACGTGGCGGCAGCAGGTGAGTGGATGCCCGCTAACAGGAGCTGCCATGATGGATCAGAAATTACAGGTGCTCGTTAAATCTAAGGACTCATTCTTGCTGGTAGTTTGAATCTTTAATGTTTGTAAACAAAATTAAGGTTTCCTATTTAGACTAATAAGCTGTCAGGTTAGTAAAACTGCTATATCAGAACCGATTCAATCATACAGTTTGTAGTGTACACAGATTTGCAAAACAATGGGATAAAGGAATATTCCTGAACTTTATTTTATCACATGATTACTGTGCCGTTGTGTGAATGCATCAATGCAGTGCATGTTATCTCAGCTTGCAGAGCTTGGATTCATTAAATGAGTTTACCAAAAATGTAAATATTTCAGAATATACAGCCTCATGCTACATACAGTGCCTTGCGAAAGTATTCGGCCCCCTTGAACTTTTCATCATTTTGCCACATTTCAGGCTTCAAACATAAAGATATAAAATTTTAATTTTTTGTGAAGAATCACCAACAAGTGGGACACAATTGTGAAGTGGAACGAAATCTATTGGATGTTTTAAACTTTTTTAGCAAATAAAAAACTGAAAAGTGGTGCGTGCAAAATTATTCGGCCCCTTTACTTTCAGTGCAGCAAACTCACTCCAGAAGTTCAGCGAGGATCTCTTAATGATCCAATGTTGTCTTAAATGACTGATGGTGATAAATAGAATCCACCTGTGTGTAATCAAGTCTCTGTATAAATGCACCTGCTCTGTGATAGTCTCAGGGTTCTGTTGAAAGCGCAGAGAGCATCATGAAGACCAAGGAACACACCAGGCAGGTCCGTAATTCTGTTGTGGAGAAGTTTAAAGCCGTATTTGGATACAAAAAGATTTCCCAAGCTTTAAACATCCCAAGGAGCACTGTGCAAGCGATCATTTTGAAATGGAAGGAGTATCAGACCACTGCAAATCTACCAAGACCTGGCTGTCCCTCTAAACTTTCAGCTCAGACAAGGAGAAGACTGATCAGAGATGCAGCCAAGAGGCCCATGATCACTCTGGATGAACTGCAGAGAACTACAACTGAGGTGGGAGAGTCTGTCCACAGGACAACAATCAGTCGTACACTGCACAAATCTGGCCTTTATGGAAGAGTGGCAAGAAGAAAGCCATTTCTCAAAGATATCCATAAAAGTCTTGTCTAAAGTTTGCCACAAGCCACCTGGGAGACACACCAAACATGTGGAAGAAGGTGCTCTGGTCCGATGAAACCAAAATCGAACTTTTTGGCCACAATGCAAAACGATATGTTTGGCGTAAAAGCAACACAGCTCATCACCCTCAACGCACCATCCCCACTGTCAAACATGGTGGTGGCAGCATCATGGTTTGGGCCTGCTTTTCTTCAGCAGGGACAGGGAATATGGTTAAAATTGAGGGGAAGATGGATGCAGCCAAATACAGGACCATTCTGGATGAAAACCTGTTGGAGTCTGCAAAAGACCTGAGACTGGGACGGAGATTTATCTTCCAACAAGACAATGATCCCAAACATACAGCAAAATCTACAAAGGAATGGTTCACAAATAAACGTATCCAGGTGTTAGAATGGCCAAGTCAAAGTCCAGACCTGAATCCAATCGAGAATCTGTGGAAAGAGCTGAAAACTGCTGTTCACAAACGCTCTCCATCCAACCTCACTGAGCTCGAGCTGTTTTGCAAGGAAGAATGGGCAAGAATTTCAGTCTCTCGATGTGCAAAACTGATAGAGACATACCCCAAGTGACTTGCAGCTGTAATCGCAGCAAAAGGTGGCTCTACAAAGTAGTAACGGAAGGGGGCCGAATAATTTTGCACGCCCCACTTTTCATTTTTTTCTTAGTTAAAAAAGTTTCAAAAAAACAATAGATTTTGTTCCACTTCACAATTGTGTCCCACTTGTTGATGATTCTTCACAAAAAATTAAAATTTTATATCTTTATGTTTGAAGCCTGAAATGTGGCAAAATGATGAAAAGTTCAAGGGGGCCGAATACTTTCGCAAGGCACTGTAACTAAGCTCCATTTCATGCTGAATAAACTAAATTATTAATGTATCTTAAATAGAAAACTATCTTTAGATAGATTTTTACTCCAACAACATTTTATTAAAATAAATTTGATAAAAAATCTTACAAATCCAACTTCAATAAAAATAAACCTGCCTTAACCACTTCAATACCGGGCACTCCCCCCCCCCCCCCCCCCTCCTGCCCAGGACAATTTTCAGCTTTCAGCGCTATCGCAATTTGAATGACAATTGCGCAGTCATACAACACTGTACCCAAACTAAATTTTTATCATTTTCTTCCCACAAATAGTGATTTCTTTTGGTGGTATTTGATCACCTCTGGGGTTTTTATTTTTTGCTAAACAAACTAAAAAAGACCGACATTTAAAAAAAAAAAAAAAAAAGTTTTCTTTGTTTCGGTTGTAAAATTTTGTTTTCTCCTTCACTGATGGGAATTGATGAGGCGGCACTGATGAGTTGGCACTAATAAGGTGGCACTGATAGGCACTGATATGTAGAATTGATGGGCACTGATATGCAGCACTGATGGGCACCAATAAGTGGCACTGATATACAGCACTGATGGGCACTGACAGGTGGCTGTGATGGGCACTGACAGGCAGCACGGATAGGCGTTACTGTATGACACTAACAGGTCGCACTGCTGGGCAGCACTGATGATAAGATACTGATTAGGTACTGACAGGTGTTACTGTAGGGCAATGTAAAGGGCACCTACAGCCGTTTCTGATGGGGCACTGACTGGCAGCTGATAAACACCTTTTTGGCAGCTGTGGTGGCACATCTGATGGGGCTGTGCTGATAATCAATGTGCTGATTATCAGGTTTACCGGCACTTCCTGGTTCACGCGAGGATCAGCTGTGATTGGTCACAGCTGATCACATGGTAAGGAGCCTCCGTCAGAGGCTCCATACCACGATCGGAGATGCAGTGTGTCAGACTGACACACAGCACCTCCGATCGTCGAGCTGCGCACCCCCGCGGACACGCTCCGGCATGTTATTTTGCTGGACGTCATACGACGCCCAGTCAGGATAACTGAACCATCGCCCAGCCGTCATTCTGCTATAGGCCGGGCGGGAAGTGTTGTGGTCAGATAAGACCAAAATCGACCACAAGAACACCATCCCCACCGCCAAACATGGAGGTGGAAACATTATGCTTAGGGGGTGTTTTACTGCTAAGGGGACAGGACCACATCAAAGGGACGATGGATGGGGCCATGTACCATCAAATCTTGGGTGAGAACCTCCTTCCCTCAACCAGGGCATTGAAAATGGGTTGTGGATGGCTATTCCAGCATTAAAATGAACCAAAACACAACGCCAAGGCAACAAAGTAGTGTCTCAAGAAGAAGAACATTAAGGTCCTGGAGTGGCCTAGCCAGTCTCCAGACCTTAATCCCATAGAAAATATGTGGAGGGAGCTGAAGGTTCGAGTTAACAAACCTCAGCCTCGAAACCTTAATAACTTATAGAGGATCTACAAAGAGGAGTGGGACAAAATCCCTCCTGAGATGTGTGCAAACCTGGTGGGCAACTACTGTACAAGAAACGTCTGACCTCTGTGATTACCAACAAGGCTTTTGCTACCAATTACAAAGTCATGTTTTGCGAAGGGGTCAAATATTTTCAATCATTAAAATGCAAATCAATTTATAACTTTTTGAAATGCGTTTTTCTGGATATTATTGTTATTCGGTCTCTCACTGTTAAAGAAACGATCAGTCTATAATTTTAATGGTCGGTTTATTTTATCAGTGGGCAAACGTACAAAATCAGCAGGGGATCAAATACTTTTTTCCCTCACTGTAGATGCATGGCTGAACTACACAAATAGAAACGGCATCCTGAAGAATGCATTATTTTTTGCCAGAGGTTAACATCTAGGGGCAATCAAAAGGTTAAATATGTGCCTAAGGGCTCTTTCATACAGGCGGTCCGCTCGACGGACTCCGCTTTGATCGATCCGCTGATCCCTGCTGAGCAGGCAGATGACAGGTCCCTCTCCGCTGACTGTGCTGAGACACACCTGTCAGAGTCCCGCTCTCCTCTATGGGGAGATCGGATGGAAACGGTCCGCCTGTTCGTTTTCATCCGATCCGCCAGACAGATGGAAAATAGGGTCTCCACCCGTCTGGATTTCACAGATCGTATAGTAGCAGGCATCAGTGGACATGTCACCGCTGACATCCGCCGATCCATAGGACTGAATAGAGTGTCCCATCAGGTCCACCTAAAAAACTGACAGGCGTGCCTGATCGGAAAGCCCGTGTGAAAGGGGCCAAACAAAGTTTAGTGTATGTACTGTGTGCTGCTTTCACTAAGCAATGTGCCGGTTTTTACTCCCTGCTCTGCAGGGAGAAGAAAAAACAGCACACCGCTGCTGTATGAAGATAGCTCTGTGTTGTTTACCAACACAGGGCTCTCTTCTGTCATTTGCTGAGTCGATCAGCAGGTCCTGACCATATAACATTGACATGACCCGATAATGGGCTTGTACTGTAACGAATGGCAGCACAGTCTTTAGGGTCCGCTCGCGCATGTGGAAGAAAGCAACGACGCACAGGTACCTGACTGTGCCTGTACAAGCCCACCTGCTTCAGTAAATGTAACACAAGTGGTTAATCTGGCCATACACTAGTAGAAGATTATCACAGTACATTCTATGACATGACAAATGTTCGAAAGTACTGCAAAAAACTGTTTGCTTTTAGCGAATGGAGTGAATTAACTTACCTTTGAAAAAAACAAAAAAAAACACACACTCACTGTTGGGAATGTGTTCTTTCGATGTTCCTATTTACGTTTCTACATGCTTGCTTTTCCATATTGTTATTGTGATAAACAGATTTGTTAATTGGCCACTAGAGAGCATTCTATATTCCACTGAATTTAATTATTCTCCCTCCTTAACAATCATTTAACACGGAACTCCAGCCCTCCCTTCAGTCTTGCACAGTTGAACAGGCTCCTTGTACTGAAATGGCTTACTCTGATTTTACTGCACCCTGTGAGCTTCTCATAGTGTGCAATAGAAGTTGCAGCAAGTCAGACAGCCCACCTCATTTCCTGGCTGGAGGACATCGAGCATCATCTAGCACTTTCCTTCCCCAGCACAGCTGTCCCGGGCCCGTCCCCTTCATTCATTGGATTTTAACGCCCTGTAACAAGGAACAAGCTTTCCGGCTCGCGTATTTTGTGGCGTGATTATCTTGGGATTTGGAGAGTCGCACATTGGGCAGCCCATTCACATTAATGGGCTTACCTATGCATGTTTGTCATCCAAAATAAGCTCCTGCTCCTTTTTGGGCGACAAGCTTAGCGCGATTTTTAATAAAAAAGAAGGGGGGAAACATTTGGGACTTTGAATGAGACGTAAGGGCAGTTTACGCCTCCATCCCTGTGCTAATTGCAACATATGAGGGGGGGGGGGGCAACACAAAGTTTTGGGACTTTGAATAAGGTGAGTGTGTGGTGAGACCAAGCGTATCATGGAAGTGAAAACATGTATATGTTTATTGCTAAACCAAAGGTGCTAGCCAGAAAAAATGGGTGGGACTAGAAGAAAGTTTGAGTAAAAATGGCCTTGGGTGAATAATATGGATACCAAAGCAATATAGGGGCCTTACCCAAGATATCCCGTATATACTCGAGTATAGGCCGAGGCACCTAATTTTACCACAAAAAAAATGGGAAAACGTATTAACTCGAGTATAAGCCTAGGGTGTCCATCTACATGCCTCACTGTGCCCATGCCTCACTGTGCCCATGCCTCACTGTGCCCATGACTAGACTGACATTTAACATGGGAGTCTATGTAAGGGGTGCCCGGATTTGAAAAATCAGTGCTCCCCGGCCGTAGGTCCCCTAGACAACAACCTTTCCACACCTGTAAAGGAGAAATGGGGCTACATGTGTGCTAAGTTTTGGGTCCAGGGGACCTATGACCGGCCAGTACCGGGTCCCCAAAGTCACTAGAGAAATGACCGTTTAACATGGGTGTCTATGGAAGGGGTGCCCGGGTTTGAAAAATCGGTGCTCCCCGGCCGTAGGACCCCCGGACAACAAACTTTGTACACTTATAGAGGAAGAGAGGAGATACATGTGTGCCAAGTTTGGGGTCCGGGGGACATACGGCCTGGTCAGTACCGGGTCCCCAAAATCCGGGGGATCAGGCACAAAAAGGTGACTCGAGTATAAGCCGAGGGGGGCATTTTCAGCACAAAAAAATGTGCTGAAAAACTCGGCTTATACTCAAGTATATACGGTACCATCAATTACAAAAGAAACCTTTAGAATATGGCAGAGGGTGGGTAAAATGAAGAAGTGGCAGGGGGGCAGTCCGCTGATGCCCCTCACTGATACGGACTACTTCCCGCCGGGCAAGGGGGGTGGTCTGTACCTGGGATGGACATCCTCGGACTGCTTAAAACTGAAAGATGTTCTGAAGGGGAATGTTTTGTGTTCACTCGAGAGAAATATGGAATTACACCATGGGACACCTGGAGATATAGGCAACTTCAACACTTTGTAAGCACCCTACCTAAACCTTTACGTTCTATGAGAGAACTGAGCCCTTGGGAAAAGCTTATCGACCAGGGAGGAACGGGAAGACAGGAGATATCAAACATATATGGGCTAATTCAGGGGCAGACTGACCATCCGGGCTCTCGGGCAATGCCCGAGGGCCCCATGCCACTAGGGGGCCCCATCAGGGTTGCCAGCCTCAGTATAACCAGGGACAGTATGTCAAAATCTGTGCTTTTTTTACATCTGTCCCTGAAATGTCCCTTACCGACATCCTTTTGGTCTAAAAATCTCCAAATTATAGCTGCCCCGCCTCTCCAGTAGCTTCTCAGTGTGTGTATGTATTGTGTGTCTGTATGTGTATTCTGTGTGTATGTATACTGTGTGTGTATACAGTATTGTGTGGCCCCATAATCTATTACCTGGGGGACCCCATAATCCCCTATTGTCCGGGGGCCCCATAATCTCCTATTGCCCGGGGTCCCCATAATCTCCTATTGCCCGGGGGCCCCATAATCTCCTATTGCCCGGGGGCCCCACAATCTCCTATTGCCCGAGGGCCCCATGAGTTGTCAGTCCGCCCCTGGGCTATTATCATTCATACCAAGACCCGAGCCAGCAGGAGCACTAGAGAGTTGGGAAATAGAATTAAATCAGACTATATCAGAAGAAACAAAAAGACAAATCTTTGATTTTGTACATACTACATCAATAGATGCGAAAGTAAAAGAGATGAACTACAAGCTCTTATGCCGCGTACACACGACTGTTTTTCATGACGAGAAAAATACAATTTTTTAATTTGGTCATTAAAAACGATCATGTGTGGGCTCCAGAGCATTTTTCACGACGTGAAAAATGTCCATTAAAAATTTGGAACGGGCTCTAATTTTTCTCGTCGTTTTTCACGTTGTCCGTGTGTAGGCTTTAACGGCGTGAAAAAAATGCGCATGCTCAGAAGCAAGTGATGAGACGGGAGCGCTTGTTCTGATAAAACTAGCGTTCGTAATGGAGATAGCACATTCGTCACGCTGTAACGGACTGAAGAGCACGAGGCTGAAAAGCGCGAATCGTCTCTCACCAAACTTTACTAACATGAGGATCAGCAAAAGCAGCCCAAAGGGTGGCGCCATCCGAATGGAACTTCCCCTTTATAGTGCCGTCGTACATTTCATACATCACCGCGCTTTGCTCGAGCATTTTTTTCATGATGGTGTGTAGGCAAGGCAGGCTTGAGAAGAATCACATCGAGAAAAACTTCGTTTTTTTCAATGACATTAAAAACGGTCGTGTGTACGCGGCATAAGTTAAGTGGTATTATGTCCCAATGAAACTCCACAGGATAAATAAAGAGACATCACCACTATGTTGGAGAGAGTGTGGGATGGTTGGAACACATGCCCATATATGGTGGTATTGCCCTTCGATACAGGTGTTCTGGGGGGAGGTATTAAGAATGATAAAAAAGATCAGTGGATCAGATGTGATACAGGACCCCTGGTGTTGTCTGTTCCATACCACTGGGGAATCAAGGAAAATATACCGAACAACAGTGGTCCCATATTTACTGAATGGAGTGAAAGCTCGAATACCAAGAAATTGGAAACTTAAAAACGCTCCATCAGTAAAGGAATGGTTAAGGGCGGTAGATGTTTTTTTTTTTTTCTCTCCTTCTTTCTCTATATTACTCGCTTTTCCCCAGGCGCCTATCTCAGAACCGCTCAGGTGAGATGAAGGGAGGGGGGGACTATGAATTTATCTCTTGCTAAAACTCCAGACAATGTGTCTGATAAGGGAAGTATAGAGAGACGAGGGGTAGATCCAGGAGAGGACTAGATAACAGATATTAAGGTAAAGAGATAATGGATTCATTTTCATGACGAAGGTTTTTTTATATATGATGTGTAGATCTTTTTTATTACTCTTTTTTTGTAAAGGGATATATAGAGACCGTTTATGTATATGTGTTGTGCCATGTATGTTATGTGTTGATTGAAAATCAATAAAGAAAGTTTAAATAAACCAAAGAATGGCATAACATACTACAACATGACATGCATAGTACAGTTGTCAAATTACATCAAAATAATTGTTGATCACATGACAATGAGAGATATGCATACTGGATATTAGGCAGAATGTAGTCTGATGGATACATAAAATTGATAAAACCGTATAAAATATCGATATAGAATGGATGCAACGTGGTGGCCTTGACGCGTTTCGTGGACTGTAACCACTCGTCAGGAGCCATGCATCCATGTTCTAAAAAAGGAAAATATAGATGACCATTTATAGTCTATTGTATCAACCACCATAGAAAACTTGGGTTAGTGCGATTTTTAAATACGCGTTTTGTGCGATTGCGAGCGATTCTGTTGTGAAACCATTCCGGCACAATCGTACCGCGTTTGGGGTGCCATTAGGAATAAGGGCACCCAAAGGCACGTGTTTTGTCAGCGATTTGGAATAGCAGACAGAATCACAGCGATTCTGACCACAATTCCACATTGAAGGGACCTAATTGTTTCAATCATGGGGGCTCCGCATCACATGCAGGCTTTTTCCAGGGTAATCAGCTTGTAAATGCAGCCTGCCTATGAATGAATGCCCACTACTCCAGACTGATGGTCATCCTTCAAGGTGCTTTGATATTTGCGTAGCTCTTTCCAAGATTCAGCCCACTGCTTGTATATCACACCCCTCATAGGAGCTGCTGAGTTAGGATTCCCCACTGCTACATGGCCAGGCACACAGCATTTTCCTTCATGCATTCCAACACAGAAAACCTTGGCTTGTTTTTGATGTTTTATTAGGGGTTAATAACTTGAATGGAGTAGGGAATTATAGGATGCCCAACTTGAAAAATGTCCAGAACTTCTCACAGAGTGGAGAACGTCTTCACTATGTACACTGGACAATCCTCTTTTTCTTTCCTCCTGCACAAATTTTGTTCACACATTCAGCTCCTGCTGATCACTCCGTGGGAACTAACAGTCTTTAGAATGAATTCAGTGACTGCCCATTACCAGCTGGGAGCATCTGTCCCTTGGTGGATTAAATAGCACAATGTGGAGTGAACAGCATCTCCTTCTGTCTTCCTGTAGACCCTGCGCCCAGTTCTACTGCTGCAGAAAATATCATTCCACCTGGCTGCTTGCTTCCCCAGTTCTCCTGGCTAGCCCACACTTTCCCAGTCCTTCCCGACTGGCACACTTTCATGGAGATTCCCCAGGGCAAGGATGAAGACTTGAGCACAACACTGTCTTCAGAGAGCACTGCTACAGATGACAGTCTCTCCCCTTATGTTGTCCCTGTACTGTGCTGATATTACTCACTGCCTTTGCTTGCTCTCTCCTAATGCCTCTTCTGGTATGAATCCCTCCAGTTGCCTCCAGGCCAGCTATCCCAAGCTCCAGCCCGAGGCAAAACCCCACCCTGGCAGGGGTTCTTCAGGGGCCACCAACAGCCTCTCCTCAGCATTTCATTTCCATCTTCCAACGACTCTCCCTTGCTGGCATGGTCCATGTCTATTTATAGGATTTACTCAATCCCCCGCCAGCCCACTTCTGAGGATTGGCTGAGGTTCCATAAATATTCATGGCAGCTCCTCCTCACCTCTGCCCTCTAGTTCTAGAAGGTTCTCCAACCTTCCAGATACCAGGGGGAGGCACCAGAAAGCTGCCAGGGTGAGTCATCCAGCCCTGGCCTCTAGTAACCCTGACCCAATTCAGTGACTAAGGTTTATTCTTGGCCAGAAATGCTTTTACCTACTCTCAACTCTAGTAGCACACACTAGAGGGTGCTACACTCGCATCAAGGCTGAGGGCTCCTGAGAGGAGTACTGAGGAAGGGTAATGTATTCAGCAAATTATATACAGCACCCCCCTCCCCTCCTCCCAGCCATGATCTGCCTATATTGCATAGGGAAGTGCACTGATTATGTTATTGGGTCCAAAATTAACTATGTAATGAACATTTTTAACTTAAAGTGGAGTTCCACCCAGAATTTTTTTTTTCACAAAAAAAATAGAATTTTTAATTTTTTTTTATACTCACCCGAAATACCCATTGCTATGCGGAAGTCCATAATCTGCCTCTTCCGTAACCGCGGTCTGTTTTCTTCCCCATCCTCTTATAGTGAATGGGGCACGCTGCTTTCTGGGAACTGTGTGTAATCCAAGAGAGCAGCCACCCATTCACAAGTCGGCGCGAGACTCACCCATGCGCAGTAGAAAACGGGCAGTGAAGCCTGTTTCCCTTAGTGTGGATGGTGGCGTGGGACCTGCACCGATCGAGGGATCGGCATTGGGGGGGCCATCAGAGCGGGAGAGTAGGACAGGTAAGTGTCCTGATTAAAAGTCAGCAGCTGCAGTGTTAGTAGCTGCTGACTTTAAAAAAAAAAATAATTGCGGGTGGAGCTCCGCTTTAAGGGTTTTGTTTAAAAATGTCATTCATGTTGATTGGGGGGGGGGGGGGGAGCAAATTTTGAATTAGCTTTAGTCAGTCTTTTGACTAAAATGCCATTTTAGTTTTAGTTGCAGTTTAGTCATCTGCAATTGTTTGTTTTTTTTGTTTGTTTTTTTCGTATTTAGTCTACTAAAATCCAATTGGTTTATTTTAATTGTAATGCAATATATAACCATTTCTCTTTATAAACTCCTGGAGTAAAAAAAAATCGAATATTGTGTTATTATTTATGGTATGAAGGTTTGAACAAACTAAACGCCCTGTATGGTCTAAGGAGGCCTTCAATGCACACAGTGCTCTAGACGGTCTGAAGAGGCCTACAATGCACACAGTGCTCTGGGTGGTCTGAAGAGGCCTACAATGCACACAGTGCTCTGGGTGGTCTGAAGAGGCCTACAATGCACACAGTGCTCTGGGTGGTCTGAGGAGGCCTACAATGCACACAGTGCTCTGGGTGGTCTGAGGAGGCCTACAATGCATACAGTGCTCTAGACCAGGGGTCTTCAAACTACGGCCCTCCAGGTGTTCAGGAACTACAATTCCCATCACGCCTAGTCATGTCTGTGAATGTCAGCGTTTTACAATGCCACATGGGATTTGTAGTTCCGCAACAGCTGGAGGGCCGTAGTTTGAGGATCCCTGCTCTAGATGGTCTGAGGACAAGGCCTTTAATGAATAATACACAGTGCTCTGGACAGTCGGGAGGCCTGTAAATGCTTCACAGTGCTCTGAGGAAGGTCTGAGGAGGCCTGTAAAGTTGCAGAGTGCCCTGGATGGTCCGAGGAGACCTGTAATGCACACAGTGCTCTGGACGGTCTAAGGAGGAGGCCTTTAATGAATAACACACAGTGCTCTGGATGGTCGGGAGACCTTAAAATGCTGCACAGTGCTCTGGAAGGTGGTCTGAGAAGGGCTGTAAAGCTGCAGAGTGCTCTGGACGGTGGTTTAAGGAAGCATGTAATGCTGCACAGTGGTAAGCACACCACACCACTAAGCACACTACAGTCTCTAGCTTGCTTGCTGGGAGCGGAAGCACTCACAGGCTTTACCAACGCCGCTCTGAGGAAACCGGTGTCTTGCCGAAAAAGTTCCCCCGGCGGATAAGGACCTCCCCTGTACTGCGCAGGCATGAACTGAGCCTCCGAAAATAGCCATACAGAGTCAGCTCTAGATGGCGCCTGCGCACACCAAATTGCTACACTTCTGACATCCATGCTTTTTCCTTACCATCCCCGTGGACATGGAGATGATAAAAAAAGAACGAGGAGGCCGAGCGAGCTCCACAGCGAGGTCCACGTCGCCCTGGACCTGCTGTAATAACTATTTAATTGTGCAGGCGCCGTCTAGAGCTGACTCTCAGCTCTACATGTTCGGCTATTTTCGGAGCTCAGTTCACGCATGCGCAGTACAGGGAGGAACTTATCCACCGGGGGGAACTTATTCGGCAGAACTTTGGAAGTTCACGTGGGTAAGCGTCCCTCCCTCACTTTTTTGTCATAGTTTTCATCAATTGACACAAATGTGGGATAATTTTCGTTTCGATCACTGGAAACAAGCTGCTGATGAAAAATATGACAAAAATGCTTTCGCTACCAAAATTAACACTGCAATTGGCTCTTTACTTTGATCAGCTGATCACATGTAAACAGACTTGCAGGTTATCGACCGTCCTTTCCTCCAATGCTGTGTCTGTGTGAAGAAAGGAGAGCCGTTAATTGGCAAGACTGTCAGTACATTGTTTACACTGATAACCAGGGCACTGATCATCAGTGCACTGATGATCAGTGCAGCCCTATCAGTGCTACTTATCAGTGCTCATCAATGCCGCCTATTAGTGCAACCTGTCAGTGCTCATCAGTGCCTCCTAAGTAGGGATGAGCCCGATGTTCGAGTCGAACGTAAGTTTGACTCGAACATCGGGTGTTTGCCTGTTTGCCGAATAGCGAACATTATGCAGTAATCGCTGCAAATTCGAAAGCCGCGGAACACCGTTTAAAAGTCTATGGGAGATTACTATGAAAAAATCAAAAGTGCTAATTTTAAAGGCTTATATGCATTGTATGCATTGTATTGTCATAAAAAGTGTTTGGGGACCCGGGTCCTGCCACAGGGGACATGTATCAATGACAAAAAAAGTTTTAAAAACAACAGTTTTTTTGGGAGCAGTGATTTTAATAATGCTTAAAATGAAATATTCCTTTAAATTTCGTGCCTGGGGGGTGTCTATAGTATACCTGTAAAGTGGCACATTTTTCCCGTGTTTAGAACAGTTCCGCAGCAAAATGACATTTCTAAAGGGAAAAAAAGTCATTTAAAACTGATCGCGGCTGTAATGAATTTTCGGGTCTGGGCAATACAGATAAAACTCATTGAAAAAACCGGCATGGGTTCCCCCCCAGTCCATTACCAGGCCCTTTGGGTCTGGTATGAATATCAACCACTTCCTTACTGGGCACATATACCCCCTTCCTGCCCAGGCGAAATTTCAGCTTTCGCCACTGTCACGCTTTGAATGACAATTGCGCGGTCGTGCGACGTGGCTCCCAAACAAAATTTACGTCCTTTTTTTCCCACAAATAGAGCTTTCTTTTGGTGGTATTTGATCACCTCTGCGGTTTTTATTTTTTGCGCTATAAACAAAAACAAGAGCGTCAATTTTGAAAAAAACACAATATTTTTTGATTTTTGCTATAATAAATATCCCAATTAAAAAAAACAAAAAAAAACAAATTTCCTCAGTTTAGGCCGATACGTATTCTTCTACATATTTTTGGTAAAAAAAAATCGCAATCGCCGTTTATTGATTGGTTTGCGCAAAAGTTATAGCGTTTACAAAATAGGGGGTAGTTTTATGGCATTTTTATATATTTTTTTTTTTTACTAGTTACTATGGCGGCGATCAGCGATTTTTTTCGTGACTGCGACATTATGGTGGACACAGCGGACACTTTTGACACTTTTTTGGGACCATTCACATTTATACAGCGAACAGTGCTATAAATATGTACTGTATAAATGTGACTGGCAGGGAAGGGGTTAACACTAGGGGGCGAGGAAGGGGTTAAATGTATGCCCTGGGAGTGATTACTACTGTGGGGGGGAGGGGACTGACTGGGGGAGGTGACCGATCTGTGTCCCTATGTACAAGGGACACAGCATCGGTCTCCTCTCCCTGACACACACAGATCCATGTCCTTGTCTGTGTACCGGCCGATCGCGGGTACCTGGCGGACATCGCGTCTGCCAGGCACGCGCATCGGCATTACAGTGACGCGCCGGGCACGTGCGCGCGCCCCCAGTGGCCAGAGGAGCGGAGGCTGTAAAAAGTCGGCCTTCCGACATTTAAGAACCACCTTGCGGCCGTACATAGTCGTACGGCGGGCGCGAGGTGGTTAAGGGTAACCCCGAACCAAAAATTAAAAAGAAAAGTGCGTGGGGGCCCCCCCCAAATCCATACCAGACCCTTATCCGAGCACGCAACCTGGCAGGCTGCAAGAAAAGAGGGGGGATGAGAGAGCGCCCCCCCCTGAACCGTACCAGGCCACATGCCCTCAACATGGGGGGATGGGTGCTTTGGGGCAGGGGGGCTCTGCGCCCGCCACCTCAAAGCACCTTGCCCCCATGTTGAAGAGGACAGGGGCCTCATCCCCACAACCCTTGCCCGGTGGTTGTGGGAGTATGCGGGCGGGGGGCTTATCGAAATCTGGAAGTCTCCATTAACAAGGGGACCCCCAGATCCCGCCCCCCCTATGTGAATTGGTAAGGGGCACATTGTACCCCTACCATTTCACAAAAAAAAGTGTCAAAAATGGTCATTCTCTTCTTCTGGGTAGGGGGTGCACGTACTTTGACACGTGATTTGTCACAGCAGAAGCTGATCAGCAGGTGCCAGCCAATGGATGCCCGCCGGCACCCACTGATCGTCAGGAAAATGCACAGAACTGAGCTCTGCCTATGTAAACAAGGCAGAGCTCCGTCCTGACATGGGGAAAGTGATGGATGGAAAGAAAATCCATCACTTCCCTTAGTAAAAGCCACCCCACATAGTGCAAACAAACACAGGTTAGGCACACATTTAACCCTTTGATCACCCTAACTGTTTAACCCCTTCCCAGCCAGTGTCATTAGTACAGTGACAGTGCATATTTTTAGCACTGATCACTGTATTGGTGTCACTGATTCCCACAAAGTGTCAAGTGCCAATAAGTGTCAGAATGTCCGCCGCAATATCACAGTTTTTTTTTTTTTTTTTTTTTTTATTGGATATGTTTTATGGCAGAAAGTAAATAATATAGATTTATTTATTTTTTTTAATTGTCTTTTTTTGTTTATAGCGGGAAAGAAAATGCAGTGGTGACCAAATACCAGAAAAATAAATTTTTCGAAAAAAAAAAAAAAGGATCTGGGTACAACGTTGCATGACCGCAGAATTGTCAGTTAAAGTAACGCAGTGCCGTATCGCAAAAAAATGGCCTGGTCATGAAGGGGGGGTAAACCTTCCGGAGGTCAAGTGGTTAAGGTAAAATGAAATGACCTGACATACGGTAGCAGCGCTTCCTGGATAGCATGAGAAATTTACTGATTGGTGCAATTTCCTTCTTTCTTTCTCTTTAATACCAAATTCACTCTGGGTGAAGCCATTTTGAATTCCTATCTGCCATGTCCAGGCACATAGCAATGCTCGGGTCTCAACTCCATGTGTCTCTCTATTGGAATAGAGTCAGCAGTTTAAATAGAAGGCGCTCAAATTGCCACTGGTTCATACGTTTTGCATATTTTCATTTGCATTTTTAATTGAGTCTAAAAGTATTTAACATATCTATTATTGTTTGTTGTTATAGTAAGAAGGATCAGTATGTAATCCCATTTCCATTATTCACCATAATACTTCCAGTATAACACAGATATTTTTCATGTTCTATTATGACACTTTGCTTAATAAAATAATTTCTAGTGACATATTTTTTTTTTTAATGTGCCAACCCTATGTGCCCCAGTCTTGGACCATTGAATGATGTACAGTGGCATACAATGGAACAGATCAAGTGTTCAAGCTGCCACTGATTGAAAATAATTTTAACTTTATTCATTATCCATAGTTAGATTAGTCCTTAGTGACTTTCTTTAGGGCCAGTGCACATGATAGAAACACAGTCCGGACGCGTTCCAGACGCATTTCTGCATGCACCTTTTTGATGCATTTCCGGTGCCTTTTTGATGCGTTTCCGGTGCGTTTCCAATTCGTTTTTTGATGCTTTACAATGCATTTCCCCTCTTCTTTTCTTCACCCCAAATGGGGACATGTGCATTCCAGTGCATTTTTGGTGCGTTTATATGCATGCGAGTGCATTTTATATGCATTTTACCACGTTCCAGTACAGTTCAGTGCAGAAAAAATGCAGCATGTTGTAGAGCTGTACGATTAATCGTTTGAGGATCGCGTTCTCGATTCAACCCCCCCCCCCACGATCTCCAGGCTGGATGACCGCGATTTTCTTAAATCCCCGCCAGTTCCACGTAACCAGCATGGAACGCAAATTGATCATAGAGCGTGATGCATTGAAACTGTCTCTCCTCTGCTCGCACACAGCCCCGCCTCCTCCTAACCCCACGCTGTGATAGACAGAATGCGGGTCCAATGCTGGGATGTGTTCTGTCTATCACAGCGCGGGGTTAGGAGGAGGCGGGGCTGTGTGCGAGCAGAGGAGAGACAATTTCAACATACGGGTGGTGAGTTTCTAGCAGAAAATGTGTGCTGCTGTCCGTCCTCCCTTCTCCCCCCTCTCCCCCCCACATACCAAACTTGGCTGGCTGTCTTCGGGACTCCGTCCTCCCCCCCTCCTCCCCCCAGGCCGCCGAGTCTGTCTCCTGTCTCCTGTCCCTGCCGCCTATGTTCACAGTGAGAGGGGAGAGCTGTGCTCTTCCCATCTCAGCTGTGACAGGAGTTCTAGCACAGTGCTAGTGCTAGGACTCCTGTTTTTGGAAGTGAGAGGGTCAATAAAGAGAACCTGTCTCCTCCAATTGCTATCACACAGTGAATTGTTCTCCTGTGTGATAGAAAAAAAAATGATAAAAAAACATAATAATTAAATTATTAAAATAAAGAAATTAAAAAGTAAAGAATAATAAAAATATAAAAAAATAAGAACATTTTGCAAAAATAAAAATAAATAAACGACAAGCGAATTTTTTTTTATTTTTAATTTACCATTTTAAAGAATCGTGATCTTTGTTCTAATCAAAAGAATCGTGATTCTAATTTTTCCCAGAATCGTGCAGCTCTAGCATGTTGTACTTTCTTTCTAGAACTGCCATTGGAAACCATATACTCTACTATATATGCATTTCTGATGCAGAAAAAAACGCACTGGACTGCATGTGGTGCGAACCAGCCCTTAATCATTTAATTTGTTGTATGCTTTAGGCCACTTTCACACAGACTTTCCGATCAGGTCTGCCTGTCAGTTTTTCAGGCGGATCTGATCGGACGCTCCATTCAGCCATATGGAGCTGCGGATGTCAGCGGTGACATGTCCGCTGACACCTGCTGCTATTGGATCTGATCCTGTCTGTGAAATCCAGATGGATGGTGACCCTATTTTCTATCAGTCTGGCGGATCGGATGATTTACAGGCAGTCCATTTTCATCCGATCTCCCCATAGAGGAGAGCAGGACTCTGAGAGGTCCGTCTCAGCACAGTACTGGAGACAGACTTGTCATCCACCCGCTCAGTGGGGATTAGCGGATCGATCCCCTGCTGAGCAAAGCAGAGTCCACTGGGCGGATTGCTCGTGTGAAAGAGCCCTAAGGGGCTGTTCACAACAGGTGCTTTGGTAACTTGCCCAGCACAGTTCCCATGCAATACAAAGTAAAAAGTTTTGTTCCCTATCTGGTCATTTCAAAAACTAAGGCATGCAGTACTTTTTGAAACTAACCCTAAATTATTATTCAGTAGGGTCTGGGAGCGAAATCTCCGGTGTGAGTTCACTGGGGAAAAATTGCACCACTTGTACCATTTCACACAGCTCAGTGGATTCTAAACCTCAAGAAAATAACTATAAGCTGCTGTCACGGTGGTACCGAGTGCCCACGTCCCTTGCTAGAATTTACCCATCAGTCTCTGACTTGTGCTGGAGGGGGTGCAGGCAGAGGGGGACACTCCTCCATATTTGGTGGGACTGTCCGTTGTTTTCACCCTTTGGGTCTGCTGTCTGCAAACGCATATTGGATAGTCTAGATATAGATGTACCTTTTTTCCCTGAAGCACTTTTTGCTTCACATTCCACCCCGTCGCCCTCTCTCACTATAAGCGCAGTGCTCTCCCTCAATGCCGCAAAGTGCCTTATACCAATTTATTGGAAGAGCCCGTGAGTTTCCGAGCAAGCTGGACTGGCTTGGGAAGGTGGTGGAGATCATGGAAGCAGATTGCCACATGCAATTGAACTCATGAGTGCTTTGACTCAGTCTGGGCCTCATGGCGGAGTCGTACATCTAGGCAGTCCCCAGTTTCCTCTAGTCTAGATATTGCTTTGCTAACCTTGGCGGATCCTACATTTGGGCAACTTGTTTAGGCAAACCGGAACCTAAATCAGGTTCAGAAACAGATACAGAACTAGAATTGGTGTTCCTAGTTTAGCCATACTCCATCAGCCAATGAATCAGGTGTGCTTGCCGATGTATAGAGGCCTTAGCGTAAGGTGACCAGATTTTTAAAATGAAATCCAGGGACATATTTTTTTTTACTAGTAATGGCGGCAATCGGTGACTCTCTGCCCATCGCCGCCCGCCTCACAGCCTGTCAAGTCTTACTCTTCAGGCTCTGGCTACTACTGGGTGGGGAGCGGAGGAAGCATGGGCATCCGCTGAACTTTTTTCAGGGGGGGGGGCATAATTTTAAGGTCATCCATGCTCGGTCCCTTTTTGACGATGTCATGAAGGGGAGGGGCTTAGTCATTATCGCATAAAGCGCAGGCATGCAAAGGTTTGAGAAACCTGATGCAAAATCTTAATAGAAGGATTAAGCTGCTATTGATGTGTCTGTAAGACTGTATTTATCGCGGTGAATAAGTGTGAACAGTCTTAGAGCAGCCCCAGCCCCCAGGCCAGCGGCAGCAGACTTAGAAAAAGAAGTCCACGGCTGCCTCGGAGGCGGCCGCGGCGGCCATTGCAACACAGGGGGCAAGTCAAGTCAGTGCCATCTTAAGAGCATTATAGACCCCTGGCAATACAATGCACTGGGGCCCCCGGCCCTGTCTACACAATCACGCACGAGAATAAAAAGTAAATTAATTAATCTGTATCCAGTAAAATCATTCATCAGTGACCAGTAAATTCAGACGTAACTAGTAAATTCATTCATCAGTGACCGTGACCAGTAAAATCATTCATCAGTGACCGTGACCAGTAAAATCATTCATCAGTGATCGTGACCAGTGAATTCATTCATCTGTGACCAGTAAAATTATTCATCTGTGACTGTGACCAGTAAATTCATTTATCAGTGACCGTGACCGGTGCAGGACATTAATACATGAGTTACTATGACCAGTGCAGGACATTAATACATGAGATACTATGACCAGTGCAGGACATTTACCCCCCTCCCCCCCGCCGACATGCTTCCTTTTAAAAAAAATCACAGTCAGACAGTCATCACAGTTAATACTCTTTAGACTGCATTCCGTATGGCATCATTCCATACAGAATGATGCAGTCTGAAGATTATTAACTGTAATGACTGTCTGACTGTGATTTTTTTAATATGCAGCATGGCGGCGGGGGGGGGGGGGGGTAAATGTCCTGCACAGTGCACTTGTCATGGTAACTCATGACATTAATACATGACCAGTGCAGTGCAGGACATTAATACATGAGTTACCATGACCAGCGCACTGTGCAGGACATTTACCCCCCTCCCCCCCCCCCCGCCGCCATGCAGCATATTAAAAAAATCAGTCATCACATTCACATACATTTAATAATTTTCAAACTGCATGCATCATTCCGTATGGCATGCATGCCATCAGCTTAATTTAGCTTAGTGCTTGCAGTGACACTGACTGTAATGAAATGTACTTGTTGCTGGAGCCTGGCCTGGTTGGTTCCTCCTCGGTGACGCTGGCTCCTCTAGCAGGCAGCTCTCTACGCTCCTCCCATCAGCAGTCCCAGGCATGAATGACAATCCCCTCCCGCCGTGAGTGACGTCACGCCGCCAGGACGGGCGCCGGGCGGGGCTGTGAACACTTAGGGGGAGCAGAGCAGCACGATGATCGTATTGGCTGGCGCTGGCAAACAGGGGCGGGCCGCGGAGTAAATGTATGCAATGCAACACACTGCAGACATGAATGATGGCACTGGCAGTGACAATCGGCGGCGCCGGCGGCCCTGGCCCACCGATGTGCGGGAGGCGGTGTGGGTGTCATTGTCACTCTTTTACGATTTCAGGGGGGGTCAAACGCCCCCCCTTGCCCTATGGAGCGGACGCCCATGGGAGGAAGTTCACTCCGCAAGGGAAGGCAAGGATATAAGCAGGCAGGCGGCTGGCCCGGGACTTGAGCCAAGGCAAAAGAACAAGCGAGCGGAGCTGAATGGGCATGCGCCCAAAACTGAAGAAATATTCCCTCCGCTCCAACCAGCACATGATTATCAGAAAGGGGCACAGATAATGGAAAAAAATACACTGACTGTCTTTGAAATTGCCCCAGCCCCTGTTCAAATCCAAACCGTGGACAGACTTGGTCCGAGGACAGTGTCCTCAATCCGGGGACTGTCCCCGGAAACCAGGGATGTCTGGTCACCCTACCTTAGCAGTACTTGTATATTTTTCATGTTTTATATGTTCCCACTTTATTTTATTTGTTCATAAGATACTGTAAGGTTTTTTCCTTGATTTATTATGTGAGCCTTCTCTTCTTCCCCCAAAGTTTGAGGGGACTGTCCACTTAGATCGAAAATTAGGACAGGGGCAGGGGCGGGCTTGTAATAGTTATGGTGTGTTGCGCTCCGATATCAGTGTTTGTCCTTGAGGTGAATGCTGCCTCCCCTTTCCCCTTATCCCCTTTTCTTTCCACTGTTTTGTATGGCTTCAAATATAAAATAAAATAAAGATTATATAATAAAAAAAGGGCGTGTGCGGCGGTTGAAGGATTAGAACCTTTGACAATGTTTTTTTATCCTGTTCTGGTGCACCCCTCTCCTCCATGTTTTTGAGGCTGGGTTTCCTTGCATCCAATTGCATGTCAGGAGACGGTTCACACATCTCAGGAGCGGCTCGGGTGCGAATTGCACAGGAGTTCTGTGCGTTTACTGGTCCGAATTCAGCCATAAATTGATGGCTGATATCGGACCTGAAACGGTGAATGGAGATGCACCAGATCCCCTGCTGTCAGCCGCTCCGTGCCTCAGTGTTGTGGGGACAGGAAATGAAATAGATGGAAATAAAGAAAAATACCCCATTGACTTGAATAGAGATGTACAGTATACTACAGATCTCTAGCCTCATTATAGGGTCCAATTTCAAATACTAGGCAGATGGAAAGCAGATGAGCAGATGGGGAGGGGAAGACGGGTGCTAGCAAAAGCTTAGATAAAAGTATAACCATATGTAGGAAAATTATACTCCATTCAAATTGGAACATTAGTTTTAGAAAGAACAAGCAATGCTTAGGACCTATGTCATTTTTTTGTACTGTCTTCCCTCAGGGAAATTTCCCTTCACTTCCTGCCTTAGTGTAAATTGGCACAAAGCCAAAAACAGAAGGAAAATCCAATTACCGGAGCAGGATAGAAAAACGTTTAATGAGGAAAATCTATTCCACGGATTTGTGTTAATGGTGCAACTTCCCAATGTTTTTGAGACTCTTTTAAGGCCAGCAATAGATGGTGCAAATTTCTTTCCTGCAACCATTTATTATATTTACAACCACTTTAAAGTACCTCCTTTTTTGAGCTTGAGGCCTCGTACACACGACCGATTTTCTCGTCGTAAAAAACACGTCGTTTTTTTCGACGAGATTCTTGTTAAGCTTGTCGATTTTCTCGTCAAGCTTTCTATGCGTACACACTGTCATTTCCCAATTTCCTCGTGGTTCTCTGCGCTCACGTCCAGCACGTACGACGGCACTATAAAGGGGAAGATCTTTTTTCTTGGCGCCACCCCTTGGGCTGCTTTTGCTGATCTCGTGTTACCGCGTGTGAAGTAAAAGTTTGGGAAGAGACGATTCGCGCTTTTCAGTCTTCGTACTTTTCAGATCGTTTTCTGCCGTTCAGTTTGTGCTTGTGGGTTCGTATCTTGACTTTCAGGGCGTCTAGGCAGGTCGTATCTGTTTTACAGTGCGTTCTTGCCTGTTCGTTTCTGAATTTCAGTTCGTTATTCATAGGCCTTGCTGTTCTAAAGTGCGTTCTGTTCTGTACGTTCTGATTAGACGACCGTTTCCTAGCCATGTCGCCTGGACGTTCTCGTCGTCGAGTTCGTGCTGTGCGTGCGCTTGGTGTTGGTCTGCTTGTTTTGGACCAAGACCAGTCCATGAACGGTGTGAGGAGGAGTTCATGGACCAAGAATTGGTTGCTCCAGCGGGACCAATTCTGCCACATGCCTCTGCTGCGGGAGATCGTCGAGAATAATCCTGAGGACTACAGGAATTTTCTGAGGATGTCTGACCCCGTTTTTCAGGAACTGTTGGCTTTGGTGTCCCCCTATATTACCAGGAAGGACACCGTTATGCGGGAAGCCATCAGTGCTGAGCAGAGGCTCATCGCCACGTTGCGTTACCTGGCGACAGGGAGAAGTCTTCAGGACTTGAAGTTCACCACAGGCATCTCCCCCCAGGCTCTGGGCCTCATAATCCCAGACACCTGTTCTGCTATTATACAAGTCCTGCAGGAGGACTATATTAGGGTAAGTTTTCTCCCTTCACATCACATTTTATGTATTACATGTATGCTAATGTATTGTATTTCTTTCATCCTTTCCTAATTACCATGATTGTAATATGCTGAGAATGTCCCCTTTGTCCCCATGCATGCTGGAAGTTTTTAAATGCCCCTTTTTTATCCTCCCTAAATATTTCCCCTCACTAACTTTTCCAGCAGGGGCGCCTGTTGCTCCAAATGTTGGGGGGTTACAACCCCAATTTCGGAAATAAACTTCCTCCTTTTTTGCTCTGTTGCCTAATAAACGCCCCCAGTTGTCCCCTCCAATGCAGCCATTTAGTCCCCTCTATTGCAGCCAGTTTCCCCCCAGCCCTGCACTTACCTTCTTGTGGTCAGCGCCATCCTTCTTCTGTCCTTGATGTCTTCTCCTTCCCTTCATGTTGCATCAGCCAATCATGTTACCATTAAACAGACTTGGTGAACATGATTGCCAGAGCTGCCTGTCAGTGTTTACACAAGGAATGCCCCCTCCTTGCGTCCCCGATTTTTCTTTGAGGAAGCCAATTACATCCCTCAGGTTGTAATTTGCAAGACTTTTTTAATACCTGTTTCTGCTCTGCAATTTTAACCCCCTAAATGACGCAATTAATCATATGTCGGTCGCTTTACAAGAGGCCATCCACCTGAATAGTGTGCGGCATAGACAATACATAGGTTCATGCAACGCATGAACCTATGTATTGTTCTGAGTGATGGGCACAGGAGAGAGGGGACAGTGCTCCAGCGCCCACTCTGGACGCACCGCCACTGCAATGCTATCCTGTGGCCAAACACATCTCCCCCCCCCAAAATAATTTAGTAATGGCCCATCAGAGGGGGTGATGAATATGATAAATGAGCCTTCCATTATACTTTTTTTACACACCTTAATAAACGTATAATTAGATTGATGTTGGTCTCTAATTTTTTGGTCTTGAATTTGCTTGTAATGTATGCCTTTGTTTTTCTAATATTATTTCATCTTGTTTCACTCCACAGCTTCCTTCAACGCCACAGGAATGGCAGACTGTGGCATCGGAGTTTGCCACGCGGTGGGACTTCCCCAACTGCGGTGGTGCCATAGACGGGAAGCACGTCCGCATCGTGCCGCCACCCCGTTCTGGATCCTACTACTACAACTACAAGGGGTTTCATAGCATTGTGCTGATGGCGGTGGTGTCAGCACGGTATGAATTCCTCTATGTTGATGTAGGGAAGAATGGCCGGATGTCCGATGGGGGATCCTTCATCCAGACGGAGTTTGCCCTCCGTCTCCAGAGTGACGACCTTGCATTGCCACCGGATGCAGGGAATATTGAAGGACTCCCCTTTGTTTTCTTGGCTGATGAAGCCTTCGGACTCGGACGGCATCTTATGAGGCCATTTCCACAGAGGACCCTGACCCCAGAGAAGAGTGTGTTCAATTACCGGCTGGCCAGGGCCCGAAGAGTCGTTGAAAATGCCTTCGGCATAATGGCCAGCCGGTTCCGCCTTTTTATGACTTCCATCCACTTGGCGGACTACAAAATAAACTATGTAGTGTTATGCTGCTGTGTGCTACACAATTTTCTTTGCCGCAAAGCGAATTCATATATGGCCTCAGTTTTGCCAGAGGCTGGACTTTCCCCTGCAAATCCCCTTCCGGGCCTGGAATCTGCCCGTCTTGGCTTGCCCCCCCAAAATGCCCGTGTGGTTCGGGACAAATACATGGAGTATTTCACGGGTAGGGGGGCAATTCCTATGCCAGCCTATGTCTAAGTATCCCAATAAAAATCTTGTTTAAACCTTTAATTATTTGTTCTTTCCTGTCTCCTAGTTTGTCTTTGTGCATTTGTAGTGGCAAGTGTATTTTACTTTAGTAAATAACAACCAATTTCACTATGTTACCTTACAAAAGAACCAAATAAGCTTAGAGTGTATTATAAAAAGAAGCTACACGTTGTTTGTGGTCAAATATTTTACTCTCTGCACATTTTTTTTTGTTTTACTTTGGGGTTGGCCTGACCACAACCCGTCAAATTTTGGCTTATGAAAATACAAAAATACCACTTGCATTTCTAAAATGACAACATTGGATACCTCTGAGCAATCTGAGACATTCAGTTACACAAACTATGTCTCTATGTGCCCGTCCTAATATGGGGTCCTGCCACCCCTTGCCCAGCCAAAAATTCAATATGCACACATTTTTACTTTTTTGCAAATAGGAAGTTTACAATCCTGATCCCTATTGTCAACATGTGCTATCTGCCATCAGGGGTGATCAATGGATGTGTTTTGGGGGTGCATCCCCTTCCTCAGTTCACCGACTTTTGATACGAGGAAGGGGTTGCACCCACAAAAGACGTACATGGATATCCCCTGATGGCAGATAGCACATGTTCACACACTGTGTGCATATTCAATTTTTGGCTGCTTTGTTACTCAAAAAATTTGTAAAAATATAAAAACAAACATGTAAAAACAAATGTGTTTGGATGGCTTATTGAATTCTCCCCAAAACATCGAGAATGTCTTTAAATGTTTGTTCCATCACATGGATTCTTTGTTTAATTAGGTCCAGTTCCGTGCTACATTCCATCACTTGCTGGATGAGGCGGAGGGCACTGTCAGCAGAGAACGGTGTGCTATCCTTCACAACATTTCCATCCCCTAAAAACCATAAAAAAAATTAATAAAACTCTGCAGGCCTACCTCGCTTACCTTAAGCTGTGGTGTCAGATACTGACCTGTTGTGGTGACCAGATCCACAACGTCATCCACCTCTCCTTCCTGCACTTCTCCTTCCTCCACCTCAACTTCCTGCACATCTTTCGGTTGTGGATCTTTGGGAGTTTGGGGTTGCTTGGAAGTTGTGGGGTGCATGTGCTCCCTGGAGTGTCCTCCTCCCAGTCTTCTCTCCCCTATGAGAATAAAACCAAAGGTCTATTTATCACACTGTAAAAATCTCATTTTTAAACTTAAAACAGGCTAAATTGTTTGGAAGTGGGGTACAAGTGTGTGTTTGTGCGGAATTTAAAGAAAAATGCATTCTTTATGACCCCAAATATGTTTATTATTCACATTTGGATGTAATTTTTTGGACATGGAGGCACCACAAATAAACTCTGATGCACCTGTGTGGGACACCCAAAAAAGGCGGGTCTGGTGGCCCACACTATAGTGCTACAAAGTACAGATGTGGAAGCAGCTGCTGAGTGTCCTCTCCTTTACACTGATTAAAGTTTGCATTTCATTCTCCTTACAAACACATCATCTAGACTTAAAAATTATCCACAATACTTGATCAAAAATGGCAGATGTCTAATTACTTTTGGGGGTCTTAAATAAGCCAAAACCATGGATAGTGGCCGAAACGAAGTGTCGGTAACGTAACGAACGATTACTGTGCCCAACCTAGTTCAAAATAATACATTTTGGAAGGGAGTCCAATATGCTTTAAAAAAAAAAAAAGTCAGTTTCTAAAAAGATTAATAGCAGAAAGGTCGTCATTTTACTTACTTTTAGCGAGCATCCTCTTTATGCTCCTCAACTGGTCTGGCTCCCTCAGTTTGAGGTCTGACCACCTCTTTCTGAGCTGCTCATTTGAGCGTTTCACCCCGAACTTCGCCCTCAGACTCTTCACAACTTTAGTGAGGATTTTGGCCTTCCTTCTATTTGGTTTGCTATACGGCCCATGCTTGGCATCATAATCAGCCTTGACCAAGATGTCCACCATCTCCGCCATCTCCGCCAAAGACATATTCGATGCCTTGAATCTCCTCCTTGATCGTGACGTGTCCTCGGTCTCCGGGCTTGTCTCCTCGCTAGTTGCGGAATTATCAGACACCTGCTGTAACTCCGCCATATCTGTCTGCGCGCCGAAAGAGAAGGGGCGGGGAAAAGATGTTAGTTAGAACGTCATGGGCGGGCGACGTGTGCGGAGCGACGTGTTCGAATTTGGACGCATGCGTGGTGTGTATATAGCAAACACACATGTGACTATAGTACGTTCGGTGTGCGGAGAGAGGAGTTCAAGTGACGGACGTGCGAACGAAGGTATGTGATTTTGTGAGACTTGTTAAAATTGTTGGCCTATACTGTCTTGAGATTGTTGGAGGATATATATGGTGACTAGGATGTGAAGGAGGTTAGACTGTTTGCCTCACATTATTTAAATATAATTTATTTTACTTGCAGATACAATATGAATGTATTTATTAGCGACAAAGAGTTCCTGGCGGAATTTATTGACCGGGTAAGGGAGCTGCCGGCTCTGTGGGAGACCAAAAACCCCATCCATAAAAAAAAAGGGGTGAGAAAAGCAGCGCTGGAGAAGCTGCTCCCATTTGTGCATACCAAGGTGCCCACAGCCACAGCAAAACAAGTGGACACTAAAATTGGGAGCTTGAGAGGTACCTACAGGACTGAACGCTCTAAGGTGCTGGCTTCTCAGAGGTCAGGAGCAGCAGCAGATGATGTTTATGTCCCGGTTTTGTGGTACTACAGCAGGATGTCCTTCCTGGATGACCACATTGAGCCAAGGCCATCACTCTCCACTCTTCCCCCCAGACTTCCCTGCAGCCAACCTGAGCCTTCTCTGGAGCAAGAGGAGGCAGCCATCCTGGATGATCCTGATTTGGCCATCTGGAGCCAGGTATAGTATTAACTGAAAATGTAGTGGGATAAAATTAATGTTTCCCAAATATGTCAGGATGAGAAACATACATTATTTTGTATTCAACAAGTGAAATCATGATCTGTAGACATTATTCTGCACTTAATTGTGTGGTAAATAGTCAAGCTGATGTAGTGGTAAATTTAAAGCAAGGATTTATGCATTTACATTCTAATTGCTTCCATCAGGATTACAAAGTTTGATGCAAAGATTAAACCAACATATTAAACTATGTTTCTTTTTCATACACAGGATGAAATCAGCCAGGAGGAGGGTCTGGAAACTGTCAGGCAGGAGGAGGAAGGGCCCAGTGGCAGCCAGGAGGTGGCAGGGCCCAGTGGCAGCCAGGAGGTGGCAGGGCCCAGTGGCAGCCAGGAGGTGGCAGGGCCCAGTGGCAGACAGGAGGTGGCAGGGCCCAGTGGCAGCCAGGAGGTGGCAGGGCCCAGTGGCAGCCAGGAGGTGGCAGGGCCCAGTGGCAGCCAGGAGGTGGCAGGGCCCAGTGGCAGACAGGAGGTGGCAGGGCAAAGGAGAAGCACCAGATCCCAGGTGCCTCCCATCAGGCTTCACAAAAGAGGCAGGAGGGACAGGACCACCAGTGAGGCAGCAATGGCCCTTATTAAAGAGGCCCATGCCACCCTCAAGGAGCCCACATCCCCTGAAGAGGCCATTGCCGGCCTAGTGGAGGCTAAGTTCAAGGTGATGAGCATGGAGCAACGCCTCCTATGCGAACCCCTGCTCATCACCTTGCTCAACAAGGGGGTGATGGAGCAAATTACCCCCAATACCGCCATATGTGAGGTGGCCCAACTGACCCAACCTCAACCTCCACCTCCACCTTCCTCTTCTGCCCCACCCCCTTCTGCTACCCCTCCACCTTCTGCCCCACCCCCTTCTGCTACACCTCCACCTTCTTCTTCTGCCCCACCCCCTTCTGCTACACCTCCACCTTCTGCCCCACCCCCTTCTGCTACACCTCCACCTTCTGCCCCACCCCCTTCTGCTACACCTCCACCTTCTTCTTCTGCCCCACCCCCTTCTGCTACACCTCCACCTCCTCCTCCTGACAGGAGTACCCCTCCAGTGGGCCAGCCTCCAGCTAAACGAAGAAGGAAGGCTGCAGGAAAGGCTGCAGGAAAGGCTGCAGGAAAGGCTGCAGGAAAGGCTGCAGGAAAGGCTGCAGGAAAGGCTGCAGGAAAGGCTTCAGGAAAGGCTTCAGGAAAGGTTGCCAGGAAGAAGAGGAAGTGATGGCCTTGCTTCATTGTGGTCGCACTGGTCGGACAGAAGGCAGCCTGTTGTAGTACCACACACTTGGGACATATATCTCACCTGCTGCTGTTCCTGACCTCTGGGAGGCCAGCATCAGATTGTGTTCTGAAATGTGGGCCTTCTCAAGCTCCCAATTTTAGTGTCCACACAGGGTTGCTGTGTGCTCTGGGGTCCCTGGGATGCACAAATGGCAGCAGCTTCTCCAGCGCTGCCTTCTCTTTATTTAATTTATAAACATGAATAAATGTGTTTTTTGTTTAAGTTCATACTTGACTATGTGTATTTTTAAATAAAAAAAAACAAGCTTTGGAGTAAGCAGATACATTTGACTGACAATAAAAGGCACAGATATCACCCCCCCAAAAGAATAACTAAATCTGATTAGCTCAAAAACATGGTGTGAAATTTTAAAAATATAGATTAGAAAATTAAATGGGAGATCGCTATCAAAACATTGAGAAATTATAATTAACATCATTTTGAAAAATCTAACCATTTAAATTATTCCTAAAAACTTGCACGATATAATACACATAAATCTTATAAAGAGCAGCATGAAAAAGGTTAAAAATAAGGCATAACTCTGTGTGAATATCAGCAGCAAAAGAAGGTCTCTCGTTTTGATTAATGTAACATTCTAACGAAGAATTCAATGCAGAACATTTAAACGATGAAATATTTATGAGCGTGACGAATGTGCTCTCTCCATTATGAAGGCTTGTTTTACCAGAAGATGCGCTCCCGTCTCATAGTTGCTTGTGAGCATGCGCACTTTTGGAAGAGTCGTAAAAGCATACACACGAACCATTTTCTCGTCACAAAACAGGCCGACGAGAAACACGACGAGGAAATCTGGACTCCTGACGAGAAAATAGAGAGCAGGTTCTCTATTTTCTCGTCGAGATTCTCGTCAAGTTTCTCGTCGTAAAACCATACACACGAACGTTTTTCTAGACAAAAAAACTCTCGCGGCACTTTTCTTGACTGTTTACGACGAGAAAATCGGTCGTGTGTACGAGGCCTGAGATTTAAGATTGTCTGTCACAACTTGATTTTTTAATTTTTTTTATAAACCACCTTTATTGCAGTCGAGCTTCACATGAAGTCCACAATCTGTTTTTGCTTCATGTTGTGCATGACATGTTAAGGACCGATCTTCCGCACTGCCTTACCCTCTACATCTCTGCCCCCAACCCCACATATCCATCTTACCAATAACGACTGACAAGGTTGTGGAGTAAAATTGGCCTTGCGGCCTATTTATTTAACAAATTCTTATATATAAAAATAAATAACCATTTAAATAACATTTAACATTTTCCAATACCCTGGTGGTCTTAGAGACCACAACTCCAACTTGGACACTGGGACCAAACTATATCCCCTAGGCCTCCAGTCGCAAGACACCGACTCGGAGGCGGTACACATGTCCGCAGTGCCCTAACATTTTCCCCCTTCCTGGTTAACCCTTGTTGACCAGAAGGTACCCAATAAACCCCATACCACCTATGGGTACCACCTTTTTTCCAGAACTTCCACTTTTACCTCCTTTTCCAGCAACCAAACACCGCCACAGCTCGCAAGGGGTAAAGCCTTACCCTTGCGCGCACCTCCACACCCTCAGGGCCCGCTGAATTCCCTCCTGCAACCCCAGGGCCCAAAGATCAAGGCCAACGGAAGTCAAGTGGACACCGTCACCCCTTAGGTACCGCCAAGTGTCCACCTCCAATTCTCGGTGGCGCACCACAAGGCCGCCATTCCGTACAAAGAATCTCCCCACTTCCTTATTAACTTTTACCCGGGCCTTGTTGACTTTTTCCAACGACCAGGCCCAACGCCATGCCGTTCTGCCCACCATATCCAACCAAATGACAATCATTCCCAGGTAAGCAGTGCGCAACCTTAAAACATCATATTTAACATCCCGGATGAGCTGGTGCATGGACCTGGCCCCCATGTTATTCCCCCCCGCATGCAGCACCAGGATATCTGGCGCCCTATCACGGCATGCAAACATCTGTATTTCTGGCATAACCCCACTCCAGACCATGCCCAATCCATCGGACCTGAGCTTCTCGTAGAGGAATCCCCAACTGCCTTCCATTGGGCCGAATATCGGCTCGTCTTGCCCCCCAGAACACGTACGAGTGACCCAGAATCCAAACCAATATGGGCTCACCACCTGAAAAACATTGAAAATAACCTAAACCATTTTTTTTATTTTTTTTTGATACATCCGCCATTTTACCACACAGCCCGAACATAGCCCCCAACCAGTATCCCTTACTCATGTATCAGATGTGGGCTATACACCGCTATAAATTGAAACCTAGACAGTGCCGACCCATCCTCATGCATCAGAAAAGAACCCCCAAGTCCAGGACGCATAGAACAAAAGGATTCCACCGCCCGTATAGAACAGATTGACGCATCAGGAATGCGAAACAACAGGCTTTGCATCCCCTTTCCACCTTGGTCCGTTTTGGACTTACTCACCCAAATCCCCACCAAGTCTTCTGAACACTCCACGTCCTGAACCAACAAACCCCCTTGCGCCTGTCTGGAAGAACTGACCAGCTCTCCCACCTTCAGGGCCCCAAAAAAAACAAGCGCGAATGCTGCCTGGAACAAGTGACACTCATATTCCGAACTGCCCACAGCGTGCAAATGCAGGAACAAGTTCTGCAACATCACAAACGAAACCGGCCGGCGGCTGTCCGCCGCCTTCCGGCCTTTCCTGTACCCCTTCACCGTCTGTCTCACCCAAAATTCTTTTGTGTAGTCCCTGCAACCATACCATTTGAAAAGGAAAGCCAAACCCGCTAGTGCCCGATCCACCGTGGACATGGAAACGCCTCGCTCCACCTTCAAGGTAAGAAAATAAAGCAGGGCCACACCCGCGTTCCGCCCCGCCGGGGAAACTCCAAGCCCTTGCACAAATGACCGCTATTCCTGCCAAACCTTAGCGTGGGCATTCCATGTGCCCCCACTCACTGACCGTTTTATCCACTGGACCGCGCTGCCAAAGCTATGTTCCACATCCAGCTGGGACAGGTAACCCCGCGTTGCTCCGCTGCTGGTGCCAACTCCCGGCACCTGTCCCACTGAAAACGAGACAAAGCGTCAGCCAGAGTGTTATCCACACCAGGAAGATGTACTGCATAAACGAATACATTCAAATGCAAGCAGCGCAGGACCAAATGTCGTAGCAAACGCACCACCGGCTGCGATGCAGCCGACACACGATTCACCACTTGGACTACCCCCATGTTGTCGCAGTTCAAACGCACCTTGAGATTCCGGAAGGAATCCCCCCAAAGTTCTAACGCCACTACGATTGGGAAAAGCTCCAGCAGTACTAGGTTCTTCAAGAAACCCGCCTCCTCCCACTCTTTGGGCCAAGGAGCCGCGCTCCATTTGCCCTGACAGAACGCCCCATACCCCGTAGAGCCTGCCGCATCCGTAAACAATTCCAAATCGAAATTACTGACAGGCCCGGCCATCCACAACGCCCGCCCGTTGAAAGAAGGAATTCATGCCACACTTCCAAGTCTTCCCGCAGCTCACCATTCAGACTCACAAAATGAGAAGGAATCCGCACCCCAGCCGTCGCAGCCGACAGCCTGCGGCTAAAAAAAACTCTACCCATCGGCATTATCCGGCAAGCGAAACACAACTTACCTAGTAGTGACTGCATCTGTCGCAGCTGAATCTTCCGCCGCGTAATGACGCCCCGCACTTCCGCCTTCAAAGCCTTCAGCTTATCCTCCGGTAGTCTACCTTACATCTTCAAGGAATTCAGCACTATGCCCAAGAATACAATGGACGACGTGGGACCCTCCGTCTTCTCATGGGCCAAAGGGACCCCGAAACGGTCAGCCACGTATTGCAACGTCCCCAACAGGACGAAGCAAACGTTAGACTCCGCCGGACCCACGCACAAGAAATAGTGGATGATCGAACTGATGCCCGACGCATCTCTGACCACCCATTCCAGGAACGAGCTGAAAGTCTCGAATAGCGCGCAAGAGATAGAGCATCCCATGGGCAAACAACGGTCCACATAGTAAGCTCCCTCCCATTTACAGCCCAAAAAAACGGAAACTGTCCGGGTGTACCGGGAGCAACCTAAATGCCGATTCAATATCAGCCTTAGCCCAGAGCGCCCCACGACCACACCTACGAACCCATGCCACCGCAGCGTCGAAGGAAGTGTACGATACCGTGCAGTCCTCCGGCGCAATAGCATCACTGACCGACCCACCCTTGGGAAAGGAAAGGTGGTGAATCAAGCAAAATTTATTCGGTTCCTTCTTGGGGACAACCCCCAAGGGGGACACTACCAAATCCATCATTGGAACCTCCGTGAATGGCCCAGCCATACGCCCCAACTGCACGTCTTTAGCCAATTTCTCTGAAACGACCAAGGGCTGCAGCAGGGCGGACCGGAGGTTCCTGGCCGCCGGGGGAACGGCAAAGGGCGAACAAGGAATCTTGAACCCGCTGGCGAAGCCCTCCTCTAACAACCTAGCGGCACCCCTATCGGGATATCTATTGAGAAAGGGAAGCATCCTTTCCACCCGAATTGGCGTCATTCCCTTTACCCGCAGAATCTCCGGCACGGCCCTTGCCGCGCTTGAAGCATTTGGAAAAAGGCATGGCTGCCCCCGCAACCTGAACACACGTGCTTGAAGCGACAGCTTGCGCCGTACTTACACGTGCCTTCGTTAAATTGCCAGCAGTTGCCCCATTTTTTCTCGGTCGGTTGTCCTGAGGCCGCGGCACCTCCGACCCGCCCCCTGAAAAAACTGATTGGAGGCACGAGATGCCGTCATCAGTCTCATCCACAAGTTGATGTCCTTGTGATCCCATTGCAGCCCTGGTCTGATGGCCATCCTTTGCCGGAACTGCTCATCGTACCGTAACCAAGCTACCCCCCCATACGTCCTGTATGCTTCGCAAACAGCCTCCAAGTAAATGAACAGCCCAGAACAATGTTCCGTGGCCTTCTCCCCTATCACACAGGCCATGATCGCAAATGCTTGCAGCCAATTGGTAAATGTGCGGGGAATAAGACGATAACGACGCTTTTCCTCGTCCTCCTTCTTGCTCTCCTCCGGCTTCACCCTATCCAGGTTGAATTTCTCTAAGGGGAGCAACGTAAAGATCTCCACATACTCACCCTTCCAGATCTTTTCTCTGACGTCCGCCTTGAGGTGAGCTCCCAACGGCGCCTCAAAACAAATATACATCTCATTTTTCGCGGCATCCGCAAGCCTGACCGCCTCCTTTTTCTTCTCCCCAGAAGCATCCTGCTCGCCCGCCGTGGTAACCTCCCCCGGTAAGAGGGCCTGCACCGTTCCTGTCACCCCACCCACAGGTACACTAGTGGCTAATGGAGCCGTCGCCGGCCCCCCGCCCGCCACAACTGCCTGAGATGAACCCCCTTGCCGAACCCACGCCCCCGTGGGAGACACCGAGTCGCCACTGCCTGGTTCAAACCGCCTGACCAACTCTCTTAACCCTGACCACAAATCCTGCGCCTCCCCCGCAGCCCCCTGCCTTACCGGAGAAGAAAGCACCCCCGGGGACCCACTTGTAACTGAACCCCCCCCAACACTACTTTGACCCAATAAATCCTGTAAAAGTGTACAAATATTAGCTGTAGAATTAGACTTACCGGGCTGCCTTGGACTGGGTCCACGAGCCGCCGAACTGGACTCCATCGCCGCCTGTTGTCCCGAGTCCTCGCCACCATCCGACCCGGACAGCTCACCCTCCGACCTGTCGTCATCCGCTTCTGCTGACACATGTGCTGGCTGCCCCCCGTGCGGACGCGACCCGGTGGGCAAGGGCCGGCGTGGCTGTGCGTCGCGTCCCGTCCCCTCGATCCTGGCACGCCCGACCCACTCGCGACCTCCACCGATGGACTCCGGGTCCGCCCCCTGGCACGGGTGTCATCCGCTCGCCCTCCTCCATTCACCCTCGTCGACACTGCACCCCTCACCGATCGTCCTGCCGCCACAACCGGACCCCTGGCCGCCACCGCCTAAAGGCCACCGGCCCGTGAACTGGGTCCTCCGCGCTGGGCCGCACGACTGCTCCGACCGTCCCTCGCAGTCTCGGCCGCGATATCACCGTATCTCCGACGCGCGGGGGGGAGGGGGCCAGAGAGCCGCTAGTCTCCCCCACCGCCGAGCTCCGTCCTCGGCGCGGATTCCTCCCAGCCCCCCCCCGCCGACACAGGCTGAGTGCGGCGCGGGGATGCAGCCGGAGGGCCCCTATTGGGTCTCCGAACGGAACTCTCCGGACCTGGGGATGCGTCAGGGCTGTACCGCTCAGGCGGCCTGGACCGCTTAGCGCGTGCCGCTGTATTACCCCCCCGGCGGCTACCGCTGCCTGCTCCTCCATGACCGCTGACCTGTTCCTGTAACCACTCGGCGCCCTGTTCTAATAGCACTGCCCTCAGTTGCTCCATTAACCCGGCCATCACAGCAGAGGAGGCTTCCCAGCAAGCTTCTTCCTCGTGTGTCCTAGAAGAATGCTGAAATCGTCACTTCCTCCCCACACTAAACTTCTGCTGACCTTCCTCCCGGCCCCTAAACCACTCCCCTTTCCTTAAAGCAACACAGCCTAACTAAGCTGCTGCCTGTCCCACTTGTCATGCCGTCCCTGCGCTCATTCTTTTGCTGTCTCTGCTCCGGGACTCTCTATATATCTGCATGAAATTGTGTTCTTATATAGATACTGTACATATAATTTTTTGACAGGTTTACTGTTATTTTCATGCATGCAATTATTTTGACTATGCCGCAAGTTCGTATGGGGAGATAGTTTTACATTATCTCTTGGGGTTATTACTAGTGGAGTCTTTTGTGACCCGATCATTTCCCTATACGGAGCATGCAGATCTGTTTTTTGGCAGTATGTGATATCTCTTTATGTATATGTAGCAATACCCCCTAGAGGGCCGCTGGTTAGTTTTGGGTTTTGCACATTACCTCTTCAGCTGCGTTGTCCATGTAGGAAAGTCTGTAGTAATGCAATGTCCACACAGATGTAAAACCTCAAACAGTTAGGCTTTATTTTTCTTATGCAGTAAACTTTGAGAAGTAGAAGGTTTAGAAGAGTAGGGGAAGGTTCAGGCACTCGCCACAAAATCTGACAAAGCTATAAGTTCAAAGTCACTCACCACTCTCAATATTAGAGGGGGTATTGGTCACCCGGATAGTCCCCTCCCACATGGCCTAGCAGCCAGGATGACACACAAACCAGCAACGGGGCAGTCACTGCCACAGACTTCCCAAGATGAAGTAGGTCTCTGCCACAGTCCTTTTGAAGTGAACAAAGTCTCTGCCACAGACCTTTTGAAGTTGATCGAACGGATAGTCCAGGAATCCTCTGCCACAAGATTTTAAAGTCCCAAACTTCCAGCCGTACAGTTAAAGGGCCTTTAAGCCAATCCAGCGAACTGCAGGGCTTGTAATATAGCGGATCCCTCTTTGACAAAGTCACCAGGCCTCACCTGAGACAGCAGCGCCCTGCCGGTCTCCTCCAGGGCAGGTCCTCCCCCGGTCTCCTTCACCAAGATAGCTTCCTCCCATTTGGACAGACAGCTTGGGATCCCTCCTCCGAATGTTGACCTCAGCCAGACTAGCTGGGCCTACTAAGTAGCGATGCAGCCTCGGGCCAACGTGGCCCAGAGACCAGGACCACACACACATGCCTCGCGCCCGGAGGGCTGCGGGGCGAGAATGGACCCCAATCAATGGCGTCTGCCCCTTAAGTATCCCCTCCCAGCAGGCACAGCGGGTCGACCACTCCCACTGTACCACTGCCGAGAAGGGCCACTCAATGCACCATGGTTTGCCCATGTTCCAAGAGGTGCCTGAGGTGGTAACGCCACCCACAGGCAATAAAGGAAAATACTATCGGGCAAACCACAGCTGGAGCAGAGGTAAAATTAAATGCAATTCAACCGTCTGAGCCCAACTACTGGCTCAGACATCCCTCTAAATTTAAATAGCGTCCCAACCTTTTGGGATGGGCGCTACATAAATAAAGTCACACAACATTTTAACAAGGTAAAGGGGTATTGTCCATTTTTGATAATGAATTTTTGTGAATTAATAAAGTTTATATGACTTTGATAAATAGAGGTCACATGTGTCCATTAAGCAGCTTCTGTATGCTCGGGCCATAGTTTTTTTACTGTGTCCAAGAGTTATTTATTGTGCTTATAGTTTTGGCTGCATCGACTGCACCCATATGGGTGAGTTGGTAGACACGGGGGGGGGGGGGGAATTAACTAAAACTGGAGCACTCAGAATCTGGTGCAACTCTGCATAGAAACCAATTCACTTCCAGGTTTTATTGCCAAAGCTTAAAGCGGTTGTAAAGTCACAAATGATTTTTAATTTTTTTGTCACCTGCAAGGGAAAGGCATAATGAGCTAGTATGCACCGCATACTAGCTCATTATGAAATACTTACCTTAGAACGAGGTATCGTTAACTCACCTAGTCCACGCCAAGGGAGACGGCGTGTCTTCCGGATATCGCGGGACATGCGCGCGGGAGACTTCGTTCCGGCGAGGTCCGGCGTCTGCCGAGCCTTCAGCCCGAGAATCCCCTGTGCGCATGCGCCGCTGCTGTCAGCGGCGCATTGCGAGGGGAATATCTCCTAAGCCGTAAAGGTTTAGGAGATATTTTTTTTACCTACAGGTAAGCCTTATTATAGGCTTACCTGTAGGTAAAAGTAAAAAAATTACTTTACAACCGCTTTAATTGAACAAGCTGAAGTTAGGCTGTATTTTCACTTCAGCGCTTTGAATCGCGGGCAGATTTGTCGTGAATGTGCCCGCAAATTGAAAGCGCTGATGTGTGAATGACAAATCGTAGGACTCGCATTTGAGATGCCATTTCTGTAATCGTGGCAACACGCGGGAAGCTTGTCGCACAAAAGTAGCCCCTGAACTTTTTTTGGATGACCTGCTTCCCACGATGCGTGTTGCCGCCATTGCAGAGCGATTTATTGCGCAACAATCGCAGCAGACCTGGCCACGATTTGAGGTGTCAACCAAATGAATGCCATATCAAATGCGAGTCTCGCGATTTGTCAATCACACATCAGCGCTTTTAAATCGCGGGCAAACTCGCTGCACATCTGCCCGCGATTCAAAACACTGAAGTGTGAATGCAGCCTTAGAATCTGGTGTAGCTGTACATGGTAGCTAATTTTAGTAAATCTCCCCCTTAGCAATTACCCAATTGTTTTTTATATATTTACTTATTTGCTAGATAAAGATGCTGTTTGTATAGAAGAGTTGTTAGATGTAGCGACTGTAAGATTATCAAGAGCAAACAAGCTGTTATAATCAGGCAACTTTGGCTGGTGTGACTTCACCTAAAATATCAGTTTGGGCTTTTCATCATACCCATAGATACACTTTGAATTGCAGTGTCCAGCCACGGTTCAAAATTTGCTGAAGTTATTCCAAACATCTGCATTGCTGCATCTCATTTTATAAGTGTGTGGCCACAGGACGGAGTACCACTGGATACAGACATCAGATATAGCTATATACACTATTTTACCAAAAGTATTGGGACACCCATCTTTACATGCCCATGAACTTTAATGGCATCCCAGTCTAAGTTCATAGAGTTCAATATTGAGTTGAGAAGCACATTTGTGAGGTCAGGCACTGATGTTGGACGAAAAGGCCTGGCTCACAGTCTCTGCGCTAATTCACCCCAAAGGTGTTCTATCGGGTTAAAGTCAGGCCTCTGTGCAAGCCAGTCAAGTTTCTCCACCCCAAACTCGCTCATACATGTCTTTATGGACCTTGCTTTGTGCACTGGTGTGCAGTCATGTTGAAACAGGAAGGGGCCATCCCCAAACTGTTCCCACAAAGTTGGGAGCATGAAATTGTCCAAAATGTCTTGGTATGCTGATGCCTTAAGAGTTCTCTTTACTGGGCCAAGCCCAACCCCTTAAAAACAACCCCACACCATAATCCCCCCTCCAGCAAATGATTTGGACCAGTGCACAACTTCAGCCCTGGAAGAATTGGCTGCCCAATGACCGGGCAATTTTTTGCCATTCAGCACTGCGTCGCTTTAACTGACAATTGTGCAGTTGTGTGACGTTGTACCCAAACAAAATTGACGTCCTTTTTTTTCCCCACAAATAGAGCTTTCTTTGGGTGGTATTTGATCACCTCTGCGGTTTTTATTTTTTGCGCTATAAACAAAAAAAAGAGCGAAAATTTTGAAAAAAAAAAGCAATATTTTTTTACTTTTTACTTTAATAAATATCCCCAAAAAGTATATAAAAAAAACGTTTTTTTTTTCCCTCAGTTTAGGCCAATATGTTTTCTTTTACATAGTTTTGGTAAAAAAATTGCAATAAGCGTATATTGATTGGTTTGCGCAAAAGTTATAGCGTCTACAATATAGGGGATAGTTTTATGGCATTTTTATTATTATTATTTTTTACTAGTAATGGCGGCGATCTGCGATTTTTCTCGTGACTGCGATATTGTGGTGGACACATCGGACACTTTTGACGCCATTTATACAGCGATCAGTGCTATAAAAATGCACTGATTACTGTGTAAATGACACTGGCAGGGAAGGGGTTAACCACTAGGGGGCGAGTAAGGGGTTAAGTGTGTCCTAGGGAGTGATTCCAACTGTGAGGGGGCTGGACTACAAGTGACACGACAGTGATCACTGCTCCCGATAACAGGGAGCAGTAGATCACTGTCCTGTCACTAGGCAGAACAGGGAAATGCCTTGTTTACATAGGCATCTCCCCGTTCTGCAGCTCTGTGACCCGATCGCAGGACACAGGCTGACGTCGAGTCTGCGGGTCCCGCACGCACGGTCACAGAGCTCGCGGCGGGTGCGCGCGTGCCCGTTAGGCGGCAGATTCAAAGCAACGTACAGGTACGTTGCTTTGCCTGCCCCTACCATTTCTGCCGACATATATATATATATATACGTCAGGCAGTCGGCAAGTGGTTAAAATGGTTGTAAACTCTTGACTATGGTATTAACTACGGCTACTGCTATTAAACAATGACCCCATCCCTTCCCCCTAATAACCACACAAGACTCGAATGGGGTAAATTGGCCAAAACGGCCATTTTTATTAACAAAAAAAAATATTTATATATATATATATATATATATATATATATATATATATATATAAATATATAAAACTCTCAATAATTAACATAAAAACACATTAATCTTTTATTTATAACTTCCAGTATTTTATACCACCCTGGGGCACAAGGTCCAACCGGCATAACCCCTCACTGTACCTGCTAGTCACTTCTAGGCCCCAGCCGCTAAAAACCTCAGACTCAGAGACAACTAGCAGGTACCCATATACCAACTGGGAGCCGTACCTCAGACAGGTCCCTAACCATGCCTTCTAGGTGCCCATCTGACCTAGCAAGGACCTTGCACCCCGCCACCACGTCCGCCACTGCTTACCCCCTGCGCTCCTCGTGGCGACTGGCCCCTCCCCTTCCTTTTCCTTTCCCTGAGCCGACTTCCTCCTCCCCTCTGCTCTGCCACCCCACGCTGCCCCCTACGTCCTGTAGGCTCCACCCCGTTAACCCATGTCATGCCAGCCCTCCACCTACACCTTTGGCGCTGCTCCGTGCCTCTCTGTTACACCACTTGTATCTACAGGTAAGCATATAATAAGGCTTACCTGTAGGTACTGTAAATATCTCCTAAACTTTCACAGTTAGTATATCTATATATATATATATGTACTGAACATCATTTGTTATTTCCTGTCTATAGGAGTTGACTAGGAACAGTTATAGCTTCACCGATTCAACAAAAGGAAAAAAATGTTAGATGAACTATAAGTTTATATAACATAGAGGGTGGCCATAAGGCCTCATGCCCACGGACGTTTTTACAGCCGCGTTTTTGAGCGTTTTTTACAGCTTAAAAACGCCTGTCCATGTTCTTGTATAAATTTTTCATCCCTATGTTAAAAAAAAACAACAAAAAAAACGCCAGAGCTCAAAAACGCAAACGCGGCGGTTTTGTGCATTTTTGCGTGTTTTTGCACGTTTTTTAACGCTTCGCATTTTTTTTATGCCTAACGCCGACGTACTGGTCCTAGTTTTTTTTTTACAGCTTAAAAACGCCTATGCTATTTGCAGCTCAAAAACGCCTAGGTGGGCATGAAGCTATAGACTAACATGGACAGGCGTTTTTAAGCTGTAAAAAACGCTCAAAAACGTGGCTGCAAAAACGTCCGTGGGCATGAGGCTTTAGGATTGAGAGAAGAGAGGGGAATAAGTAAGGGGTTAGGGTGGTGAGGGATTAAGAAAGTGTTTTTGTCCCAAAGGGTAAACTCCCTACACTTCTTGGTTTTCTTAAAGCTATTGTATCCAGGGATCCTAGAAACCTATGAAGACTTCTATTCTGTCATTCAATATAGTGGATACATTTTAGTTTATTACTATCCATGAAAGTTTCAATTTTACTAGTTAAAATGGAATAGATGATGCCTTCCTTAATCTGTCTGACTATTCTAGCCTATTTCTGACATACGTATTTTTTGCTAGAAAATTACTTAGAACCCCCAAACATTATATATATTTATATATATATATATATATATATATATATATATATATATATATATATATATATTTATGGTCGGAGCCCTCTGTCTGAAGAGATATGGATCACATAAACACGTCACAAGACTAACAACACAAATAAGACCTGAAGTGTGGCCTGGCCTTTTGTACGGTATGCCAAATAAAGGGGCCATACCTGAATAGAAGTAATAGATAATTCTGCTGAGAATTGGTTGTAGAGGAGTGCCCTAGAAAAGGGAGATATGGGTGGGTGGGTACCGCGCACTACAGCCGACACTGACCCTGGTGGATGGTCTGTATAAGTACCCCTCGAACTCCTCCCATAATTTCAGGCTAGCATACTAGCCTTCCTATTTATGGTCGGAGCCCTCTGTCTGAAGAGATATGGATCACATAAACACGTCACAAGACTAACAACACAAATAAGACCTGAAGTGTGGCCTGGCCTTTTGTACGGTATGCCAAATAAAGGGGCCAAAAAGTCACACAAGGTTAGGAAGGAATTGTTCTATTATGACAGGTAAACCACTATAGAGCGAGACTGTTAAAGGCTCGTGATATTTCTGCCTGAGGATCGGGAATGTGTCGGGCGAAACACAAGGATTTCCACCTGCCCATCTTCCTTATTGCGTGGTCAGGAACTCTGTTTCGTGATGTTGTTGGGACTGAAGGGGGAACGTGAAGGATAGCAGACATGTCCCGGAGAATGGTGCTGGTCACTGGTAAGCGTTCGGTACTGGAGTGTGGTTGCCGCCACCTGTAGTGTGTTGGCAGATCAGGATGCATTGATGAGGGAGGTAGCACCATGGAGGTGTTATCCGATTCCAAAGTTGGTTGGGACTAATGTGGGATGCCGGACATGGACGAGTCGGCTCCGGGCTTCTGTGAAAGGATGTGGCATGGTTAGGCGGGATAGCGCGTCGGCCGAGGTGTTGCATTGGCCAGGGATGTGGACCCTGAGGCTACTGAGCTGACGTTGTAGGGAAAGTAGCAACAGCCTGCGTGGGAAGGACATGACGGATAATGATTTATTGACCTGCCTTTGTTAATGACTGTGGCTGTAGCCTGGTTGTCTGTGGCGAACATGGCGGTCTGTCCTGCCCGGGGCTGCCCCGTACTAGTGTTGCTGCGACTATGGGGTAGATCTCAAATAGAGAGGAGGACTGACTAAAAAGCGGAATTGTGAGCATCTCTGATGGATCGGATCTCCTGAAACCAATGATGGCCAAAAATTGCAGCGAAGCTTGTGGAAGCTGCTACGTCCGTGGTCATCTGAGGTGACGAAGAGGATGCCGATGGGATAAACAAGGGTCTACCTATCCGGTCTCAAGGAATTGGTCCCCCATGGCCAGCTCCTGCTACGGAGGCTGCGTCTAGCTTAATGACTTGGTCAACGTCTCGTGCCTGGGAGAGGAACACTAAGAAGCGTGCGATAAAGGAACGCCCTTGAGGGACGATCCTCATCGTGGTTTGAGCATGCCCAGTAGGGATTGTAGCTGTGGGTTAGTGCCCCCCTGCGTGTCGGTAGACGTATGGATGACTGTCCTGATGCGGGTCAATCTACCGAGAGGTGGGCTGGCCCGCATGGCGCGTTTGTCTAGGACGATTACCAGGAAGGAGATGAACTGTGCCGGTTTTCCTACTTTCTTCACGGTTATGGGCACGTCAAGGTTTTAAAGACCTCTCTTGGATTTCTTAGATCTCACAAGATTTCTAAACCATCGGGAGAACTCCTGTGAGGGTATGCCGGAGTTTGACTGGGTAGTTTTGGAATGAGTCAGGCAGTGTAATGAGTCTGGTGTGGAACCCTGTAGTGCCCCCTGCACTAATACACTAAAATAATAAAATAAACAAAATAAAAAATATCGTGCAATCCCATATACCCAATGCTATACCCACAGTTGATCCAGAGGAAGGCAAAAAACCCCAGCGGAGCATGATCCAATTTGCTACAGCAGGGGAAAAAATTCCTTCCCGGTCCCCCGAGAGGCAATCGGATTTACCCTGGATCAACTTTACCTAGACTGTTAGTACTCAGTTATATTATGTACGTTTAGGAAAGCATCCAGGCCTGGTTGCCAGTGTGGTCACTGAGGCGTGTAGCTGAGTAAATGCCGAAGATATCGACTGCAGCGGAATTTGTCTGGTAGAGTTGCCGCTGGTTATGGAACGGCAGCCTAACAGCTTGGTTTTCCTGGCCGTGGCCGGGTAGGGGATGCCCCTACGGCGTAGTTCGGCCGTAAGCTTGGGGATGGTCCAGCCCTGAGGGACTGTGTGGAGTCGTCCGCTGAACCCGAACGTGGTGATGGTGGGATGAAGGTAAAGTCATCGCAGTCGGTCTGCGATATGTTGGGGGCTGGAGAAACGAGACAGAAAAAGGGGGGGGGGGGAATGTATGTTTATAGAGTGAGATGCCAGGTATGGAGGGGATAGAGGAGGTACGAAAGTGGGTAGGGAGAAGGAAGGGAGGATGGACAGAATAAGGAATGACAGGCGCAGAGGATAGCCAAGTTTTGCGTACGAGCGCTTGTTGAGTGAAATTTAGAAAACTCAAAAGACTGTGTGGCAACTGAGGTGAGCCAGGAGGTGACTGGCTAGGTAACCGATAGCTCGGGTGCCGCCTGTGCTTGGCACAGACTGATGAACCAGAGCCCCCAGGGCGTACTGGGGCGAGTAGCTGAAGTCTGGTATGCTAAGTAGGAATGTTTCGATCTGTAGTCCAGTGACGTGCGGTCGGTCTGCCAACTCCTGCACTGCCAGCAAGGTGGATGTTGGTGACCTTGTCTGCGTAGTGAAGGATCTCGGATCGGCTTCGAAAACAGAGTGTCGTGCGTAGAGGTATGTGACAGTTGCTAGCGCCTGATGAGCGGTCGAATTGTGTATGTGAAGACTCGGATGTCGTGAAAGAGTGCGGAGAGAAAGCAAGGAGGGGCCTTGCGTTTACGCACCTGACTTGAGCCCTGTCTTGGTTGAGGTCGAGACATGGGTCGACCGGGACCTGTGAGGAGGGTGACATGGAGATATATATATATATATATAATCCCTTTTTTTTTTTTTTTATTATTATTATTTATATATATATTATTTTTTTTTTTTTTTATTTATTTATTTTTTATTTATTTATTTATTTTTTATTATATATATAATTTTTTTTTTTATTATTTATTTATTTATTTATTTATTTTTTTATTTTTATTTATTTATATATTTTTTTTTTTTTTTATTTATTTTTTTTTTTTATTTTTTTTTTTATTATATATATATATATATATAATTTTTTTTTTTTTTTTTTTTTTTTTTTATTTTTTTTTTATTTATAGTTTTTTTTTGTTTTGTTTTTTTATTTATTTATTTATTTTATTTATTTTTATTATTATTATTATTATATATACTTTTTTTTTTTTTATTATATATATATATATAATTTTTTTTTTTATTATTTTTTTTTTTTTTATTTATTTATTTATTTATTTTTTATTATTATTATTATTATATATACTTTTTTTTTTGTTTTTTTTTATTATATATATATATAATTTTTTTTTTTTTTTTTTTATTTATTTTTTTATTTATATTTTTTTTTTTGTTTTTTTTTTTATTTATTTATTTATTTATTTATTTTTTATTATTATTATTATTATATATACTTTTTTTTTTTTTTTTTTGTAGGCCTGAAGAGTTGTGGGAGCGGTAGGTAGCTCCAGGTGAAGAAGTGTGTAAGACCCCCTGCCCCTTTTTTTTTTTTTTTCTTTTTTATTATATATATATATATATATTAATCGGGAAATATCGTCCGACCTGGATTGCAGGGTGGACGGGATGGAAACTCAATCTGAACTGACGTGTGTGGTGGAAAGGGATAGAGAAATCGGTGAGTAGCCGTTTGACTACTGGAGGAGGTGAGTGGCTGGTGTGCAACCACTCGTCGAACGCTCGCAGCGCTTGCGAGGAACAAATGCCTTAAGGAGACGAAAGAAGAAGAGTTTGTGACTTTCGAGTGTGTGGGGATGGCCGTTTCGTGATGAAACGGGAGTGGTAAGTAATGCGTGTGTATAGCGACTTGGGGTTCGAATCATTGTGGCCGATGCTACGGCTGGATTCGTAACGTTCTGAGACGTTCGACGTTGTATCGGAGGTATGGGTCGGAGCTGTTTAGAGCCGGGTATGGGCCGCGAACGAATTGGTTGTTTCAGCCGAGGATCCGAAACTTGGAGCCGATGCTACGACTGGATTCGGATCGGTTAAAGAAGTTTACTGCTGAAGATCGGAGCGGTATGCGCCGGTGGTGCGACTGTGACTCGACCGATTGAAAATGCCATAGAGCCGAAAAATTGAGCCGCTGCTACGACTGAATTCGGATCAGCTCGAAAGTTCGATGTTTGTGGACCCGAGCCGACGAGCCGGTGGTGCGACTGGGCCCAGATCGGCCATGTAAGCGGAGGATCCGAACCTTTGAGCCGATGCTACGACTGGGTTCGGATCGGATAGGAGGGTCTGTTGCTAGAGATCCGAGTCGATTGAGCCGGTGAAGCGACTGGATTCGGCTCGTTTGGGAATGCCATTGGTTCGAAAGTTTGAGCCGATGCTACGACTGAATTCAGATGGTTTGGCGGTTCGATGTTTGTAGGTCCGAGCCGATGAGCCGGTGGTGCGACTGTGCTCGGAACCAACGTGGATGCCAGAGATCCGAATCTCTAAGCCGATGCTGTGCATGTATTCGGGCTGATAACGGGTGCAAGGCGGGGATTTGAATTTCCCGGGTCCGAATCGTAGCGCCGGAGATACGGCTGGATTCGGACGGCTGTTCGATGTTTCGAAGTTGAAGGGGCTTGTGATTGTCGAGGGTCCGGCCTGTAGTGCCGATTGTTAGCGACCAGAGCCGGCCCAGACTGTTCGGTGTATGGTGTGAGTAGTAGGAGGTGTGGGGCATCAGTAAGGTGAAGGGAGAGTATCGTAGGAGGTGTAGGGCATCAGTGACTAGGGATAAGGAAGTGCAGTGTGGGATACCAGTCCGACGACTGGGTATCGGATGTGCGACTTGAGGTAAGAGACTTGCGAGCTGCGAGTAATTCGTACAACAGCTCTGTGAGACGTAGTGTCTAGGCGGGCCGTTACCGGTGGCAATGTGCGTGCGACAGGGTTCGAAAGACAACTGGACTAGTCGATAAACATACGATGCAGACGGAAAACACGGGGTTATGAACCGTGTGATTTTGTAAAAGAAGAAACGTGTACCGGCGCTACGATTCGTACGAACAGTAACGGCCGGTCCTACCTGCGACCGCGAGCGGGGATACGATCAACTACGAGCGAAGCTGGAAGGTACGAAAGCAACTACACGAACGTTGCGAGTCGTAAGGCGTCGGCTGATGACGACGAATACCGCGCACTACAGCCGACGCTGACCCTCGTGGATGGTCTGTATAAGTACCCCTCGAACTCCTCCCATAATTTCAGGCTAGCATACTGGCCTTCCTATATATAGATATAACATTTTTTTTTTAGCAGAGAATCTAGAGAATTAAATGGCGAGTGTTGCAATATTTTATGTCACACGGTATTTGTGCAGCAGTGTTTTAAATGCAATTTTTGGTGGAAAAAGACACTTCACGTGTGATTTGAACATAGTTTAAATATGCGGACGTGACTTCCGTATGCGTTTTCTTTGCTGCGTGAGCTCACAGGGACGGGGGCACTTCCATTTTTTTTTTTTTCTTATTTATTTTATTTATTTATTTATTTTTACATTGTGTTTTAAAAAAAAAAAAATTTGATCACTTTTATTGCTGTCACAAGGAATGTAAACATGCCTTGTGACAGTAATAGATGGTAACAGGTACTCTTTATGGAGAGATCGGAGGTCTAAAAGACCCTCAATCCCTCCTTTGCACTTCAAAGTATTCAGATCGTCTAAAACGGCGATTCTGAATACTGTATATTTTTTAAAAACAGTCGCCATTTGCAGCCGAGTAAACCGGAAGTGACGTTGCTTCCGTGTTTACAGAGAGAAAACTGTAACAAAGGCGTTTCCGGCGACGTGCCAGTCTGTTCTCTAGGTGCCAGAAGTGGCGCATCACGGATCGGGTCTCCCGGTGGAACGGGAGGCCCGGTAAGATTTGTCCCCTCCCGCTCCTTCGGGATAACAACCGAGCAAGCTTTAGCCGCATCGGTTGTTATTCCCGGAAAGCCGACCACCCGCTCTAAAAAACGATACCAGGATGATGCCTGCAACTGCGGGCATCATCCCGGTATAACCCCATAAAGCCGAGGCTTCATATATGCGAACGCTCGGCGGGAAGGGGCTAAAATAAAGGACATCAGTCTTCTGGAGCGCCCAGATATATCCCTGGAGGGGTCCTAGTTTAGTAGAGCTTCAGATGGGAATTTGCTGAAGTATATTTTAGTGAGAAGTCGATTTTGGTAAGATCCACCATATATGGTATACTGTGCCTTTTTGTCCGCAGCCACAGAAGTAATTAGGCAAAGGAATGAAATACAATATGATGGAACCATGTACCACCTTAGCAGGACCTTATAGTTTGCCTCAATAATTAGGGTGTTCATTTAGGATTTTGAAGCTCTAGATTAGTGGTCACTAAGCTGCAGCCCCCAGGCTGGATGCAGCCCTCCCGTTGCCTTTATCCAACCCTTGGGGCCCTATTTCTTCCATTGATACAAGACACTTACTTTCACTGACACCAATTATAAGGCACCATTGCTTTCACTGGCACCCAACAGTGGGGCATAATTCCTCCCACAGACACCAACAATGGAGCACTATTTCTCCCACTGACAGCAACAATGAGGCACTATTCCTCAAACTAACACCAACAATAGGGCGCTATTCATTCCACTGACACCAATGGGGCACTATCTTCCCACTATAGCAATGACAGGGCACTATTCTTCCACCTACTGTCCACAGGTGCTATCAGGGGAGGGCTGGAAGCCTTAGGCCTGGGGGGCAAGTCCAGTCAAGTGGCTCATTGAACCATCAATTCAGCCTGATCAATGCCCATTAACGTAGCCTCACCAGTGCAGACAGTGCCCATCAGTGAAGCCTCATCAGTGCCCATTAACGCAGCCTGATTAGTGCCCACCAGTGCAGACAGTGCCCATCAGTGCAGCCTGATCAGTGCCCATTGGATGTGGGGGGTCAGCTGGGGGTGTCAGGGTCTGTCTAACCTCGGTAGGTCCTTGCACCGTGCACGGCCTCTTCGAGGGGGTTATGACAACTTCCAAGCTGCCTCTCTGCTTGTCGCTTGTTCGAAGACTCGGGGAGTGTAGTGGAGCGAGGTAAGCTCAGCTGCCTGCTCATCTCACTCAAAGTAGTGAGATGAGCAGACAGTGCTGCTCTCTCAGACATGTCTTCTCTCTCATTTAAGAGGGTAAATTATATTATCTAAAGAGAAAAATAAAAATGGAAAATGTTGGCCCATGTAGCCCAATACAACTAAACACCCTCTGTGTGTGGGTGCTACTGGAGGTCCAGAATTATTTTCCAATTGCCCATCAGTGCAATCTGATCAGTGCCCATCAATGCATCCTGATCAGTGCCCATCAATGCAGCCTGATCAGTGCCCATCAATTCAGCCTCACCAGGGCAGACAGTGCCCATCAGTGCAGCCTGATCAGTGCAGACAGTGCCCATCAGTGCACCCTCATCAGTGAAGACAGTGCCTATCAGTGCCCATCAGTGCAGCCTCACCAGTGCAGACAGTGCCCATCAGTGCGGCCTGATCAGTGCAGCCTTATCAGAGCCTATCAATGCAACCTCACCAGTGCAGTCAGTGCCCATCAGTGCAGACTGATCAGTGCCCATCAACGCAGGCTGATCAGTGCCCATCAATGCAGCCTCACCTGTGCAGACAGTGCCCATCAATGCAGCCTCACCAGTGCCCATCATAGCAGCTTTACCAATGCCCATCATAGCAGCCTCACTGGTGCCCATCTATGTAACCTCACCGGTGCCCATCAATGCAGCCTCATTGGTGCCCATCAATGCAGCCTCATTGGTACCCATCAATGCAGCCTCACCAGTGCCCATCAGTGCAGTCTCGCCAGTACCCATCAGCACAGCCTCACCAATGCCCGACAATGCAGCCTCACCATTGCCTATCAATGCAGCCTCACCAGTGCAGCTTATCAGTGGCCAACAGTGCGGCCTCATCAGTGCCCATCAGTGTAGCATATCAGTGCTGCCTTATCAGTGCAGCTTAAGGCTACTTTCACACTGAGGCGCTTTGCAGACGTTATATCGCTAAAAATAGCGCCTGCAAAGTGCCCCGAAAGAGCCTTTCCTTTCACTCCAGTGTAAAAGCCCAAAGGCTTTCACACTGGAGTGGTGCACAGGCAGGACGGTAAAAAAAGGTCCTGCAAGCTGCATCTTTGAGGCGCTGTAGGAGCGGTGTATACACCGCTCCTACAGCGCCCCTGCCCATTGGAATCAATGGGCAGCGCCGCCGAGCCGCCAGCAAAGAGCCGCTGCAGCGGGGCTTTGCGGGTGGTTTTAACCCTTTTTTGGCCGCTAGCGGGGGTTAAAATCGCCCTGCTAGCGGCCGATTATCGCTGCAAAAACGACAGTTTACCGCTAATGCCTTAGTGTGAAAGTAGCCTTAGAGTGCCGCCTAATCAGTGGCAATGAGTGCAGCCTCAACCTCCTTAATGAGTTTGCATTGATTGAGCATGCATGGAACACTTTGCACATGCTGAAATCAATGCAAACTCGTTAAACAGACCACATTCATTGAAAGTTCATTAATAGACAGATCATGATTTTGCAATAAAGTGATCCATGCTGCAAACTCATTAAACAGTCTCCACCTTCAGTGCAAGTTCATGTACTGCAAAGTTTGCAAAACATGAACTTTCACTGAAGGGAGACTGTTGAGTTTGCAGCATGGATCACTTTATTGCAAAATCATGATTGTATATCATGATAAGAGTTATTTATCAAATTGTACCTGCTGTCCTTGCCAGGGGGTTCCCCTCGTGCTCCTCTCTCTCCTCCTCCTCCTGTCATCAGACAGACCCCTCCCCAAGAGAGGATGCAGTGAACAACAGCCGCACGGAGTCAGTCATCAGCCGCTTATGGAGGCCGCTCCGTACTACCCCCCCCCCCCCCCCCAGCCAAGCACGCCGCCGTTTTATCAATGAGGTAGGCGGCCTGGGGGGAGATCTCCACCCTTCCCCCTAGCCCAGCCCCCTGGGTGCTATGCAATTATTTTTAAATCCCATTGACCATCCAGCCTGAGGCTTTGTTTATTCTCACTGACACTGGGGCATTTTCTAACTTCACTGGCCACAGTCTGCCCCCCCCTAAATTGGAAAGGACAGTAAACCGGCCTTTTGCTTAGAAAGTTTGGAGAACCCTGCTCTATATTCTTATCATGCCATTCTCCCAGATCCATTCTTTCGCCCAGGTCCTGCTCCCACCTTTCTACTTAACCACTTAAGCCCCAGACCATTTTGGCTGGTTAAAGACCAGGCCACTTTTTGCGATTCCGCACTGCGTCGCTTTAACTGACAAATGCGCGGTCGTGCGACGTGGCTCCCAAACAAAATTGACGTCCTTTTTTTCCCACAAATAGAGCTTTCTTTTGGTGGTATTTGATCACCTCTGCGGTTTCTATTTTTTGCGCTATAAATAAAAATAAAGCGACAATTTAGAAAAAAATTCAAATCTTTTACTTTTTGCTATAATAAATATCCCCCAAAAATATATAAAAATTTTTTTTTCCTCAATTTAGGCCGATACTTATTCTTCTACATGTTTTTGGTAAAAAAAATCGGAATCAGCGTTTATTGATTGGTTTGAGCAAAAGTTATAGCGTTTACAAAATAGGGGATAGTTTTATGGCATTTTTATTCATTATTTTTTTTTTTACTAGTAATGGCGGCGATCAGTGATTTTTTCCGTGACTGCGACATTATGGCGTCACATCGGACACTTTTGACACATTTTTGGGACCATTGTCATTTTCACAGCGATCAGTGCTAGAAAAATGCACTGGTTACTGTGAAAATGACACTGGCAGTGAAGGGGTTAACCACTAGGTGGCGCTGTAGGGGTTAAGTGTTCCCTGCATTGTGTTTCTAACTGAGGGGGGGTTGGGCTCTGTGTCACATGACACTGATCTTCGCTCTGTGTACACGGAGCCGAGATCAGTGTCATTGTCACTAGACAGAGCGGGGAGATGCTTGTTTACACAAGCATCTCCCTGCTCTATACCTCCGCGAGACGATCGCGGGGAATCCCGCGACGATCTAGTCCGCGGGACCCGCAGTCCCACTCACGGGGAAGGTGGCAGGGTCGCGCGCGGCCACACGGCAGGCATTTAAAGGGCCACGTACAGGTACGTGATTATGCCTGTCCGTGCCATTCTGCCGACGTATATCTACAGTGCGCGGTCCTTAAGCGGTTAAAGTATTTTTTTTTAGAAACAGAAAGTAGAATATTGTATATAGTAGATATATGATACTGTATGTGTGCTGTCATCCTGTCAAGGTTACTGCAGAGGAATTCAAAAGTGACATTTGACATCAAATCATTGTCTTTCCCCATAAATTTAAGAAATATGGATATTTAGTTTAATCAATACAGTTTAGTATTTGGCATATATGATATTTCACTTACTAGGTTTTCCTTGACAGGATGCCCTGGTTATTGCAAAGATCTGTTATTCTAAGTAGGCTTTTATTGGTCCACCAGGAAAAATCTGTGGGTAAGAGCGCTGTGACGGAAGTTTAGCTTATGCTAAGTGCAAAGGCAATCCCACAGATACAGGAAAAAGGGAAATGATGGCCACTTAATTAAAGGTTTGTCAAATGCATTTTGAAGCAAAAAACAGATGTGTGAATACTTTAATATTTATTTAAAGTGCACCTTTGAGGGCCTTGTCACAACTAAGTGTGCAGCAACACACATGCATTATTGAGTGCATTTCCATGTGTCGAAGGCACGTTGCATTAGGCAATCCTATTCTAAATAGGGTTTCAAAGTTCTTCAGTAGATGAAAAAAATGCATCTGAAATATTTTTTTACAACATACACTATATTACCAAAAGTATTGGGACGTTTGAGCATTCTTCCAGAAGTGCATTTTTGAGATTAGCCACTGATGTTGAATGAGAAGGCCTGACTCGAAGTCTCTGTTCTAATTCAGCTCAAAGGTGTTCTATTAGGTTAAGGTCAGGAATCTGTGCAGGCCAGTCAAGTTCCTCCACCCCAAACTCGCTCATTCATGTCTTTATGGCAAAAAAAAAGAGAGAATAAAGTTCTCTCAAGAGGGTCAAAACCAGGACACTATAGATACAAAAAAGTAGGGCTGTGGAAATTAACTATTAATTCCTCGATTAATCAATACATTTTTTTGATCGATCAAAATTCTTTTGATCGGTACTCACCTCTCCGCTGGCTTCCGGGTCTTCAGGGAGTTCCGTCGAGGATCTGGTGACGTCACGGACACCGGCGGGGCTTGCCGTGTCCATCTGAAGGGCTCCTTTGCTGTGCCTTCATATCTGCATGCCGGCGGGACCTTACTATCTGCCACACGCAAGGGCTGTTACACTTCCCTCTATCACACCCCTCTATCAACCTGGGATTCTACAGCCATCCACTGGGAGTTGTGATCGTTCCCTTCACGGGACATCTACATGCCGACGGACTGATGTTAACCCCTCCTCATCTGGATTCAGCAGTGGTATCGTTGTACACATTTTTATACCAGTATCATACTTAGCTACATGTTTTTATGACAGCTTTTGCTACCGTTTGGTATTCCTCACACCATTTTTACAGTTTATGTAGCTACATCGATTTTATCTCCAGTGCAATATTTATTTTGTTACCTACTTGAAGACTATAAAAGTTGTAATGCTATTCCCATCGAGCGCTGCCTTTGTGTGTTTTTTGTATCCTGCTATCCATTTTTCCAGTGGTTGGTAGCTACACTGGGAATCGGCCTGCAAGGAGATCAGCTAAAAGTAGTTGGATCTGTATGTGCGTTATAATTAATCGAAATTAGTCGATTAATCGATTTTAAAAAAAATCGATTAATCAAACAAGAAAATTTTAATTAGTAACAGCCCTAAAAAAAAGCTTTATTAATTTGAAAAAAATCACAACAATTTAATGAGAAATGGAAGACTGACCGTGTATCACACAGACTAATTAAAAATAGGACAACATTGTCTTCTATTAAAAACAGGAGAACCGCAGCTGCGCATACCACATACACACCCCAATTACCACATTCGAGCACTAACTGTGACTTGGCACGTTGTTTTCAATAATGAATATCAGTTAGAAAAACTCAAAATGAAGAAAAAGCAATCAAAAATAGTTATGCAGTCTCTGTGGAGCTCCTGATTCCTACAAGAAAGCTCAGTCAGATGGCTCGTCTAGACGTGGAGTATGTATGGGTGGATGAGTGAATAGTGTACTGTCCTGACATCATCTAAAGGAGATAAGTAGAAAGTCCACTGATCGATAGTTTCAAAACCCTCCTGAGTATAAGATTGATGATCGGGCATGTCTTTATGGACCTTGCTTTGTGCACTGGTGCGCAGTCATGTTGGAACAAGAATGGGTCATACCGAAACTGTTCCCACAAAGTTGGGAGCATGGAATTGTCCAAAATGTCTTGGTAGCGCCTTAAGAGTTCCCTTCACTGGAACTAAGGGGCCAAGCCCAACCTGTGAAAAACAGCCCCGTATCATAACTCCCCCCGCCACCAAATGATTTGGATCAGTGCACAAATCAAGGGGTACCGTTATTTTAACAAGCATTGCCACAACACACAAGTGGGAATGTGCACCCTTAGTCCATTTATTATATGAAGCCACTGTAAGGGAAATCAGAAAATTGAAGGTCATTGAACTTGAAGATGAAATAGCAGGGCATCCATGGGCCAATGTCAAATGGCTTCAGGCAAAGAGAATAAGGTCCTAAAAAACAGAGCTAACTCAGGTAACCTGACCGAACCTGCTGACTTCAGGTCACCGAGATCTAGAGCAATGAAATACCCAATATTTTAGACAAAGAGGCCAAAATCATTCAGATATAGAGCACCTCATCCCGTTTAATTAATGAAAAAGAATAATGGGAATGATGAGCACCGAGGGTGCACAGGGACTTTTTAAACGGTGTTCAAATAGGAAAAGATAGAGATACACATAGGTATATAAAATTACAAATTTATTGAATAACTTTAAAAAACAAACAAGCATTGATATAGTGACCATCCAGATACAGTAGGTGACAAAGGAGTCACAAACATGATGAGCTGCCGTCAAAAGTCACTTGACTAGTTTCGCTCTAAAGAGCTTCTTCAGGAGTTTAAATTGACAATGAGTGCAGATCATACTAAAAAATATAAATCTGCATATGTCAAACAAACATGGATGTATAGCGAGTTTGTTGTATGTTGGAAAAAACATGAAACAATGAAATACCCAACTTTTACAGCTCAAAGGTGAGTTTACTACACCTAAACTGCCTCCGTAATGCCTACCACACCTCCTTTTTTTTTTTTATATATTTAGTGCTGCATTGTGTATAAAGCTTGGACTTTCCTTTTAAAGAAAGGGTGAATATAGGAAGAGTGCACAGGAGAGGAGCAGAGGTCAGAAGCATGTGGAGCAAGAGAATAGGAGAGGACAACTTATTCCAAGCAGCTGCACTCAATAACATTGTACTGATGTCACACAGCTATAAATAGCCCCGATAGCTAAGGAGTCACTTCCTGTTCTGTCCATATCCAACTGTCTAGCATCAGAAATGCCTTGTAAGTTATCATACTGTCTTTTAGAAATACATGTTTGCTATTGCCTTGCAGTGTTTGTAATAATACCATATTTCTATAGCATAGTTTTAGAACGTGGCATTTAGTTTGCTAAAACACTTTATATTGTCAACATATATTTTACAAATTTTAGCTTTTTCATTCTTAGTTGTGTCTTAGTACTACTTATCTAATGCAGTCTCCTTGAAGCCACTTCTAGCCTACATGCACTCCAGCCATGGCTGCATTGTGGCTGTGGGTTTCCTGATAGCGACAACAGGGAACCAGGCATGTATAATGTGTGCTGAAATGGCTACTTGTAGATTCCACCACAAGCCCATGTGGCAGGGACAGAGATTATCATCCCATATCAGAAAGTGCTTCCACTTTAAAGAAGTAATTTCACAAAAAATTGTAAACTTTTATCCAATCCCCTAGGGCAGTGGTTCTCAACCTCAGTCCTCAAGTACCCCCAATGGGCCATGTTTTGGGAACTTCCCCTAGATAAAATAGCTCTTATCAATACCATGGCATTGATATTGGCTCTCAACATGGCCTGTTGGGAGTACTTGAGGACAGAGGTTGAGAACCACTTTCCTAGGGGACCAAGAGCATGTAGCATTTGAGATCCTTCCTGCCATTGCAAATGTTGCACCTTGGTAGTAGGCAGGGTTGCTAACCAATTTAGCTTGCTAGGTGGTAACTAGCCTGGCTAATTGATAGGGAAAAGCCAATGAATCCCCTAACTCTGGATTTGATGCATTAGATGATTAGAATGACCAGGGCATAGTGAATTCAGACTAGGGGTGCATGGGTTGTCTCCACCAATTGGCAGGGGTTTCTTTAGTCCCTTGGCCTGCTGGGAGAGCCTATTTATTCGGGAGGAGTCAGATGATCGTGGTTATGTGCCATCCGGAAGTCTGTCTAGGTGAACATGTGTTACAAGGCTCTGGGTTGCTAGGCCAGAAGCCTGAGGCTTATCCCGGGAGCACCTGGTTGCTAGGCTGTCTGAGGCCTAGCCAGGTTTGAGAGAAGCAGTACGTGGTTGGGGTTTTCAGCCAGAAGCCCAACCAAGTTGCAGAGGTTCCATCGGACAGGGGAACCCCATTGTTGCCAGCGGCGAGGGAGAAGCAGTTGCCACATGGGACGACCACTTCTGTTACCAAAGGCAAGTGAGGATCAGGGCCAGAGGTAAAAGGAGGAATAGTCGGCCAGCAAGGGACAGCCATTCCTGTTATCAGAGGCCAGCGAATGGAAGTCTGAAGAAGTACCAGAGCAGCCTTTTCACCAGCCGGGGACAGTGAAGAAGTGGGAAAGCTTCAGCAGAGTGCCAAGCCAGGAACCCAGTGGGTTAGCAGGGGTGCCACTTGAGGAATATACAGCAGGTTAGCTGTGGAAGAGCTCAGGGATCCAGTGACGTCTGGGATCTTGAAGTCTAATGAGAGACCGGGAGCTCAGTGAGTGAAGATCTTCAGTGGGATACTGAGAGCTAAGGATCTATAACGGGTTACTGTGGGTTAAGTGTATGGATCTCTAATGACTGTTCAAAGTTCAGTTGCCATAGGAGACTGCAGTTTTACAAATACAGTTGCTGCATCCAGCTTAAAGGTCCTCTACCTGTATAGTGGTCTGCCTATTATATTGTCTCAGAGTCTGCCAATTACTATTGCATCTGCCTCAAGCCTCGTACACACGGCCGAGAATCTCGTCAGGAAAAAACCCGTTGTTTTTCCTGACGAGATTCTTGACAAGAATCTTGTCCCGGCCGAGTGTACACACGTACCTTTCAAAAGAACCACCGTTCTTTTGAATGGCACGAACGCGGTGACTCGTCACATTCGATGCCGTCGCCGCCATCTTGCTACACCCTATCTATGCCTAGGAAGCTCCCGCGCATGCGTCAAAGTCATTTCGAGCATGCGTGGGTTTCCACGGCGACAGGTAAGTGTACACACACTCGGGTTTCTCGTCGGGAAACAGGCCGACGAGAAAAAAGAAAGCAGGTCTTCTTGTTTTCTCGTCAAGATTCTGGTCAGTTTTCCTGATGAGAAACCTGAAAGCCTTGTACACACGGCCGGTTTTCTCGGCAAGAAAGCTCTGCAAGCAGTTTTCTTGCCGGTTCTTGCCGAGAAAACCGGCCGTGTGTACGAGGCTTCAGAGTGTCCTGGCCCTAACCATCTCTCTACCAGTTCTGTTAAGAGACAATAAATCTCTTTTGTTCGCATTCCCTCCATGCCTAGTAACCCACACTACAAGGAAGGATGTCAGCTCTCTCCGACTCTGGAGGTCACCATTAGGCCTTTGGAGGTCGGGGACGCTGCTACACAAAGCAGTGTGATTGTAAACATTTCCCCTTGCTTGACAACACTGCTAGAAAGGAGATGGACTTGTGACTGACATCACATCACATCACTTGTGATTGACATCACAGGTCTCTGGCAGCAGAGGCCACTTTGGAGACCAGTGCAGCCAATCTCAACATATCATAAAGCCTAGGGCTCTGTGCAATCTATATGCCTGTGCTTCCAAACATACACAGCCCCTGCCAGGGCATCACATAAGGCCACTTTTACACATGAACAATTGGCTCTGTGGGGTTATGTCATACACAGCACTGACCAGACAGCGCGGTTCACAGATTTTTAATTGCAACAGATCACTTAACACTGCAGGTATGTCTAGTCAATCTACAGTATGTCTGCTTGTAAACTGATGACTGATGGATCACACAGAGCTGCAGTACTTAGTGACCTTTACCATAATGAATGAACAATCGGCAGTGTCTGGGCAGCACTGAATAGGGTTGCCACTCGTCTGTGATTCAGCCAGTTTTGAATCATGTGTCTGGGTTTCAGAACGCCTGAAACTCAAGTGCCAAAGCTCACTGACAACTGTCTCCCCCCTCCCTCCCTAAGGTAAGGGAGGCTCCAATCTAAGGAGTGCTCTGCAGACTCTAAAGTAAGAGGGACTTTGGGAACCCTGATTTGCATCAGAGTTCCCCTTTACACCAGAGTCCACAGTGTTCCCCCCTTAAGAAATAAAATAAAATGCCATGTACTGCTAAAGTGTCCCGGCTTGGCTTGAAGAAAATTTGGCAACCCTAGCTCTGTTTTTTCCACCATATTAGTTAAAGAGGGAGAGGGGATATTGGTTCAGTGCTGGCTTTACCTTCTTCCACAGGAACATCCATAAATTGGGCTTAGGAATAGGGTGGAGCTGCCACCAGCAATAACAAAAATAAAGATGAGTTTTTACTCTGCAACAGGGCAACCAATCTGCACAGGACCAAGTGCTAAATGCACTTGGTCCCCTTTGGGATTAAATAAAAGTTTAAAAAACAAAGTTAGAGTTCTTCTTTAAGAGTAAGTGCGATATTGAGCTATATAAATCTGAAATTGCATTCCTACATTCTTTTGTTTGGAGAGTCAGTTCATACAGGTGACACTTATGTATGCAATGTTGCGATGACCCTAATACTGTATATCTCTCTGTGAATATTTGCATATTACATCTTGTGGTCAACTGTATCTGGAATATTATAGACTGATATTATTGACATCTTGTATCTCTCTGTGGTTGGTATACTTGGCCGATCTCAGCTTGCTGGAATACTTAGCTGGCATGTTACATGATGACCTGCTGGAATTCTTACCTGACATGTTAAACCTTTTTGCAAATATTACTGTACACATTACATATTTCTGGGGAGCTTACTTGGCATATTACATCATCCTTTGAATATTCATTATATTATATACCACTGTGATTGCTGCTTGACATGTTACATCTTGCTGTAAATATTAGTTTGGCTATTATATCTGATCAAATATTTCTTGTCATATTACATCTTGCTATGCATAAAAATTGGCCCTCTGCATCTTCCTGTTAATATTACTTGGCATATTACATATTGCAGTGAGTTTTATTTAGCCAGCATTATGCTGTGAATATTACAGGTAGCTGGGAATTTTGCTTGGCATATACAGTACCCTGTTATTGTGACTATTGCCAGGCATAATACATCATGCTGTGACCATGAATTGGTGTATCAGAGCTTACTGTGGATAGTTTTAGAATATTACGTGCAGATGTGAATGCCACTTGGCACATTATAATGTGTTATGAAGCTTATTTGACATATAAACCCTTTACCTGCCAACAGGGTGGATTTGATTTAAATCAAGTCAATGTAAATCATGACTTAAATCACTAGTAAAAAGGCTTGATTTAAATCAACTCAATTTTTAAATCATAATTTTTAAAGAGCAACTGTCATCTCTGTCCCGCAGCAGCTCCGCTGTTGACTCACTGACAGTCCCATTCACTTTAATGGGGAGGCTGGTGATGCGGCAGTGACACAACAAGGTGAGGGACGTGGCGGCAGCAGGTGAGTGGATGCCCACTAACAGGCACTGCCATGATGGATCTGAAATGACAGGTGCTCTTTAAATGTAAGGACTTTTTCTAGCTGGTATTTAGAATCTTTAATATTTGCAAACAAAATGACGGTTTCCTATTTAGAATAATAAGCTGTCAGGTTAGTAAAATAGCGATATCAGAACCGACGCAATCATACAGTTTATAGTGTACATAGATTTTCAAAACAATGGGATAAAAGAATATTCCTGAACTTTGTTTTATCTTATGGTACCTGTGAAATTGTGTGAATGCATCAATGCAGTGCATGTTATCCCTGCTTGCAGAGCTTGGATTCATTGAATGTGTTTACCAAAAATGTAAATATTGCACAATATACAACCTCATGCTACATAACTTTTCATGCTGAATAAACTCAATCAATAATGCATCTTAAATAGAAAACTATCTTTTAGATAGATTTTTACTCCAAAAGCATTGTACAGTATTAAAATGAATTTGATATAATTCAAAAAAATCTATTTAAATCAAAAAAATCTGATTTTAATCCAAAAAATCTGAATTTTTTGATTTTTTTAAAAACCTCATTGATTTATATCCACCCTGCCTGCCAAAGTCATTTTTTCTTGCGCATATGTTTAAAAATAATAATTTTAGGCCTGAAAATTTGTTATCACCTCCAAACACTATATATATTTTTGAAGCCAGAGACCCTGGATAATAAGATAGCAATAGTTCCAATACTTTATTTCATACAATATTTGGGTTGGTGTTGAGTGCTTAGGTCTAACCTAACTTTATTTATTTATTATTATTTTTTTTTTTTTATATACTTTCACTTTTAGCACCTAACGTCTCACCTGCCTTCCATTGAAGCCTATTGAGCACAGATAGTGCTTTATTAGCTTCTTCCCTGGCCACAGGAGCCAGGAAAAGGAGCACTAGAAGCTGGAAGTAATGTTTTTTTTTTTTTATATCAATAATTTTTATTGAAAGTTTAAAGCATACATAGGATAAAGACTTTTTAGCAAACAAAAAGTAAAGAGATATAAATAATATAGTAAATAATACAAAATAATGTAGAACTGAGTTAAAGAGGGACCCAGTCCCCTGATGTATTAATCAATTCGTTAAGTGTCTTAAGTAGCCCTTTATTAGGTGAGAGAGGGACAATGGTTGGTTTCCACAAACTATGGTCGACCACTAGCAATCTCTCTGTTTGGTTGCAGTGATCAACCTACTACCTTCCCTGAGGTCCCCTCCTTTGTATAATAGTATTAGTAGTGCAAAGTGCCCCTACTCCTATGAAATATCATGTTGCTAGTAACTACATCAGTAGGAACAAAGAAAGAGAAAAAGGATAAAAGAAAATAAAATCAAACATATGAAATAACTTTAAGCTTAACTAAAGTTGTAACGTATGCCCTAATTAGCTTGCATTAGTTTATTTGCTTGTTATACCAGTCTTGCCAAGGTGCCCATAACTTGGATATCTTGTCAATTTGCCCCCTTGCTGAAGCATGGAGAATTTCATATGTACTATGTGTTTGTACAGTAGTTATAACTTCTGGGAATTTTGGGGCTTCAATGTTCTTCCAGTGTCTAAGTATAGTTAGGCGTGTGGCCATTAATATATGTGCTGATACAGTCCTAAGTGCCACAGGTACAGAGTCCAACTCCAAAGAGAGTATGGCCATTTCGGAGCGTAAGGGTAAAGTGATATGTGAAATAGTTCGTATTAGTCTCTCAATCTGCATCCACAAAGGTTTAACCTTCGGGCATGACCACAATATGTGGAACAGTGTTCCCCTCTCTCCACATAATCTCCAGCACCCTGAGGAAGTGCCTGGGAAGATTTTTGACAATCTATGTGGGGTAAGGTACCATCGAAGCAAGATTTTCTGGTGCATTTCCCACAAATTTGTACTCTTGGTAGCAGTTAAGTGAAGTTTGATAGCCCTCTCCCACTTTTTAGCAGTGAATGTCAGACCAATGTCTTTTTCCCATGCCAAAATGTTTGGGGTTTTAATTAAGATGTCCTTGCTCTGTAGCGCCCTGTAAATGATTGATATCCCTTTGGAACCTTTTGTGTCTTGTTGGTAAAAATCAGTTAATTTCTTTGGAAGTTGGGTAAACAGAGTAGGGATCTTCCTAATTACTTGAGTTAGTTGAATATACCTATAATGCTCCCTCAGTGGCAGGCTAAATTCTTGTCGTAGTAAGTGAAATGGTTTAATTTTGGAGTGAGTAATTATATCTTCCAAATGTTGAATACCCTGAAAATTCCATGTGTTAAGATTTATATCTGGAATAATGTGGCGGACTGCCAGTATGTTAAGGTTCAGGGGGATCAGCTCTTCCTCCCATGATTGTGCTGTACAAAGATGGGCCCATGCCCTCAGTGAAGCTAGTATGGGTGGCGATAGATTCCTGTCAAGAGATTTGCAATGATGAGCTGTCATCAAAAAATCAGCCAAGTTGTCTGTCTGTATTTGTGTGGCTTCTAGTTTTTTCCATAAGTGGATGCAGTTAGGACTTAGCCAGACTTTGATCTGGGCTAATATTGAAGCAAAATAATAATCCTGCAGTACAACATGGCCTATGCCCCCCGCCGCTCCATTCCTCACCAATTTGCCAAACGCGCACCTCGCCCTCCTCCCCTGCCACAAATAGTTGTTCAGGATCGATTGAAGGGAGGCAAAGTACGCACCAGGCAGAGGTATCGGGAGAGTCCTGAACAAATATAGCAGCTGAGGCAAGACCATCATCTTGAAGGCCGCCAATCTACCCAGCCAGGACAATTCAGAGTGAGTAATTTTGTTCAATTTGTTTCGAAAGGAGTTCAGGAATGGAGTGTAGTTAGCATTGATTAGTTCAGTTGTATCCTTAGTTAATGTTATGCCCAGATATCCTAAACCTCCATCTGACCACGCATAAGGGTACTTGGTCTGTAGTTCTGTTTTATTTTCTGGAGCTAAGCCTAATCCCATCAGATAGGATTTTGTTTCGTTCACCTTATAGTAGGAAATTAATGAGAAGGTCTGTAGTGCATTGTGAACATTGGCCAGGGAGTCTTCTACCTTAGTTAAGAACAAAATTATGTCGTCGGCAAATAAACTAATGACATGTTTCCTGTTACCCACTTGCAAACCTGCTATTCGGGGGTGTTCTCTCACGTACATGGCCAGAGGTTCCATCAACAAGTTAAAAATGAGCGGCGATAATGGGCACCCTTGGCGCGTGCCATTTGTTATGTCAAAGGGAGTTGACAGAGCACCTGCAATGTAAACCTGAGCTGAAGGAAGTGTGTATAACGCCTTTATTGCAGAAAGTATGAGGCCCCCAAAACCAAACCTGCTCAGCACCTCTGTAAGGTATCCCCAATGAATTCTATTGAACGCCTTCTCCGCATCCAGCGAGAGGAGCAGAGAAGGCGTTCCCCTCCTCTTAGCAATGTGTATTAGGTTCACCAGACGTCTAGTGGCATCAGCTGTTTGTCTCCCCTTAATGAATCCAGACTGGTCCATATCCACGATGTCAGGTAGGATATCCACCAATCTAGTAGCTATAAGTTTGGCATATATCTTGACATCATTATTCAGTAATGATATTGGTCTAAAGTTTTGTGGCACATCTGGAGATTTCCCTGGTTTAGGCAAAGCTATGATTGTAGCAGTTAGCATTTCAGGAGGGAAAGAGGAAGATGCAGCAGCTAAATTGAATGTTTTGGTGAGATGTGGGCAAAGAATGTCCTGAAACGTCTTGTAGTATTCCCCTGTAAAACCATCTGGGCCGGGCGATTTGTTAGCGGGGAGAGCCTGGATCGTCTGTTTCACCTCTAGTTCCGATATGGGAGAGTTAAGGCTCTGGAGGTGTTCCTGTGTAAGTTTGGGGAAATTGAGTTTGTCTAAGAATGTGTCGATAGCCTCTTTTGTCAGTTGTGGTGTGTCAAGATCGTCTTTTAGGTTATATAATGAGCTATAGTATTGGCTAAATGCGTCAGCTATTGCTTGGGGGTGAGTTTGCTTGACCTGCGTTTTTGGTTGTAGAATATGGGAGATTTGGGTTCTAGTTCTGTGACCCTTCAGTTTGTTGGCAAGCAATTTGCCTGCTCTATTTCCGCTGGTATAGTATGCCAGTTTCAACCTCCTAGCGGTCTTTTCAAAATCGTCAAGGAATTTTAGTCGTAGTTCTGTGCGAAGTTGTGTTACTTGGTCAGACAATATGTGGGATGGATTAGCTTTGTTTCGTCTATCTATGTCTTCAATTTTGGATATCAGTTGTACGATTTGCTGCTGCATTTCCCTCTTGTATCTCGCCCCCTGCTGCATCATCACCCCCCTCATCACCGCCTTGTGTGCGTTCCATAGAATAAAAGGGTTTGTCACTGAACCTTGATTTACGTCAAAGTATTCACTCAGTTTTACCTGGATGTATGACCTGATCGGACCTTCCTGCAGTAGGCGATGATTGGCTCTCCATAGATAAGTGGATTTTTGAGAGGAAGGGTTCCCTATTGTTAAGCATATCGAGGCATGGTCCGACCATGTGATACAATTGATTTTAACCGACTTACATTTCATCAGTACCCATCTGTCAACCAAAAATAAGTCAATTCTACTATAGGACCCATGACAATTAGAGAAAAAGGTATAATCTCTTTCGTTTGCGTTTAAGCATCTCCAAGAGTCATATAGGTTATGGTTCTGTAGGGACTTCAACAGAGATTGGGGCCGCCTCTTTGGTGAAGAGGTGGAGTCTACATCCGGGTCAGGTGTGATGTTGAAGTCCCCACATATAATCACCCCTCCCCTCTGCACCTTTCTTACTTTTTTCACAATCCTGTGAAAAAATTTGATTTGTCTCACATTCGGTGCATATATATTCGCCACTGTGTAGGTGACGGAATTAATGTCACATATCAATATTATGAAACGTCCCTGAGGATCGCATATAGCTTCATGTAGATGGAAAGTGACTGTGTCTCTTATTGCTATCATCACTCCCCTTGTCTTTGAGGGCGCATTAGCTTGATAGACGTGGGGAAACTGGGGATGTGTGCATTTAGGAGGCGAGTCCTGCAAAAAGTGAGTCTCCTGGACACACAAAATGTCACAATGTTGATGCAAGGCCTCCTTCCACAGAGATCTCCGCTTGGCAGGGTGATTAAGACCCTTTGTATTCAGAGACATAAACTGTACCGCCATGTGCGGGTAATAAAGTTACTTACAGATGGTGGGAGCCGCTGGTTAATTCCTGCAGGTGCTCTGCTCGAGATAGGTCTTTCGTGCTCATACTCGGTTAATGTTCTTTCAGCGAGGTATGTGAGGCCGTACTTCAGGCTATTAGGGCAAAAGAGAGTTATTTCAAGAGAAACATGAAAAAGAGAAAAAAAAATAACAATGGCAACTGGCCAAGTAACAGAGTGCATAAGTGTGTGACTCATTATCACTCAAGCGGTAGGTGGGGAAAAGAAGAAAGTTCGGAACAGGAATCCGATCCATTCCAACAGGCACTCTATGCAATCTTCAGAGTGCAATCCAGTTTAGTTGTGAGAACGAGCATTTCTGCGGTCAACAGTGCGCCATTCAGGTTCTAGGTTTTTTGATGTGGGTGGGGGTCCCCGCTGAGGTTGTGGTTGATTATCAGGGACAATTCCCCAGGAGTGTAGCAGTGACACTCCTTTGGCCAGGGAGTCCACAATATAGTCCTTGTGATCTTTTGTGACTATCAGCTTGGTCGGGAAGCCCCATTTATAGGTCAGTTTGTGATTTCTGAGGGCCTTCGTGATAGTATTGAGATTTCTGCGTTTTTGGAGCGTGTACTGCGATAAATCCGCATAGAACTGGAGGTCAGAGTAAGGAGCCGGGATCTGTCCTTTCTGACGCGACACTGCCATCAGTTGTTCTTTGGTGTGATAAAAATGTAATCTAAGGATCACATCCCTAGGTATAGCATCAGAGAGGTATGTAGGCTTCGGGAGCCTATGTATCCTATCCACAGTGAAGTCCAGAGCAGACAGGTCTGGCAAAACTGCAGCGAACAGTTGTGCAGCATAGCTACGCAGCTCCTGATTTTTAACTGTTTCAGGGATCCCTCTTATCTTCACATTATTCCTTCTGGATCTATCTTCCATTTCTGCCATCTTAGCTTTCACTGACTCCATATCATCCTCTGACTTCTCACTAGCATCAACCAGGTCATTGATAGTGGAAGCATACTCCTCCATCTTGTTCTCTATGTGAGAGACCCTTTCAGCCACATGTCTCAGTTCTGTGCCAAACTTGTGTACGCATGATACCATGTCTGACTGGAGTGAGCTCCTGAGAGACACCAACATCTCTTTCAAAACTGTATCTAAGACAGGTTTATCGTTTGTGGGGAATGTGTCAATGGGGTCTGGTAAGTCTCTGGTTTCATCCCCTGAATCTATGGGAGAGCTCACCTCATGTCCAGCATCCGCTGCATCCAGCCGGCATCTCGCCTTTTCCGGGCTCCCAGATGAAGGGGTAGCTAGTGGGGAGTGTGGGTTCCTCGGTGGGCTGCTTCTTTTCATGCTCATGCCCTTCTGAGACGAGCGCTGGGAAGAGTTTTGTACAGGTGTGGAGGATGAGCCGACGCCATCTTGCTTAGGCCCCATAGAGAAGAACGCCGTGAGTTTGGTCGGCCGGTTCCCCTCCTTCTTGTGTCTTGTCATGTTGTATAACGGTTTGTTGGGTCAGCGGGAGCTGAAACGCTGTATTTGGGCAGCTTATTGGTGCCTGGATCGTCCGTTTCAAGCCGTTGAAGTGACGCTGGTACCGGAGCTCAGCTACAGCATGTCCTCCTCAGTCTCCGGCTAGCTCCGCCCCCCGGAAGTAATGTTTTACACAGTGAACAGAAGTCAGCTTGTAGAGTGCACACACACTCCCAGCGACTGCAGCCTTGTGGGAAAAGACGGCGAACGTGTTTTGGGGTCCACTTCAAATGTTACTTGCTGCTCCTCCAGCTAACTGCAGCACTGACTGTTTATAACATCCTCTGACTGCAGATCAGTCTGCCTATGAGTACTTTTGAGTCCATTTAACATCCTGCCATTTCACCCAGCCCTGATTAAGGGGAATTATGTGGCCCCCGAAATGCATCAGTAGTCTTTTTCCCTGCTTCTTGTTACAAGTTGAACAATATAGACTTTGGACTCCTAAGATTTTTCATTTGGCACTTTCTTTGACCTATTACAATTGAGTTTCTTAGCTTGTGAATGTATTTTCCTGGGAGGTCCCATTTTTTGTGATGAGCTGGCAATTACAGGCCAGTTGGGCTCAAGTAATGACTTTGTCCATATTTGGATAACCTGTGAAATCTGTATCCAGCTCCCACTTACCTCTATATGGGGCAAAGTGACAGTGCCTCTGCAAAGAGTATCCCCTGATCCCCTCATACTTCACTTCTCCTTCCTCCTCTGCAGCTGATGCTGATTTATAACTCAAAGGAGTGGCGATGTCACATGGTTCCCATACCCAGAAGTACCAGCTGCAGGGCAGGAAGGGCAAAGGGAGGGTAAGGGGGAATACCCTTTTCAAGGACACAGCATAGCTCCCAACTGTCTGATTTGGAACAAAGTCCCTCTGTCCCTCTTTCCTCCTCAATTGTCACCCATTTCGGTTTGACTTTTATACAGTTGTGTAGCGGTACCCCCCGTAGGGGCAGTTGGTAATTGTGGTCCGTTTCTCACCCTTTACAGCCAGGCACATGAATTTCCAGACATATAGCAGTCAAGAAATAGTCCTTGTACTTGTTTTTTTATTGAGGGGGTTAGAACTTGGATGGGGATAGAGTACATGTGGGATGCCCACTTGATTAATAGGAATTCTTTAGGGACAGAACTATATACATCCGGTATATACACACTCTTACTCTTCTACCTCCAGCAGAGACTTGCTTGTAGAACTACAACACCCAGGACCAGCTAGCACTGAATTGAAGGCCTGAAACTGGCTCAGCCAGGCCCAAAGCAGATGCCCTTTGCAGGCAGGGACCGCGGGCCCCTATGGTGTAGCACAACATGGTAGTCCTAGTACTAGCTGTCCCACGTGGCTACTGATCCCAGTACCACCTCTTCAGGCCCTGCCAGCCCTCCTGGCTGCAGCTGCCTCTTTCCACTGCCTGTGCCACCCCAGTCCTCCTTACTGGCTCTGCGCCCATCACAGACTGCTTGCACCCAGTTCTCTCAGGCATGTCTCCCAGTCTTCCTGAGTGTGTATTACTCACCAGCCCTCTTGGCTGTTTCTGTTGTTCCTCCTGGAGACTTGCCTGGCAGTTCTCTCTTGCTATCCCCTTTGCTCCCAGTGCCGTCCGCACACGAGCCCAGGCCCAAGATCACCCAACCCCCCCCCCCCCCTCAGACTGGGGTGCTCCCTTCAAGGCCACATCAGCCTAGCACTCCATCTTCTCCGGAAAAACTCCTCCCCAGCTGGGCTGACCCTGCCAATCCGAGTTGGGGATTGGTTAGGGCCCTCAGAATACTCCAGGCAGCTCCACCTCACCTCTCCTCTTATCTTTCCAGAAGGTTCCTGCATATTCTGGAAATGGGGGGGAGGTCTCAGTGATGCTGCCTGTGAGTCGCCCAGCTCTCCCTGAGTCACTCAAACCCTGACCCAGAAAATACACATGCTTGGCTGCTAGCCAAGCCTGGAAATGTACCTACACTACACAAAAAATAACTCTAGCACACTAGCTAGGGGGTGCTACAGTTGTAAATAAACAAAAAGTGTTTCCCAGTGTTAAACCTTTCATACAATTTCTAAATTGCTGCATTTGTAAGTTTTAAAAGCCAGTATAAAGGAATAGTAGTGGTAAAAAAAAAAAAAAATCACTTGTGGGTTTTATTAATCATTTTTTTTAAATAATTCTTTAAGGGGGAATGGTAGGGGGTGTGTCCTATGCCTACATATTATTGATAATAGGTGTCCCTCATTCCTATCTCTAAAATTCGGGCGGTATGGACACAGTCAGATTGCTTTTCAGAGGCATTTGATAATACGTTGCCTCCTTACCTCCTGTTTAACTGTAAATCCTGTACCAATGTGCCATAACCATGTGCAGTGGTTCCAGCATGCCGTAGTTCACTTGAATGGGTCACGTTCAGGTGGGCGGTAATGCCTGCCAAATGTGACATGGGGTTTAATTCTTGCCGTGGCCACAAATCTAAGAATCGTGGCCGCGTCATGTGTACATCTCCGTTCGCTGACTTTGCAGCTTAAGGGGAGCAGTTGGAGGCAGGAGGTAAAAACCCCCCTACTAGCATGCACAGGCAGCCCAGAACCCCGTGACTAGGGATGAGCTTTATGTTCGAGTCGAACATGAGTTTGACTCGAACATTGGCTGTTCGCCCGTTCGGCGAACAGCGAACAATTTGGGGTGTTCGCGGCAAATTCGAAAAGTCTATGGGAGAAATCAAAAGTGTTAATTTTAACGGTTAATATGCAGGTTATTGTCATAAAAAGTGTTTGGGGACCTGGGTCCTGGCCCAGGGGACATGTATCAATGCAAAAAAAAGTTTTAAAAACTGCAGTTTTTTCGGGAGCAGTAATTTTAATAATGCTTAAAGTGAAACAATAAAAGTGAAATATTCCTTTACATCTCGTACCTGGGGGGTGTGTAAAGTATGCCTGTAAAGTGGCGCATGTTTCCCGTGTTAAGAACTGTCTCTGCACAAAACTTATTTTCTAAAGGAAAAAAAGTCATTTAAAACTACAGCTATTAATGAATGGTCGGTCCCGGCAATACAGATCAAAGTCATTGAAAAAATGTCAGGGGTTTCCCCCCAGTCCATTACCAGGCCCTTTGGGTCTGTTATGAATATTAGGGGAACCCCGCACAAAAATAAAAAATAAATGGCGTGGGGTTCCCCCCAAAAATCCATACCAGACCCTTATCCGAGCACGCAACTGGCAGGCCGCAGGAAAAGAGGGGGGACGAGAGAGCGCCCCCCCTCCTGAACCGTACCAGGCCACATGCCCTCAACATAGGGAGGATGTCCCCATGTTGATGGGGAGTCATTGGGGACAAGGGCCTCAGCCCCACAACCCTTGCCCGATGGTTGTGGGGGTCTGCGGGCGGGGGGCTTATCGGAATCTGGAAGCCCCCTTTAACAAAGGGGACCCCCAGATTCCGGCCCCCCGCTATGTGAATTGGTAACGGGGGAGAAGTCCTTTATTAAAAAGAAAGAAAAAATTCCAACGATGTTCTCTCAAGCGATAAGGTTCAGGAGGGGGGGGGCGCTCTCTCGTCCCCCCCTGGTGGTCCTGGGCGGCATCCTGGTGGTCTAGTGTGGGCATCTGAGGGGGGGCTGCGCTAATAAACAATCAGCGCAAACCCCCCTGTCAGAAGAGCCGCTGATCGGCTCTCCTCTACTCGCGTCTGTCAGACGCGAGTGAGGAAGAGCCGATCAACGGCTCTTCCTGTTTACATCGTGATCAGCCGTGATTGGACATGGCTGATCACGTGGTAAAGAGCCTCCGCCGCAGACTGACACACCGCACCACCGATCGCCGCGATGCGCAACCCCCCGGGCGCGCGGCGGCTGTTATCCAGCTGGACGTCATATGACGCCCAGTCAGGATAACTGAACCACCGCCCGGCTGTCATTCTGCAATAGGCCGGGCGGGAAGTGGTTAATATCCATAGCAGACCTGAAGGGCCTGGTAATGGAATTTGGGGGGACCCCCACGCTTTTTTTTTTTGGTTCGGGGTTCCCCTTAATATTCATACCAGACCCAAAGGGCCTGGCAATGGACTGGGGGGGAACCCATGCCGTTTTTTTTTCAATGACTTATCTGTATTACCGGGAGCCGACAATTCATTATAGCCGCGAGTAGTTTTAAATGACTTTTTTTCCTTCAGAAATGACATTTTGTGCAGGGACAGTTCTAAACAAGGGTCTGGTATGGATTTTTGGGGGGAACCCCACGCCACTTTTTTTAATTTTGGTACGGGGTTCCCCTTAATATTCATAACAGACCCAAAGGGCCTGGTAATGGACTGGGGGGGGAGCCCCTGACGTTTTTTCAATGACTTTGATCTGTATTGCCAGAACCGACCATTCATTAATAGCTGCGAGTAGTTTTAAATGACTTTTTTTCCTTTAGAAATTAAATTTTGTGCAGGGAAAGTTCTTAACACGGGAAACATGCGCCACTTTACAGGCATACTTTGCACACCCCCCAGGTATGAAATTTAAAGGAATATTTCACTTTTATTGTTTCACTTTAAGCATTATTAACCTCCCTAGCGGTAATCCCGAGCGTGACTCGGGGTTGTTTTTTTATGCTAGGATCGGTAACCCCGAGTCACGCTCGGGGTAGACATTGCAGAGCCCGCAGCGGAGTTTCCTTACCTTCTCCTGGCGATCCAGCGATGATGTCCTCTGCTGTGATCACCAGCGAGATCTCCGGCGAGTGTCGGCACTTTTGACCCCATCTGACTTCCTAGTTCCGTTCCCTGCGAGCCGCAGCGGCGCATGGGAGCGGAACTGGGCGGCAAATTCAAAAAGGTAAACACATAGTATACATACAGTATACTGTAATCTTACTGATTACAGTACTGTATGTAATAATTACACACCCCCTTTGTCCCTAGTGGTTGGTCCAGTGCCCTGCATGCAGTTTTATATTATAAAAACTATTCTTTCTGCCTGGAAACTGGAGATTGTCCATAGCAACCAAAAAGTGTCCCTTTATGTCAAAAGTGGTTTTAGACCAACTAGAAAACAGTGATAATAAATTAGAATCACTCGCAGAATTGAGCGATAGCGATTTGTGGGGAAATTCGTCATCAAACACTAAATCTAATGACAGCGACAATTCTGCAACTGAGCAAATTTCAGTGTTTTTGATTTGATTACATTATTGAATAATTTTTATTATAATTAGATTACTATTTTTTATAATTATTTATAGTTATTTATTATATTATAATTTATAATTTTGTGTTTCAAACTTTATCATACCCGGGATGTCTACTAGACTCTGGTTTGGTCAGGTTTAAGTAAGTAATTACTAAGAATTGCAGGCCTATAATACATAACACCAAATTTCCATGCAAAATAATTGTACCGCTTTTGGTACATAATTCCAGAAAGAATCATACTGCCAGGGAGGTTAAAATCACTTCTCCCGAAAAAACTTCAGTTTTTAAAACTTTTTTTTGCATTGATACATGTCCCCTGAGGCAGGACCCAGGTCCCCAAACACTTTTTATGACAATAACTTGCATATTACCTTTAAAAATAGCACTTTTGATTTTTCATGTTCGTGTCCCATAGACTTTAATAGTGTTCGCGTGTTCAAAATTTTTTTTGCCTGTTCACATGTTCTGGATGTGAACCAAACCGGGGGGTGTTCGGCTCATCCCTACCCCTGACTGGTCTACTTCCCGACTCCTTATCTAGGGATTGATTGCCAGCAGTGGGTGGAGCATTTGTTTTTGTCATTGGTGCTAAGAATGATGGCACATGTAGTCCCAGTCGTGTGACTTGATGTTTACAGTGTGCACGGATCCCAACCTGAAGTTCAGGGAAGCAGCACTAGGATACAGAGCAAGCAATTTTAAAGCATGGCTGATGACACATTTTTAAAAAAATACTTTGTGTCATATGCTTTCTAGATGAATGTGAATACGTAACTGTTTACCACTTCCATTTTGGGCCTATTCTGGCACGCCTCTTCTACAGTGCCTTGAAAAAGTATTCATACCCCTTGAAATTTTTCACATTTTGTCATGTTATAACCAAAAACATAAGTGTATTTTATTGGGATTTTATGTGATAGACCAACACAAAGTGTCACATAATTGTCAAGTGTAAGAAAAATGATAAATGGTTTTCAATTTTTTTTACAAATAAATATGTGAAAAGTGTGGCGTGCATTTGTATTCAGCCCCCCTGAGTCAATACTTTGTAGAACCACCTTTGGCTGCAATTACAGCTGCAAGTCTTTTTGGGGATGTCTCTACCAGCTTTGCACATCTAGAGAGGGACATTTTTGCCCATTCTTGCCCATTTCTGCCCAATTGGTTCCACTAGATTTTATTTAGGGGTATCATAGAAAAAATTTAAGACCATTTATCAGTTTCATTCTACTTCACAATTATGTGCCACTTAGTGTTGGTCTATCACTTAAAATCTTAATAAAATACATTTACCTATTTGGTTGTAACATGACAAAATGTGGAAAATTTCAAAGGGTATGAATACTTTTTTCAAGGCACTGTACATGGTAAAATCATTATTTTATTTTTTTGCTAGAAAATTACTCAGAACCCCCAAACATTATATATGTTTTTTATTTTTTATTTTTTTTATTTAGCAGAGACCCTAGGGAATAAAATGGCAGTCATTGCAGCTTTTTATGTCACTCTGCATTTGCGCAGCAATTTTTCAAAAGTGTTTTTATTTTAAAAAAAAGTTTCATAAATAAAAAAATAAAAAATACTAAAGTTGGCCTGATTTTTTTTTTTTTTCATAATGTGAAAGATGATGTTATGCCAAGTAAATAGATACCCAACATGTCACGCTTTAAAATTGTGCACAATCGTGAAATGGCAGCAAACTTCAGTACTTAAAGCGGAGTTCCACCCAAAAGTGGAACTTCCGCTTTAAGCACTCCTCACCCCCTTACATGCCACATTTGGCATGTCATTTTTTTGGGGGCGAGTGGGGGCTTTGGTAGGAGTGGGACTTTCTGTCCCACTTCCTCCTTCCGCCCTGGGACCGCCCCGGCGACTCCTCCTCTTGCCTTAGGCGGCCCCTCCCTCTAGTTAGGCGATATCCTGGGACACGTGACAGGTCCTAGGAGATCACCTGTCTATTCATGGAGCGCAGCGCCGCTCGCGCATGCACAGTGTGTGCCCGGCCGTGAAGCCAAAAGCTGTCACGGCCGGGTGCCCACAGAGTGAATGGAGCCGCCGGCGAAGAGGGGGGAGAGGAGCAACTGTTGTGTTACACTATGTGATTATTATTGCTCTGTGTCTTTAAGATCTGTTCCCTTCTTTCTAGCTGAACTCTCTCTCTCACCGTAGTTCTTTATATATCTCCTCCACTTCCTGATTCTGGTCATTACTCCTGTATATCTTCCATGCTAAACATCTTACATGTGGCTTACAACTGCAACGTTTTTCTACCTATGAATATCCATCATTAAACGGAACATTCGAAAGGATTCATCGTCTGTCGTCCTAACTGTGAGTTTATTCATTGAGTTAAACTGCCTGTATCGATGCAAGGGATGAATATCAAATCAGCTTGAGTAAGGCCTACTTAAACCTGGAGATGAACTTTATCGCTTTGTAGTTGAGACAGAACAGTAGAAAAACGGAGTTTCACAGCCTAATTACAAGATTTCTGCATGTCAGTACTGAAACAGACAAGATTTACTGCCCTCATAGCAAGACAGAAGGGACAGAGCAGCACATGGCAGCCTGAGACAATCTGCACAGTGTCATATTTCAGCACACAGATCCTGCCTGCTTTCACAGTCAGTCTGCTATCATGAGTGACCAAGCTTCTGCATGTGAACTCACATCTACCTCCCCACAAGTTCCTGAAGAAACTGAGTTACCCAAACACTCAGTTAAACCCACTTGGAAAGTAATGGAGAATTATGAAGCTTCAAGGACTGAATTGTCAAATAGCTTGGAATTAGTCTGGGAGAAAATCCTTGCTGAAGCCAATACAGTGTCTGTTGAACGTGAACTACTGACACTAGAGGGCGCCATTAAACAACTTTCTGCCTCAAATGAGCTTTATCAGCTTACCAGCATCAAATTCACTAATGTCTTACAAAACATGAAGTCAGAAAATGCGATGAGGCAGTTAAAGCAGGTCAACATTCTTAATCTTGAAAGAGACAGTTTTATCCAGCAAACCAGATTAAAGGCAGAAGCAAAAATAAAGCTGTTACAGGACACTGCATCTCACAGATCTGTTTCCACCAGACGTTCTAAAAACTCGTTAAGATCCCATAGTTCAAGATACTCAACACTCAGTGAGCGACTTATTAATGCCCGCGCTGAAGTGGAAGCCAGCAAAGTGCAGGTGGCATATGCAGAAAAAAGAGCAGAGTTGGAAGCGCTGTCAGCACGTCAAAGAGCAGAGTCGGAAGCGCAGTCAGCACGTCAAAGAGCAGAGTCGGAAGCTCAGTCAGCCCGTCAAAGAGCAACAATGGAAACCTTAAATGAACAGTGTAAACATGACGCAGCTATGGCAAAGCTAAGGGTCCTACAGCAAGCTATCAGTGCAGACGAAGGTGCAAGTGAGAAAGACAGCATTAACCTAAACATAGCAGATATGGAAGACCCCCTCAAACGCACTAAAGACTATGTCCTAAGCCACTGCAGTGCACACTCCATTGTCTCCAATGCTCCTGACTACATAGAGACTCCTTCACAGCTTCAAGTTAAAGAGGTTCCAGCAACTTCCTGCACTTAAAATCACTCCACTGCATTTCCTACCTGCCTACCTTGCCTGCCTTCATACGTCACAGAGCATCAGCGCAAGCTTCAAGCAAGTCATCAATCTCCAGTCATCGGTACAGCCTTGAATCGACGTACCATTGGAACAACTGACTTCAAGCAAGCAACTCACCTGGATGCATCTGCTGCACCATATTTCCCTGTGTCCTTTAACAACAATGTCAAAGATAACGCAATCAGCACCATACAGCCAACAGCATCTCACATAAAGGCGGAGACAACTGAGACAGAAGAGTTTGTGAGGTACATGCTTCGCAGAGAGCTCACAAAGACTGGTCTTACAAGTTTTGATGACCAACCTGAGAACTACAGAAGTTGGAAATGTGCCTTCAGAACTACAATCAGCAATATTGGCATTACAGCTGATCAAGAATTGAATCTGCTGATCAAATGGCTTGGTCCTCTATCTGCTGCACGTGTTAAGCCATTAAGATCGGTTTTCATGGACAATCCTACTGCAGGCCTCACAGCTGCATGGGAGCGACTAGAGCAAAGTTATGGCAGTCCAGAAGCTATAGAAAATGCTTTGTTCATGCGTCTGGAAACTTTCCCAAAGATATCCGGTAAGGACAACAAGGAGTTCCAGAGACTGAGTGACCTTCTCCTTGAGCTTCAGCTAGCCAAGACAGACCCAAAACTACCTGGACTCAGTTACCTTGACACTCAAAGAGGGGTAAACCCAATTGTCTCCAAGCTCCCGTATGGTTTGCAAGAGAAATGGACTGCACTAGGGTCATCATACAAAAGAGAGAACAAGGTTTCCTTCCCTCCATTCTCTTTCTTCTGTGAATTCATCAGGGAAATTGCAGAGACCAAGAACGATCCAAGTTTTTCCTACGGTGAGTACAGTTTCTTCTCACCCTTTCCTAAGAGTACCAGTATTCAGGGCAACTATAGAAACCATAGAGGCCCAGTGTCCGTGAAAAAGACTGACATCCTTCCCACTCCTACCACAGTTCTGGCCACGAACAAACAGAGTAGGAAGATTGAAAACCCTAACAGAGAGTGTCCCATACACAAGAAGCCACACCCCCTCAATAAATGTATCGGCTTTAGGAAAAAGCCTCTGGAAGAGCGCAAGGAGCTTTTAAAGACATTTAGGGTATGTTTCAGGTGCTGTGCTTCTACAGAACATTTTGCAAGGGACTGTAATGTGTCCATCAAGTGCATAGAGTGTGGCTCTGAAGAACATGTGCAAGCCCTCCATCCTCTTGAGCCCAGCTCTGCACAACCTGCCAACACTACTCCCAGGTTAACGCATGGCGGGGAGAATACAGACCAAGTGCCTAATTCTACCATCATTTCTTCATCCTGCACTGAAGTTTGTGGAGAAGACCGCTGTGGTAAGTCCTGTGCTAAGATATGCTTGGTGAACATATACCACAAGGATCAACCAGAAAAGTCTCTAAAGGCATATGCTATCTTAGACGATCAGAGCAATCGATCACTTGCAAAATCAGAATTGTTCAATCTATTTGAAATAAAAGGCGAAGCTCATCCTTAAACCTTGGGTACTTGTAGTGGAACTATAGAGGTTTCTGGAAGAAGGGCTCATGGATTTATGGTATCTTCTCTCAAAGGTAACTTGCAATTACCCTTACCTACACTTGTTGAGTGCAATCAGATACCTGCTAACAGGGAAGAAATCCCTACTCCAGCTGCTGCTTTCCATCACCCTCACCTCAAGATAATAGCAAATGAGATACCGCCGCTTGACAAAGATGCTCAGATCCTTCTTCTGTTAGGAAGAGACATTCTAAGAGTTCACAAGGTACACAGACAAGTCAGTGGACCCCCAGATGCCCCATTTGCCCAGTGCACAGATCTAGGGTGGGTCATCATAGGCAATGTCTGCATAGGCAAAATGAAAAGACCTACCAACATTTCGTCATTCAAGACAAATGTTCTGCCAAATGGCCGAAACACTTACTTTGAGCCATGCCCACATCACTACTGGGTGAAAGAGAAGATAGCCAGCCACGAATGGCAACATGGTATCTCAGGTGACACAAGCCCTTTCTCCTGCCATGATGGCGACTTCGGCTCTACAGTGTTTAATGCAACCAGTGAAGATGACATACTGGCTCCTTCAATGGAAGACAAAGAATTCATCAAGGTAATGGACAATGAGTTCTTTCAAGATGACTCCAATAACTGGGTAGCACCCCTACCCTTTCGTCTCCCAAGAGAGAGATTGCCCAACAACTTACAGCAGGCCATCAGTAGATTCTCCTCCTTAAAGCGAAACTTAAGCAGGAAACCAGAGATGCAAAAGCACTTTGTGGACTTTATGCAAAATGTATTTGACAGAGATCATGCAGAGCCTGCTCCCCCACTAAAGGAGGGAGAAGAATGCTGGTACCTTCCATCCTTTGGCGTGTATCACCCACGCAAACCAGACCAAATCAGAGTTGTCTTTGATTCCAGTGCTCAGCACGAAGGTGTTTCTCTTAACAACATGCTCCTTACTGGACCCAACTTGAACAACAGTCTAATAGGAGTCTTGATTCGTTTCAGACAAGAGCCTGTAGCAGTAATGACCGACATTCAACAGATGTTTCACTGCTTCATCGTCAGAGAAGACAACAGAAACTACCTCAGGTTTCTATGGCACAAGGACAATGACCTCAACAAGGAAGTTATAGATTATCGCATGAAGGCACATGTCTTCGGTAACAGTCCTTCCCCAGCAGTGGCAACTTATGGGCTAAGGAGAACAGCTCAGACTGGAGAAGTTGAATATGGATCTGATGCCCGTCAATTTGTTGAAAGAAACTTCTACGTTGACGACGCACTTAAGTCCTTTCCAACTGCTAAAGAAGCAATTGATCTTCTCACCAGAACAAAGGAGATGCTGTCTGTAGCAAACCTTAGACTGCACAAGATTATATCCAACAGCCAGGAACTTATGAATGCCTTTCACTCTGAGGACTATGCCACTAGTCTAAAAAACCTTGACTTAGGTACAGATGTGCCTCCTGTACAGCGAAGTCTGGGTTTGTTGTGGAACATCAAGCAAGACAAATTCACCTTCCAAGTGTCAACTTGTCACAAACCCTTCACTAAGAGAGGAGTCCTGTCCGTGGTGAATAGCATCTATGACCCACTGGGTTTCCTTGCTCCAGTTACCATTCAAGGTAAGATTTTACTAAGACAGTTGTCTACTGAGAACATAGACTGGGATACTCCTTTGCCTAGTGAGAATCAACACAAGTGGGAAAGGTGGAGATATTCTTTGAAGTCACTAGAAAAACTTCAGATTCCCCGTTGCTATGTTCCGGGTTCCATTTCAACTGCTAACCGGAGAGAGATTCATATTTTCTCTGATGCATCAGTTGAAGCTATTGCTGCAGTAGCCTATTTGAAGACCTCTGAACTGAATGGAGAATCACACTGTAGTTTTGTCCTAGGCAAGGCAAAACTCACACCCAAGCCTGCACATACCATACCAAGACTTGAACTTTGTGCAGCCGTGCTGGCAGTAGAAATTGCCGAGGTCATACGAAGTGAAATGGACACTAGAATTGATTCTTTCACCTTCTATACAGACAGTAAGGTAGTACTTGGTTACATAAACAACCAAACAAAACAATTTTATGTGTACGTCAGCAACAGGGTTGAACGTATCAAGAGATTCTCTCTTCCAAGTCAATGGCATCACGTTCCCACTGAACTCAACCCAGCTGACTGTGGGACCAGAGCCGTGTCACCTGCCGCTCTTCAGGACAGCTTATGGCTGTCACCTCCAAGGTTTCTGTGTGAGGACTCTTACTTACTCCCTATTGACACCACCTATGGGCTAGTAAACCCTGAAGATAAGGAAATAAGAACTGTGAACACCTCACTCCACACTTCTGTAAGTACAAAACAGAAGCTGCGGTCACACCATTACGAGCATCAATGGAAGCAGGTGCAGCATCTAGCCAATGTGTTCTGGCATCGCTGGAAGAAAAAGTATCTTCACCACCTTCAAGGTCGTAACAAATGGCAAGCATCTAAGCCAAATCTTAAGGTTGGAGACCTCATCCTTCTAAAAGACAAGGAAGTTTGTGGGAATGAGTGGCCTATGGGTCTTATTACTAAAGTAATGCCCAGCGACGATAACAAAGTCCGGAAGGTAGAAGTCAAGGTAACCAATGGAGGATCGACACAAACCTTTAGTCGACCAATTACAGAGTTAGTACTCTTTTTGCCAGGTGAGTGACTTGTGCAAGGACTAGCCATGCTGTTGGCACGGCGGGGAGTACATTGCTGCCATCTACAGGTTCTACTCAGAACTTTGGAATTATTTGAAGACATCATACTGTGACTTTATGTTCTTCATCCTGTTGAACTTACGTTTATTATTTGCTTGTTGCATGTTTTTCATTACAGGTTCCAGGACATTCGTCAGTATTGGACTTTTTGAAAATATATATATTAGTTTAAGGTTATGAAATCTAAAGATTTCAGACGGGGAGTGTTGTGTTACACTATGTGATTATTCTTGCTCTGTGTCTTTAAGATCTGTTCCCTTCTTTCTAGCTGAACTCTCTCTCTCACCGTAGTTCTTTATATATCTCCTCCACTTCCTGATTCTGGTCATTACTCCTGTATATCTTCCATGCTAAACATCTTACATGTGGCTTACAACTGCAACGTTTTTCTACCTATGAATATCCATCATTAAACGGAACATTCGAAAGGATTCATCGTCTGTCGTCCTAACTGTGAGTTTATTCATTGAGTTAAACTGCCTGTATCGATGCAAGGGATGAATATCAAATCAGCTTGAGTAAGGCCTACTTAAACCTGGAGATGAACTTTATCGCTTTGTAGTTGAGACAGAACAGCCACGCTCCGGACGGCCGCATCGCTGGACCGTGGGGCAGGTAAGTGTCTGTTTATTAAAAGTCAGCAGCTAAACTTTTTGTAGCTGCTGACTTTTAATAAACCTAAAAAAAGTCTGGAACTCCCCTTTAAAAATCTCCAGGCGATGCTTTAAACATTTTTACAGGTTACCTGTTTAGAGTTATGCCCTGTACACACGACCGGTTTTCCCATCAGAAAAAAAAAACGATGGTTTTCCTGACGGAATTCCTCTCAAGCCTGCCTTGCATACAAACAGTCACACAAGTCCGGTGAACTTTTGATTGGCAAGAACGCGGTGACGTAAAACACTCCTATGAGCCGAGAAAAATTAAGTTCAATGCTTCTGAGCATGCGTCGACTTGATTCTGAGCATGCGTGGGTTTTTTATCCGATGGACTTTCCCATAGACGATCAGAGTTTTCGATCGGTTTTTTATCCATCGGAAAAATTTAAAACATGTTCTATTTTTTCAAACCGATGGAAAAAAGACCGATGGGTCCCATACACGATCGGTTTGTCTGATGAAAACAATCCATCGGACGGTTTTCATCGGTTAAACCGATCGTGTGTACAGGGCTTCAGATGGAGCATACACACGATCGGAATTCCCGGCCAAAAGTAATTCAACTGTCTGAGCCCAACTACTGGCTCAGACATCCCTTTATATTTTAAATAGCGTCCCAACCTTTTGGGGAGGGCGCTACACATGCAATGGCTCGGATGCCTCTGAGCTTCACATAGTAAGGACATGGGATTTTTTTAAATGTATTTATATATAAAAAGAAAAAATGTCCCTATGTCGTACTGTGAATATTGCTCTCCATTTGCAGCTTGCTCCAAATCTTCCTTGACATGTTAGTTTTGCTATGATTACTATTTGGCGTATTGCATATTACTGGGAATTTTAATTTGCATATTAAATTTTGCTGTGAATATTATTTGGCGTATTCTTGATGTGCTTCTCACTTGCCATTTTATGCCTTACTTTGATTATTTGCCATATTGCTTATTGCTGGGAATTTAACATGGCACATTACGCTTTGCGGGGAATATTATTGGCTTAGTCTTGATGTGAATATTACTTGGCATGTTCCATATTGCTGTGAATATTTCTTGCCATTCTATATGCTGCTGGAAGTATTACTCACCATGCAGCATCACAATGTGATAACGTTTTCTTTCAAAGTATAACCTGCGCCTGGTAATGTGTTGATGTATTTGTGTGTTGAAATCTACATAGTGCAGCTTGATAGAATGTTGTTTGGCATATTACTTAACTGCTGGAAATAATACAGAATTTGGCATTTTGGATTCGTACTTGTAACTGGCGTCTGAAATCTAGCAGGGATAGTATATCTATTGTTTTGTTTTGTATCATGTGGAAGAAAATGGATCATTGCTAGGCACCTTTCCGAAGACAGAATGTAGTCAGCTACCATGTTTTTAAAGCAGAACTCCGGATAAGACTACAGATTGAAAACATATAAGGAGACCGTTGCACTAGATTTGTATTGTCATGTATTTTTGAGAATTGCACACCCTGATAACATAGCACAGTTAAGCTGGACATAGGCAGAGCGAATTTCTTTCCTGCAACCGCAGTGTTGACAGGGGAATCCCTCCCGCGGAGATATTGTTTTCTGGAAGAGCCACTCCAAATAAAAATCAATGCCAACCCATATCCCATGACAGACTCCATCCTGACTGATGATGTCCCACCTGAACAACACAAAAATGTGGTCATGCATGCCCTCCCCCCAACCACAGATGGCTATGAACTTGAGGCAAGAAGCTGGGGTTATAAAGGGCTGCTGGGGTAGCACCTCCCCTTATATGCTACATGCATTATCGTACATTTTAAAGTGATAGTAAAGTCTTTTTTTTTTTCTATAACAATAACATGTTATACTTACCTGCCCTGTGTGGTGGATTTGCACAGAGCAGCCCAGATCTCCTCCTCTCGGGTGCCTCTTCTGTGCTCCTGGCCACTCCCTCCTGTCGAGTGCCCCAGAGTGGCGCCAGAGCCAAGTCACAGCTCCGTGTGTCCATTCAGACACGGAGGCCCGGCCCACCCCCTCTCTCTCCTGATTGGCTGAGTGACTTTGACAGCAGTGGGAGCCAATGGCACCACTGCTGTGTCTCAGTCAATCAGGAGAGAGAGTCTCTGATGGCCGAGACACTTGTGGACAGAGATGGGGCTCAGGTAATAATCAGGGGGCCGAGGGGGGCTGCTGCTTACATAAGGCTTTTTATCTCAATGCATGGAATGCATTGAGATAAAAAAACCTTCTGACTTTATAACCCCTTTAAAGTGAAACTACAGTCGGAAATACTCATCACCTCTTCAGTGGTCCACTAGGTCCATTGCAGGCAATGGAATCTTCTTCTGGGTGTCGGGTCTTCGGCTGTTTTTTTTATTTAATTTTTCAATTTCTTTATTAGATTTCTTCATAAAAAAAAAGCATTGATTTGGAATAGAGAAAGAAATACGCGGCTGAAAGCTAGCACGGGGAAAAGTGCATTGAATTCAATGCAAAACGCGGAAAAAGTTGCGTTAAAAACGCTGCTTTTTTTCCTGGCGTCTGTACTAGCTTTACAGCCCGTTTTTTAAAACGTCCGTGGGCATGAGGCCTTAGGCTTTTGGCAGCATTTAGGAGCTGGGGTAGCAAAGTTCTAGTGTATTGCTCGGGTCTTCGGCTGTTTTTATTCACCAATGCATCATGCTGTAACACCTGGGTAGGGATGAGCTTCGTGTTCGAGTCGAACATACGTTCGACTCGAACATTGGCTGTTCGATCGTTCGACGAAGATCGAACGATTTGGGCCGTTCGCGCCAAATTCGAGTGACGCGAACGGCCCACAATGCACTACGCCATCGCAGTGTCATCCAGGCGCTGTGATTGGCCAAGCATGCACTGTGACCCCGCATGCTTGGCCAATCACAGCGCCGGCAGCGAGGAGAGCAATGATTGGCCACAGGCAGGATGCCTGTGGCCAATTATTGCTGAGGGTGTTTAGTACACGCCCCACACTATAAAAGGCCGCCAGCACGGCGGCCTAGTGTAGTGTGTTCCGGAGCAGGGAAAGAGTAGCATAGGCAGGGACAGTGACTGTTATTTCTTTCTTGCTTAACCTGGATTCCTTTAGTTTAGGGAAAGAGAAGGATAGGTAGGGAGAGTGTCAGTGTGTTTTGTGCTTCTGCTATAGTGTGCTTAAAAAAAAACATTTATTCTAGGGACAGAAAACTCTAGGTAGGGACAGTGTCAGTTTCTTTCACTCTGCAAGTCCTTGTTTCCAGGGACCTGGAAGGACAGTGAGTGAATTGTCCTTTTGCTATATTGTGATTAAAAAAAACATTTATTCTAGGGACAGAAAACTCTAGGTAGGGACAGTGTCAGTTTCTTTCACTCTGCAAGTCCTTGTTTCCAGGGACCTGGAAGGACAGTGAGTGAATTGTCCTTTTGCTATATTGTGATTAAAAAAAACATTTATTCTAGGGACAGAAAACTCTAGGTAGGGACAGTGTCAGTTTCTTTCACTCTGCAAGTCCTTGTTTCCAGGGACCTGGAAGGACAGTGAGTGAATTGTCCTTTTGCTATATTGTGATTAAAAAAAACATTTATTCTAGGGACAGAAAACTCTAGGTAGGGACAGTGTCAGTTTCTTTCACTCTGCAAGTCCTTGTTTCCAGGGACCTGGAAGGACAGTGAGTGAATTGTCCTTTTGCTATATTGTGATTAAAAAAAACATTTTTTTCTAGGGACAGAAAACTGTAGGTAGGGAGAGTATTTTTTTTCTTTCACTCTGCAAGTCCTTGTTTCCAGGGACCTGTAAGGACAGTGAGTTAATTGTCCTTGTGCTATATTGTGCTGAAAAAAACATTTATTCCAGGGACAGAAAACTCTAGGTAGGGACAGTGTCAGTTTCTTTCACTCTGCAAGTCCTTGTTTCCAGGGACCTGGAAGGACAGTGAGTGAATTGTCCTTTTGCTATATTGTGATTAAAAAAAACATTTTTTTCTAGGGACAGAAAACTGTAGGTAGGGAGAGTGTTTTTTTTCTTTCACTCTGCAAGTCCTTGTTTCCAGGGACCTGTAAGGACAGTGAGTTAATTTTCCTTGTGCTATATTGTGATTAAAAAAAACATTTATTCTAGGGACAGAAAACTCTAGGTAGGGACAGTGTCAGTTTCTTTCACTCTGCAAGTCCTTGTTTCCAGGGACCTGGAAGGACAGTGAGTGAATTGTCCTTTTGCTATATTGTGATTAAAAAAAACATTTATTCTAGGGACAGAAAACTCTAGGTAGGGACAGTGTCAGTTTCTTTCACTCTGCAAGTCCTTGTTTCCAGGGACCTGGAAGGACAGTGAGTGAATTGTCCTTTTGCTATATTGTGATTAAAAAAAACATTTATTCTAGGGACAGAAAACTCTAGGTAGGGACAGTGTCAGTTTCTTTCACTCTGCAAGTCCTTGTTTCCAGGGACCTGGAAGGACAGTGAGTCAATTGTCCTTTTGCTATATTGTGATTAAAAAAAACATTTATTCTAGGGACAGAAAACTCTAGGTAGGGACAGTGTCAGTTTCTTTCACTCTGCAAGTCCTTGTTTCCAGGGACCTGGAAGGACAGTGAGTGAATTGTCCTTTTGCTATATTGTGATTAAAAAAAACATTTTTTTCTAGGGACAGAAAACTGTAGGTAGGGAGAGTATTTTTTTTCTTTCACTCTGCAAGTCCTTGTTTCCAGGGACCTGTAAGGACAGTGAGTTAATTGTCCTTGTGCTATATTGTGCTGAAAAAAACATTTATTCCAGGGACAGAAAACTCTAGGTAGGGACAGTGTCAGTTTCTTTCACTCTGCAAGTCCTTGTTTCCAGGGACCTGGAAGGACAGTGAGTGAATTGTCCTTTTGCTATATTGTGATTAAAAAAAACATTTTTTTCTAGGGACAGAAAACTGTAGGTAGGGAGAGTGTTTTTTTTCTTTCACTCTGCAAGTCCTTGTTTCCAGGGACCTGTAAGGACAGTGAGTTAATTTTCCTTGTGCTATATTGTGATTAAAAAAAACATTTATTCTAGGGACAGAAAACTCTAGGTAGGGACAGTGTCAGTTTCTTTCACTCTGCAAGTCCTTGTTTCCAGGGACCTGGAAGGACAGTGAGTGAATTGTCCTTTTGCTATATTGTGATTAAAAAAAACATTTATTCTAGGGACAGAAAACTCTAGGTAGGGACAGTGTCAGTTTCTTTCACTCTGCAAGTCCTTGTTTCCAGGGACCTGGAAGGACAGTGAGTCAATTGTCCTTTTGCTATATTGTGATTAAAAAAAACATTTATTCTAGGGACAGAAAACTCTAGGTAGGGACAGTGTCAGTTTCTTTCACTCTGCAAGTCCTTGTTTCCAGGGACCTGGAAGGACAGTGAGTGAATTGTCCTTTTGCTATATTGTGATTAAAAAAAACATTTATTCTAGGGACAGAAAACTCTAGGTAGGGACAGTGTCAGTTTCTTTCACTCTGCAAGTCCTTGTTTCCAGGGACCTGGAAGGACAGTGAGTGAATTGTCCTTTTGCTATATTGTGATTAAAAAAAACATTTTTTTCTAGGGACAGAAAACTGTAGGTAGGGAGAGTATTTTTTTTCTTTCACTCTGCAAGTCCTTGTTTCCAGGGACCTGTAAGGACAGTGAGTTAATTGTCCTTGTGCTATATTGTGCTGAAAAAAACATTTATTCCAGGGACAGAAAACTCTAGGTAGGGACAGTGTCAGTTTCTTTCACTCTGCAAGTCCTTGTTTCCAGGGACCTGGAAGGACAGTGAGTGAATTGTCCTTTTGCTATATTGTGATTAAAAAAAACATTTTTTTCTAGGGACAGAAAACTGTAGGTAGGGAGAGTGTTTTTTTTCTTTCACTCTGCAAGTCCTTGTTTCCAGGGACCTGTAAGGACAGTGAGTTAATTTTCCTTGTGCTATATTGTGATTAAAAAAAACATTTATTCTAGGGACAGAAAACTCTAGGTAGGGACAGTGTCAGTTTCTTTCACTCTGCAAGTCCTTGTTTCCAGGGACCTGGAAGGACAGTGAGTGAATTGTCCTTTTGCTATATTGTGATTAAAAAAAACATTTATTCTAGGGACAGAAAACTCTAGGTAGGGACAGTGTCAGTTTCTTTCACTCTGCAAGTCCTTGTTTCCAGGGACCTGGAAGGACAGTGAGTGAATTGTCCTTTTGCTATATTGTGATTAAAAAAAACATTTATTCTAGGGACAGAAAACTCTAGGTAGGGACAGTGTCAGTTTCTTTCACTCTGCAAGTCCTTGTTTCCAGGGACCTGGAAGGACAGTGAGTCAATTGTCCTTTTGCTATATTGTGATTAAAAAAAACATTTATTCTAGGGACAGAAAACTCTAGGTAGGGACAGTGTCAGTTTCTTTCACTCTGCAAGTCCTTGTTTCCAGGGACCTGGAAGGACAGTGAGTGAATTGTCCTTTTGCTATATTGTGATTAAAAAAAACATTTATTCTAGGGACAGAAAACTCTAGGTAGGGACAGTGTCAGTTTCTTTCACTCTGCAAGTCCTTGTTTCCAGGGACCTGGAAGGACAGTGAGTGAATTGTCCTTTTGCTATATTGTGATTAAAAAAAACATTTTTTTCTAGGGACAGAAAACTGTAGGTAGGGAGAGTATTTTTTTTCTTTCACTCTGCAAGTCCTTGTTTCCAGGGACCTGTAAGGACAGTGAGTTAATTGTCCTTGTGCTATATTGTGCTGAAAAAAACATTTATTCCAGGGACAGAAAACTCTAGGTAGGGACAGTGTCAGTTTCTTTCACTCTGCAAGTCCTTGTTTCCAGGGACCTGGAAGGACAGTGAGTGAATTGTCCTTTTGCTATATTGTGATTAAAAAAAACATTTTTTTCTAGGGACAGAAAACTGTAGGTAGGGAGAGTATTTTTTTTCTTTCACTCTGCAAGTCCTTGTTTCCAGGGACCTGTAAGGACAGTGAGTTAATTGTCCTTGTGCTATATTGTGCTGAAAAAAACATTTATTCCAGGGACAGAAAACTCTAGGTAGGGACAGTGTCAGTTTCTTTCACTCTGCAAGTCCTTGTTTCCAGGGACCTGGAAGGACAGTGAGTGAATTGTCCTTTTGCTATATTGTGATTAAAAAAAACATTTTTTTCTAGGGACAGAAAACTGTAGGTAGGGAGAGTGTTTTTTTTCTTTCACTCTGCAAGTCCTTGTTTCCAGGGACCTGTAAGGACAGTGAGTTAATTTTCCTTGTGCTATATTGTGATTAAAAAAAACATTTTTTCTAGGGACAGAAAACTGTAGGTAGGGAGAGTGTTTTTTTTCTTTCACTCTGCAAGTCCTTGTTTCCAGGGACAGAGAAGGACACCTGAAGGTAGCCCTTATTGCTTTTTTCCCATCTCCCTGCAGGCCATCTATTAGAATGTCTGGAAGGCAAACAAGGAGAGGCAGACAGTCAGGAGGCAATAAAAGAGGGCAAGCAGGCTCTGTGTCTGGGGGCAACAGTGCTGGTCGTGGACGCGGTGCATTGTCATCAGCACATGGCCATGGGACACGCTTGTCCTTCTTTTCGGCAGCTGGACATGTTGAGCCACATCATGCCGAAGACTTGGTAGAGTGGATGACCAAGCCCTCCTCCTCCTCCTCATCCTCTCTCACCCAGGCTCAGGGTACTGGAAAAGCAGCTGCCAAAGCGTCGTCTTCCCTGGTATCAATGTCAGACAAATCATCAGTCACTCCTTCCCTAGACCCACCATGTCCTCCTCCTGAGGAGTCCCCCGAACTGTTTCAGCACAGTGTTGGGTACATGCTCCAGGAGGATGCCCAGCGTTTCGAAGGGTCTGATGATGAAACCCAGCTAGAGGAAGGCAGTAGCGTGAGAGCAGACAGAGGGGATGCTCAAGAAGGACACCAATCTGGCAGTCATGTTCCAGCAGCTGCAGCATACTGCCAGATTGGCTCCAGTGATGAGGAGGGAGGGGATGATGAGGTCAATGACTCCACGTGGGTGCCTAATAGGAGAGAGGAGGAGGAGGAGGATGAGGAGGAGGCACATCTCCAACGAGGCAGGATGCCCTTTGGTGGCCAGCGTAAGGGCAGTACACCGACGGAATCACACCGCAGAGCTCCGCCTGTGCAGGGCGCTGCCTCTGCCCGTCATTCAAAAAGTTCTTTGGTGTGGGCCTTTTTTGAGGCTAGTGCATCAGATCGCACAGCTGCTGTTTGCAACATATGTCTCAAGCGTATATCGCGTGGCCAAAACATCAGCCGCTTGGGTACCACATGCCTGACCAGACATATGTTGACCTGCCATGCAGCTCGTTGGCAAGCCTACCTCAAAGACCCACACCAAAGAACAAAGCGGACCTCTCCTTGCACCGCATCAGCTGGGATCTCCAACCCCACTATAACTTCAGTCCTCTCTGAAACATGCACTGAGAGGAATGAAGGTGTAGAATTAGGTGTGTCACAGCCAAGTACTTGCGCCCACTCTGCTAGCAGTACACCGACGTCCGATTCTAGCAGGCAAATTTCCCTGCCCCAGCTGCTGGACCGTCGAAAGAAGTTCACTCCCAGCCATCCACATGCCCAGCGGTTGAATGCTAGCTTGGCTAAATTGCTAGCGCTTCAACTGCTGCCTTTTCAGTTGGTAGACTCGGCCCCCTTCCGTGAGTTTGTGCAATGTGCGGTTCCTCAGTGGCAGGTTCCCAAACGCCACTTTTTCTCACGGAAGGCTATTCCGGCTCTCTACCGGCATGTGGAAGGCAATGTCTTGGCCTCGCTGGACAGGGCGGTCAGCGGTAAGGTGCATATTACCGCTGACTCATGGTCCAGCAGGCATGGACAGGGACGTTACCTTTCTTTCACGGCCCATTGGGTCACTCTTTTGGCAGCTGGGAAGGATTCAGGACAAGGTGCAGTAGTGTTGGAGGTTGTCCCACCGCCACGCCTCCAAAATGCTACTACTGGTTGTGACACACCTCTCTCCTCCACCCCCTCCTCTTCTTCTTCCTCCATGGCCTCTTCCTGTGGTTTGTCCTATGAACCAGCGGTGCTCCGTAGCCGTTCACGGGGCTACGCAAGTACGCAGGCAAAAAGATGCCATGCCGTGCTTGCGCTGGTGTGTTTGGGGGACAGAAGCCACACTGGGGCAGAGGTCCTGTCTGCTCTGCAGGGCCAGGCCGAGAGGTGGTTGACGCCACGCCAGCTTAAGCCAGGAATGGTGGTTTGCGACAATGGCACCAACCTCCTCTCCGCCCTCCGACAGGGACAACTGACCCATGTGCCCTGTGTGGCTCACGTCCTTAACCTGGTGGTGCAGCGGTTCTTGGGCAGGTACCCGGGCTTACAGGATGTCCTGAGGCAGGCCAGGAAAGTCTGTGTGCATTTCCGCAGATCTTATAATGCCAGTGCTCGCCTGGCTGAGCTGCAAAAGGAGTTGAACCTGCCCAAGAACCGCCTTATATGTGACATGCCCACCAGGTGGAACTCAACGTTGGCCATGCTGCAGCGGCTGCACACGCAGCAGAGGGCCATCAATGAGTACCTGTGCGACTACGGCACCAGGACAGGGTCAGGGGAGCTTGGTTTTTTTTCTCCACGCCAGTGGGGCATGATCAGGGATGCATGCACTGTCCTGGCACCATTTGAGGAGGCCACGAGGATGGTGAGCAGTGACAGTGCATGCATCAGTGACACTGTACCTCTTGTCCACCTGTTGGAGCACACGCTGCGTGGAATAATGGACAGGGCACTTGAGGCAGAACAGAGGCAGGAAGAGGAGGACTTCCTTGCCTCTCAAGGCCCCCTTTACCCAGACAGTGTTCCTTCTGTCCCACCCATCGCACAGGAAGAGGAGGAGGAGGAGGAGGAGGAGGAGGATTGTGTCAGCATGGAGGTGGAGGCTGGCACTCAGCATCATCAGCAGCAGTCTTTTAGGGATGATTTACAGTCCCAAGAAACCAGTGGACTTGTACGTGGCTGGGAGGAGGTGGCTGCGGATCATGTCGTCCTTAGTGACCCAGAGGACTCCGGAGCGAATGCCTCAGCAAACCTACGCTGCATGGCCTCCCTGATCCTGCAAAGTCTGCGGAAGGATCCTCGTATTCTTCGGATCAAGGAGAGGGACCATTACTGGCTGGCCACTCTCCTTGATCCACGGTACAAGGGTAAGGTTGCGGACCTTATGTTACCGTCGCAGAGGGAGCAGAGGATGAGACAACTCCGGGAGGCCTTGCAGAAAGGTCTGTGCAACGCGTTCCCAGAGACTGGGAGGTTGCAAACTCCTGGTCCTGGACAACGAGTTGCTGAGGCTTCGGCCAGTCAAAGAAGGAGCGGTGGGGAAGGTGGCCGTCTGACCGATGCGTTCAGACAATTCTTTAGTCCGCAGCCCCAAAGTATGATTGGTTCCAGCAACCATCGCCAGCGTCTGATAAACATGGTGCAGGAATATCTAGGGGCAAGGTCAGACTTGGACACCTTCCCCACCGAAAATCCTCTGGCTTACTGGGTCTTGAGGATGGATCACTGGCCAGAGCTTGCACAGTATGCAATTGAGCTACTGGCCTGTCCTGCATCCAGCGTTCTTTCGGAACGCACATTCAGTGCTGCTGGAGGATTTGTCACGGATCACAGGGTGCGCCTGTCCACCGACTCGGTTGATCGACTGACTTTCATCAAGATGAACCAGTCTTGGATCACCACCAGCTACCACACACCTGATGCTGATATAACAGACTAATTGATTTTAAAATGTCACATCCCTTCAAGACTGATGCTGATGCTGAGTGCCTGTGCTGTTATGTTGACTGGCTATCCTCCTCCTCCGAGTCCTCAATGATACGATTGATGATGATAGCTTGGAAGATCATTTTTGTTTATGGGTGCCGCCACCAGTGCCTAACGCCCAATTTTTCAGCCCCTGTTTAACAGGGGCGTGTAATTACAATTTTTGAAGCAATACTTTGCAACAGGGCTCATTGCTGTGCTCCAAGTACAGTATCTGTGAGGAGTTGCAGTGTTGTGCCACCAGTGCCTAAGGCCCAATTTTTCAGCCCCTGTTTAACAGGGGCGTGTCATTACAATTTTTGAAGCAATACTTTGCAACAGGGCTCATTGCTGTGCTCCAAGTACAGTATCTGTGAGGGGTTGCAGTGTTGTGCCACCAGTGCCTAAGGCCCAATTTTTCAGCCCCTGTTCAACAGGGGCATGTAATTACAATTCTTGATCTAATAATTCACAGCAGGGCCCATTGCTGCACCCACCAAGAGTAACTGTCAGGGCTTACAGTGTTGTGGCACCAGCACCACCATCAAAGGCCCAATTTTTACTACCACTGTTCAACAATTATATGTAATTAAAATTCCTGATATAATAGTTGACAGCAGGGCGTTCCAGCACCAACCAAGAGTAACTGTGAGTGCTTACAGTGTTGTGCCAACACCAACAACTAAGGGGCCTATTTCTGCAGAGTATATACGGCAGGTCCCTACTTTCAAACATCCAACTTACAAACGACTCCTACTTGCAAACGCAAGAAGACAACAGGAAGTGAGAGGAAATCTACCACTAGGAAGGAAAATTCTCTCCTGTAAGAATAAATATGGGAGAAAGGTGTCTCCTCTGTACTGATGCTTTATCAGCAATCCTTGTTTCAAGAAAAACACCACATTTCAAAAACAGTTGTCATTGGGACGGAAAGTGAGGTGAAATGTTCTGAACAGGGGCACAGACAGCAAAACAAATGTTACAGGGGTGATAACCCTTACCTATGTTTTCCAAAAAGTTTAAAAATAGATTTTTGGTCTGGAGCTACACTTCAACAATGTACCTGTTCAAAATTACAAACAGATTCTACATAAGAACAAACCTACAGTCCCTGTCTTGTATGCACCGCCTGTATACGGCTGTTCAGAGTATATAGGGCCTTTTTTATTTTATGTGCGGGGTTCCCCTTAATATCCATACAAGACCCAAAGGGGCTGGTAATGGGCTGGGGTAGGGGGGGGGGGGTCATGGGGTAGCTATGCCATTTTTCTTAAAGAATTTCATCCATATTACCGGGACCAGACATTACATTAAAGCCGCAAGCAGTTTTAAATGGCTTTTTTTTCCTTTAGAAGTGTCATTTTGTGCAGGGACAGTTCTAAACACGGGAAACACGTGGCACTTCACAGGCATACTTTAGACACCCCCCAGGTACGATATTTAAAGGAATATTTGACTTTTTTTTTTTCACTTTATGCATCATTAAAATGACTGCTCCCGAAAAACGACCGTTTTTAAAACTTCTTTTTGCATTGATACATGTCCCCTGGTGCAGAACCCGGGTTCCCAAACCCTTTTTAGGACAATAACATGCATAATAGTTGTTATAATTAGCACTTTAGAATTCGAACGTTCGCATCCATTGTATTTAATAGGGTTCTAATGTTCGTTCGAACTTCCGGTCCGTTCGCGGGTTCTGGTGCGAACCGAACCCGGGGGTGTTCGGCTCATCACTACACCTGGGCATGCAAGGGAGATCAAACATTCTGACACATCGGCACCGTGCCAAGAATGTACCTTGAGCTGTGCATATGTTGCTCTCTGTACATTTTAAAGAGAACTGCGACAGGCAGATGCAGTAAATCTATTTTATTGCAAAAGAGACATTGGGGTTGATTTACTAAAACTAGAGAGTGCAAAATCTGGTGCAGCTGTGCATGGAAGCCAATCAGCTTGTTCAATTAAGCTTTGACAAAAAACTGAAAGCTCAATGGTTTCTGTGCAGTGCTACACCAGATTTTGCACTCTCCAGCTTACCTGTAAATGGACCCTTTCAGCACAGCGCTGTCATCTTTACTCTTATCTTCCTTCAGTGTTCCTGGGCTCTGGCTGTATTGGTGTCCGTGGCCATGAAAACATCAGTCCTGCCACGGAGCTCTGAAGGTCGTAACTTCAGAGCACATACGCCAGCGATGTCACTGGCTGTGGTTGTGTGAATATCTTCTATACAGCGCAAGCTTAGGAGATATTCTTATTATAGGCTTACCTGTAGGTACAAGTTCAAAAGTGGAGTTTAATTTAGCTTTAAAGTCCAAATCTTTATCTGTATTGATCAAAAGAATCCAACGTGTTTTGGAGAAAATTTACAGGGCTAATGTACAGGAAAATGAAACGTGAAATAGATCGAACCTTGTTTGTCTTTAACCTTGAACTCTTTGCTCCTCCCATGAACTTCCTGATTTAGGCCATGTCTCTGCACTTCCTGTTTGCCTGATTATTGTGCTCTCTCCAGCCAATATCTCACTCTTGATGGTTCTGCTGCTGCACATATCTTTGCTACCACTCGTTACCGACTCTTGGCTTGTTCCTCGACTATGCTTCTACTTAATCCCAACCTGAAACCATTTGTTACCCCTCTGCTTATCCGTATCTGCCTTTCTCATCTGCAACTGGACCCCGGCTTGCTCACCTCCTGGTGAGGTAATCCTGAGGACCATGACCTGGTACTAACATGCAGCAAAACCCTTCTCCACCATCAGGAGCCCTGGTGAACACTGGTTAGTACTTGGACTCCACACCTCAGGAGAGCTTGTGTTATCTGAAAGGGATACCTGTTTCTGTACTTATCCAGTTGGTCAGGGGGTTTTATAAGTTATTTATATTATGTTTCATTTTTGTGTGCATTAGTCCTGAGGAAGGCGGTGAGCGCATTTCCCCCAAAATGCATTGAAATCTTTTGATCAATAAAGATCAAGATTTGGACTTTTACTCCTATCATGAACTTTTGTACTGGGCGCTCCTCAACACTCACCCTTTAGTTGGATATCCACTGTATATCTTCTTTTGAGACCATCAGAGGGGCAGCAGCCCAAACCCGTAATAGTGCCCAGTTTACATGGCTCATTCACTGTCAGCCACATTGAAAGAAGAATGGCTCTGGGTTAAACCTCTATGGACCAATATCCCACTTCTATTGGCCAGCACTATCACACACAGGGCAGTTTTTAAAGTCTAGGGGAGAGATGGCTTCAATGTCCACGTCAAAGAGATTTCCCTTGATTCCTGCACCCGAGACCCTTCCCCAATTTAAAACTTGAAAAAACAGTTTTGAGTGAAATTCCACTTTAACTTGAGTTTCCGATAATTCATCACAAACAGATTTTATTAAGCTCTTGTATGTGCTTCTGGGGAGCATCAGGGGAGCACTCATGCCAATCTGAGAATAAGGTCACCAACAGTTATAGAGATTTATCCGATGGTGAAGCCAAGTATAAGAAGATAAATGCCAAGATGACAATTAAATCCACTCAGAATATAGGTTGTGCCCTTGATTCCTTAAAATAACACAGGTCACATTTTACTGGAGTGTACCTTCAACATATTGGCATGAGTGCTATAGTACCCTGTATTGTGTGCCAATTTCTGGCTGGAAGTTTGCCAGTTTGTGGGGGCAGGTCTTTGTGTATAGCTCAAAAGCAAACAAAAATATCCATCTGGTCATTAGAAATGCCATATAATTTTTTTAGTGGAGGCAAAATATACTTTTGCCTCAATTTCCCTCTCTCTAGGGCAGTGCCTGATGAAAGCTGAACACTTATGAAATAAAAGACATGGTTGATTATATGAATTACTCCATATTTTCCCAGAACTGTACTTCACCTTATTAAATTCCACTCCAAATGACAGTTTACTGAAGTAGTAAATACTAAAATTTATATAAAAAAACAGATGGGAAATGTATTAGAGAGTGTGCATGTGGTTGTTGACTGGAGTTGTTTTTCTCAACAGACTAAATTTGAAACCCTTTATGAAAGCTAGACTTTAATCTGTAGTCCCTGGAATGAATCACTTTTTCTCAAGATCATTTGACCACCTCCTAGGTTTATGATTTTTTAAAACAATCTTTTCTAAAAAGGTAAAATATAACACTTTCTTAGCAACCAAAAGTAAAGACACCAATGTAGTTATATCTATGAGATGCCACTACCTATCGTGACAGCAAGCTGTGAAAGTGCCCTGAATAGCCTGCCCAAGAATAAATGTGAGGTGCTTGACGCAGATCTTACTCCCATCAACCAAAAGATGGTAGTGGAGCTAGATGATTTGACTTTGGTTGCTTGAGTTCACAAAGAGAGAGGTACCCAACAAAGTAGAGGCCACCCAACTGAAAGGTCTACATTGGATCAAAAAGTAGAGTGCCAATTGATCACCTAAAAAGCCTGGTAGGCAGGTTGAAATGTATTAGTTCTAGCAAGTTACTGGCTGGCTAAGGCTGGGGGAAAGAGTTAACTGTTGTAAGCTCAGTTCCCAGGCTTTTTGGTCTCTAGCCAGCCCACCTATGCTATACAAAGGGGGAAGGCTGAGGTCCAGGAGCCTTTGGTAACTGATTTGGTTGGTTCTGTTGTTGCCCGCGGTTGGAGGTACTAGGACTGCTGCGACTTTCAGTCCCCTGAGGACACCGGGACTTTTGAAGGCATCCAAGCCATTGAGAATGTCAAGATGGACTCTTACCTTATGGAGTTATGCCTGGGCAGCCACATTAAAGTAGTTAATTTAGGGAGAAGGATGTTCATTTTAAACTTTTATGCCGCAATCTGTTCAGTAAAGGTACATGAACCGTTCTGAGCCTGCTCTGAAGTTATTCAAAGGGGTGCATGTTGGTTCTGGTGTATCCAAAGAACCAGGATCGGTAAAGCACTTCAAGGTATGAAGAAACACCACTATAAGGGTTCACTCGGCAAGACAAGAAAGAAGAGTTTTTTTGCTAAGAGTAACAAGTTTAAGATGCAAGGCAACTAGTTGTTAGGTGCGTTACCTATTAAGGCGTGCCTCCCTAGCAGTCGGTATCCAATGGCGACCATATCCAAGCTTGTGTTACGGAGATTTATGGCCTTGTCATGAGGTTTGGGAAGTGAAGGAGTTATTAAGTGCATGTATGGGGTCTATGCTAAGAGCATAGCGGGACACCATTCTGTTACTTGGAGTGATGTAACAGAGGTCTGCTGAACTGATTGAGTAAGCACAGGCTCAGCACGTCCCTCCTAATGGAACACACAAGTTACAGTGTGTAGGGACATGGGACAAGACACTTTATGGAGGAACTCTGTATTTTACTGCACACAGTCAATGCTCATGCCAGGGAACTGCCTAAATGTTAGATTCTTGACATGAATGGAGTCTCCGCCTAGTCCCGGGCATTGATGAGCGAACTCTGAGCAAAAGGTACCCCCATGTGCAGGGTGAAGATGACCCCGCCCACAACATGACATAGTCAGAAAAGACCCACTTACATGCAAATTCATAAAATAGATGTTTTAAATAAAATGCTTGACGTGCCACCCAAGTGAGAGTTCATGGGCCAAGAAATTCCCCTTCATCAGAGTTTAAGTGGACAATTCTTATATGGACATTTTAGAACCTCCTGAAGGGCAATCTTTATCAGGAGGAAAAATTATGCTGCTTCGATGACAGCTCAAATATTTCTCCTAATAAAGATTGTCCTTCAGGATGTTCTAAAGAGTCAATTTAAGAGACTCTGATGAGAAGTCTAAAGCCCTGTACACACGGCCGGTGGGAATCCCGTCTGTTTGAAAACCGTCGGTTTTCCTGATGGGATTCCTGCCAAGCTTGCCTTGACAAGCCATGTATACACACGGCCACACAAAAGACCTGCCGTTCTTTTGAATGGCAAGAACGCGGTGACGTCAAAGACTATAATTACCTTCTATGCTGCCGCGCATGTGTCAAATTGTTATCGAACATGCGCAGTTTATTTCCCCTTCAGGTAAGCATACAGACGACCGGTTTTCTTGGCAGGAAACACTCTGCCGGGAATCCCGATGGGAAAATAAAGAGCAGGTTCTCTATTTTTTTTGGGCAGTTTTCCTGTCGGGAAAACTGCTAGGGAGCATACACACGGCCGGGATTCCCGGCCAAAAGCTCTCCTGGCAGTTTTCCTGCCAGGAAAACCGGTCGTGTGTACAGGGCTTAATGCTTCATACACACAACCGTTTTTTCAGACGGGAAAACTGCTATGAGAGCTTTTCGTCGGGAATCCCGGCCGTGTGTATGCTCCATCGCAGTTTTTCTGTCGGGAAAACTGCCGGACAAAAAAAGAGATCAGGATCTCTTTTTTCCCCGTCAGGCCAAAAATCAGAGAGGGAAAACTGTTCGTCTGTATGGTTTTCTGACGGGCAGAAAACCGTGCATGCTCAGAATCAAGTATGAGACGGAGCGCTCGTTCTGGTAAAACTAGCGTTCGTAATGGAGATAGCACATTCGTCGCGCTGTAACGGACTGAAAAGCGCAAATCGTCTCTCCCCAAACTTTTACAAACACAAGGATCAGCAAAAGCAGCCCAAAGGGTGGCGCCGTTGGAATGGAACTTCCCCTTTTATAGTGCCGTGGTACGTGTTGTACGTCACCGCGCTTTGTACGGGCAAACTTTTGTCTGAGCGTGTGTATGCACAGAGTGCATTTTTGGCCCCAAAACACATTATACACATTATACACATTATACACATTATACATGTTGGTATAAGCATAAGATTTTTTAGGGACTCCGGAAGTACACTGTGGAGGCAGGTGGCAATATCTAGGTAGGATTTGGTGCTTTATGGTGCCTGATGTCTGGTACCATTGTGACGGTTACTTGCTGGCTAAGAGCATCTTGCAGGTTCAGTTTAAATAAAACTCTGTTTTATGTGATTTTATTTTTTTCTAAAATGCTACCCATTAAAGAAGTTGTGTATTCAATAAAATAATTGAATGCATTTTTAACTGGTTCCCGACCGCCTCACGCAGATATACTGCGGCAGAATGGCTCTCCTGAGAGGGAGAGCCACCAGAGGGCGTGCGATCTGTCATCTCTCCTAGTTAGTTCCATCCCCCCACAGTTAGAACACACACATAACACAGTTAACCCCTTGATCGCCCCCTAGTGTTAACCCCTTCCCTGACAGTGACATTTACATAGTAATCAGTGCATATTTATAGCACTGATCGCTCTGTAAATGTCAATGGTCCCAAAACCTGCCTGGCGCAATGTCGCAATACCGCTAAAATCGCAGATCACCTCCATTACTAGTAAAAAAAAAATCTTTTGCGCAAACCAATCAATATACGCTTATTGCGATTTTTTTTTTTTTTTAACAAAAATATGTAGAAGAATACATATCGGCCTAAACGGAGGAAAAAATTACAAAAAAAAAAAAAAATTGGGATATTTACTATAGCAAAAAGTAAAAGATATTGTTTTTTTTTTTTTTTTTTTTTTAAATTGTCGCTCTTCTTTTGTTTATAGCGCAAAAAATAAAAACTTGCAGAGGTGATCAAATACCACCAAAAGAAAGCTCTATTTGTGGGAAAAAAATTACATCAATTTTGTTTGGGTACAACATTGCATGACCGCGCAATTGTCAGTTAAAGCGACGCAGTGCCATATCGCAAAAAATGGCCCGGTCATTGGGCAGCCAAACCTTTCGGGGCTGAAGTGGTTAAAATATAGCTATAACCAAAACTTTTGTTTTTGGTATTGGATTAAGAATGCATAAAACCCCCTATTATGTTATTTTTTGCGTTTTTTTTTGTCTTACTGGGGAGATCACACTTCACTTCCTCTCTTGGGGACACAACAGAAAGTGAGAGGAAATCTCCAGAAAGTAAGGGGTTTCCCCATCCTTGACAGTTGCCGCCTAAACCATTGTCTCCATTAGAAGATTTCCTCTAACCTCTTGTCCTCATGACAATCCCAAAATTTGGGATTTCCCCTCACTTTCCTGTCTCTGTGAAGAAGGTCGCAAGAACCACTCCTCTACAAGGACACAGACTGCACTTCTCTGTCCGAAACTAGAAGAAAAAAAAATAAGTTTTCTTGATAAGCGGTGCACAACTTGTATTGTTTCCCAATAAAAATGACTGAAACAGAACAAAAAAAAAAGTTTTGCCCTTGCAAATATTTGCATGTCAAGGTGTCCTGCAGAGTTCTGTCTGCTTAACACATCAGAGACAACTCTGTAATTGAAGAAGGGCCAAACACATGACTTTGACAGGTCACATGACTGGGCAGAGTCCAAAAAATAGCATAACCTTCAACACATTTGTAAAGCTGTTCTTTATAAATGTGCCTTTTTTTTCTCTTTCTTAAGCCCCGTACACACGGTCAGACTTTTTGCCAACAAACTTCATTTTGAGCAAGTTTGCCAAAAAATCCGACCGTGTGTGCGCTCCATCGGACAAACTTTTTTGGTTTTCATCGGACAAAAGTTCGGTCTGCAAACGGACAAACTTTTGGCCAACAAAAGTCAGATGGAGCAAAGTCCGACCGTGTGTACAGAAATCCATCGGACTTTTGTCCGATGGACAAAACAAATAATGTTAAAATCAACCAACAATAGCAGAAGTTGACCAAAGGGTGGCGGTAAAAAGCAGAAAAACCACGTGATGTGGGAAAAAGTTTTGGGAACGTTTTTAGAAAAGTCCTGTGGTGTGTATGCTATGGGTGTGCCCGGCCAACTCCGTTCGGACAAAAATCCACGGAAAAGTCTGATGGAAGTCCAACCGTGTGTACGAGGCTTTAGAAGCAGCAGTGTGGTCACAGTAAGGCCATACTGCTCCCTTTTTATATTGGGCCTCTTACCCTCATCCGGACCGCCCCATGCCTATATATTGCATCAGGGTGGCCCTCCTGGGTGAAATCATGTACCTGTACATGATTTCTAGTTCCGAGTCTGGGGCGTGCACGTGTGCTGTGAGAGGGGAAGATGAAGATCTTTTTTTTTTGCTAAGCGGAAACACAGATCCCTGTCTTCCCCCAGTCAAAGGACATCCCCCACAGTTAGAAAGCACCTCCCAGGGAACACATTTAACCCTTTGATCGCCCCTGATGTTAACCCCTTCCCTGCCTGTGTCATTAGTATAGTGACGGTGTATATTTATAGCACTGATCACTGCATTGGTGTCACTGGTCCCCATAAAGTGTTACTTGGTGTCAGATTTGTCCGCCACAATATCGCAGTCCCGCTAAAAATCAATGATCGCTACCATTACTAGTAAAAATAATAAAAATTCCATAAATCTATCTCATAGTTTGTAGAGGCTACAACTTTTGTGCAAGCCAATCAATATACGCTTATTGGGATTTTTTGTACCAAAAATATGTAGCAGAATACAATTGGCCTAAATTGATGAAGAAATTTCATTACCGTATTTATCGGCGTATAACACGCACCCTAACTTTAAGAGGGAAGTTTCAGGAAAAAAACTTTCCACAGCCCCCTGCGTATAACACGCAGGCACAGTTTACCCTCTATTTTCAGGGTAAAAAACTGAGTGTTATACGCCAATAAATACAGTAATTATATTTTTTTATTGGATATGTTTTATAGCATAAAGTAAAAAATATATTTTTTTTCCAAAATTGTCGCTCTTTTTTTGTAAAAATAAAAACCGCAGAGGTGATCAAATACCACTAAAAGAAAGCACCATTTGTGGGAAAAACGGACATGAATAATATTTGGGTACAGTGTCATACAACCACGCAGTTGTGAGTTAAAGTAACGCAGTGCCGTATCACAAAAAATGGCCTGGTTGACCATACACCAGTAGATTTTATGTGTACTGTATATTTGTATGAATATTTGAACACATGTTCTTATTACATTTGATGACTTGAGGAATGTTATTCTAAAGTACTTCAAAATGTTGTTTGCTTTTAACATTTGATTTGGAAATTAATGTAATTTCCCGACCAAAAAATGCAGTACACACGATCGGATAACCTATGGATTTCCGTCCGATGGATTTGTCCATCGGAAATCCGATGAAACTGTTTTTCATCAGTCTTGGCCACACACCATCAGTCAAAAAACCGACCGTTCCAAACGCGGTGACGTAAAACACTCCGATGAGCCGAGAAAAATGAAGTTCAATGCTTCTGAGCATGCGTCGACTTGATTCTGAGCATGCGTGGGTTTTTTAACGGATGGACTTGCCCATAGACGATCGGAAATTCCCATCGGTTTTTTATCCATCGGAAAATTTTAAAACAAGTTCTATTTTTTACAACCGATGGAAAAAAGACCGATGGGTACCATACACGATCGGTTGGTCTGATGAAAACCATCCATCGGACGGTTTTCATCAGTCAAACCGATCGTGTGTACAGGGCTTTAGTGTTAGAAATGTTTGTTTGACAGTTATTTTCTATTGTGCTCCTTCTTCAAAATGTTCTCATCACTGTGGTTGAAAATTAGTTGATTTCACTCCACTAATGATTAGAGAATTGAGCAAACATTACTAAAATGAAAAAAATCTAACAAAATATTCTGAGTTTTTTGGCCAATCTTAGGCCCCTTTCACACTGAGGCGCTTTGCAGGCGCTATTGCGCTAAAAATAGCGCCTGCAATGCGCCCGCTCAATAGTATCCAATGTGAAAGCCCGAGGGCTTTCACACTGGAGCATTGTGCTTGCAGGAGGGTCAAAAAACTCCTGCCCAATAGGAGCGCTAAAAATAGCACTCCTATAGCGCTCCTGCCCATTGAAATCAATGGGGTAGCGCCTCCAATACGCCTGCAAAACGCTGCAAAGGGTTTTTAACCCTTTTTCGGCCGCTAGCGGGGGATAAAATACCCCTGCTAGCGCCCGCAAATCGCGGCAAAAAAAACGGTATAGCGGCGCTAAAAATAGTGCCGCTATACAGTCAGCGCATCCAGCGCCTCAGTGTGAAAGTAGCCTAAGTGCAACCAGTGCTGAATGGTTGGTCACATGGCTAGCAGCTCTACCTAAGCACCGATCCTCACCTGTGGCGAAGACCACACAGTGTTTTCCCTAGAGATTTTTTTTCAGCTGAATAAGATGAAAAGTAGCCCGGTGGTCATAATATATATATATATATATATATATATATATATATATGGTCTTCAAAAATATTCTGCACTTTTGTATATTTTTTTTTTCCACAAGAAGTCACTTTTGTATATTTAATAGAGTTAAAAAAAAGTGCAGAAACTTTTTGAAGAACCCTAGTGTGTGTATATATTTTAATTATATTTATTTATTTATATTTTTAGTGAAACAAACATAATATGAGCCTTAAATTTTCCAATAAATATAGAAGATCAGACTATGTGAAGCATAGAGTACCAAATATACAAATCACATGCAACCTTAAAGGGTAACTCCTCTTCTGTGTAAAAAGAAATTGCAGCTAAAAATAAAATAATAATCTAGCATATACAATTGCATATTGTAACATGTCAAATCGCATGCCAAATCGGCGGCAATGGTAGCGTCTGAATCAGTGCGGCGCCGCGCCGATTACCAAAAGTAGCTTCTGTACTACTTTTGGCAATTTCGGGGTGCTATTTCCATAGACATCTGTGCAGAAACCCACACAGATGTCTCTGAAATCGCCCCTGAGGTTGGGACTGACATGCGGGAATGAAATCGTGCGAGTTCAGTGGAACTCACACGATTTCATTCCCGCAGTTAGTGTGAACCAGGGCTGAGAACCAAGCGATCAAAGACCGCTATTGAAATTGACTTCTAGTTTCTATGCAACCTATAAACTATGTAAAACTTAAATCTAGGCACACCTTTTTCCCCAGCCTCATAGCGGTCTGCAGCAGATTGCACTGGAATGCAGTCCGCACGGGAACCTGGCCTTTCCTCACTGCATTCTAGTGTGAAAGTCCCTAAATCTGTGAAGCAGGCCTATGCAGCCCGGGATAGTGGAGCATAAATATGAGTCATAAACAAAACATTTATATAAATAAATAAAAACTTTAAGAGACCATTCACACAGGGGCGACTCGTCAGGCGACTCAGCCGCCTGACAAGTCGCGTCCCGCTCTGTTCAATAGAACCATTCTAATAGGAGCGACGCAAGTCGCTCTGACTTAGAAAAAGGTTCTTGTACTACTTTGGGGGCGACTCGGGGCGACTTACATTGACTTCTATACAGAAGTCATTTTGCAAGTTGCCTCTGAAGTCGTCTTCAGATCGCCTTGCCGAGTCGCCCCCAAAGTCGTACCACCCCTGTGTGAATGGGCTCTAAGGCACTCACAAAATGAGCAGCGATCATTCATTAAACGACACTCTGGGAAAGATGTCACACTGCATCCAATCACAGCCTGAACAGGAAGGAGGGCCGGCCTGGGCAGACAGAGAGAGGATCTATCACCGCTTAGAGCTGAGATGATGGCCGCTGTCAAACAAAGTCCCGCCTCCTGGTTTGGCTCCTATGATGGACACCACACTGGTCCAATGCTGGAAAATTAGGGGATCTAGCGGTGATAGATCCCCTCTCTGTTTGGCCTGGCCGGCTCTTTTCCCCGTTCAGGCTGTGATTGGATGCAGTGTATCACTGACTGATCTCTTCTCCCACCACTTCCACCGGCCCTGCATGTCTGTTTGGGCCCTCATGGTTATATGGTGTGAACGAGCCCTTATGACACTGAAGCCTTTGGCGGCTGTTTTCGTAATGTATGCTTGTACCAAAATGGCATAGCTCCCAACTGTCCCTTATTTTGAAGAACTGTCTCTGATTTTGAGGAACTGTCTCTGATTTTGAGGAACTGTCCCTGATTTCGAGGGACTGTCCCCGATTTTGAGGGACTGTTCCCGTTTTCGAGGGACTGTTCCTGATTTCGAGGGCCTATCCCTGATTTGAAACAAAGTCCCTCTGTCTCTCTTTCCTCCTCCTTTGTCCCTAATTTTGTTCTGATCTATATAGTTGTATATAAAATGCAATTTTAACTAATCATTATTTTTGTATAATTTTCCTTTAAGGGGGCGTTGGCAAGGGGTGTGTCCTATGCCTACATACTTATACTTTTGCTAATGTTTTTGCTTGCATGTGATTGGATGATGAAAGTCAGCAGAGTTTCCCCTCTTTTCCTAAGCTCTGGACCAACAGCACTGGCAAAGTGCACAGTCTCTTTGCCTTTACCTTAGTAAATCAACCTCATTGTGTTGCTTACTGAAAGAGCAGCAGTGTCAACTCTTCTCCTTTGCACAGTTTTAATTGGTTTACTTTAAATGTAAATTCTGGGCAAACACACAGCACACTGAATACTCAGTGGATATTCACATTTAGGAACGGCTTTAACTATAAAAGGATTAGTAATCAGTAGCTGCTGCCAGTTTTTTAATCCAGGCACCCTGCCAGGCAGCACAGCCAGATTCTCCACCTCCACTGTAGCATCAGCATGGCAAAGCAATGAACACTGCTGGGTGCTCACTCTGCTGTCTTCTCTTGTTATTAAGAGCACATGTGCATTGCAGAAGACCCTGATTGGCTACTACTGCTCCCAGATTGCTGTTTTGCAGGAAACTGATAAAAAGACAAACACTAATGCCGCGTACACACGATCATTATTCACGGCGGTTAAAAAACCACCGTGAATAATGTCATTTAAAACGGGGGAACAGCTTGTTCCCCACACACGGTCGTTTTTCACGTCATTTTTTCTCTTGACGAGAAAAACGACCGTCTGTGGGCTCCGCGGCAGTGTTTTCCAATGGGAAACACTGCAGCGGAAAACATGTCGAAAAAAACGACTAGAAAAATTAGAACATGTTCTAATTTTTCTCATCATGTTCAATGCCGTTTTTCTCGTCGAAAAAAACGACAGAAAGCCCACAGACTATAGTTTTTCTCGTCGAATGGGAAAAATGTCGTTTTTTTCGACGAGAAAAATGGCCGTGTGTACGCGGCATAAGGCCCCTTTTACATTGCTCTGTAGCCACAATTACCACAATTTTCTGTGTTTTAGATGCGTTTTCTGTGCGTTTCTGCTGCGTTTTGGGGTTTCCTGCACCTGTGACTCAAAAAGCATATCGCAGTGTGTTTTTACAGCGATTTTGCATCGCTTTCCATTCATTTCAATGGTAAGCTGCAAAGATGCAGTGTGCGGGACTTTTCAAAATGCACCGCACCCACAGCACAGTGATGTGAAAAGTCCCATAGGATTTAAAGGGAAACATTTTTCTTGTCTTTTTCTTGCAAGGTAAAAATGCAGGAAAAACATATCAGTGTGAAAGCCAACGCAACCCCCACCCGCCAGAACACCCCATTGGCTGAGAGCGCTAATTAGGAGTCTGTTGGCTGCTGGTTTTCCAGCATGCACATCCGACAGACCGACATACACACGGGCAGAATGTTGGAGCATATGCATGTTTACTACAATTTTGCTGTTTCAGATGCGTTTCAGGTGCGTTTTTGGGTTGCCTGCACCTGTAAAAAATGGACATGTGACTCAAAAATGCAACAAAACCACACATTGTGGTGTGTTTTTACAGCAATTTTGCAGTGATTTCCATTAATTTCAATGGGAACAGGGTGGATAAAAATCGATTAACCACTACAGCCCCAGAAGATTTGGCTGCTCAATGACCAGGCCATTTTTGCGATACGGCACTGCGTTGCTTAAACTGACAATTGCGCCGTCGTGCGACGCTGTACTCAAACAAAATTGATGTCCTTTTTTTCCCACAAATAGAGCTTTCTTTTGGTGGTATTTTGATCACCTCTGCAAAATCGCAATAAGCGTATATTGATTGGTTTGCGCAAAAGATATAGCGTCTACAAAATAGGGGATAGATTTATGGCATTTTTATTATAATTTTTTTTTTTTTACTATTAATGGCGGTAATCTGCAATTTTTAGCGGGACTGCGATATTGCGGCGGACAGATCGGAGACTTTTGACACATTTTTGGGACCAATGACAATTATACAGCGACTAGTGCTATAAAAATGCACTGATTACTGTATGTCACTGGCAGGGAAGGGGTTAACACTGGGGGGGGGGAATCAAGGGGTTAAATGTGTTCCCTAGGTGTGTTCTAACTGTGGGGGGATGGGACTTACTAGGAGGAGAGAGTGATCGGTGTTCATACATTGTATGAACACACGATCAGTTTCCTCACCCCTGAGAGAACCGGGATCTGTGTGTTTACACACACAGATCCCAGTTCTCGCTCTGTCACGAGCGATCGCGGGTGCCCGGCGGTCATCGCGCCCACCGGGCACTCACATCGCCTCCGGGAGCGCGCACGCCGCCCTAGTGGCCAAAAGGCGAGGCAACGTCGCTTCGCCCAGGGGAGCCAACCTGCCGCAGTAAAACTGCGGCGGCTGGTCCAGAAGCAGTTATAGCATGACATGTTGGGTATCTATTTACTTGGCATAACATCATCTTTCACATTATACAAAAAAATTGGGCTAACTTTACTGTTTAGTTTTTTTTTAATTCATGAAGGTGTCTTTTTTCCTAAAAAAATGCATTTGAAAGACCGCTGCGCAAATACAGTGTGACATAAAATATTGCAACGATCGCTATTTTATTCTCTAAATTCTCTGAGAAAAAAATATATATAATGTTTATGAGTTCTAAGTAATTTTCTAGCAAAAAATACAGTTTTTAACTGGCAAAGGGTTAAAGTTTAATGGCACTTGGATTTTTAGTTGGGGGTGCAGGGAATGTGGGGTGGTGGTGTTAAGAATTGCAATTACAATGCAGTGGGGTAGTGCGTATAAAAAGGAGCACATAAACCAATTGTTAGCAGCATGCGACCAGGGTCGGCGCTACCACTAGGCAAACTAGGCAGCCGCCTAGGGCGCACTGCCGCCTAGGGCGCAGCCACGGCCGCTGGCTTAACTACTCTCTGCTGGGAGGAGAGGGCGCCTGGAGCTTGTCAATGCGCCTCGTCCTCTTCCCAGCTGTCTAGCACCAGAAATGTCTGTGGTGGCGCGGAGGTGTGGAGGGCCGGGCATCCATTGCTACATGGCAGTGAACATTTGACGATTCGAAGCAGGAGACTGGCATCATGGTATGGAAGGTACTGTCTGTCATCATACACACCTGCAGACAGAGACTAGGACAGAGGTGGGACTGCAGGAACAGGGCTAGGGGTCTCTCATCTCCCCCCAACTCCCCCTCCCTCTCTCTAAGCCCTCCTCCCTTCTCTCTCAGCCCCCTCTCTCCAAGCCCTCCTCCCTTCTCTCTCAGCCCACCTCTATCTAAGCCCCCCTCCCTTCTCTCTCAGCCCCCTCCCTTCTCTCTCAGCCCCCCTCTCTCCTCTCTCAGCCCCCCTCTCTCCAAGCCCACCTCACTTCTCCCTCAGCACCCCTCTCTCCAAGCCCCCCTCCCTTCTCTCTCAGCCCTTCCCCCTCTCTCACCCCCCTCCCTGCTCTCTCAGCCCCCCTCTCTCTAAGCCCCCCTCCCTTCTCTCTCAGCCCTTCCCCCTCTCTCAGCCCCCCTCCCTGCTCTCTCAGCTTCTCTCTCTTTAAGCCCCCCTCCCTTCTCTCTCAGCCCTGCCCCCTCTCTCAGCCCCCCTCTCTCTAAGCCCCCTCTTACTAAGTCCCCTCCCTTCTTTCTTAGCCCCCCTCTCTCTAAGCCCCCTCCCTCAGCCCCCCTCCCTTCTCTCTCAGCCATCACTATACTCTCAGCCCCCCTCTCTCTCTCAGCCAACCCCATCTCTCTAAGCCCCCCTTCTTTCTCTCTCAGCCCACCCGTCTCTCTTAGCCATTCCCCCTCTCTTAGTCCTCCCTATTCTCTCAGGCCCCTCTCTCAGCCCACCCGTCTCTATCAGCCCCCTCTCACTAAGCCCCCTCCCTTCTATCTCAGCCCACCTGTCTCTATCAGCCCACCCATCTCTATCAGCCCCCCTCTCTTAGCCCTCCCTCCTCTCTCAGCCCTCACTCTCTTAACCCCCTTCGCTCTCAGCCCTCCCTCCCCCTTTCTCTCAGGCCTCCCTCCTACCCCTCTCTCTCAGCCCTCCCTTCTACCTCTCTCTCTCAGCCCTCCCTTCTACCTCTCTCTCTCAGCCCCCCCTTCTACCTCTCTCTCTCAGCCCCCCCTTCTACCTCTCTCTCTCAGCCCTCCCTCCTACCTCTCTCTCTCAGCCCTCCCTCCTACCTCTCTCTCTCAGCCCTACCTCCCTCTCCCAGCCCCCCCTCTCTCGGTCCCCCCGTCACTCTTAGCCCACCCGTCTCTCTCAGTCCTCCTCTCTTAGCCCTTCCTCCTCTCTTAGCCCTCCCTCCAGTCTTAGCCAGCCCTCCCTCTCTCAGCCCCCACTCTCTCAACCCCCCTTCTCTCACAGCCTCCCTCTCTCCCAGCCCTCCCGTTCTACCTTCCTCTCTCTCAGCCCCCCTCTCCCCTCCCTCTCCCCGATTAGCTGGTCTTGCCTAGGGCATAAAATAGGCTAGCACCGGCCCTGGTCAGGTAGGTAAGTGTATGTGTCAGGTAGGTCAGTGTATGTGTCAAGTCACATGTGTTACAAGGGCAAAGGGGGTGGAGTCAGGGGCAGAGCCAAAGTGGGGTCGGCAAAATTAGGTTTCGCCTAGGGTGTCAAAAATCCTTGCACCAGCCCTGCATGCGACTAATCTATTCAATCTCAAAAAAAAAAAAAAAAATTTAAAGAAAAAAAGCAGCTCAAAAGCCCGAAATCTACCATTTACTTGCTGACATATGTTAGTGGATGAGAATGGGGAGGAGTACGCACAAAAAAGAGTGTACGCCCCCACTGCAATACAAAGAACTCAAGCACAGTTCACTTAATCATCTTCACTATTCTATTCCTATTGAATCCACTCTCCCTGTCCTGTTATTATCACCAGCCCCAGCACCATGACAGTATGGTCACTCTCAGCTTCTTTTCCTATAGTGAGGGGTTAAGTCAGTGGTCTCCAAAGTTTTCAAACAAGGGGCCAGTTTATTGTCCTTCAGACTTTAGGAGGGCCGGATTGTGGCCAGCGGGGAGCAGAAAATGTCCCTGGCCTGACATCAGTAAGAATAAATATGGCCTCAGGATTGGTGGTCAGTAGGAGGAGTAGTAATGCCCCTATTAGTAGGAGAAATAGTATCCCATCATTGGTATCGATGGAAGAAATAGTACCCCATTGTTGGTGTCAGTGGGAGGAATAGTTCCCCAAGGGCCGGATAAAGGCTAGCAAAGGGCCACATCTGGCCCTCGGGCCGCAGTTTGGATACCCCTGGGTTAAGTTATCTGGATCCCACACCTTACTGATTACTGTGAGGCTGCCCAAAAATGTCAAGTGGTACAATGGGCATTATAGATCTAATCCTGATTTTATTTTCCTCAATAAAAACTTATTGGAAAAAAAATAATAATATTTTTTTATAGATCTGATTCAAAATTCAACAACTATGAATTTGATGGAAATTTTAGTCAAATTCTGGATATGGGGGGGGGGGGGGGGGGGGGGTTTGATGTATTACTGGAAAATAAGATGTTCACTTTGAAAGGGAATTTTCACTTTTCAAGGGAATACATAATCTGGAAACAGGAAATCAGAGCAAAACATGGCCAATTTACAATTTACTGGCAGTTATGGCAAATTAGAGGGAATACAATGGCAATTGTTACAATATGTGGATAACAAGGGAGTCATGGGTTACACGCCTAGCATGCAATGGTGGTAATTCATTGGCAATGGTAGAAATGACATGAACACCAAATAGGAAACTTACAGATTATTACAGAAGCAATCACAGTAGTTAATAATGTCCCCCCAATTACCTTTATGCCGCGTACACATGACCGTTTCTAATTTCATTGAAAAAAACGATGTTTTTCTCGACGTGATTCTTCTCAAGCCTGCCTTGCCTACATACGATCATGAAAAAAAATGCTCGAGCAAAGCACAGTGACGTACGAAATGTACGACGGCACTATAAAGGGGAAGTTCCATTCGGATGGCGCCACCCTTTGGGCCGCTTTTGCTTATCCTTGTGTTAGTAAAGTTTGGTGAGAGACGATTTGCGCTTTTCAGCCTCGTGCTCTTCAGTCCGTTACAGCGTGACAAATGTGCTATCTCCATTATGAACGCTAGTTTTACCAGAACGAGCGCTCCCATCTCATCACTTGCTTCTGAGCATGTGGTTTTTTTTCACGTCGTTAAAGCCTACACATGGCCGTTTTTCATGACGATAAAAACGACGACGTGAAAAACGACGAGAAAAATTAGAGCATGTTCCAAATTTTTAATGCCCATTTTTCACGTAGTGAAAAATGCTTTGGAGCCCACACACGATCGTTTTTAATGACCAAATAAAAAAATTGCATTTTTCTCGTCATGGAAAACGGTCGTGTGTACGCGGCATAAGTCTAAATCCAGGCTATTCTCTTCTTATTTTTGGCAACTGGTGGATGCGTATATAGGAAGGAAATTACCGCTCTGAAGCTTCTGAGTCCATGAGACACTCCCGCCCCACTTTAAAACACACAACTGCTGGCTCTGCACAATGTAGGCAAATGAAAGAAAAATCCTGGACTGCCGCACTCTGTAGAAGATGCTCCTTATTGAATAAAATCCATCACAGCACAGCAAATGAACCAAAACAATAAAGACAGGGACAGGCTAACGCGTTTCACATCATAAGATGCTTACTCATAGCTGAGTAATGCGTGGTGGATGTGTATGGTAGAGCTGGAGGGGAAGATAGCACAGCCTTTGCCTCCTTTTGGTCTTCCCCTTTTCCACAGCAACAACTTTCTCCTCTGTCCAACTAAGTAAATGGGAGTACTGATTCTAAATTCAGCATTTTAGTCAACCAATCAGTGGGTCAGAATCCTAACAGAGATCCATTAGCATTTCAGTAAAGCTAGAATCTTCAAGTGAAAGTCATAGGCTCCCCAGATATGTAGATATAAGATAGACAATAAAGAACGCACAACAAATATGTTACATGTAAATTAAACATCAGAAAGGTGAGTAGTGGCTTTTAATAAAAATAAACGTCTACCATACAATTGTGGTTTAGTCACATTAAAAATGGAATAATCATTCTAAGTTGATTTGTCTTATATTCCACGAACAGAATGTCCTAGGAGATCGGCAGTGAGCCTCTTACAATTATTTGCATTGAATTGCAAAATATGACATTCCTCCTGAAGTCACTACTGGGCCATTTTTTATTACTGTTGTCTCTCATGGCAAAAGCTATTCTGTGCTGCTATTTCTCTAACTGTTCATTACCCATTCTGTAAGGTCAGGTTATACCACCGGAGAGCTGGAAAAAAAGCTAGCCTCATCACATATTTCCAACCTCAGTCTCATGCCGTAAAAGTCTTCGCCTTGCAGCTTTTTTTTTTATCCATTGAAATCTAAAGCTGGTGTTTAGCATTTTGTCAGCCCTTTTTTTTCATACTCCATCATATGCTGTCTCGCCTGCTAGTGGGAAGGTCTTTATGCAGCTGTGTGGGAAGTTTCAAGGGCAAATGTGTAGCACTACCCCGTAGGAGCTGCTGGTTAAAAGTTTGGGCCTACCGTTACCTTTTCTGTTCACCGCACTCGTGTCAGGGATCCTCCTTGAAGAGCTTTTATAAATGTTCACACCAACACCTGGATACGTTTTCTTCAATAGGCTTTATTTTACCAGTTCCAACAGAGGGGTAGAGGGATAGGGGAGGCTCAGGTACTTTGCTTTGCGGATCACGGGCACAATCTCAGATCCAGAGGCCTACTCTCACTGACCTAGCAGCCGGTGCGGAGCTCGCTCAAAGTCTCTGCCACAGACTTGATGAGTGCCGTCTAGTTGTTGCACAACCTTCCGCCACAAGATCGTGTAACCACACTGACACTTTGTAAAAGTTCCTTCAAAAAGTGCACAGCTCACGGTGCCAGAATCTTTCAGCCAGCCGGCAGCACCGTGAGGCAAACTGGCCAGGATGCGTCCTTCAATTGATTCCCCAATTGCTCCGCTTCTTCCCGCAGGCAAGACCACGTAGGACCATCCCTGGACAAGTAGGCCCCAGCAACAACTGGGACTACTTCTCAGTTGCAGAGCCTCAGGCCAGCAGGCCCCGAGGCCGAAAATGGCTTGCGCATCCCTGAGGCCAGGAGGGCCCTCAGGTCAGGATCCGGCAACGAACCCTGATAGAGCGGTCTCCGTGTCTTAAGTACCCCCTCCCAGAATGCACTGCGGGTTGACCACGCCCCCTGAGCCACTTCTGGGAAAGGAATACCCAATACACCTAGCCTGCTGCATTTCCAACCCTGACCCGTGGTGATAGCGACACCTACAGTCAGGTGGAAAACGCGCAACCCAGCTAGACTGACACAGAGCCAACATAATTTAGCATAATCCTTCTGAGCTGAACTACAGCTCAGATAACTAAATTTAACATATAGCACCTACCCAACAGGGGTAGTGCGCTACACTTGTATTGCAACCCAAGGTTCCTGATGGACAAGCAGTGGCTAATCAGCCATGTGATGGGGGGTACTAGGAAGACTGGGAAAAAGTGGCAACATTTCATCAGTTAATTAGCATCAAGGATACTTTTTGGAGGAAGAGAGGGTCACTTAAACCAATCAGCCATAACCTTTTCACCACCTACCGAATATTGAGTAGGTTCCCTTTTTGCCATCAAAACAGCCCTGACGCATTGAGGCATGGACACCACTAGACCTCTGAAGGTATTCTATGGTATCTGGCACCAAGCCATCAATAGCACATCCTATAAGTTGCGAGATGGGGCCTCCATGCATCGGACTTGTTTTTCTAGCACATCCCACAGATGCTCGATTCAATAAAACAATATTTTTTACTTTCTGCTATAATACATATCCGAAAATAAAATGTAAAAAAAAAAACAAATTTCTTTATCAATTTAGGCCAATAAGTATTCTTCTACATATTTGTGTTATAAACAATCCCAATAAGCGTATATTGATTGGTTTGCGCAAAAGTTATAGTTGTATAGTTAAGTAATTGCGGAGATCTGTGATTTTTAGCGGGACTGCGACCCTGCAGCAGACAAGTCTGACACTGAGTGACACTTTTTGGGGACCAGTGACACCAATACAGTGATCAGTGCTATAAAAATGCACTGATTACTGTATAAATTACACTGGCAGAGAAGGGGTTAACATCAGGGGCTATCAAAGGGTTAAATATTCCCTAGGGAGGTGCTAACTAACTGTGTGTGGCACACTGAAGGAAAAGAGAGGTCTGTGATTCAGCTTAGCTGAATCACAAGATCTCTTTCCTTTCCTGACAGACCTGCTGTTTGCCTTGTTTACACAGGCAGTTGGCTGATCCGTCTCTCCTGTGAAGGATCCGCTGGTTGGCTCCCGCTGTGTCGAATCACAGCGGGAGCAGCGCGCGAGTGCCCCCTTACCTGCGTGCACAAAATCACGTACTGGTACGTGATTTTGCTCACCCGGGCCGCCCTGCCGCAGTAAATGTATGTGGGATGGTCCGGAAGCGGTTAACAGGCCAAGCTGTCCAACAAAAATGGCAGTTAGGGCTCTTTCACACGGGCGGATCCCGTGATGATCCGCCCCGTGAACATCCGCTTGCTCAGCGGGGATCACTCTGTTGATCCCCGCTGAGCTGGCGGATGACTTGTTCGTCTCTGCACACTGTGCAGAAACGGACCGGTCAGATCGCCGCTCTCCTCTATGGGGGGATCGGATGAAAACGGACCGTCTGTCCGTTTTCATCCGATCCGCAGACGGATGGAAAAATAGGATTTTCCTCCGTCATGCTAAACGGACCATAGCAGAGACTGATGTCATCGGATGTGAGCGGATGTTCATCCGCTGACATCCGCTATCCCATAGGGATACATGTATGTCCGTTCTTCATCCGAAAACAGATGGATGAAAAGCGGACATACGGTCTGCCCGTGTGAAAGGGGCCTTAGAGTGGTGTTATAAACCAGTTGCTTACAATGGTTGGCTTTTATTCATTGGAATAATAAAATAAAACAAACTGTTGCTGTAACAGCCTAGTACATCTAATGTCCCCCTTCCCCCAGACTGACAATTCTGCTTTCCAAAGCCAAAGGTGTCTGCTTTACTATTTCATCCAGAATGCAGAATTTCTAGGACAGGGGAAATAAGTGCATTAAAGCAAAAAAAATGAAAAAAGAAAACGAATGCAGCCACCACATCTAATGCCCCATACACACGATCGTTTTTCATGCCGTTAAAAATGCCATTAAAAAAAATGGCCATTAAAAATGATCGTGTGTAGGCTCCAGAGCATTTTTAACGACGTGAAAAACGGCCATTAAAAATTTCGAACATGCTCTCTTTTTTCACGTCGTTTTTCATGTCGTTTTTTTTAACGACGTGAAAAACGATAGTGTGTATGCTTTAACGACGTGAAAAAAACGCGCATGCTCAGAATCAAGTATGAGACAGGAGCGCTCGTTCTGGTAAAACTAGCGTTCGTAATGGAGATAGCACATTCGTCACGCAGTCACGGACTGAAAAGCACGAGACTGAAAAGAGCTCAACAAACTTTACTAACATGAAGGGTGGCGCCATTCGAACGGAACTTCCCCTTTATAGTGCCGTCGTACGTGTTGTACGTCACTGCGCTTTGCTTGATCGTTTTTTTAAATGATCGTGTGTACGCAAGACAGGCTTGAGAGGAAACATGAAAAAAAACGACGTGAAAAACGGCAAGAAAAAAAATGGCAAGAAAAACGATCGTGTGTATGGGGCATAAGGATTGGTAAGCTGCGATAAATAACATTTTTGTTTTTGTTTAATACTGCTTTATTTTTAAGGGTGCAAAGGGACAATTAGTACCTTCTGAGGGTTATGGAAGCTGCTTTTTTCATAAACAAATAGGGAAAAAAAACACATATATAAAGAACATAATTTAACCCCTTCACGGCCGCGATTTAGCCGAAAGATGGCTACAGCGCAAGCCTATATTGCCGGGAGGGCGTCCATGTGATGAGCGAGTCAATGAGACTCGGCTGATCATAGATTGGAGTAAGGAGCCAATCCCGCCCCCTTACCACATGATCAGCTGTCAGCCAATGACAGCTTATCACGTGATGTAAACAGAGCCAGTAATTTTTTTTCCTCAAGCTGACAGCGAAAAAAAACGTGAGGGAAAAAACCCTGATCACTGGCTTCTGTCAGAGCGACATCGATCCCGATCACAGAGAGCCGACACCTCATCTGTGCCACCTACCAGTGCAAATCAGTGCCCACCAGTGCCACCCATCAGTGCTGCCTAGCAGTGTCACCTACCAGTGCCCATCAGTGCCACCCATCAGTGTGCTTCAGTGCCACCCATCAGTGCCACTTATTGGTGCCTACCAGTGCCGCATTATCAGTGCCTATCAGTTCAGCCTGATCAGCACACAACAATGAAGGAGAAAAATTCCACGTTTGCAAAATTTTATAACAAACTATGAAAATCAAAATTGTTGGTCTTTTTTTTTTAAGAAAAAAATAAAAACCCCAGCAGTGATTAAATATCACCAAAAGAAAGCTCTATTTGTGTGAAAAACAAATGTTAACAATTTCATGTGGGTAAAGTGTAGCATGAACACGCACTTGTCATTGAAAGAGTGACAGTGCTGAAAGTTGGGCTGGGCAGGAAGGGGGATTTAAGTGCTCAGTAGGCAAGTGGTTGAAAGCTAAACTTTGCAACCCCCCCCCAATAAATAAACCCCCATAAATAAGGAAAACTGTACATTCTTTTCTTCTTTTTTTTTCATTATTTTTTCATTCAATAAGCTAAATTTAGTTTTTGCTTTGGCAAAATTGTGACAAAGTGACTCCACCTGTCCCCAAACGGGAACTTTTTATTGAATACATTTGGATCTACCTGTAGTAGACAGTTACTGTAACACAGGAGGATTTATACCCTATCTCTTTTATTCAGCTGGGCCTATATACTAGATACTCTTACCCTTCTCTCTCGCTTGTCTATTTAATAAAAAATGTTTTCAAACTATTTTTGTTTCATTTTCAGTTACTGAAATGAAGAGTTGGGAAACAAAAGTTGACTCCAGTAGGGAGTCACGGTGGAATCTGAGAAAAGCAGTGAGCCTCTTAGAGGTTTGAAATATCACCTCTGCATCTGGCTTCAGAGATATTTCCAGCTGACTCATTTGTTACGCCTGGGACATGAAAATGTGTCTGTTAATAATGCCCACCCTTACACCTGTGGCGTGTATCACTTATAGTATGAAAGCTCATGTTGCATACAGTGGGGCAAAAAAGTATTTCGTCAGCCACCAATTGTGCAAGTTCTCCCACTTAAAAAGATGAGAGAGGCCTGTAATTGTCATCATAGGTATACCTCAACTATGAGAGACAAAATGTGGAAACAAATCCAGACAATCACATTGAGAAAAGAATTTATTTGCAAATGATGGTGGAAAATAAGTATTTGGTCAATATCAAAAGTTCATCTCAATACTGTGTTATATATCCTTTGTTGGCAATGACAGAGGTCAAACGTTTTCTGTAAGTCTTCACAAGGTTGTCACACACTGTTACTGGTATGTTGGCCCATTCCTCCATGCAGATCTCCTCTAGAGAAGTGATGTTTTGGGGCTGTCGCTGGGCAACACGGACTTTCAACTCCCTCTAAAGGTTTTCTATGGGGTTGAGATCTGGAGACTGGCTAGGCCACTCCAGAACCTTGAAATGCTTCTTACGAAGCCACTCCTTCGTTGCCCGGGCGGTGTGTTTGGGATCATTGTCATGCTGAAAGACCCAGCCACGTTTCATCTTCAATGCCCTTGCTGATGGGAGGTTTGCACTCAAAATCTCACGATACATGGCCCCATTCATTCTTTCATGTACACGGATCAGTCGTCCTATTCCATGGCAGAGAAACAGCCCCAAAGCATGATGTTGCCACCCCCATGCTTCACAGTAGGTATGGTGTTCTTTGGTTGCAACTCAGCATTCTCTCTCCTCCAAACATGACAAGTTGTGTTTCTACCAAACAGTTCTCCTTTGGTTTCATCTGACATATGACATTCTCCCAATCCTCTTCTGGATCATCCAAATGCTCTCTAGCAAACCTCAGATGGGCCCGGACATGTACTGGCTTAAGCAGGGGGACACGTCTGGCACTGCAGGATCTGAGTCCCTGGCGGCGTAGTGTGTTACTGATGGTAGCCTTTGTTACGTTGGTCCCAGCTCTCTGCAGGTCATTCACTAGGTCCCCCCGTGTGGTTCTGGGATTTTTGCTCACCGTTCTTGTGATCATTTTGACCCCACGGGGTGAGATCTTGCGTGGAGCCTCAGATTGAGGGAGATTATCAGTGGTCTTGTATGTCTTCCATTTTCTAATTATTGCTCCCACAGTTGATTTCTTCAGACCAAGCTGCTTGCCTATTGCAGATTCAGTCTTCCCAGCCTGGTGCATGTCTACAATTTTGTTTCTGGTGTCCTTCGACAGCTCTTTGGTCTTCACCATAGTGGAGTTTGGAGTGTGACTGTTTGAGGTTGTGGACAGGTGTCTTTTATACTGATAACAAGTTCAAACAGGTGCCATTAATACAGGTAATGAGTGGAGGACAGAGGAGCCTCCTAAAGAAGAAGATACAGGTCTGTGAGAGACAGAAATTTTGCTTGTTTGTAGGTGACCAAATACTTATTTTCCACCATAATTTGCAAATAAATTCTTTCAAAAATCAAACAATGTGATTGGATTTGTTTCCACATTTTGTCTCTCATAGTTGAGGTATACCTATGATGACAATTACAGGCCTCTCTCATCTTTTTAAGTGGGAGAACTTGCACAATTGGTGGCTGACTAAATACTTTTTTGCCCCACTTTACCTCCCAATGAGGGATCACCTACCAGCAAAAGTATACAGGCATAGGACACACCCTTAAGGGAGAATTGTATAAAAAATTGGTTAAACCCACAAGTGCTTTTTTCTACCATTACTATTCCTTTAAATTGGCTTTTGGAATTTACAAATGCAGCAATTTAGAAATCAGATGAAAGGTTTTGATAGCTAAAAAGTGCATTTTATACACATCTATATTGATCGGGACAAATGAGGAGGAATAAGGGACAGAGGGACATTGCTCCAAATCAGGGACAGTCCCTTGAAATCAGGGACAGTTGGGAGCTATGCGTGTTGGTCTCTAGCAAAATAAAATGTTGACTAAAGAAGAACTCTGAGGTTGATTTACTAAAACTGTAGATTGCAAAATCTGGTGCAGCTTTGCATGGTAGCCAATTAGCTTTCATTTTTTGTCAAAGCTTATTGAACAAGCTGAAGTTAGAAGCTGGCTACCATGCACCGCTGCACCAGATTTTGCAATCTACAGTTTTAGTAAATTAACCCCTATGTTTGAGTAAACTTTTAACCACTTCAGCCCCGGACCATTTGGCTGCCCAAAGACCAGAGCACTTTTTGCGATTCGGCACTGCGTCGCTTTAACTGACAATTGCGCGGTCGTGCGATGTGGCTCCCAAACAAAATTTACGTCCTTTTTTCCCACAAATAGACCTTTCTTTTGATGGTATTTGATCACCTCTGCGGTTTTTATTTTTTGCGCTATAAACAAAAATAGAGCGTCAATTTTGAAAAAAATGCAATATTTTTAACTTTTTGCTATAATAAATATCCTCAAAAAATATATAAAAAATATACTTTTTTCCTCAGTTTAGGCCGATATGTATTTTTCTACAAAAAACGCAATAAGCGTATATTGATTGGTTTGCGCAAAAGTTATAGCGTCTACAAAATAGGGGGTCGTTTTATGGCATTTTTAATAATATTTTTTTTTTACTAGTAATGGCGGCGATCAGCGATTTTTATTGTGACTGCGACATTATGGCGGACACATCGGACACTTTTGACGCCATTTTGGGACCATTGTCATTTATACAGCGATCAGTGCTATAAAAATGCATTGATTACTGTGTAAATGACACTGGCAGTGAAGGGGTTAACCAGTAGGGGGCGCTGAAGGGGTTAAGTGTGTCCTAGGGATGTGTTCTAATTGTTGGGGGGGATCAGCTACATGTGACACGACACTGATCACTGCTCCCGATCTCAGGGAGCTGTGATCAGTGTCCTGTCACTAGGCAGTGAGACGATCGCGGGACTCCCGGCGGACATCGAGTCCACGGGACCCGTGGTCACACTCATGGAGCTCGCGGCGTGCACGCACCCACAATGCCGCGTCTTAAAGGGGACGTACCTGTATGCCCATATGCCCAGCCGAGCCATTGTGCCGACGTGAATCATCGTGCGCTGATCTGCAAGTGGTTAATAATAATCAAAATATACACTAGGTTTGCACTAGGCTTATAGATCTGGTTCAGGCACCCCCAATCCATCTCCATCCATCTGATAGAACAGAGCTTTGGAGTCACTCTGCACATGCTCAGTTTGATGTATATTGCTAGAGAGTTTTTTTTTTTTCCAGCACTTTCCAGACAGAGGGTCAGGTGTCATGCAGCCTCATAGGACAGTCAGAGGAGAATGAAAACTCCTCCTATAGACAGGGCCGGCCCTACCATGGGACCCGATGGGACCATGGTCCCAGGCGGCACTTTAAGAGGGGCGGCAACAGGGGCGCACTGCCTGAGGACCTGGGTTTCCCTCCATCTAGTGTGCAGTGTCATACTGTACTGCATCGCCGGCGCCGCTGTCACTGGCCGCAGTGGCAAGACGCACTTCAATGGTCTCTCCAGGGCCCCTGCTTCACTGCCCAAACTGGTTGCTAGCTGCGGACCGCTTTGTGTCTAGCAACCAGTGACGTAAGGAGAGAGAGGCCCATCATTCATTGCAGAGAGTATTTCACTTCCTCCTCCTCCGCTAGCTCCACCCACCTCCTCCCTGTATGTAACAGCATGAGATCGGAGCGGCTGTGTGTGTGTGTGTGGAGAGAGAGCAGCTGCGGGCTCTTCTCCCCCCTCCGTCTCCTCCTCATGCTGCTGTTCCTAGGACAGCCACCGCTATGTTTCTTCCCCCTTTTCTCCCATTGGCCAGGGAAAAAAACTAAAAGGAGAAAAGAGGATTATGGGATGTGTAGTGCAAATGGCTGGCCCATTGCAATTCTAGGGGGGAAACTGCAGCCCCCAGCATGCCCATCTGAAGGGGAGGGAGAGAGAGCCAGGCTGAGTGACAGGCTGCATCTGGTGATAGGCATCAGTGACTAGTGACAGGCTGCATCTGGTGACAGGCATCAGTGACAAGTGACAGGCTGCATCTGGTGACAGGCATCAGTGGCAAGTGACAGGCTGCATCTGGTGACAGGCATCGGTGACAAGTGACAGGCTGCATCTGGTGACAGGCATCGGTGACAAGTGACAGGCTGCATCTGGTGACAGGCATCGGTGACAAGTGACAGGCTGCATCTGGTGACAGGCATCGGTGACAAGTGACAGGCTGCATCTGGTGACAGGCATCGGTGACAAGTGACAGGCTGCATCTGGTGACAGGCATCGGTGACAAGTGACAGGCTGCATCTGGTGACAGGCAATGGTAACAAGTGACAGGCTGCATCTGTTGACAGGCATCAGTGACAAGTGACAGGCTGCATCTGGTGACAGGCAATGGTAACAAGTGACAGGCTGCATCTGGTGACAGTCAATGGTGACAAGTGACACGCTGCATCTGGTGACAGACATTGGTGACAAGTGACAGGCTGCATCTGGTGACAGGCATCGGTGACAAGTGACAGGCTGCATCTGGTGACAGGCATCGGTGACAAGTGACAGGCTGCATCTGGTGACAGGCATCGGTGACAAGTGACAGGCTGCATCTGGTGACAGGCATTGGTGACAAGTGACAGGCTGCATCTGGTGACAGGCAATGGTGACAAGTGACAGGCTGCATCTATTGACAGGCATCAGTGACAAGTGACAGGCTGCATCTGGTGACAGGCAATGGTGACAAGTGACAGGCTGCATCTGGTGACAGGCAATGGTGACAAGTGACAGGCTGCATCTGTTGACAGGCATCAGTGACAAGTGACAGGCTGCATCTGGTGACAGGCAATGGTGACAAGTGACAGGCTGCATCTGGTGACAGGCAATGGTGACAAGTCACAGGCTGCATCTGTTGACAGGCATCAGTGACAAGTGACAGGCTGCATCTGGTGACAGGCATCGGTGACAAGTGACAGGCTGCATCTGGTGACAGGCTACATCTGGTGACAGGCATCAGTGACAAGTGACAGGCATTGGTGACAAGTAACAGGCTGCATCTGGTGACAGGCATTTGTAACAAGTGACAGGCTGCATCTGGTGACAGTCAATGGTGACAAGTGACACGCTGCATCTGGTGACAGACATTGGTGACAAGTGACAGGCTGCATCTGGTGACAGGCATCGGTGACAAGTGACAGGCTGCATCTGGTGACAGGCTGCATCTGGTGACAGGCATCAGTGACAAGTGACAGGCATTGGTGACAAGTAACAGGCTGCATCTGGTGACAGGCATTGGTAACAAGTGACAGGCTGCATCTGGTGACAGTCAATGGTGACAAGTGACAGGCTGCATCTGGTGACAGGCATTGGTGACAAGTGACACACTGCATCTGGTGACAGACATTGGTGACAAGTGACAGGCTGCATCTGGTGACAGGCATCGGTGATAAGTGACAGGCTGCATCTGGTGACAGTCAATGGTGACAAGTGACAGGCTGCATCTGGTGACAGTCAATGGTGACAAGTGACAGGCTGCATCTGGTGACAGGCATTGGTGACAAGTGACACGCTGCATCTGGTGACAGACATTGGTGACAAGTGACAGGCTGCATCTGGTGACAGTCAATGGTGACAAGTGACAGGCTGCATCTGGTGACAGGCATCAGTGACAAGTGACAGGCTGCATCTGGTGACAGGCAATGGTGACAAGTGACAGGCTGCATCTGGTGACAGGCAATGGTGACAAGTGACAGGCTGCATCTGTTGACAGGCATCGTGACAAGTGACAGGCTGCATCTGTTGACAGGCAATGGTGACAAGTGACAGGCTGCATCTGGTGACAGTCAATGGTGACAAGTGACAGGCTGCATCTGGTGACAGTCAATGGTGACAAGTGACAGGCTGCATCTGGTGACAGGCATCAGTGACAAGTGACAGGCTGCATCTGGTGACAGACATTGGTGACAAGTGACAGGCTGCATCTGGTGACAGGCAATGGTGACAAGTGACAGGCTGCATCTGTTGACAGGCATCAGTGACAAGTGACAGGCTGCATCTGGTGACAGGCAATGGTGACAAGTGACAGGCTGCATCTGGTGACAGGCAATGGTGACAAGTGACAGGCTGCATCTGTTGACAGGCATCAGTGACAAGTGACAGGCTGCATCTGGTGACAGGCAATGGTGACAAGTGACAGGCTGCATCTGGTGACAGGCAATGGTGACAAGTGACAGGCTGCATCTGGTGACAGGCATTGGTGACAAGTGACAGGCTGCATCTGGTGACAGGCATTGGTGACAAGTGACAGGCTGCATCTGGTGACAGGCATCGGTGACAAGTGACAGGCTGCATCTGGTGACAGGCATTGGTGACAAGTGACAGGCTGCATTTGGTGACAGGCATTGGTGACAAGTGACAGGCTGCATCTGGTGACAGGCATTGGTGACAAGTGACAGGCTGCATCTGGTGACAGGCATTGGTGACAAGTGACTGGCTGCATCTGGTGACAGGCATTGGTGACAAGTGACAGGCTGCATCTGGTGACAGGCATTGGTGACAAGTGACTGGCTGCATCTGGTGACAGGCATTGGTGACAAGTGACAGGCTGCATCTGGTGACAGGCATTGGTGACAAGTGACAGGCTGCATGTTGTGGCAGGCTATGGGTGGCAAGTGGCACAGCTGCATCTGGTGGCAGGCAACGGTGGCAAGCAATAAGCTACATCTGGTGGCAAGCAATGGTGGCAAATGACAAGCTCAGGGTTCCCACTGATTCTGCATTATGGTGAGTTAAACTATTTCATTATATATTACAGTGTAGTAATAGAAATAATGTGATTTGATCATCCTGACACCATATCAAGCATGATGTCAGGATGATTTAAGTGCTAACACCAGCCATTCGCCGACAAATCACCCGCTGCCAAATTCCCTGTCAGCGAGACTACACCCGCCCCCCCCTCATCTTTTTTTGGGAAGGAAGGGCGGTATCCCTGAATGGCAGTTTGGAAATGTGGTCAATGCAGCGCTGTTGTTGCGGCATGTTGCATTACTGAGCTGGGATCAGAGTGTAGCTGGTCGGTGGCAGTGGAGAGAAAGGGGGGAGCTTTCGTGGTGCTACACAATACTCTTTGCAGGAAGGAGCTAGAGTGACCACATTTTTAAACTACCATTCAGGGACACCCCCCCTTCCCAAACATCAGCTTGTTCTGTAACGAATCACAGCACAGTGATTGGACACAAGAGGTGGGATTTATGATTTCTCCAATCACATGCAGGGGGCGGGGATTGTGCTCCTCCAGGCATTCCCGGCCAGGACAAGTACTGTCAGTGAGTAAAGAGGTGATGTGGCGGCCTTTTTTGGGGGCATCAGATTGGCACGGGGGGTGGCTGTGTCAGTTTCATTCCGGGACACTGTATTGTCCTGGAATGAATGTGCCCGGGACAGACCTGCAAAATGCGTGGTCACCCTAGAAGGGGCATGTCTCTTTGCTGAATATATGGGATGTCTCTTGCTGAATATATTGGGCTGTCTCTTTGCTTTATGGAAACGTCTCTTTGCTGGATGGGCATAGGATTTTTTTTGGGGGGGGGGGGGGGCAGCATTTCATTCTTGGGCCCAGGCAGCACAATGTCTTGGGCCAGCCCTGCCTATAGACACTATAGACACTGATGGAAGTCACAAGACTGCTATATATACTGCTAAGAAAATGTATTTAGCAGTTTATATTTACTAAAATAACTGCATTTAGATGTTCTGTGAACTGTGGGAGACCAGATATAGTGAATGCCGGGTCCTGGGTTTAGAAACACTTTAAGGGACTCAGAAGTGGTACAATCGCCGGTTTGATTGCTTACTATGTCAAAACTTGGATATGACTAGAAACAAGATAATTGCTGGTTCATTGATTCATCCTGGTCATATCTGGCTTTTCATACAGTAAGCATTTACACCCTGTTCCAAATTATTATGCAAATTCTATTTCAGTGTCACAAAGATTAAATATTTCGTTTTTCAGTTTAACTCATGGATGGCATTGTGTCTCGGGGCTCTTTTGATCACTGAAAACAATCTCGGACACCTGTGATAATTAGATTGCCAGGTGAGCCCAATTAAAGGAAAATCTTCTAAAGGAGGGTGTTCCACATTATTAAGCAGAGCACCATTTTCAAGCAATATGGGGAAGAAAAAGGATCTCTCTGCTGCCAAAAAGAGTGAAATAGGTTAATGCCTTGGACGAGGTATGAAAATATTTGATATTTCATGAAAACTTAAGGGTGATCATCGCACTATTAAGAGATTCGTGATTGATTCAAAGCACAGACGGGTTTCGTGCAGATAAAGGCACATTGAGGAAGATTTCTGCCAGATCCATGCATCGGATCAAGAGAGCAGCTGCTAAAACACCATTACATAGCAGCAAACAGATATTTGAAGCTGCTGGTGCCTCTGGAGTCCCACGGACATCAAGGTGTAGAGTCCTTCAGAGTCTTGCAACTGTGCATAAACCTTCCATTTGGCCATCACTAACCAATGCTCACAAGCAGAAATGGCTGCATTGGGCAGAAAAATACATGAAGACTAATTTTCAAGCAGTCCTGTTCACTGATGAGTGCCTTGCAACCCTAGATGGTACAGATGGATGGAGTAGTGGATGGTTGGTGGACGGCCACCCTGTTCCAACAAGGCTGCAACGTCAGCAAGGCGGTGGTGGAGTCATGTTTTGGGTCGGAATCATGGGAAGAGAGCTGGTCGGCCCTTTTAGGGTCCCCAAAGGTGTAAAGATGACCTCTGCAAAGTATGTAGAGTTCCTGACTGACCACTTCCTTCCCTGGTACAGTAGGAAAAACTATGATTTCTGTCAAAAAATCATCTTCATGCATGACAATGCACCATCCCATGTTGCAAAGAATACCTCTGCATCAATGGCTGCTATGGGGATAAAAGGAGAGAAAGTCATGGTGTGGCCTCCTTCCTCCCCTGACCTCAGGGGAGGGTGGGAGGCAGTTTACATCCAAACAGCAGCTCTGGGAGGCTATTCTGACATCTTGCAAACAAATTCAAGCAGAAACTGTCCAAAAACTCACAAGTTCAATGGATGCAAGACTTGTGAAGCTGCTATCAAATAAGGGGTCCTATGTTAAAATGTAACGTGACCTGTTAAAATGTTTAAAAAGTTAAAATGTTGTTCAAAGTTTGATTGAAATATCTTTTGATTTCAGTAAATATGCTGCAAACACAACAAATGACAATTTTCAGTTCTTTATGTAGCGGGGTTAACATTTAGGGGGAGTATCTGGGTGGTAGCATGGCCCAGATACACAAATTGTTAGGGATCTATGGCCAATTTGATTTGTGGAGGATATAATGGTGTTCAGTTCCCTGCGGCCCCTGGGTGGCGCTGTCGCCTTGGGCTGGGGTTGAACCATCATTGTAGGGCCGTGCCCTTTGTGTCCTCTCGCGGCAGTAGTACAGCGGGGCAGGGGAACCCACTGTGACTGCTGGGAGAGGGTATAAAGGGGGCGGACATCTTTCGCACGAGGTCCGAGCCCCAGGTACCTTCAGCCTGGGGGCTGCTGTTCTGTTCGTCCGCGCCCAGGTGCCCTCGGCCTGGGTGCGAGGGAGTTTGAGTTCCATCCCAGGCACCTTGGGCCTGGGGTGAGGTACTAGCCGAGGCCTGGGGCCCAGTACCTTCGACTGGGTCCCGTATGGGAGAAGATACCTAGGGGGCCCACCGAGTGAGGGTACCCGAGTCTCGAGCGAGGAGAACCAGGGAGGTGACCTGGCCTGAAGACCCAGCGCAGCATTGGCTGGTGACAGTGCAGGCCTCTGGAGACCATCCGGGATGGATCATCTCCCTAACAGGGGTCGCCTTTAGAAGTTAGTTCATGTTCTATGGTCTTTGCAGAGACCCAGCTACATCAGGTCGGTGGCAGAGGCCTATCCTAAGGTCTGTGGCAGAGACTTCATCGTTCACCCGGTCTGTGGCAGGGACCAACCTCACGGTCGGTGGCAGCGACCGTGCGCCAAAAGTTGTTGTGAACTCCTAACAGCTTCTCTGATCCGAAAGGATTGTGCCTGAACCCTCACCCCACCAAGTTCGTATCAACCTGTCTGCTTGCAAAGAGGCATATTTATCTCTGCGGAAATAAATATAGATATTGTACTGTCACCTGGTGTGGGCTTACTTTTCTGGGAGCAAAGTGTTCTACATTCACCTATCTACCTGTCATATTTGAAGTGGAATGTCTGGACAGGGACACAGACCCGAAGGTAAAGATCATAGCTCAAACCTCTACACACATAAGAGGGGCGCGAGCTGGTGGCAGCACCTCACCCCTGTCCCTGGTCCCCCTAGACGAGTAAACCAGCCGAGAAGAAGGGAGAGAGCGGGTGGGACCGCTACATTTACAACCTATAAAGTGTTTTGAAACTTACTGTTTGTAATAATTTAGGACAGTGCATTGTAAGTTTTTTATTTTGATTTTTTTTTTTTTATCATTAGGAGGTTTGTACAATTTGAATTGTACTCTTAATAGTTGATAACATGAGAATTATGCTGACTCTTGTCTACATCAGTTATTTAGGTAAATGAGAAAAATATCATTGGCATAATAATAAACAGGGTGTAAACTCTGGTTACTGTGCCACCTCTAAACCTTCACCATTTTATTGTATTTAAAGGGGAGCTTAACCTTGCTTAACCTCCCCTCAAAAAATCCCTAATACTTGTCCCTGTCTCAAAATTAAAAATGAAAACATACCTACTAGACCATGGAGTCCACCGTCCTCTTATTAGTAGCAGAAGGACCCCCCTCTGGCACTGTTCTCCAGCATTACCATACTTAATGGAATGCCAGTTTATGCCAGGTCTAAAGAATGACACCTCACAATCTCTTCCTAGAATGTCTACGTCACACATCCTACGAAGCACTTTAAGAGATCTCCAGGAGACCTAATGGCATGTTTGTGCATGTGGCGCGGCCAGAAATGTCATCCTGGCCTAGGTTTTGCTTTTGTTTTCCGTGGGCTTTTCTTTGGGATACTCTGCACCTAAGACTATGGTCACACTATGCACCATGCAGCAAGAGGCACTTTATCTGAATTCCCCGGGAATACCAGTCATATCACCACTATCCTTAATTCTCTTGAAGTCCTTGCAATTCATGCATGGGTTGGCACGGGCAGTACTCCCTCAGCTCCCGGTGCAGACGCCCCCAGGCGACCCTCATCTTACAGTGTCACATGTAAAATCCTGAGTTTGCATCTGCTCCTGAGGAAGTGGAGTGTTCTCCACGAAACACGTCAAGCCATGTTGATGCATTTCTTCTATACACCATGCTCCTTTATGTTTGATTTGATACATGATTCATTGCCAATTATGGATTGATGTTACAACTGTATATTGAGCTTTATCCACACAGTCAGCTCTTAAATCATTGCCGAAATTTTCAATGTGTTGTCATCTAGCCCAATCATGATGAATATGTTTCCAATATTTAATGAACTCATGTAATTATCAAAATAGTGTTTTTATACCATATTTGTTTGAGGCTCTTGAACAATAAATTGTGCACTCAACACTACTGTTTTGTATCATGTTATAATCCCTATAATGTCTATATATGTATTATTGATATATTTATGGATTTACTTAATACTTACTGGATACGGTGCACCTCATTCAAAGTCCCAACTCCTTTTTAATTTTCCTGGCCTAGTTTGGGATTTAACAAGCAAGAAAAAACAATGTTTAAGTCTTTTTACTTTTTAAATATTTTTTTAGGCAAATGTGTAAGAGGGTGGGGTTGGGTTCGGAACAAGAGAGTGAACCTTCCTTAAAATGTGTAATGATCCACTTTAAGCCTTTGGGAATGGAGAACTATGGGCCCCTGAAATGTGATTCCTGTCATTTCTGTGACCAATATTTTTGGGACCACACTTTGTGGAGAGCCTCTGAACCCCAAAAATGTTTCTCCACTAAAGGACTACATTTCTATTGTATTGTATTGGTAGAGGATCCATTTCGAGACCCTCACTTTCACCTCACCTTGGAAACACTCCAGCAACAGGATTGCTAGGAGAGCAAAGGCCCCACTCACCTGTGTCTACAGCTTCACACTGTCATCGGCTGGACCAGTGAGACATTTCTTAATGGTGGCTCCCCCACTGGTATTTGAGATTCTGCAGTGTTTTGGCCAAATAAAAGGCAAGGCAGAAGAAGTAGATGAGTGTTCTAGTTAGCTGCAACAGGACCATTAGACTGAAATAGGCCTGATGTGCTTCCTAAGGGCCATCTTTACTAAAGAATTACAATTTACAAATTATAAGGAATAATAAACTTAGCAAAGCAAGGTCCATAAAGACATGGATGAGCAAGTTTGGGGTGGAGGAACGTGACTTGCCTGCACAGAGTCCTGAACTGAACCCGATAGAACACCTTTGGGATGAATTGGAGTGGAGACTGCGAGCCAGGCCTTCTTGTCCAACATCACTGCCTGACCTCACAAATGCGCTTCTGGAAGAATGGTCAAACATTCCCATAGACACTCCTAAACCTTGTGGACAACCTTCCCAGAAGAGTTGAAGCTGTTATAGCTGTAAAGGGTGGGCCAACTCAATACTGAACCCTACGGACTAAGGCTGGGATGCCATTAAAGTTCATGTGCGTGTAAAGGCAGGCGCCCCAATTTGGTAATCTAGTGTATGTGAGATTTACCTGAATATGTAATTACAATGTGTTCAGAGACCCACAAGGTCAGAAGGCCTAAAGTGTATATCAATCCAAACTCTATTATTATCATTTTTTTTTAAAAAGAGTGGGGAAGGATTAGCCGCCCTTTGAAGTTTTTACTGTTATCTGAGACACCAATAGAAAGCTGAGAGGGGTTGTAGCCTTCCCCTTCTCTAATTTAAAGGCAAGTGTATGATCTTTCTGTATAACGATTCTTTTGATGAAAGGATTGCATCTTCCAGATGCTTGTAAGAACTTGCTGTGTTCATTTTCATTGAAACAGAGCAATACATCCTGTTGAAAAATCCATTTAAATTTTAAATAATAATTTTTTTCCTTGCTGATTATTTTTTTACACTTCAAGATTGTTTGAAACTATCAAATCTATATTTGATTATTTATTGTTACATGTATATCTGTCATAGATGCGATCAGTGTAATGCAAGTAAAGTTATCAATGTGTTAAAAACAATATCGTGAGTGTTAACATTTAAAAAGAAAAGTATTTTACTTGTATCTTTTTTGTATAGTTTGAGATTATATTTGTATATGAGAGCAGGCAAGCTTTCTCATTACTTACACAAACTCTGCTTTCAGCTTTGCAGTATTACACAATAGTTGCGCTTTACTACCCCTTCTCACAATACAAGTCTACCACATTCAAAGCGTGCAGGATTTTAAAGGTGCCATTAACCGCTTCCCGACCGCCGCACGATTATATACGTCGACCAGTGGCGGATGGTGCTCAAAATTTTTGGGGGGGGCGCAAACAAACTGAAAAAAAAAAAACATCAATTGCCGCCACTGTGCCCATTAAATGCAGCCACTGTGCCCAAACGCCACCAGTTTGCCCCCTCGAATGCAGCCAGTTTGTCCCCAAATGCAGCCAGTTTTTCCCCATATACAGCCAGTTTGTCCCCCATATACAACCAGTTTGTCCCCCAATACAGCCAGTTTGTCCCCAAATACAGCCAGTTTGTCCCCATATGCAGCCAGTTTGTCCCCAAATACAGCCAGTTTGTCCCCAAATACAGCCAGTTTGTCCCCATATACAGCCAGTTTCTCCCCATATACAGCCAGTTTGTCCCCAAATACAGCCAGTTTGTCCCCATATACAGCCAGTTTCTCCCCATATACAGCCAGTTTGTCCCCAAATACAGCCAGTTTTTCCCCATATACAGCCAGTTTGTCCCCCATATACAGCCAGTTTGTCCCCCATATACAGCCAGTTTGTCCCCAAATACAGCCAGTTTGTCCCCAAATACAGCCAGTTTGTCCCCAAATACAGCCAGTGTGTCCCCATATGCAGCCAGTTTGTCCCCAAATACAGCCAGTTTGTTTCCATCAGGGATGAGCCGAACACCCCCCTGTTCGGTTCGCACCAGAACCTGCGAACAGACAGAATGTTCGCGTGAACTTTAGAACCCTATTAAATACAATGGACTCGAACGTTCGAAATCTAAAGTGCTAATTATAAAGGCTAATATGCAATTTATTGTCCTAAAAAAGTGTTTGGGGACCCGGGTCCTGCCCCAGGGGACATGTATCAATGCAAAAAAAAGTTTAAAAAATAGAAGTTTTTTCGGGAGCAGTGATTTTAATAATGCTTAAAATGAAAAAATAAAAGTGAAATCTTCCTTTAAATTTCATACCTGGGGGGTGTGTATGATATGCATGTAAAGTGGCGCATGTTTCCCATGCTTAGAACTGTCCCTTCACAAAGTGTCATTTTGGAAGGAAAAAAAGTCATTTAAAACTCACTAATGAATTGTCGGCTTTTATCAATACATAGAAAAGTCATTGATAGAAAAAAAAAAGAAGCGTGGGGGTTCCCCCAAATTCAATTACCAGGCCCTTCAGGTCTGGAATGGATATTAAGGAGAACCCCGCCGCAAATTTAAAAAAAATGGCGTGGGGTTCCCCCTAAATATCCATACCAGGCCCTTGAGATCTGGCATGGATTTTAAGGGGAACTCCACCCCAAATTTTTAAAAAAATGGCGTGGAGTCCCCCCAAAAATCCATACCAGACCCTTATCCGAGCACGCAACCTGGCCGGCCGCAGGAAAAGAGAGGGGGACGAGAGAGCGGCCCCCCTCCCTCCTGAACCGTACCAGGCCACATGCCCTCAACATGGGGAGGATGTCCCCATGTTGATGGGGACAAGGGCCTCATCCCCACAACCCTTGACCGGTGGTTGTGGGGGTCTGCGGGCGGGGGGCTTATCGGAATCTGGAAGACCCCTTTAACAAATGTCTTCCATTTCACGAAGAAAGTGTAAAAAGTGTAGAAAAAATTTAATAAAAACACACAAACACCTTGGAAAAGTCCTTTATTAAAAAAAAAAAAAAATTCCAGCGATGAAATCCAGTGTCCCGCGGCGATCCGATGTCCAGCGCTGTCCGTCATTGGTGAAGGAAGTTCCCCATCAGGTCCGCTCTACGAGGGGGCGGACCTGATGGGAACTTCCTTCACTGTGTAATACATGAATAGACCCGCCCCTTCTGAAGTTCCCCATCAGGTCCGCTAAGCGGACCAGATGCGGAACATGGGGAACTTCCTTCACTGTGTAATACATGAATAGACCCGCCCCTTCTAATGTTCTGCATCTGGTCCGCTGAGCGATGGACAGCGCTGGACATCGGGATCGCTGCGGGACACTGGATTTCATCGCTGTAATTTTTTTTATTTTTTTTTAATAAAGGACTTTTCCAAGGTGTTTGTGTGTTTTTATTTAATTTTGTTTACACTTTCTTCGTGAAATGGTAGGCAAATGGTCACAGACCCCCACAACCACCGGGCAAGGGTTGTGGGGATGAGGCCCTTGTCCCCATCAACATGGGGACATCCTCCCCATGTTGAGGGCATGTGGCCTGGTACGGTTCAGGAGGGAGGGGGGGCCGCTCTCTCGTCCCTCCCTCTTCCCCTGCGGCCGGCCAGGTTGCGTGCTCGGATAAGGGTCTGGTATGGATTTTTGGGGGGACTCCACGCCATTTTTTTTTAAATTTGGGGTGGAGTTCCCCTTAAAATCCATGCCAGATCTGAAGGGCCTGGTATGGATATTTAGGGGGAACCGCACGCCTTTTTTTTTTAAATTTGCGGCGGGGTTCCCCTTAATATCTATACCAGACCTGAAGGGCCTGGTAATTGAATTTGGGGGAACCCCCACGCTTTTTTTTTTTTTATCAATGACTTTTCTATGTATTGATAAAAGCCGACAATTCATTAATAGCCGCGAGTGAGTTTTAAATGACTTTTTTTCCTTCAAAAATGACACTTTGTGCAGGGACAGTTCTAAGCACGGGAAACATGCGCCACTTTGCATGCATATCATACACACCCCCTAGGTACGAAATTTAAAGGAAAATGTAACTTTTATTTTTTCATTTTAAGCATTATTAAAATCACTGCTCCTAAAAAAACGGCCGTTTTTAAAACTTTTTTTTGCATTGACCCGGGTCCCCAAACACTTTATGACAATAACTTGCATATAAGCCTTTATAATTAGCACTTTAGATTTCTCCCATAGACTTTTCGAATTTGCCGCGAACACCCCAAATTGTTCGGCGAACAGGCGAACAGGCAATGTTCGAGTCGAACATGAGTTTGACTCGAATTTGAAGCTCATCCCTAGTTTCCATATACAGCCAGTGTGTCCCCATATACAGCCAGTTTGTCCCCATATACAGCCAGTTTGTCCCCATATACAGCCAGTTTGTCCCCAAATGCAGCCATTTTGTCCCCAAATGCAGCCAGTTTGTTTCCATATACAGCCAGTTTGTCCCCAAATAGAGCCTGTTTGTTTCCATATACAGCCAGTTTGTTCCCAAATACAGCCAGTGTGTTTCCATATACAGCCAGTGTGTCCCCATATGCAGCCAGTTTGTCCCCATATGCAGCCAGTTTGTCCCCAAATGCAGCCAGTTTGTCCCCAAATGCAGCCAGTGTGTCCCCATGTACAGCCAGTTTGTCCCCATATACAGCCAGTTTGTCCCCATATACAGCCAGTTTGTCCCCATATGCAGCCAGTTTCCAAATGCAGCCAGTTTGTCCCCATATACAGCCAGTTCCCCCCCCCAGCCCTGCACTTACCTTCCTCGGGTCCGCGCCGTCCTCGTTGTCTTCTCCCGCCCTCGATGTCGCTTCAGCCAATCAGGTTACCGGTAACCAGATCCGGTGAACCTGATTGGCTGAAACGCCTGTCAGTCTTCTCCAAGGAACGCACCCCCGTGCGTCTCTTGGAGGAGTTTTTGGAAGCCGATAACAGCGTGAGAGCTGTATTCAGAAAGCCTATCAGAGCCGCTGGCTCTGATAGACACTTCCAAATCACACCCACCGCTGGCCACCGCTCTAATTCATATGGCCGGCGCTCACCAGGAGGCCGGCCATATGAATAGTGGGCAGCGGCGACAATACACAGATTCATGCAATGCATGAATCTGTGTATTGTCTTTCAGTGGCGGTGCGGGAGCGAGAGGGGGCGGCGCTCCGGCGCCCTCTATGGACGCACTGCCACTGACGTTGACACAATGGCACTCCTTCCCCTTTAACCACTTGTCTACCGCCCACCGTTAAATGACGGTGGGCGGAAGACTCTCTCGTTCTTACCGGACGTCATATGACGTCGTGGCTTTAAAAGCAGCTAGGGGGGGACCCGATGCGCGTGCCCGGCGGCCGCGATAGCCGCGGGTCACCCGCGTTTGCCCAGTAACCGAGCAGGACCGTGGATCTGTGTGTGTAAACACACAGATCCACGTCCTGTCAGGGAGAGGAGACCGATGGTGTGTCAGTCAGTCCCCTCCCCCCACAGTAAGAATCACTTCCAGGGAACACATTTAACCCCTTCCTCGCCCCCTAGTGTTAACCCCTTCCCTGCCAGTCACATTTATACAGTAATCAATGCATTTTTATAGCAGGGATCACTGTATAAATGTGAATGGTCCGCAGATCGCCGCCATTACTAGTAAAAAAAAAAAATGCTATAAATCTATCCCCTATTTTGTATCTGCTATAACTTTTGCGTAAACCAATCAATATACGCTTATTGCGATTTTTTTTAACCAAAAATATGTAGAAGAATACGTATCGGTCTGAACTGAGGAAAATTTAAAAAAAATAATTTAAAAAAATGGATATTTATTATAGCAAAAAGTAAAAAGTATTGTGTTTTTTTTCAAACTTGACGCTTTTCTTTTGTTTATAGCGCAAAAAATAAAAACCTCAGAGATGATCAAATACCACCAAAAGAAAGGTCTATGTATGGGAAAAAAAGGACGCAAATTTCATTTGGGTATAGCGTCGCACGACCGCGCAATTGTCATTCAAGTGCTGAAAGCTGAAAAATGGCTTGGGCAGGAAGGGGGTTTTAGTTCCCGATAGGCAGGTGGTTAAGGAAGCGCCATTGTGCGCAGCGCGCGCCGCGAGTCCCGTGAACCCGACCACGGGTTCCGCAGACTCGATTGCCGCGGGGGTACCCGCGATCGTTTCACGGTGAGTTAGAACGGGGAGATGCTGATGTAAACACGCATCTCCCCGCTCTGCCTAGTGACAATAACAGTGATCACCGCTTCCTGTAATCGGAAGCGGTGATGACTGTCTTGTCACATGTAGCCCACCCCCCCTACAGTAAGAAACACTGACTAGAACACACTTAACCCCTACAGTGCCACCTAGTGGTTAACCCCTTCACTGACAGTGTCATTTTCACAGTAAGCACTGATCGCTGTAAAAATGACAATGGTCCCAAAAATGTGTCAAAAGTGTCCGATGTGTCTGCCATAATGTCGCAGTCACGATAAAAATCACTGCTCGCCGCGATTACTAGTAAAAAATAAAAATTTATAAAAATGCCATAAAAGTGTCCCCTATTTTGTAGACGCTATAACTTTTGCGCAAACCAATCAATAAACGCTTATTGCGATTTTTTTTACCAAAAATATGTAGAAGAATACGTATCGGCCTAAACTGAGGAAAAAAATAATTTGATATATATATTTTTGGGGGATATTTATTATAGCAAAAAGTAAAAAATATTGAATTTTTTTCAAAATTGTCGCTCTATTTTTGTTTATAGCGCAAAAAATAAAAACCGCAGAGATGATCAAATACCACCAAAAGAAAGCTCTATTTGTGGGAAAAAAAGGACGTAAATTTTGTTTGGGAGCCACGTCGCACGACCGCGCAATTGTCAGTTAAAGCGACGCAGTGCCAAATTGTAAAAAGACCTCCGGTCTTTAAGCTGACAAATGGTCCGGGGCTGAAGAGGTTAAAGCAATCATTGTTATATCAGTTTACCTTAATGTAGTTTTTATATCAGTTTGGCTTAATAGATTGGCACCATTTAAAATCACATATTCTTTGAATGTGGTATATACTGTGTGTATAATTTGGGATGTGGTGTCTTTGGTTTTCCCACTGTCTTTTTATTCCTGTACAATACAAGTCTGTGAGTCAGCCAACCGAAAACAATGCACTCCCTGTGTGACTGATATCTTATCTCAACAATTGTTAAGCCAGGTACCTGAAGAAGGTTGAGCTAAATACTGATCTCCCTCTAGTGGGTAATATTCAAATCTCCATATTTAATATAACACAAATGTGAAAGAACATGGGATTGCATGCAGCCCACACCCCCTGCAATCCGGGGTGACTATAACCACATAAGTGCCAACGACAGGGTGGGTAGGGTGGGTAGCTCTTTTACCAAGGCTTGACCAGCTGTGTGAAATCCTCTGTAAAACCCCCCTTTATATGGGGGACCCAGGCATTCTAGAGGCTTCCAGAGCTTTTAATTGGTTAATAAACTTTTCCTCATGAATCCTTAAAGTGACAGTAACATAAAAAAACCTATGACCTAATTACCTCACAACTATAGTGAAATTTGAGCGGGAGGGAGGCGGGGCTGCAGCAAGCCCATGAAGGCAGGCCCAAATAACTGTTTCCTCCTTTTACATTCTCTGCCCGCTGAAACTTGGGGACTTATTTATGCTGTATTTGAACTTGGCAGGCTTGGGATTCCCATTAGCTGGGTATAGATCTGGATATTACTCCATTTTAGGGCAGATAAGAAGCTGTATGCTTTGTTCATGATGCTTTTGCCATGCTCTTGGTTTGTAATATCCAATGAATTCGGCACCAGGCACCTCTTGTACTGGGCCCATTTATGCTGTATTCGGGTTGGACAGGTCTTGGGATCCCCATAAGCACTTACATAGACTCAGTGGCGGCCCGTCCATAGGGGGCGCCCGGGCGCCGCCCCCCCCCTCCTGTGGTCACCAGAAAAAAAAACGGGCCCTTTAAGAGTTTTTTTTTTTAATGTCTTTTTTTTTTTACACATGGCGGCGCGACCATAGTGGGCGCAGAAGCGCCGCTACCGCTCGCTTCTGCGCCCGGCCGTCACTCACAACAATACATAGGTTCATGCATTGCATGAACCTATGTATTGCTGCCGCCCACTATTCAGATGGCCGGCCCCTTGAGCGCCGGCCATCTGAATAACAGCGTCTGATTGGCCTGAGGGCTGTAATCGGCTTCTAAATACCTAATGAGAGGACGCACGGGGGTGCGTTCCCTGGCCAATCAGGTTCACCGGGTCTGGTTACCGGTAACCTGATTGGCTGAAGTGACATCGAGGGCGGGAGAAGACGTCGAGGACGGAAGAAGACATCGAGGACGGAAGAAGGACGGCGCTGACTCGGGGAAGGTAAGTGCAGGGCTGGGGGGGGGGACAAGCAGGCTGTATTTGGGGGACAAACTGGCTGTATATTGGGGACAAACTGGCTGTATTATGGGGGACAAACTGGCTGCATATAGGGGACAAACTGGCTGTATTATGGGGAAGAAACTGGCTGTATTATGGGGGAGAAACTGGCTGTATATTGGGGGACAAACTGGCTGTATATTGGGGGACAAACTGGCTGTATATTGGGGGAGAAACTGGCTGTATTATGGGGGAGAAACTGGCTGTATATTGGGGGACAAACTGGCTGTATATTGAGGGACAAACTGGCTGTATATTGGGGGAGAAACTGGCTGTATTAATGGGGGAGAAACTGGCTGTATTAATGGGGGAGAAACTGGCTGTATTATGGGGGAGAAACTGGCTGTATTAATGGTGGAGAAACTGGCTGTTTTATTGGGGAGAAACTGGCTGTATTATGGGGGAGAAACTGGCTGTATTAATGGTGGAGAAACTGGCTGTTTTATTGGGGAGAAACTGGCTGTATTATGGGGGAGAAACTGGCTGTATTAATGGTGGAGAAACTGGCTGTTTTATTGGGGAGAAACTGGCTGTATTATGGGGGAGAAACTGGCTGTATTAATGGGGGAGAAACTGGCTGTTTTATGGGGGAGAAACTGGCTGTATATTGGGGGACAAACTGGCTGTATATTGGGGGACAAACTGGCTGTATATTGGGGGACAAACTGGCTGTATTAATGGGGGAGAAACTGGCTGTATTAATGGGGGAGAAACTGGCTGTATTATGGGGGAGAAACTGGCTGTATTATGGGGGAGAAACTGGCTGTATTAATGGGGGAGAAACTGGCTGTATTATGGGGGAGAAACTGGCTGTATATTGGGGGACAAACTGGCTGTATATTGGGGGACAAACTGGCTGTATATTGGGGGAGAAACTGGCTGTATTAATGGGGGAGAAACTGGCTGTATTAATGGGGGAGAAACTGGCTGTATTATGGGGGAGAAACTGGCTGTATTAATGGTGGAGAAACTGGCTGTTTTATTGGGGAGAAACTGGCTGTATTATGGGGGAGAAACTGGCTGTATTAATGGTGGAGAAACTGGCTGTTTTATTGGGGAGAAACTGGCTGTATTATGGGGGAGAAACTGGCTGTATTAATGGTGGAGAAACTGGCTGTTTTATTGGGGAGAAACTGGCTGTATTATGGGGGAGAAACTGGCTGTTTTATGGGGGAGAAACTGGCTGTATTAATGGGGGAGAAACTGGCTGCATTTGGGGACAAACTAGTGGCATTTGGGCACAGTGGCTGCGTTTAATAAGCACAGTGGCAGCAATTGATGTTTTTTTTTTTTCAGTTTGTTTGCGCCCCCCCAAAAAATTTGAGCACCAGCCGCCACTGCAAAGACTTGAATATTGCTCAGTTTTAGGATAGGTGAGAAGCTGGAGGCATTGTTCCTGGTGCTTCAGCCTTGCTCTTGGTTTGTAATATCCAATGAATTCGGCACCAGGCACCTCTTGTACTGGGCCCATTTATGCTGTATTTGAGTTTGACAGGTCTTGGGATTCCTATAAGCTCTTACATAGACTTGGATATTGCTCAGTTTTAGAATAGGTGAAAAGCTGGAGGCATTGTTCCTGATGCTTCAGCCTTGCTCTTGGTTTGTAATATCCAATGAATTCGGCACCAGGCACCTCTTGTACTGGGCCCATTTATGCTGTATTTGAGTTTGACAGGTCTTGGGATTCCCATAAGCTCTTACATAGACTTGGATATTTCCAGGTCAGGAGAGAAGCTGAAGGCCTTATTCTTGGTGCTTTAGCCGTGCTCTTGGTTTGTACTAGGGGGATATTTTGGGCAGCATGTACCTTTTGTACCTCTTGTACTGGGAAATGCAGAATGCTCCATAGTATGAACCACGAGCAAGATCAGTGTATCAAAATACTATCTATCTATCTATCTACCTATCTATTGTGATTATGTTTGTACTTGAGTAGTTGTTTAATGGGGGGGTCCATAATTTGTTCTTACGCAGAGGACCTTTAGTGCCATTATTTACCTCTGCCAGTATGTGTACCTTTTTATAGACCTTTTGGCTAAAATCTAGTACCCATGTATGAATTTTACTTTACATTTTGGCTGTAGTTGCTCCATTTTCTTTTGCACCAGGGCCCTGTGAATTGGTTACACCTCCGGTCGTACCCACTAACGCTGCTGTTCTTCTTTCAGTGACTACATCATTAAAGAAAAGACTGTGCTGCTGCAGAAGAAAGACAGCGAAGGATTCGGCTTTGTGCTGAGGGGAGCGAAGGGTGAGGAATTCTCTACTATAATTACTAGGGGTGTCCTGTGTCTCCCTGCTCTACTGGACTGAGACAGAGTGCCGCTGTCCATAGAGAAGTGCAAAGGCATATTTTCCTGTAACAAGTACAAACGACCAAGATTAAGCCAACCGCATACAAGATGTGAAAGATTTCATCTGTATTACACCTCAAAGAATAACAACCATAGGTACCACTTTAGTCCGCCTGGTTGATGATTGAGAACTCCGTTCTACCCAAATCAATCATTCCATGCCGCTGCAGTGCTGTATGATTGGGAGTGATGTATTTTTCTGTCCTGAGCTGATTATGAAAGGCGCTTTCTCTCTACGGAACCCCCAATGGCCAGAAAAATTCTTATTTTTCAGCTGTACTTCTGTTTAAAGAGGAGCTGCATTAATAACTACAGTAAAACTCCTTATCTCATCCACCCTCCCCTAAAGCACTCTTTAATGTAGAAGCAAAGCCATTTTGTTTTATTTTGGATAGAATAAGGGATGGTTATAACCCCTGTCAGTTTTTTGTTATTTTTTTGCCATCTGTGTTCTGTTTGGGAGATTTCCCTTCACTTCCTGTCCTATAGATATAACAGGAAATTAGGAAAATCCCGGGTTGTCAACAGGGTCACCAGAACAAGTGTCTTCATTGAAAGATTTCTTCTCAATTCCTGTTTTGATGACAACTCAAAATTTTGGATTTTCCTCTAGGTCTGGTTCACACATATGCGACCACGGTTTCAGTGTGGCAGTCTGGTGCGGTTGTGTTCATCGGTTCAGGTGCAATTTTTTTTTTTTACTTGAACCAGACCCAAAAACAGACCCTTTTTTAAAACTGCACCACAGCCAACCCCGCACATGTGTTAACCACCTCCATCGAAAGCCGATCCAATTCACATGTTATGCAAATTGGATGAGGTTGACTGGGAGCCAGGTCTTCTCATCCAAATCAGTGCCTGACCTTACAAATGTGCTTCTGGAAGAATAGTCAAACAATTCCATAGACACACTCATAAACCTTGTGGACTGTCTTCCCAGAAGAGTTGAAGCTGTTATAGCTTTCAAAGGTGGGCCAATGTAATATTGAACCCTACAGATTAAAGGGGTTGTAAAGGTTTGTTTTTTATTTTCTAAATAGGTTCCTTTAAGCTAGTGCATTGTTGCTTCACTTACCTTTTCCTTCCATTTCCCTTCTAAGTGTTTTTTTTCTTTGTCTGAATTTCTCACTTCCTGTAAGCTTTCCCCCATCATCTGAGCCGTTCTGGCTGGGGGTTAATCAGCGTGCTCGCCCCCTCCCTTGGGACTACATCCCTGCGGGGAGATGCACAGGGATGTAGTCCCAAGGGAGGGGGCGAGCACGCTGACTAACCCCCAGCCAGAACGGCTCGGATGATGGGGGAAAGCTTACAGGAAGTGAGAAATTCAGACAAAGAAAAAAAACATTTAGAAGGGAAAACGAAGGATAAGGTAAGTGAACCAACAATGAACTAGCTTAAAGGAACCTATTTAGAAAATAAAAAACGAACCTTTATAACTCCTTTAAGACTGGGATGCCATTAAATTTCATGTGCATGTAAAGGCAGGCGTCCCAATACTTTTGACAATACAGTGTATGTTATTTGTTGTTTGTACCCGTAGTGCAGCCCAGAAGCAGTAGTGTGCCCTTTTTCCCTACCTAATATGTACTGACACTAATGATAATAAAAATAAATAAAAAATCCTGCCCAAAATATACTGACCCTGACCCTGACCTTGACCTTTGACCCTTACACTAACCCTGGCACTAACCTAGATCAAACCTTGATCTAGGTATTTTTTCTTTTCTTTTATTACCATATATACTCGAGTATAAGCCGACCCGAATATAAGCCGAGGCACCTAATTTTATCACAAAAAAACTGGGAAAACTTATTGACTCTAGTGTAAGCCTAGGGTGTCCAACTGCATGCCTCACTGTGCCTCACTGTGCCTCACTGTGCCTCACTGTGCCTCACTGTGCCTCACTTTGCCTCACTTTGCCACACTGTGTCCATGTGCATGCCTCACTGTGTCCATGCCTCACTGTGCCTCACTGTATCCATGCCTCACTGTGCCCATGCCTCACTGTGCCCAATCTCCCTACCTGATCTCCGGCGCTGTGTGACTAGACTGACTTTTAACATGGGAGTCTATGGAAGGGGTTCCCAGCTTTGAAAAATCGGTGCTCCCCGGTCGTAGATCCCCTGGACAACAAACTTTGCACACTTGTAGATGAAGAGTGGGGTTACATGTGTGCCATTGGAGTCCAGGGGACCTAGGGCCGGCCAGTAACAGGTCCCCAAAATCACCGGAGAAATGACCGTTTAACATTGGAGTCTATGGAAAGGGTGCCCGGCTTTTAAAAATCTATGCTCCCCGGCTGTAGGTCCCCCGGACACCAAACTTTGCACACTTGTAGAGGAAGAGTGTGGCTACATGTGTGTCAAGTTTGGGGTCCAGGGAACCTACGGCTGGCCGGGATCAGGTGCACAAATTTGAAGTCGGACACAGAGTATAAGCCAAGGGGGGCTTTTTTTAGCACACAAAAAATGGGCTTATACTCGAGTATATATGGTATTTATTTTTACACACATTTTTTTTTCCTCGTTGCAAGGAAAGAGAAAGATACATTATATCTTTTCTCTTCATTCACAGAGAGAGAAACACAGGGGCGGGCCTCACGTTGACTGATCACTGTGGTAGCCAATCAGTGGCTACCACAGAGATCAGGTGACCCGAAATCGTGAGTTTCCGGTACCAGAACTTCTTTATATTGCCTGCTGAGGGCTCATTTGAAAATTAAAGTAGTGGAGAATATGCCAGAACTTCACATTTTGAGTGCAGTTGAGCCCTACTGCTTCCTGAGTAAGGAAGGCTTGTGGAAAATGTACTTTATAGGTCCTGCTACCCCTTTGTGGTGATCATTTTATTGTTTTTAAAGCAACCCTGTCACTATAGTAAAATTACAGTGTGAAATCTTACTCTTTCTACGGCTTCCCAAATTCTGCTCCAATCCTTGGAAAACTGTCAACTGTTCTAGTCTGAAACTTGTTGTGGATTTCCTAGGACCCAAGCAGCTCCCATAGGTGACCCCCCTCAACCTCCACCTATTACAGACGTGTCATGGAGGTAAGCAGGGGGAAACAGTGAGAGCTGTGGATGATCCCAAAAATTGATACTTCCTAAAGTGTTGATATCCCTGCAGACCTGAGCAGAAGTTTTCTAAGGATCAGAGTGGCTTCCAGCGGCACCGGCACCGTGAAAGTTATTATATGTACTCTTCTCTTATAGCTGTGGCTCGTTTTTTAAAGCTTACTATAGCAATGGGGCCACTTAAAAGTGTAAGTTCACGTTTTCACAAAAATTTAAAGGTGAGCTAATACTCTACACCAGGGGTAGGCAACCTCGGCCCTCCAGCTGTGCTGAAACTACAAGTCCCATGAGACATTGCAAGACCCTGACAATCACAGGCAGGACTCCTAGAGGCAGAGGCATGATGGGATTTGTAGTTTCACCACAGCTGGAGGGTCAAGGTTGCCTATCCCTGTCCTACACCATACCGACCCCCTAAACTGGTCCCTGTTACACTTATCTCCATGGGTGATTAGCTCCTAACCCATGGAGGCAAGTGAAGTGTGGACTGGGGGGGGAGTGACTCGGGAGGGTGTAGGGTGTTCACCTTTTCATTTTTTTTTTAAAGGTGAACTTACAGTAGTAAGTATAAATCCAATAATTGAAATATCATATAATATTATATTTTACATGGTCATATGATTTCAAAATGTATGTTCAATTTCGTAAAATTGGCTGCTTTGAAAAACCTCTTCCTGCCGACAGTAGGTAGACCTGCGGCCTCACGGAAGTGGTTCTTTTCTGTGAGATTGCATATACACAGAATGGTGCGCACAGGGTGTAGTAGATTCCTCTGCTGCCCGGGCACCATAGTCATTGTAGTGAATGAACAGGAAGCAGCTCAGCACAGATTACTTTCCATTTATTCACTGTCCAGTGCAGCTGAGGCTGCAGAGAAAGGGACTGGGGAATCTCTCTCATCAGACCCTTTCTCTGTCTCAAAAGTGAGACACAAGGGGTCTGTTCAGACCCCTGATATCTCACCAAAGCCCCCCAACGGGGTTCCTAAAAAAATAATAATAATAATAATAATTTTGTAAAAACAAATGTAAAAAATAAAATTGTAAAAAAAAATAAAAAAATATTAATAATAAAATGCATCCACTGCCCTACTGAAACCATCCTCTTCTTTGCTGACTGACTGACTGACACCATCCGTGTTTTAATAAATGTTTTTTTTTTTACATTTATTTATAAGTCTGTGTGTATATACTGTGTGTATATATATATCTATATATATATATAGATATATATATATCTATATATATCTATATAAATATATATACACACTGCTCAAAAAAATTTAAGGAACACTTTGAAAACACATCAGATCTCAACGGGGCAAAATCTCATGCTGGATATCTATACTGATATGGACTGGGTAATGTGTTGGGAATGAAAGGATGGCACATTATTTGATGGAAATGAAAATTATCCACCTACAGAGGGCTGGCCTCAAAGACACCCCAAAAATCAAAGTGAAAAAATTATGCAGCAAGCTAGTCCATTTTGATAAAATTTGATTGCAACAACTCAAAATGGTCCTCAGTAGTTTGTATGGCCCCCCAAGTAATTGTATGCATGCCTGACTACATCAGGGCATGCTCCTAATGAGACGACGGATGGTGTCCTGGGGTATTTCCTCCCAGATCTGGACCAGAGCATCACTGAGCTCCTGAACAGACTGAGGTGCAACCTGGCGGCACCGAATGGACCGAAACATAATGTCCCAGAAGGAACCCAGGACCCACTGCAGCAGCATAGGGTCTGACAATGGGTCCAAGGATTTCATCCCGATACCTAATGGCAGTCAGGGTGCCATTGTGTAGCCTGTAGAGGTCTGTGCGTCCCTCCATGGATATGCCTCCCCAGACCATCATTGACCCACCACCAAACCAGTCATGCTGAACGATGTTACAGGCAGCATAAAGTTCTCCGCGGCTTCTCCAGACTCTTTCACGTCTGTCACATATGCTCAGGGTGAACCTGCTCTCATCTGTGAAAAGCATGGGGCACCAGTGGCGGACCTGCCAATTCTGGTGTTAAATGGAAAATGCCAATCGAGCTCCACAGTGTCAGACAGTGAGCACAGGGCCCACTACAGGACGTTGGGCCCTCAGGCCATCCCCATGAAGTCTGTTTCTGATTGTTTGGTCAGAGACATTCACACCAGTGGCCTGCTGAAGGTCATTTTGTAGGGCTCTGGCAGTGCTCATCCTGTCCTCCTTGCACAAAGGAGCAGATACCGGTCCCTCTGATGGGTTAAGGACCTTCTATGGCTCCGTCCAGCTCTCCTAGAGTAACTGCCTGTCTCCTGGAATCTCCACCATGGTCTTGAGACTGTGCTGGGAGACACAGTAAACCTTCTGGCAATGACACGTATTGATGTGCCATCCTGGAGGAGTTGGACTGCCTGTGCAACCTTTATAGGGTCCAAGTATCGCCTCCTGCTACCAGTAGTGACGCTGACCCTAGCCAAATGCAAAACTAGTTAAAAACAGTCAGAAAAAATTAGTAGGGAAAAAAAATGTCAGACACCTCCACCTGAAAAAACATTCCTGTTTTGGAGGTTGTCTCATTGTTGCCCATCTAGTGCACCTGTTGTTAATTTCAATTAACAGAAAAGAAGCTGAGGCCGGGTTCACACTGGGGCGACAAACGCTCTGACATTGGGAGCTCATGTCGCATGACATGTGAAAATCAATGTTTCCCTATAGGAGCCGTCTTAACTGGTCCGACACATGTCGGTCCGACTTTGAAAATGCTCCCTGTACTACTTTGGTCCGACTTTGATCCGACTTCAGCCCATTGACTATCATTGAAGTCGGATCAAAGTCGGACCGCAGTCTTGCATGATCCCACTTTGGCATGCGACTTCTACTCTGCTGATCTTGAGGGGGAACTCCACGCCAAATTTTAAATAAAAAAACGGCATGGGTTCCCCTCCAGGAGCATACCAGGCCCTTGGGTCTGGTCTGGATTTTAAGGGGAACCCCTACACCGAAAAAAAGTCGCTTCCTCCCGCTGTAATACTGGGTGTTGCGGTGCTCGCCGATTTGTATAGGCTTCTCATGACGTCACAGTCACATGCTCCGGGTAGCCCCGGAGCATGTGACTGTGACGTCATGGGAGCATGTGACTGTGACGTCATGAGAAGCCTATATAAATCGGCGCGCACCGCAACACCCAGAATTACAGCGGGAGGAAGCGACGAGTCAACATTGAGGAGGAGGAGAGGGAAGAAGACGCTGACGGCGACGACGGGAAGACCGGCCCCTCCTCTAGCAAAAGAGCTGGAAGAAGATAGTGGAGGGGCCAGCAGAAGGACAACGGAGAGCCGGACGAGACAACGGGAAGACCGGGCCTCCGTTAGCAAAAGAGCTGGAAGAAGATAGCGGAGGCCCGGCGGAAGAAAGAACCGGAGAGCGGGAGAAGAAGAAGGAAACGAAGAAGACCGGGCCCCGCTAGCAAAAGAGCTGGAAGAAGATAGCGGAAGGAAGAAAGAACCGGAGAGCGCGGAGATGACACCGGAGACCCCCAAAGTCGGAAGAAGACCCCCGGAGCTGTGCAATAAATTACTTTAAAAAGCTGTGTTGTGTTTTTTTTCTTGACATTTTTTTCCACCAGGTGAATGGGTAGGGGTACAATGTACCCCATACTCATTCACATAGGGTGGGGGGCCGGGATCTGGGGGCCCCCTTATTAAAGGGGGCTCCCGGATTCCGATAAGCCCCCCGCCCGCAGACCCCGACAACCAACGGCCAGGGTTGTCGGGCAGAGGCCCTGTCCTGTACCACAGTGGGCACCACTGATTGGCAGGCATTATTGTTTGGCACTGATTGGCATCCATTAGTTCAACACATTACAGTACAGTGCCACCTATTAGTGCCCATCCATGCCACCTATCAGTGCCCATCCATGCCACCTATCAGTGCCCATCCATGCCGCCTATCAGTGCCCATCCATGCCGCCTATATGTGCCCATCCATGCTGCCTATCTATGCCCATTCATGCTGCTTATCTGTGCCCATCCGTGCCGCCTACCAGTGCCCATCCGTGCCGCCTACCAGTGCCCATCCGTGCTGCCTATCAGTGCCCATCCGTGCTGCCTATCAGTGCCCATCCGTGCCGCCTATCGGTGCCCATCAGTGCCACCTCATTGGTGCCCATCAGTGCCGCCTTATCAGTGCCCATCAGTGCAGCCCCATCAGTGCCCATCAGTGAAGGGGAAAACGTACTTATTTACAAAGTTTTGTAACTGAAACAAAAAAAAAAAGGTTTTTTTTCAAAATTTTCGGTCTTTTTATTTTTTTTTGCAGAAAATAAAAATCGCAGAGGTGATCAAGTACCACCAAAAGAAAGCTCTATTTGTGGGGAAAAAGTGATAAAAATTTAGTTTGGGTACAGTGTAGCATGCCCGCGCAATTGTCATTTAAAGTGCAACAGCGCAGAAAGCTGAAAATTGGTCTGGGCAGGAGTGCCCAGTATGGAAGTGGTTAAATACAGTATTTGTAAATCCAACGGACTGTTTACATGTTAAATTTTAAAAGCAGCAGCAAACCTGCTGACCTTACATGGTTGCTAATGTGACAGAACACCTCTGATTTTCACATTTAACAAAATGTTAAATGTGAAAATCAGAGGTGTTCTGTCACATTAGCAAGCATGTAAGGTTTGCTGCTGCTTTTAAAATTTAACATGTAAACAGTCCGTTGGATTTCCAAATAATGTATTCAAGCATATAAGCTCAGGTTTGTGTTGAAAATAACTGAAATCGAAAACTCCGTTGGGTGTAACAAGATGTCCGCTTGGCCCCTTCTGCACGGTAATGATAGTGAGGAGTGTGGGGTGGAGCAAGATGGCGGCGAAACGTCACTATAGCGGCCGACGTCCGGGTGTACAAAGATGGCCGCCGCTCAGGAGCTAGGCCGAAGCCGCGGCCTTTACTACGGCCGATGCTCCAGAGCGCTCCGCGGATCGCATGGTGTTCCGATCCGAACAGGGTGACCCGTTCGGATCACCACCGATCCTTTGCACCACTATTTATCACCATCAGGAATCCTGCATTGAGCAATGACATGCAGCTATTGCTGGTGTACATGCATATATAGACTGGAAATGGCCATTAGGAGGCTGGAGGAGATCCACAGCACTGAGATGCAAATAGATAAACAAAAGGGTTACATTAGTATATAATTTTCTTAAAAACAAAAAACAAAAAACTAAATGTATTCCACAGGTTTTCATCTACTTTAAAGAGGAAGTAAACCCTGATGGGTTTTACTTCCTCTTTTACTCCCTGCAAAGCTTGCAAATGAAAAACATAATGGGCTAGTATGCATCGCATACTAGCCCATTATGTGACACTTACCTGCAAAAGAATCTAGCGATGTCCCCTGTGTAGGCAGCGTCCATCTTCTGGCCCCTCTTCTTTGCGCGCACGGGAGCCGCCATTAGCGGCACAGGCTAGGGAAGAAACGGCACTTAGTTATGTCAAGCAACTGAAGATTAATATATAATAATATGGACTTTATTTTGTTTCTTTGCAGCACAAACCCCAATTGAAGAATTCACTCCAACTCCAGCCTTCCCAGCGCTCCAGTACCTGGAAAGTGTGGATGAAGGGGGAGTGGCCTGGCGAGCAGGGCTGCGGATGGGAGACTTTTTAATTGAGGTACCCATATATCCTTTAAAATCATTTCATTTCCTTTGCCTGGAAAATGTTATAATTCAATATACACTACCCAGTCAGATCAGAACTTTATTATTGGGTCAAACCAGATAATCATTGCTTCTCTATAGCCACTAATGTGTTACCTTTATAGCATTTGCTGCACAATTTTAATGTTCTTTTATATTTAATCCATTGTCATCCTCTTTTTTTTTTTTTTTTTTTTTTACAATTTTTCACATTACATGTTTCTGTTTTTCATGAGTTATCTTTGAATTAACCACTTGCCACCCAGGCCAATTCTGACATTTCTCTCCTACTTGTAAAAATAATATTTTTTTTGCTAGAAAATTACATAGAACCCCCAAACATTATATATGTTTTTTTTTAGCAGAGACCCTAGAGAATACAATGGTGGTTATTGCAACTTTTTATATCGCACGGTACTTGCGCAGAAATTTTTCAAACGCGTTTGTTTGGGGAAAAAAAAAACAGTTTCATGCTTTAAAAAAAAAAAAAAAAACAGTAAAGTTAGCCCAATCTATTTGCATAATGTGAAAGATGAAGTTATGCAGAGTAAATAGATACCTAACATGTCACGCTTCAAAATTGCACACACTCGTGGAATGGCGCCAAACTTCGGTACTTAAAAATCCCCACAGGCGACGCTTAAATTTATTTTTCAAGTTGCATGCTTTGAGTTACAGAGGAGGTCTATGGCTAAAATTATTGCTCTCGCTCTAACGTTTGTGGCAACACCTCACATGTGTGGTTTGAACACTGTTTTCATATGTGGGTGGGACTTGCGTATGTGATGCTTCTGTGTGCGAGCACATGGGGACAGGGGCACTTTAAAAAAATATATATATATTTTTTTATTGTTAATTCTACTTACTACTTTTTAGTTTGACACTTTAAAAATAAAATAAAAGTGAAGCCTGAAATAATAAAAAAAAAAAAAAACGATCACGGCTTCCCACCCGAGGCGGCACAATTTGTTTGAATGCAGAGGCCAGGCGTGACGTCATAACATCGCGCCCAGCCTCCGACGATCATAGAGAGCATATATGCGTCCTCGGCTTTCGGAGGTTATACCGGGATAATGCCTGCAGCTGCAGGCATCATCCCGGTACCGTTGTTTAGAGCTGCCGATTGGCTATCCAGGCATGACAACCGATGCGGCTAAAAGCCGCTCGGTTGTTATACCGGAGGAGCGGGAGGGGACAACCCCCCTCCCGCCGCTCTGACCGGGCCTCCTGTCCCACCGGGAGACCCGATCCACGATGTGTCACTTCCAGCGCCTAGAGAGAGACTGACACAAAGCCGTAAACAGCTTAGTGCCTGTCTCCTGAATGTAAACACGGAAGCGACGTCACTTCCGGTTTACTCGGCTGCCAATGGTGCCAGATTTTAAAAAATCTACAGTATTCATAATCGCCGTTTTCGGTGATCTGTATACTTTGAAGTGTAAATGAGGGAATTGGGGTCTTTTAGACCCCCGATCCCTCCATAAAGAATACCTGACACACCACATATTACTGTCACAAGGGATGTTTACATTCCTTATGACAGCAATAAAAGCGATCAAATTTTTTTTTTTTAAAAAACACAATTTAATAATGTAAAAATAAATAAGAAAAAAAAAACATTTTTAAAGTCCCCGCCAGCTCGTGCAGCAAAGAAAACGCATACGGAAGTCGCGCCCGCATATGTAAACGGTGTTCAATTCACACATGTAAGGTATCGCCGCGATCGTTAGAGTGAGAGCAATAATTCTAGCACTAGTTCCCCTCTGTAACTCTAACCTGGTAACCATAAAAAAAAAAAATGAAAGTGTCGCCTATGGAGATTTTTAGGTACCGTAGTTTGTCGCCATTCCACGAGTGCGTGCAATTATAAAGCATGACATGTTTGGTATCTATTTACTCGGTGTAACATCATCTTTCACATTATATAAAAAAATTGGGCTAACTTTACTTTTTCATTTTTTTTTTTATTCATTAATTTATTTCATGAATTTCTCCCAAAAAGTTGCATTTAAAACACTGCTGCAAAAATACCGTGTTACATAAAATATTGCAACAATCACCATTTTATTCTCTAGATTCTCTGCTAAAAAATATATATAATTTTTGGGGGTTCTAAGTAATTTTCTAGCAAAAAATACGGATTTTAACCTGTAAACGCCAAATGTCAGAAATGTCAGAAATAGGCTTAGTCATGAAAGGGGTAAATTGAAAGACCAATGAATAAATGGTTGTGGAACAAATCATCTGAGTTTCCATTATTTCTTATGGAGAAATTTGCTTTGGAATACAAGCATGCTTCCAGAACTAATTATGCTTGCAATCCAAGGTTTTACTGTATATGAAAAAAACACCTTGATGGTGAATATTGTATAAAAAGGTGAAACACCCAGGTGCGCCTTCCACCATATAATATGTGATATAGAAAAAATTGAGAAAAGAAACCACTCTAATGCCCCATACACACGATCGTTTTTCATGCCGTTAAAAATGCCTGCCATTTTTAAAAATGGGCACTAAAACCGATCGTGTGTAGGCTCCAGAGCATTATTAACGACGTGAAAAATGGGCATTAAAAATTTCAAACATGCTCTATTTTTTCACGTCGTTTTTCATGTCATTTTTTTTTAACGACGTGAAAAGCGATGGTGTGTATGCTTTGACGAGGTGAAAAAAAAAACGCATGCTCAGAATCAAGTATAAGACGGGAGCGCACGTTCTTGTAAAACTAGCATTTGTAATGGAGATAGCACATTCGTCACGCTGTAACGGACTGAAAAGCAGGAGGCTGAAAAGCGCGAATCGTCGCTCAACAAACTTTACTAACATGGAGGGTGGCACCATCCGAACGGAACTTCCCCTTTATAGTGCCGTCGTACGTGTTGTACGTCACTGCGCTTTGCTTGAACGTTTTTTTAAATGATCGTGTGTACGCAAGACAGGCTTGAGAGGAAACATGAAAAAAAACGACGAGAAAAACGTTGGTTTAAAAAATGGCATGAAAAACGATTGTGTGTACGCCGCATAAGAAGAACAATACAAATAACTGAAAGAATATTTCCCAGTTATTCAATTGGAAGCTGCGATTATCATGTAAAACATAAATACAAGAGCAACATTTTTGAAGAAGAAATCGCGCTAGCCCTGTGATCATTCAATATTAAATTGATAATAATCTGTAAACGGAATGTAAGTGATGATTAAACCACCAATATTCAAAATATTGAAAAATATCCCATACACATATAGCGGCACCCCCAGTTAGAAGGGCTGCTGGTATTGATATCTTGGGCCCTGTAGTGCACCGCTGTCAACCCCTGGCAATCGGCTTTACCCTCCCGTGGCACAGCTAGTAAGGGGAGATAGGACTGCTTGACCGGCAACTCTGGGTGACACAGTCCTATGGCAAACACACACAGTAAAATGTTTAAACTTCTATATAAAGTAAAAGAAGCAGACACCAATGTACTTGACCCAGGTATACTTACTGAAACCAATGGGCAAATAATAAACAAGAGTATACGATTATTTGCAGCTCCCTGCAATAAACAGTATTCAAACAAACAGAATAGACAGGTATTGCTATGCAACTCTACCGATACCCTTTTTCAGCTACTTCCCCTCGTGGGCAGACTGACGCCCAGCAATGTCTACCTATGCAGTCAGGCCTGACTGAACTAAATGGAAGTTCTGTAAAGGAATCTTCGCTAGCAAAACTCGGTGGTGCACTTGGTGAACAAAACGTTGTAATCCAACAGGGTAGTAGAAATACAGTATTTGTCTGTGAGCAAGTGCTCTCTCACCAACCGGACCAGTCCCAGTCCGTCTCCTCCGCCGATGCGTCTAGGCACATGGATCCATCGACATCGGGTCTTCGGTCCTCCTGGTACAGTACAGCAAGGATGAAAAGATGTCTCTCAGGTTCCACTAGGCTGGCGGAGGGCTGTTTGGAAGAAAATGCCCAGGCTTCAGGCCTGGGTTTTCAGCAGTCTCAGACAGAGTTCTTGCTTGCTAGCCGGGAGGTGTCCAAAGAGACAGAATAAACTCCGCTTCCCCTTTATAAAGTCCGCCCCAGCAGTCCCCGCGCGGGGCAATGCACCCTGGGTGCTGTAAGATGTCTTGGGAAATGTAGTCTCCGGATATTAAAAGGGAATACCCCGCTACACACAAATTAATATTGTGATAAATGAATCAATGATGATCAAAAAAGTCCACGACTGTGTTGGTTAATATAATCCCAAAAATTGTGTCCATAAATATGAAACCAAAAAAAAAAAAGAATTGTATAAAAAACTATGAATAAAATAACTGTACACCAGTGCTCTGTGAAAAATGTCCATACAGGTGTGAGATGTCGTATCCAAAATAAACGTGTTGAATCCACCACCAATCAGCAAAAATTACTTCTTACCAGCTTGCAACGATCCCCCATGACAGTGGATCAAAGGATGCATGTAATCCCAGCTTGACTCCAAGAAACAGCAGACACAATCACGGGTCCTTAGTAATAACAAGATAAAAGTAATGACTAGGCATGTAGGTAGTATAGGCTCCGCAGTCACTATGCAGTCCACGGTCACATGAGGAGCGGCGTCCCAGCGATGTAGTGACAGGGTGGCTGTAGATGGATTGTCCGAGGATGAAGCTGCAGGGAGATCCCTGTAAGTGTCTGGATGGCTGGGCAGAGCGCTGTGCAGCTTCGGTGATGTCCGGAAACCGGAACCGGAAGTGTGTGTCAGCGTGGAACACAGGCTCGGGAGGGTCCGTGAACCAGAAGTGACAGTGGACCAATCAGATGACGCGTTTCACAGCATCCGCTGTTTGTTTAGATCTTTTCAATATTTTTAATATTGGTGGTTTAATCATCACTTACATTACGTTTACAGTTTATTATCAATTTAACATATAATATGAGTTGGCCACTTACCAAAGGAAATGGACTCTAGATTATAAGAGTCATGAGCGCAGTATGGTAGAATATCCTTAAGACAGGAGTCATCAACCCTCTTTCCTTTGCAATGAAACGGGAGACCTCTGTGGCTTTTCTTTGGTGTCAAATGGGAACACTCACATAGGGAGTAATCAATGGTTCTTTGGCAAATCATGCATGTAAGATGAATTAAAGAAACTCCCATAGTGTGAAACCGTATAAGACTCCTTATCTTAAGGATAGTGATTGGACTATATCACTTCTAATTGGACTGTAATATTTATGGGACTTTATTTCTTTGTCATTTTAGAGTTGAATTTTTTTTTATTGATAATATAAACAGCAAGACAATAATATGACAGATATATCAAGTAATGTAAAGCGGCAACGAGCGGGCCAAATGGCTATCGCCTACAGCGGCGCACATGCCCTAAATCAGCATAAACAGAAATACAAAGTATATCGAACAATGAATATTCCGGGGAGAAAAAAAAAGGAAGGAAGGAAAAAGAAAGGAGAAGTAAGGAAAAAGAAAGAAAAGGTTGGCAGAGGAGGAGTAGAGGAGGGGGAAAGGAGAAAGAGAATCTGCTGGGAAAGTATGGACGAAGCATAATATTGGAATCAACTTATGGGAGACATCATCATACATGGAGAACAATTCAAAGCAGAGGTTGAGCTGAACCAGGGGGGGTGGGGAGCATTAAAGCCAGGGTATCGGAAGAGAAGAAGCACAGCCAGAGAGTCCACAGGACCATATGTTTGTCAAAGGTATTATTGTCAAGTGCCAGCATCTCCTCCATTCTCATAATATCATTCATGGTGGAAACCCAGATGGACAATGGAGGAGTTGTGGCAGTTTTCCAGAAAAGCTGGATAAGTTGCCGGGCCGCAGACAGGAAGAAACGAAGGAGACATCGTTTCTGGGAGGCTATCGAGCCTGGTAACATAGAAAGGAGGGCGATCTCTGGGGTTTGTTGTACAGAGTCCTCATAAATAACATTGTAGACCTGAAATACCTGATACCAGAAGGGTCGAATCCATTCACACTCCCACCAGACGTGAAGATACGTGCCTGTGGCTGATTGCATCGCCAGCAGGTGGGAGGGGTAGATGCGAAAATTCTATGCAGTGTAGCGGGGTCCCTGTACCATCTGGAAAGAATATTGAATTTCTTCTCCTGTGAGTAACAGGAGATAGAGGATTTGTGTGTGTAGTGGAACGCCATCTGACAATCCGCTCTGGAGGGTTTTTTTCCCACGTCTGCTGACCACATCCTGGTGTAAGGAGGCAGGTCATCCTGTGTAAGGGCTTGTATTAAGCTATAGATGGAGGAGAGTAGATGTCTGGGCAAATCGTGGAGGGAGCATAAACGTTCAAATTCCGAGAGCGGGCAATGTATTTGGGAGGAAAGAAACAAGTGTTTTGTGAAAGATGCCAAATGGAGGGCGGTGATCCAGTCGCATGTGTCCGCAGGGACGATCGGGGTCCCCACTTCCGGGTGGATAAAAGTGTAGGCCTGAGGCCAGGAGGAGCGATGAAATGATCCCAAGGCAGGGACCCCAATGCCCCGGGGAAAGGCTGGGTTGTCGAATAGGGAGGATAGAGGGGAAGGATCTGAGGAGGGGACCCCACATAATCCTCGCCGGTACCAGAGTGTAAGGACAGCAGTAGTTAGGGGCGAAACACAAGATAGGCTCGGGAAATTATCTTTATAGCCCCCCATAGGAGGGCACGGAGGTCCACCGGGGCCAGGTCCTGTTCTACCATTACAGAGGCTTTCCGAAGAGGGCGTGGGAACCATTCCAATGTGCGAGCCATGAGAGTAGCTTTGTAGCATAGATCATAGTCAGGAAGTCCCGCACCCCCTGCAATTTCGGCCGGGTGAGTAATTTATGTTTGACTCTGGACATTCCCCGATTCCAGATAAACCGAATGGAGAGGGAGTGTAGGGCAGAGAAAAAGGATTTAGGAATTAATACCGGTACGGTTTGAAAGAGGTAAAGTAACTTGGGTAAGGTGTCCATTTTGAGGGTGTTGATTCGGCCAAACCAGGGAAGAGCAGAGCCCCCCCAGGAAGCTAAATCTTTACGGAGTCGGGAAAGGAGAGGGATGTAGTTCAATGCAAACAGTTTAGACAGGTCCACAATTATCATTATGCCTAGATATGAAATGCCCTTGGTCTGCCATTGGAAAGAATAATTGGAGCGCAGGGAGGACATTGCGGGAGCTGGCAGGGAAACATTGAGGGCCTCCATTTTGGAGATGTTTAGCTTAAAATTGCTGAAAGAGCCAAATTGTTTACACTCGGAGAAGAGTGAGGGGAGGGTCGTATGTGGTTGGCGTAGATCAATATGTCATCCGCATAAAGGGACAATTTATGGTGTGCAGAGGGGGTTTGGACTCCTTGAATGGAGGCGTTCTGACGAATGGCACACGCCAGCTGTTCAACTACAATGACAAATAGGAGGGGGGAAAGAGGGAAACCCTGGCGTGTACCATTCGATATGTCGAATGCCTCCGACGAGGTGCCATTCACCAAGACGGAAGCAGAGGGGTGTGAGTAGAGAGACATAATTTTGGTGACAAAAGGGGATCCGAGGCCTAATTGTTCTAGCGAGAGGCGTAGAAAGCGCCAATTAACTCGATCAAAAGCTATTTTCGGCATCAAAGGACAGGAGGCAGGCTTGCAGGTGATGACGTTGAATATATGAGATGAGATTGATTGTTTTGGTCGTGTTTTCCCGGGCTTCCCTGCCAGGAACAAAACCGACCTGATCCCTGTGAATAATCCCTGGCAAAAGTGGTGAGAGCCTATTAGCGAGGACCTTCGCAAATAATTTCAGGTCTATGTTTAATAAGGATATAGGGCGGTAGCTACTGCATTGAGAGGGGTCCTTGCCTGGCTTCAGAAGGATGGAGACATTGGCTGATAGGAGGTCCCTAGAGGGATGGGTGGAGCTATCTATGGTATTGATGGCACAGGTTTGGAATGGTAGTAGTAGGGGCACAAACATTTTATAGAATCAGGGGGTGTACCCATCCGGACCCGGACATTTGTCCAATTTTAGACAAAACAGAAAACCCCCTTGGAGGTGGGACTTTATGAGTGACTGAAAACACACAGGAGTATATAAAAAATATAAATTTAATAAATGAGTACAAAAGTACAAAGACAATCTGAATAAAAAACACATGGAATATGTACAAATCCAGAAAGCTAAATAAATTGATAAAGAGAAGGTTGGACATTTATGATCAGACCCAACAGCTGTTTCGGTAAACCCTTCTTCGGGGGATTTGTAGACATAAAGGTCAATAGTTGTCTATGGAGAGACAAATTCTGTTAGATATATAGTCATAGTGTGGATTGGTGTCTTATTATATACATGTACAGAAAAAAATATATAATTCATAATAAATGTTTGCTTACAGGGATTTCCAAAATTGGTTCGACATTCCATGTGTCAACAGGTCACGTGCATTGTTAATGATGTAAACATGGGGCGAAAAACAAAGAACACCCCATAAGGGGAGGCTCAAGTATTGAGAGAATCCAGAGGCCTTCAGCAAGGGTCCCCAGATGAGGGGAGACGGCGGGACTGAGGAAGACCCTATATATATTAATGAGTCTATATTCTGAAGAACATTAAAAAAAAGGGGGGGAGAGACAAAAAAAGAGAGAAGAGGTAAATCAGCATGCCCGCAGTTAATACTTAAACCCCCTATCCTAGCCTTGACTAGAACCAGGGGGAGGATGTGCATTATATGTAAAAATCTACCAGTATAGTAGAACACCTCCAAGTGACAGAGTAGATGATGGGACTTGAAGAAAACTTCACCAATAGAGGGAGTCCTCCGTTAAAGAAAGATGCATCAATTATGCATTACTATAACAGTGAAGCAACTGTATGAGAGTCCCACTATTCCACTTCGAGAGAACAGTATCTAAAAAAATAATTAAGAGTAAAAAGGAAATTAAGGCGATCGTAGGGTCAGGGCATAGATAGTAGATAATATAGCATGCTGCCTCAAAAAAGCTTTGTCTCAACAAAAAAATACCTGTGTGGGTCCTCAGTATCTAATCGACCGCCATGTCCAATGCCTCGTGGGGACCAATACTGGTCATCGAGGGCTTTAAATGGCGTCAAATGGGTGGCCACGCATGCGTGAAGGGACGCAGAAAAAGACGGAAGCGTAATGACGTTATTGCGCAAGGCGTTGCATAGAGATGACGCATGCCGTATTGAAATAGGAAAGCGTGACAGATCGTAAAAGGAAGTAAGCCTATACAGAAAGGCATCATTATCTAAAAACGATACCTAAGAGGACGCAAACATAGTGCAAAGTATAAGCTGACCTGGTTGCAAAGAATCTGAACAGAAAAGGGGAGGGAAAAGGGGATTGCTGGTTAGTAAAAATTATATGCAAAAAAGTGAAAATAACAATGCGCTACCCTTAAAAAAAGCAAACACAGTGCTAATAATTCATATGTGTTCACATACATAGAAAGTACAAAAAAATATAATAAAATAAAAAATAAAATAAAAAACACCAAAGTCCTGTGCTGGAAAGATATCAAGAGTGACACCTGTGCAAAAAAGAGAAATATATATACACAGAAAAAATCGAAAATATCAATGAGATTAGTTCATATAAAAAATGAGCAACCACATCTGCTGGTATATGTGTAGTGCAATCTTCTATGCGTTTGTAGGCGAAAACCTCCACATCCAAATTGTTCAGATAATATATAGAAGAAATGGCAGCTTACCGTAAGAGGCGACGAAACGCAGCGTCGGGTGGAGCTGCCAAACGTGACGTCACTACGCTACAGCTGATCGGCACAGACTGCAGCTGAGTACTAGTATCGGTTTTGTTTGAGCTTACTGCTCTGGATTTAAAAACCTGTAATGTGACCCATTTTTTTACCCAGGATCAATAAAGGGTATCCTATTTTAAAGGATTACTGCACCATGAGGTTTTTATTTTCTTTCTTCCCTTTTTATCAAAACTCATTGCGCTGCATGAGCTAATTGCTTCAGCTGATACCTGGAGGGAGATCCCTTTTCCTATCTTGGAAGAAAACCCAGGAGGGGGAAGTTACTATCTGTTTCCAGTGTCTCTTGGCTGACTGATCGGTGGGATTAATATACGAGTTGAGCCCCTATAGATCTCCGTAATAGAGATCCATTTGATCCGGTAAGCTGCCATTTTTTCTATATATTTGAACAATTTGGATGTGGAGGCTTTCGCCTACAAACGCATAGAAGATTGCACTACACAAATACCAGCAGATGTGGTTGCTCATTTTTTATATGAACTAATCTCATTGATATTTTCGATTTTTTCTGTGTGTATATATATTTCTCTTTTTTGCACAGGTGTCACTATTGATATCTTTCCAGCACAGGACTTTGGTGTTTTTTATTTTTTATTTTATTTTTTATTTTATTATATTTTTTTGTACTTTATATGTATGTGAACACATACGAATTATTAGCACTGTGTTTGCTTTTTTTAAGGGTAGCGCATTGTTATTTTCACTTTTTTGCATATTTATATAGTTTTTATTCCAGCTATTATTACTTTTGCAGCACCCATCAATTTATTCAATCATATAGACTATTATCATATATTTGAATAGTCCTTCTTTACTCATTTTTAATCACGGTTAGCGCGGATTTTTCTTCTTTTACAGTAAAAATTATATATATGTATATTCGAATAGATCGCCGTACAGAGCTGGACTGGATCATTACAGTATAGGTCATGGCCGAAGGCCATATTATGATCTAAGGTAACGATCATTAGTGATTCAATAGAGATGGTGGAACCTATAATCATTATGTGCATGGAATGTAGCCTGCACACAAAAAATAAATAAATGAACCATAATTTTATATACCAACTGTTGAACATATCAACAAGAATATATACATACAGCTAGTAATTATCATGCATATGATCCCTCCTCCTATTAAAAACTGTTGGAACAGATATGGGCAAGACAGGTCAGCAAAATAAAAAGCAAAACCCAGGAAGTTGTCTCATTAAAGGGGGCCCCCCGCGCGCTAGATGCCCGCCGCCATCCCAAAGTGATGACAGCCGGCAGATAACGCATGCCGACGCATTAATGCAAATGAATGCATCAAAGAGGGGGAAGAGAAAGTGTCCCAAGGCCAAGAAAATCGGAACCCCAATCAAACTAGATCAGGGACCGATTGGTCATTGGGTCACCTCACCCCCTAACGTGCGCCGTGTGAAGGACAAAGGATCAATCAAAAGCCAAATAGAACAAATGCATATGAGACGAAGACACATAGAATGAGGAAAGGGGTGGGGGGGGAATAGTTGTGATTACGTGTCATTGATTGAATAGACATCCAGTACTATCAATAATATGTCATATTGCATGTACTTCTACTCTTCCCAGCCACCAGAGGAGAAGCCCTCAAGAAACGGACGGTAACTGATGAGTTCATTCAACCCCGGTGGCATGGTGGCATTTAAAGTGAAAATCCATCTAGTCTCTCTTTGTAAAAGAGTTCTGTTCCAGTCACCTCCTCTATTGCTGGGATGTATCCTATCTAGAATTAAGAATTTTATTCTAGGGATTCTACTATTATGGATGTCTCTAATATGATGTCCCAAAGGCAAATTTGGATCGCATTTCTTCATACACGTAATGTGCCTAGCTGCTCTTTTAAAGAAAGGTTGTTTGGTTTTACCAATATAAAATGCCCCACATTGGCACGAGAGTAGATAAACGACTCCTTCTGTTTTGCAGTTAGCAAAGTGAATCGCTTGAAAAAAAAATCCATTTGGTAGTTTGATATACTCCTGTGTGTTTTCAGTCACTCATAAAGTCCCACCTCGCAGGGGGTTTTCTGTTTTGTCTATTCAATTAGGGATGTGGTGACTGACAAACACTGACAACTTTGCAAATGTTGGGTTTCTTCTTTGTCCAATTTTAGTCCCTTGATGGTGCCTAGAAATTCTGGCGCCACCAAGGGCTTGTCCAGATCAGAAGACTCTTGGGGGTCAATCGTGGGTAGGGCAGTTTCCTCTATATAAGCCTCTGTGGCAACTAGTGAAGTGGACGCACGAGGGAGATTATACAACTGGGTATAGAAGTCCCAAAACGAGGAGGAAATGCCTTGTGTATTAAAGACTTTGGACTGGTCCGGGATTAGTGATAAAGGGAATAGAGTGGCGAAGTGGTCTAGGATGGATAACCCGGGCCAGGTGCTGACCACACTTATTGGCCACAGAATAGTCAAAGATGCTGGCTGGATCTCGGGCTATGAGGGAGTGGGAGCCTAGTAATTGAAGGAGGTTGCGTCGGGCGTTGGATAATGTCACAAAAGTGGAGGACTCTAATGTTTGTTTATGAAGGAATTCTAGTTCCCAAATGGTGATCAAGAGGCGTCTGATGTCATCCGATCTAATCTTTTTTAGGCGAGAGACATTCTGTATGAGTATGCCTCGGACCACACATTTCAGAGCTTCCCATTGGTTGAGTTCTTTGTCATTTTAGCATGGCAGTTTTATGTTTGTATATGCTGTTTACAATCTTATCTGTATTTGTTTTTGCGGCTTTCCAATTTTGGTTCATCTGCACAATAACTTTGAAATTTAACTACACTGTAAATTAGGAATGCTTTCAGAAATAAAAGTGTTAATACATTTTTTCAATTAATAAAATGGAAAGTAAATGAACAGAAGAGAAAACTAAATCAGTATATGGTGTGACCAACCTTTGCCTTCAAAACACCATCAATTCTTCTAGGTACATTTTCACACAGTTTTTAAAGGAGCTCAGCAGGTAGGTTGTTCCAAACATCTTGGGGATCTAACCACAGATCTTCTGTGAACGTAGGCTGCCTCAAATCCTTTTATCTCTTCATGAAATCCCAAAAAGATTTAATGATGTTGACATCATGGCTCTGTGGGGGCCAAACCATAACTTCCAGGACTCTTTTATTCTTTTTGCGGAAGATGGTTCTTAATGACATTGGCTGCATGTTTGGGGTGGTCGTCCTGCTGCAAAATACACTTTGGACCAGTCACATGCCTCCCTGATGGTATGACATGATGGATCAATATCTGTCTTTATTTCTTAGCTTTGAGGACAGCATTGGTCCTCTCCAAATCTCCAAATCTTTTTGCAGAAATGCAGCTTCAAACTTGCAAGGAGCCTCCATCATGCTTCACTGTTGCCTGTAGATACTCATTAATGTACCACTCTCCAGACCTTTGGCAAGCAAGCTACCTCCTGCTACAGCCAACTATTTTAAATTTTGACTTATCAGTCCAGAGCACCTGCTGCCATTTTTCTGCACCCCTTTTCTTATGTTTTTGTGCATTGTCGAGTCACTTAGCCTGGTCTCCACATCAGAGGAATGGCTTTTTGACTGCAATTCTTCCATGAATACCACTTCTGGTTAAACTTCTCCGGACAGTAGGTGGGTGCACCTGGGTCCCTACTGGTTTTCACCAGGTCTGCGCTGATGACACTGTTTGATCTCTTCTGATGTCGAAGGGAAATAAGCATGATGTGTCTTTTATCTGCATTAAGTTTCCTTGGCTGACCACTGCTTCTACGGTCCTCAACGTTGCCCATTTCTTTGTGCTTCTTCAGAAGAGCTTGAACATCACAACTTGAAACCCCAGTCTGCTTTGAAATGTTTGTCTGTGAGAGACCTTGCTGATGCAGTAAAACTAACCCTGTGTCTTGTTGCTGTGCAAAGTCTTGTCATGGTGTATGGTTTATGGCTTGTGGCATGATACTCCACACCCCGGTTTTAAGCCAGGGTCTAGGAACACAGCTGTTTCTGTTTCAGTTAGTAACTGTGTTTTAACCTACATATCAAATTGATGATCATTAGCCCTTGCTTGGTATAACTGGTTAATCATACACTTCACTCTAATCCTACAAAATCCCTGACATTGTGCAAGTATATAAAGTGTGCAAGTGTAATGCCGCGTACACACGGTCGGAATTTCCGAGGAAAAAATTCAGACGGAATTTTTTCATCGGATATTCCGACCGTGTGTATGCCCCATCGGACTTTTTCCGTCGGAAATTCCGACGGAGTTAGAAAGAGAACAAATTTCTATCGGAAATTCCGTTATTCTGTTTGGAACTCCGACTGCGAAAAAAAACACGCATGCTCGGAAGCATTGAACTTGATTTTTCTCGGCTCGTCGTAGTGTTGTACGTCACCGCGTTCTTGATGGTCGGAATTTAGTGTGACAGTGTGTATGCAAGACGGCTTGAACAGAATTTTTGCGGAAAAATCCGTCTGAGTTTATCCCGACGGAAAATCCGACCGTGTGTATAAGGCATAAGATTTGATTCTGGTCTGAAGCCAAAGGGTAGCCACACCAAATCTTGATTTTGATTTAGATTTTTCTTCTGTTCGCTAACTTTGCATTTTGTAAATTGATAAAAATAAAGAATAATATATTTATTTTTGTACGCATTCCTACGTTACAACATTTCTTCACACCTAAAACGTTTTCACAGTACTGTATATACATGTTTTTTACGCAGGTTAGTCAGCATAGATGTTGGGAGGGGATAGTGGACATTTTTAAGACTTGTTAGGTTCAGGATGGAATTCTACTTTAAGCCCACCCACTTCATAAATCGATCAAAGAATGCCATTAGATTCTTTGTATATGTAAATTGTAAGCTGAAATGTATACGATATATTAGAAATTAATTCTGAAACCCAGGCAATAAATTAATATACAGTTGAAACTAATATATGGACTTTTTTAGGTAGCTCTCTGCTCTCCCTCTTCCCCCCGTCAGCATGTACCCTGCAACAGAGCCTGGATGGCTCCTAGTTCTGGCCATCTTGATATACAGTACAGGAGGTTACAGAACATGAATAAAAAGACCAACTTAGATGGAGACATTACAGAGGTGGCCAATTCTTAGTTTACATTTTCTGACCTGTGCTGGATAGCTGTAACATGCCTGCTTCACCTCTTCACAGTATAAGTTTTCTGTCATATTTGTTACAAGTGTAGCGGGTATATACTTCTCAAAGTGTTTAATTCTGGTGAAGACATCAGTGATGTCTAGTTCCCTGCAGCCCAGCAGGTGGCGCTGTCACTTTGGGCCGGGGTTGAACCATCGCTGCAGTGCCGTACCCTTTGTGACCTCTCGCAGCAGTTGTACGGCGGGGCAGGGAACCCACTGTGCTTGCTGGGAGAGGGTATAAAGGGGGCGGACATCTTTGCCACGAGGTTCGAGTCCCAGGCACCTTCAGCCTGAGGGCTGCTGTCCGCGGTCGGTGTCCAGGCGGCCTAGGCCTGGACACTTGGAGTTCGTGTTCCATCCCAGACACCTTCAGTCTGGGGTGAGGTACTCAGCCGGAGGCCTGGGGCCCAGTACCTTCCGCTGGGTCCCGCAAGGGAGGGATTGTCCTAGGGTGCCCCGGGCGTTGGGCACCCGAATCCAGAGGCGTAAGGGACCGGAGGAGGGATTCATCCGAAGATCTGTTGCAGCATATTGCCAGTGCTGGGTGAACCTCTGGAGACTGCCCGGATGGATATCTTTCCCAAACAGGGGCCAAGTTCATAGAGGAGGGTGGTTCATGTTCTATGACCGGTGGCAGCGGTCCAACTTAGGTCAGTGGCAGAGACCTGCTATTAGGCCTGTGGCAGGGGCCTCAACAGTTCATCCGGTCGGTGGCAGCGACCAATCTCACGGTCGGTGGCAAAGACCGTGCGCCAGGCCTATTCGCTTGCAAAGGGATAGGAGAGTTTATTTGTGCCTGGGCCTACTCGTATCCACACCCCTGTCTGTCTGTTACTGAAAGTTCACTATTATGTTCACCCTGGCAATGGAGAAATAAGAGTGTTGGACTTTTAATTGGTGTGGGGCTCTCTTACTGGCAGACACATCCACGGAACAATTCGGAGGCTTCGTATGCAGTGAACAGATCCGGAGGTAATTCAAGTGACTTTGCTCAACCCTCTTATACATACGAGGGGAGAGCTTGGCGTAGTGTTCCTGCACTCTCCTCTCCCAGGTACCCCTAGACAAAACCAGCCAACCAGGCGATAAGAAACGGAGAGGGAGAGTGAGGCCACTACACAAGTGTGCCCTAACTAGAAAATCTGAATAATTGCATGTAAAGTAAGACGGTGATTTGTGGGTCTAAAACTATTTAGTGAACAGAATATGTGATCTGTGACATGTTTGCTCTTTTTTAGGTGAATGGTCAAAATGTGGTGAAAGTTGGACACCGACAAGTAGTGAATATGATTCGGCAGGGAGGAAACAACCTAATGGTAAAAGTTGTCATGGTGACCCGAAACCCTGAAATGGAGGATGCCATGAGAAAAAAAGGTATGCTAGACTTTTATTTAGGTTTTATTACTATTACCATCTAGTTACAGATTTTTTGATATTGTGAGGAATAAACTGTTATCAGATAAAGGTTGGGTCCTTTTTGATCTTAACATTTTTGCTGATGCTGTTGTTGAGTTTCGACACCAAGAACATAAGAAAAGTCAACCCCTTCCCTTGCCCAAACCCAATACATTTAATAAGATGTAAAATCAGCCATTGAGTACATTTTATAAGTATCTAATGTGTGTATTTATATTGGTACATACATATACAGCAGAGATATGAAATTAGCGGACCTCCAGCTGTTGCCAAACTACAAGTCCCATCATGCCTCTGCCTCTGGGTGTCATGCTTGATGCTGTCAGAGTCTCGCTATGCCTCATGGGACTTGTAGTTTGGCAACAGCTGGAGGTCCGCTAATTGCATATCCCTGATATACAGTATATATGTGTGTGGATATGCACAGTATTAACATGTACTGTATTTACTGCTGTTGGCCAAGATTTACAATGTAAAACTTTGTTATATTAAATACAATGATAATAAAGTATCTAATCTAAACAAATCTATGGGCCCTTTCACGCAGGCACCGTCTGTTTCGATCAGCAGGAGATCTGTCTGCTGATCAGAGCTGAACAAGGTGGATGTCAGGTCTGTGTCCACTCATTTTCTGCAGAGCCGACACGGGCAGACCTGGCTGTGCTCTATTAATATTATTATTATACAGGATTTATGTAGTGCCAACAGTTTGCGCAGCGCTTTTGCAACATGAGGGCAGACAGTACAGTTACAAAACAATTCAATACAGGAAGAATCAGAGGGCCCTGCTCGTTAGAGTTTACAATCTAGAAGGGAGGGTCAAGTGAAACAAAAGGTGATAACTGTGGGGGATGAACTGATGGAGAAAATGAAAATACAGTTGTTAGGTGTGGGTAGGATAGGCTTCTCTAAAGAGGAGGGTTTTCAGGGATTGTCTAAAAGCTAATAGAGTAGGAGATAGATGGACAGATTGGGGTAAGGAGTTCCATAGGATTGCAGAGGCTCTGGAAAAGTCCTGGAGGAGAGCATAAGAGGAGGTGACGAGGGAACTAGCGAACAGGATGTCTTGAGAGAAACAAAGGGACCGATTAGGTTGCTATTTTGAGATTAGATTACTGATGTAGCTGGGGGCTAAATTGTGGATGGCTTTGTAAATTGTTGTTACTATTTTAAATCTAATTTGTTGGGTGAGTGGGAGCCAGTGAAGAGATTGACAGAGAGAAGTAGCAGACACAGAGCGATTGGTAAGGTGGATGAGTCTGGCAGCATCATTCATGATAGATTGAAGGGGGGGTAGACTATGTAGAGGTAAGAGATGACCAGGGAGTGAATTTAGAGCATTGTTGTGTCAGTGGTTAGAAAGGGGCGTATTTTGGAGATGTTGCGGAGGTTGAAGCAGCAAGATTTGCATAGTGATTGGACGTGGGGGTTAAAGGAGAGTTCAGAGTCCAGGACTACACCTAGGACCTTGGCATGCGGGGATGGGGTGATAGTTGTGCCATCGATTTTGACAATGCGATCAGGGGAAGGTGCACGTGGTGGAGGAAAAATTATAAGTTCTGTTTTGGATAGATTAAGTTTGAAGAAGTGGTGTGACATCCAGACTGATATATCTGTTAGTAAATTAGTGACACGTGAAGAGACTGAGGGAGTGAGCTGAGGGTTAGAGAAATATATTTGGGTGTCATGAGCGTAGAGATGGTATTGGAAGCCATGGGAGGCTATCAGTTGACCCAGGGAGGAGGTGTAAATTGAAAATAGGAAAGGTTCAAGAACAGAACCTTGGGGGAACCCAACAGAGAAAAGAAGAGGAGAGAAGGAAGTAAAATTGTAAGTAACACTAAGACCCCATTCACACTGAAGCAGCGCTAAAGTGCCGGTAGTTTTTGCTGTGCTTTAGCGGCGCTTTTCGGGCACTAGCGGGATGTTTTTTTTAAGATCACGTGGCAACGGCACCTTAAAAAAAAAGGAAAAAAGAACAGTTTTGCAACGCTTTGAAAGAGCTTTTAAGGCGCTTTGGAAGCACTGCCCATTGATTTCAATGAGCAGGGGCATTTTGGGAGCTCTATTTATAGAGCTCCCAACCCACCTCAAAGATGCTGCTTGCAGGACTTTTGTAATGTCCCGCTAGCCCACCCCCATGTGTGAAAGCACACATTGCAATGAATGGGAGGCAGTTTTCAGAGGCTATTTCTAGCGCTAAAATGCCTAAAAACTGCCTCAGTGTGAAAGGGGTCTAAAGGTGCGGTTGGATAAGTAGGAAGAGAACCAGGGAAGAGTACAATCATGGAGTCCAAAGGTTTCGAGTTTTTTGAGGAGGAGGGGATGGGCAACCGTATCAAAGGCAGCAGAAAGGTCCAGAAGTAGGAGTACAGAATAGTGTCCATTGGTTTTGTCCGTTAGTAGATTGTTTGTTAGTTTTAGGAGAGAAGTTTCTGTGGAGTGTTGAAGACGAAATCCAGAGTGAAGTGGATCAAGAAGGCTATTCTTGGCAAGGTGGTCACTCAGCCTGTTGTAGACCAGACGTTCAAGGAGTTTGGATTAAAAGAGGAGCAAGGAGATGGGACGTAGGTTTTTAAGATTGGTTGGGTTCAGTGAGGGCTTTTTAAGTATGGGGCTGACTAGTGCATGTTTTAGAGAGTTGGGGAAGATGCCAGAAGAGAGGGAGAGATTGAAGATGTGGGTTAGAGAGGGTATAATAGAGCCAGAGGGTAAACATAGCATTTGCGAGGGAACAGGATCCAGAGGGCAGGTGGTTAGCTATGAACAGCCAGGAGTAAACAGACTCTGCTATCTGTTTACATCTGGCTACTGGTCCACTCAAATGAAAGGACACAGTCCTCCTAAACAGTGGCGTCACTAGGGTTGGTGTCACCTGGTGTGGCAAAACATAGTGTCACCTGTGACGGATCTCGGATACCCCAGGTGGGCACATCCGCCAGACCTGTGTCTCCTATCCTCCAAACGCACCCGCAGCCTGCAGATTCGCCATAACCAGCCCTTAACCCCTCAATCACGAGACAATCAACACAGGTGTTGAGGGTTAAACATGCAGAGCATCAACTCCTTATTAAATACAAAACATACACTTTTACACACAGTTAGGGACACTCCCCTTAGCCTTGTCATAGAGGGGGGTAGGGGACAAGGAAGAACCAATGGGAACTGAACACTTGTACATTGAAACAGAGACTACAGTTAAACATAAAGGGATTATGGTAAGAAGGCAGCCCCTCAATACACATCCCCTGCTGAGAGATGTCTCCAGTCCAGACCATTGTCTACATGCTCTGAACCAACACAATTAAACACAGCAACAAGAAGGGGGCGGGTGGGGGAGAAGGGATGTAGCATTACATTACATTATCTCAATGCCAGCTTTGCCCCAAGTCTCTCAGTCTGTTCTGGGCCATAATCTGTGGGTAAGAGGCCAGCCCACAGTCCCTTCCAAAACACGCAGTGACAGTGGGTTCTGTCACATCACACCCCCTCTATCCTGCCCAGCGCCCTGCAGGCAGCGCATGGTCACGGGGTGCACCTCAAAATGGCCCCTGTAAATCATAGCATAGGGTGGTATAGGGCAAGCTGGGGTGATATAGGGCAGGTTGGGATGGCATAGGACAGGTTGGGGTGGCATAGGGCAGGCTAGGTTGGCATAGGGCAGGCTGGGGTGGTATAGGGCATGTTAGGGTGGTATAGGGCAGGTTAGGGTGGCATAGGTCAGTTTGGGGTCGCATAGGGCAGGTTGGAGGGATATAGGGCAGGTTGGGGTAGCATAACAGGTTGGGGTGACATAGGTCAGGTTGGGGTGACATAGGGCAGGTTGGGGTGGCATAGGGCAGGTTGGGGTGACATAGGACAGGTTGGGGTGGCATAGGCCAGGTTGGGGTGGTATAGGGCAGGTTAGGGTGGCATAGGCCAGGTTGGGGTGATATAGGGCAGGTCAAGACTGTGCTGTGCAGTAACTTACAGAATCATTCCTGGCTGCAGATGAAGACCCCTGTGTGGTTTTGGTTTGAATGAATGTGTGGTTGGTGTCCGTGGCATGATAACGTTATCATTTCTTACAATGTATGGTGGAGGTATCGTTTTTTTAACTTTTATACGGTGGAATTATTTAAAATAAAGTAATTTACATTTTTGACATAAAAATTCTTGTTCCTCTTTGACGAATCCTGTCTGGGCTGTTTGCCCTCTCTTTCCCCCTTTTTTTCATATGCAGATGAAGACCCGGGCGGGGCTGCTGAGTCCTCGCCTCCTATCTCCTTAAGCTGCGGGATCAGCCATAGTGAAGGAGTCTATGGGAGGAGTGAAGGAGGCAGCCACACCCCCAGCTCAGCCCACCAACTCGGGACTGATATTGAAGATCCCAGAGGGGCTGAGTGACAGCTTAACCTGATGGGGGAGTGTCATAGCCAGCCTTGCTCCCCCGCATGGCTTGCAAAATAATTGTATAATACATTGCTTAGCGGCGGGCGGCGGCCCCGGTGTCACCCCTCTGGCGGGTGTCACCCGGTGCGGCCCGCACCCCCATAGCAAAGCCTCTGTTCCTAAAAAAATTTAACGGGCCTGTTCGAACCCAGAGGTACACCCACTGGTTCATACTGACAGGTGGACCTGATTGGATTGCCCAAATGAAAGGGCAAACAATAGTTGTCACCACATATTTCATTGGAAACACACACCGTTCACAGTATCTACTATAGCTATTCTAACCTTTAAGACCTTTTGTGACATTCGTTGCCGTGCCTAGACAGGAATATTCAGAGTTTAAAATATGGTAGCCTTTACAGAGGCAAATTGGTTGATTTTTAAATATCGCTTTATGAATAGAAGAATGATACAAGACAATATTTACGGAAAAAATATTTAAAAATAGCCAATTGCAACACTAAAATAAATGGGAGTAAAAATGAAAGGTACTTAGAAAAGTTTTCTTATGCCGCGCACACACGATTGGAAATTCCGACAAGAAAACCGTGGATTTTTTTTCCGAAGGAATTTCGGCTCAAACTTGTCTTGCGCACACACACGGTCACACAAATGTTGGTCGGAAATTCCGACCATCAAGAACGCAGGACGTACAACACTACGACGAGCCGAGAAAAATTAAGTATAATGATTCAGAGCATGCGTCAAATTGATTACGAGCATGCGCAGCACTTTTGTGCATCGGAAATGGCTACACACGGTCGGAATTTCCGAAAAAAGTTTTTCCGTCTGAAAATTTGAGAACCAGGTCTCAAATTTTTGTGGGCGTAAATTCCGACAGAAAAAGTCAGATGGAGCCTACACATGGTCGATTTCCGACCAAAAGCTCACATCGGACTTTTCTTGTCGGAATTTCCGATCGTGTGTACGTGGCATTAGTCTTTGGTTCCTTTTCAGACTTAAAGTAAGTAAGTTCGACACTGGCCTTCAGAAATAACTCTTATCATTCTGGCATGGTTCCGGTGGAAAACAAGAGCCACGAGCTACAGATGTTGCCATCTTTTCTAGTCTCTGATGAGGGTGCTTTCAAAAATTACATAATCAATCAAAGAATCTGAGGGGTGTTGAAGTGTTTTATGATGATCCAACGGATACTCCCTCAATGTCAATTTTTCTAACTGTATCAATATTTCTGAATGACCATGTTTTATGATCTGATAACCAATGTGTCATTGAATAGTATAAAATCATGATTTGATCAACATCAAACATGAGATTTTTCTTTTGCATATTCTTCTTAGGCAATGTAATGTGTCTCATTTGACTTCTGGACATTATACCATAGGCATGTTTGGTATTGAACTGATTGTTATTCTCTTAAATGTAACGCCCTGGGGTTTGGTCAGGGAGCTCCTGACCAAATTCCTTGTCAGGGGTAGCTACCATAGTTAATATGTTAGAGATCCATTGATTTCTCCCTAAGTTTGGCCTTGTTGTACTTTTCTCTTCTACCACTAGGTGGCCGGGCACTTGGTGGTACTAGATATGAGAAGGACAACTCAAGGTCAGGTTATGGGTATATGGGGTATCTTAGCCAATGGGCAGGGGTTTTCCTGAATCCCTTGGCTTGCTGGGAGAGCCTATATATTCGGGTGGAGTCAGGTGATCTGTGTTCTCTGCCACCCGGATTGCCGTCTGGGTGGACGTGTGTCGTCTGCCCCGGGCTGCTAGGCCAGAGATTGGGCCTATCCCGGGGCCATCTGGCTGCCAGGCTGTGTAAGGGCCTATCCAGAAGTAGGAGGGCAGCGCAGGGTTGGGACGAAGGGACCAACCACCTTTACCAGGGACCACAGTAACTGAAGCAAATACCGGAGCAGTATTCTCATCGAACGGGCACGGTGGAGAATTGGGAAACTTCAGGCGGTGATCAAGTCAGGGACCCAACCAGCGGAGGTGACGCTTGCAGAGCAGCCTTGTGTGTCAAGTTAGGGACTGAGCCAGTCAGCAGGGGTGAAGCTTGAGGGTATCTGAAGTGCCAAGCTAGGGACTCAGCAGGGAAGCGTGGGTAGCGCTTGACGGAGATACCACCACAAAGCCTTGAGGAGCTTACGGGATTCAGAGTTAATGAATCAGAGGGTCCAGTGAGAGACCAGGAGCTCAAGGGGCTGAAGAACTACAAGTAGAAGTTGTAGAAAAACTGAGAGAACTGTTACATTTGAATTAGGAACTGTTAAGTTCTGTAGGCATAGGGGACTGCAAACCTGCATGTGCAGAAGTGGCACCTTGCTGGGGTCTTTCCCTGTACGGCTGTCCTCCTTTGAAGCCTCGGAATCTGCCTATTAAAATTGCAACTACCTAAGGGGGTCCTGGCCCCAACCCTCTTTCCCTTGCAAATTATAAAAGGAATGTTAAAAGAAATAAAACCTTTTGCATCCAAGAAGTGTCTGGTGCCCAATGACTTTTACCACCTTTGCACCCACTATGCCTCACAATCCACTACATATTGAAGGATGTTAGCGGTCTGTGGTTTCCATTAGACTGGAAGAAGTTAGAGATTCTGCTACGTATACATTTGTGTAATCACTTTTTGCATAGTTACATAGTTACATACTAGGTGAGGTTGAAAAAAGACATAAGTCCATCAAGTCCAACCTATGTGTGAGATTATAGGTCAGTATTACATTGTATATCCCTGTATGTTGCGGTTGTTCAGGTGCTTAGCTAATAGTTTTTTGAAACTATCGATGCCCCCCGCTGAAACCACCGCCTGTGAAAGGGAATTCCACATCCTTCCCGCTCTTACAGTAAAGAACCCTCTACACAGTTTAAGGTTAAACCTCTTTTCTTCTAATTTTTGTGAGTGGCCATGTGTCTTATTAAACTCCCTTCCGCAAAAAAGTTGTATCCCTATTTGTGGGGTCACCAGTATGATATTTGTAAATTGAAATCATATCCCCTCTCAAGCGTCTCTTCTCCAGAGAGAATAAGTTCAGTGCTCATAACCTTTCTTCATAACTAATATCCTCCAGACCCTTTATTAGCTTTGTTGCCCTTCTCTGGACTCTCTTCAGTTCCAGTACATCCTTCCTGATAACTGGTGCCCCGAACTGGACAGTATACTCCAGGTGAGGCTGGACCAGAGTCTTGTAGAGCAGGAGAATTATCGCTTTATCCCTGGAGTTAATCCCCTTTTTAATGCATGCCAATATTCTGTTTTCTTTGTAAGCAGCAGCTTGGCATTGCATGCTATTGCTGAGCCTAACTACTAGGACACCCAGATACTTTTACATCTTAGATTCCCCCAAAGTTTCACCCCCTAGTGAGTAGATTGCATTCATATTTTTGTCACCCAAATGCATTATTTTACATTTTTCTACATTAAACCTCATTTGCCATGTAGTTTCCCACCCCATTAATTTGTTCAGATATTCTTGCAAGGTTTCCACATTCTGCGGATAAGTTATTGCCCTGCTTAGCTTAGTGTCGTCCGCAAATACAGAGATTGAGCTGTTTACCCCATCCTCCAGGTCATTTATGAACAAATTAAACAGGATTGGTCCCAGCACAGAACCCTAGGGGACCCCACTTCCCACCCCTGACCATTCCGAGTATTCCCTATTTATCACCACCCTATAAACTCGCCCTTGTAGCAAGTTTTCAATCCATGTACTCACCCTACGGTCCATGCCAATGGACCTTACTTTGTACTTTGTACAGTAAACGTTTATGGGGAACTGTGTCAAATGCTTTTGCAACATCCAGATACACCACGACTACGGGCCTTCCTTTATCTAGATGGCAGCTCACCTCCTCATAGAAGGCTAAAAGATTGGTTTGTCAAGAACGATTCTTCATGAATCCATGCTGATTACTGCTAATAATACTGTTTACATTACTAAAATCTTGTATATAGTCCCTTATCATCCCCTCCAAGAGCTTGCATGCTATTGATGTTAGGCTAACTGGTCTGTAATTCCCAGGGATGTATTTTGGCCCTTTTTTAAATATTGGTGCTACATTGGCTTTTCTCCAATCAGCTGGTACCATTCCAGTCAGTAGACTGTCAGTAAAAATTAGGAACAATGGTCTGGCAATTACTTGACTGAGTTCCCTAAGTACCCTCGGGTGCAAGCCATCTGGTCCCGGTGATTTATGAATGTTAAGTTTCCCAAGTCTATTTCTAATTCTGTCCTCTGTTAGCCATGAGGGTGCTTCCTGTGATGTGCCATGAGGTCAAACACTGCAGTTTTGGTTACTGAAGCCCCCCCGATTCCCTCGTGAAGACTGGGGAGAAGAATAAATTCAATACCTTCGCCATCACCCCATCCTTTGTAACCAGATGTCCTTCCTCATTATTTATGGGGCCAATATGGCCTGTCCTCCCTTTTTTACTGTTTATACCTGTATAGTTAAAGAGTTTTTGGGGATTTTTTTTGCTCTCCTTCGCTATGTGTCTTTCGTGTTCTATCTTAGCCACCCTAATTGCACCCTTACATATCTTGTTGCATTCTTTGTAAAGTCTGAATGCTGATGATGATCCCTCAGCCTTGTATTTTTTGAAGGCCTTCTCCTTTGCTTTTATATGCATTTTTACATTAGAGTTAAGCCATAGAGGACTTTTGTTCGCTCTTTTAAATATATTTCCCAATGGGATGCACTGGCTACTGCCCTTATTTAATATGCTCTTAAAGCAAACCCATCTCTCCTCCGTGTTCTTTGTTTCTAAGATTTTATTTAAATTTATATCTTCTAGCAAGGTTTGTAGTTTAGGGAAGTTGGCTCTTTTGAAATTTAGTGTTTGTGTTCCCCTCATGTTTGCTATTTGTGTTATTAATACTGAAGCCAATTGACCTGTGATCGCTGTTTCCTAAATTGCCCCGTATTTCCACATTGTGATCATAGTAGATAAGGTTGGAAACCACAACCTCTAGAAGCATAGGCCAATTTGCTTTTCACAAGTAAGTGCACTCCTGTGACCTACAAGAGAAGTATGAAAAAGCTTTGACCATACTTTTATTACAGTTTAAATAATCACATTTACTATATGTATACTTTGTAATGAATTCTCCCCCAGATCCAGAAAAGCCCGGAGCAAAAAGACGGTCTGGGCATGACTGAGTGAACAGGGTATGAAATGAGAGGGGATTAATGATTGGCTAATGGAAATATGGAGGGGAGGGGAGAAGGCTAGATAAAAGGGAGTCCCCGCACCTCTGAGTTAACACAGCGCAGGGGAAAGTTTCCAGCAGCATGTCAGCTAGCAGCAGCATGTCTTCTGTAGACAAACTTCTGGCCCAGCTTCGGGCAGAGGCTGCGACACGGGGCGAGGATTGGCTCCAGGAGACCCTGGGGCCGATGCTTTCTAGTCCGGTCGGATCGCAAGGTACCGCGGGGAGAGAGGCTGAGCGAGCTCGGAGGTCCAGGCCCCTGGAGCGCTACTCACCAGGCCCCTCCTCTAGAGCTCAGCGGCAAGTTGGGAGTCCCCCTAGGGCCCCTTCGGACCCCCCGGCCAAGCGCACCGCATTGTACCGGAAGGAATCCCCCTCAGGTTCGGAGCTCGGCGGGGGGCCGCACCGGGAGTTCCAGAGCGGCCGACAGTCCCGCGCGGCGCGTGGAGTCAGAACAGGTGGGCCCGGCCCCCCGGGGGCCCCCGGCGGGTTTGGGGCTCCTGCGTGGGTTATCGGTGGCCGCGGTGTCCGTGCATCCCCCCCCTCGGCCGGACATCTGGTGCAGGAGGCTGATCGAGGTGTGGAGCCAGTGAGGGATGACGGCGGTGCGGGTGAGCTGAGACAGCATGGAGGCAAGTCGGCTAAAAAATCGGCGTGTGGGTCAGGTTCGCGGAGGTGGGACTGATCGGGTCCTGGCCCCTCGGCTTTCAGGGACAAGTCACCTGGTGAGCTGTCATCCGGTGGTGAAGAGCAGGCTGGTATGCTGTCAGAGGGGGAGGTTGCCAGCTCGGAGGAAGATCGGAGACCCGGACGGTCGGTGGCAGCGGTGGATTCGAGTGGATCGGCTGGTGGGATTTCTTCCAGGCAGCCCGGTAAGTCCCTTTTAATTGATTATGCTGGGGAGCCATGCTAGGAATGGTGGCCAGGTGGTTAGGCCTGCTGCGGGTGTGGGTCTAGCGGTACAAGTGTTGGGTCAAGATGATGGGCAGGCAGGGGGTGGTACGTTCCCGGATGGGGGAGGTGCTCGGATGGATGGGCTGCAGGGGTTTCTTGCGGGCATCAAGTCCTTGGTCAGCCAATTTGAGAAAGGGGGATGGCGGGGGAGTCAGCCCAGCTGCGGTGTGGGTTCCGCCGACAGGGATGGCAGGGCCCGCGGCTGCGGTGGGGGCACCAGTTTTACCTGCGGGGAATACCGGGGTGGGTGAAGCCGCAGGGGTGGTTGCTGTAGCTTTGGCCACAAAGGAGGGTGGTGCGGTGGAACAGGCGGCAAGGCAGGACATTATTAGGTTGGATGATGCTGCAAAATGTGAGATGTATGTGTGTTATGAGGCACCACTGGGATCTCACCTGAAACCTGAAGTGAGGGAAAAGATATGGAAGGGTGAGTATGAGGAGATGTTCTCACTTCTGCCATTGGAGAAGTTTGACCTGGACAGGGTAAAACCGGATGATTCAAAGAGGAGGATGAGGAAAAGAGGAGGTATAGGCTGATCCCTCGGACGTTTGCAAACTGGTTGCAAGCGTTCTCTATAATGGCTAGTGTCATAGGTCAAAAGGACCCGGAGCATTGTTCAGCGCTATTTGGATATCAGGACTCTATTGGGGAGGCATACAGAGTGTATGGGGGCACGGGGTGGCTCAGATATGATGAACAATTCAGGCAGAGGAGAGCGGTGAGGCCAGATCTGCGGTGGGATAATAAGGACATCAGCTTATGGATGCGGTTGATGACTGCGCCGAGGGCATCTAGTCAGTTTTTTCAGGGGGGGGGGGGGGGGGGCGGTGGAACCTCTTCCCCAGGGCAATCGGCCGGGAAACAAAAAGCATGAGTGCTTCGGTTGTGGTGGCTCCCATACACAGGCTAGATGCTTTAAGCGAGGTAAGGGTCGGGCCGGGGATGCTGGGCAAAAAAGGGAGGACTCCGGTGATGGTGGAAAGGATGCGGCTGTTTCTCGGTAGGTATCCGGACAAGGGGGCGGCAAGGTTGTTGGAGCAAGGGTTTTCAGAAGGGTTTCGCATTCCGTGTTCCTTGCAGGTTATTCCCCTGATCGCGCGCAATCTGCGATTGGCCTTGCAGCAGCCTGCGGTGGTCGCAGAAAAGCTGCGCAAGGAGGTTGCTTTGGGCCGGATGGGTGGTTCTTTCCAGTCCCCTCCCCTGGAGAACTTGGTGGTCTCCCCGCTCGGGGTGGTACCCAAGAAGGAGCCCAACAAGTTCCGCCTCATTCACCACCTGTCTTTCCCAAAGGGCAGGTCGGTCAATGACGCGATTGATCCGGAAGCATGTACAGTCAGTTACACTTCCTTTGATGCTGCGGTAGGATGGGTTCAACGATATGGCCAGGGGGCGCTGATGGCAAAAACCGACATAGAGGAGGCTTTTAGATTGTTGCCGGTTCACCCGGATAGTTTTCACCTCCTGGGATGTCAGTGGGACAATGAGTTCTATGTGGATAAGTGCTTGCCTATGGGATGTTCCATATCGTGCGCATTGTTCGAACAGTTCAGCTCGTTTGTGGAATAGGTGGTCAGGGATGTGTCAGGGGTGAATTCAATCATTCACTACTTGGACGATTTCCTTTGCGTGGGTCCGGCCTCATCCAGAATCTGCTCTGTGCTCCTGGCCACATTGGAGCACAATGCAGAGCGGTTTGGGATACCATTGGCACCTGACAAAACGGAGGGACCTCGCACGGTTATCACGTTTTGGGCATTGTCCTGGACTCAGAGGCCATGGAGTGCCACCTACCATTGGACAAATTGGAGTCACTCAAGACTGAGCTGAAGGTCATGATGGGGGTAAGGAAGGTGCAGCTTAGGGTGTTACAGTCGCTACTGGGAAAGCTCAATTTTGCATGTCGCATTCTGCCAATGGGCAGGGTGTTTTTCAGACGGCTGTCGGCTAGCACGGCTGGGGTACGGTCCCCCACGCACTTTGTGAGTTTGGGTAGAGAACACAAGGCGGACTTGCGGGTTTGGCATTCATTCCTGGAGTCTTTCAATGGGAGAGCGTTATGGATGTCTGGCCCTATTAGCAATTTTGATTTAGAACTGTACACAGATGCGGCTGGGGGGTCTGGTTTTGAGGCTTTCTTTCAGGGCAGGTGGAGTGCAGGCCCATGGCCACAGTCTTGGATTGAGGCTGGTTTCACCAAGAATTTGGTCCTGTTGGAACTGTTCCTGGTGGTGCTGGCGGTGGAGTTGTGGGGGGCGTGTTTCAGGGAGCTGAAAGTGCGTTTTCATGGGGACAACCTGGGGGTAGTACAAGTCATCAACAGGGTGTCGGCATCCTCCCCCCCGGTGGCGCGGCTGCTGCACCATCTGGTGTTGAGATGCTTGCAGCTCAATGTGTTTGTATATGCAGTGCACCTTCCAGGGGTGGACAATGTCAAAGCTGATGCGCTGTCTCGCTTTCAGTGGGACAGGTTCCGAGAGTTGGCACCGGAGGCGGAGCAACGTGGGGTCCCTTGTCCAGGCTGGCTGTGGAAGATTCCGTTGGAATAGTGTCAGGTTGGATCAGAAAATCGGTAAGTACAGGCACATGGGTGGCGTATGAGAAGGTGTGGCTGGAATGGAAAGAGATGGTTCGTGAAGCTGGAGCTGACACGGTGGGTCCCAATGTCAGGTTATTGGTGCTGTATTTCCTGGCTAGGAACATGGAGGCCCGCGTGTCCAGGTCCAGTTTGGGGAAGAAGATGGCAGGATTGGCCTTTCTGTTCAAATGGCAGGGTTGTCCTGATTTTACAAAAGATTTTTGGGTGCGTCAGGCACTCAAGGGATACGGTCGGGGGGGTCAGAAACCGGATGGCAGGCGACCTGTATCGTTTACTCTATTGGGAGGGATCATGGGGCAGTTGCAGGGCCTATGTTCATCCCCATACGAAGTTCAGTTGTTCACAGTGGCATTCTCACTGGCATTCTTTGGAGCATTCAGGATAGGTGAGTTAGTTAGCCCGTCCAGAACAGTGCACGGGGGATTGCGGGCTAGCGAGGTGGGCTGGTTGGAGCAAGGGGTGTCTCTGGTACTGAGGAGGTCTAAGACAGACCAGATGGGCAGAGGTAAGTTGGTCCAGGTCTTTTCGGTCCCGGGTTCCCTGTTGTGCCCGGTAAAGGCTGTTAAAGGGTACTTGGAGGTTCGCCCGTCCTGTGAGGGTTCCTTTTTGGTACACGAGGACGGGATCCCACTTTCAAGGTATCAGTTCGTTGCGGTGTTCCGGAAGTCCCTTCGGGCTTTTGGACTGCGGGAAAAAGAGTTTTCCTCGCACTCGTTTAGGATAGGGGCAGCTACGGAGGCGGCCAGATGTGGGATGGATGACGAGGCGGTTAAGAAGATATGTCGGTGGGAATCCAGGAGGTTTCGGTCATACGTACGCCCGCAGCTAATGGTGGGTCTGGAATAATGTGGGTATACAAGCCATGGGGTGTTAGGTGTTGTTTGGGGTTCTTTTCGGGCTGCTGTGTGTATATGTATAAGGAAGCTGGGAGATTCTCATGGGGGATTTTGTTCTTAGTTCACTTACAGGTCAAATGCAGGCGTTGGTCTGGATACTGGGCCATTCATTTGTATTCTGGGGGGCTAAGAGAGCCGATGTTCGACATGAGGGTCGGCAGTTGGGATTCCCAAGACCGGAGGCGTGTGTCCGCTGGCTGGGAGTTCCAGGAATGTTGTGGAGTAAGATGGTTCCGGAGGTGCACCGTTTTGCTCGTTTGGACAGGCCACCTGACGTTTTGGCACTGAACGTAGGTGGCAATGACCTGGGCTTTAGGTCCATGTTAGAAGTTCTAAAAGATATGAAATTTGATTTCATTCGGCTCAGAATGTCATTCCCGGACATGATCATTGTCTGGTCAGACATGGTGGCAAGGTCAGAGTGGAGGGGAGCGAGGTCCGTGGATGGCATTAATAGGGCTAGGAGAAAAATTAACCGGGACATGGGCAGGTTTGTGGTACGGAATGGGGGGTTGGTGGTTCGACATTTCGAACTGAAGGTGGATACATGGCGGTATCTACGGAGGGATGGGGTCCACCTGAACGATGTGGGGACTGACTTATGGACTTTGGGTTTGCAGGATGGGATCCAACGAGCTCTTAGGGTTTGGAGGGGCACCAAAGGGTAAAAGGTGTTTTCCCTTGGGTGCTGTGGCGGGTGTTTGGTCTTTGCGGGAGAAGGAAGTACCTCAAAAAAGCAAGTGGTCAGGACCTATCGGTGGTATGGGTTCTGAGGGTGGATTCCAGCTAACAGGAGTTTAGCTGGATGAGTTGGATAATGGGGGCACTGCGGTCAGTGGTCGTTTTTGAGTAGTTGATCGGCTTGAGGCCTATGACCATTATTAAGCTACCGCAGTGTCACGTGGTAATACGATATTAGTATGGTGACTAATATCGGGTTAATATGATTATGGTAATTTTGAGGTTCCTGCAAAGACCAACACTAGGAGGTAATATTTCGGATATGTTCTGGGTTTATGTGTTTTGATGGTTAAAGTTTTTGATAACTGATGGAACAGTTAAAAAAATAAAGGAGGCTGCTACGGCCATGTTTTACTCCAAACATCAATGTGTGGTCTCTTGATTAAGTATAAGTAAGGTATGGGGGTAGAATGTGGTGGGCAGACCTGTAATACATCGGTTATACAATAGTCAAGAAAAGCCCGGAGCAAAAAGACAGAATGCCATAGGCGAAGGGCTGGGCATGACTGAGTGAACAGGGTATGAAATGAGAGGGGATTAATGATTGGCTAATGGAAATATGGAGGGGAGGGGAGAAGGCTAGATAAAAGGGAGTCCCCGCCCCTCTGAGTTAAAATAGCGCAGGGGAAAGTTTCCCAACCACCCTCCCTAATGTGGAATAGTTGGAAGGATGATTTTTTAATTTGGGTCAAAGTATGTTTTTTTCTGTTTGTCGTGGCAGTGGCGGGTGTTTGGTCTTTGCGGGAGAAGGAAGTACCTCAAAAAAGCAAGTGGTCAGGACCTATCGATGGTATGGGTTCTGAGGGTGGATTCCAGCTGACAGGAGTTTAGCTGGATGAGTTGGATAATGGGGGCACTGCGGTCAGTGGTCGTCTCTGAGTAGCTGATCGGCTTGAGGCCTATGACCATTTTTAACCACTTGCCGACCGCGCCATGTACAAAAGACGTCCACAGCGCGGTCGAGTTATCCTGAGTGGAAGTCCCAGGGACGTCCTCACAGAATCTTGCTCCCGCGCGCCCCCTGGGGCGCGCTCCAGGATATGACCGTGACCGCCGGGTCCGGAAGACCCGGCGCATCACGGATCACGGTAGATGGCCGCTAATCGCGGCCGTTTACCACGTGATCGCTCCGTCAAATGACGGAGCGATCACTTGTAAACAGACCGGCGTCATGTGATGACGCCGGTTCCTCCCTCCCCTCTCTGTACCGATCGGTACAGTGTGAGAGGAGAGGGGAGGGAGCAGATCATGTCCGCTCCCTCCCCCATGTCAGCTGTGGGCTGGATCTGTGACAATTGCAGTCACAGATCCAGCCATCCATCCATCCCTGCTCAGCCATCCCTGTGCAATACTCTGCCAATACTCTGCAATACACCCTGCCAATACTCTGCAAACCAATACTCTGCAATATCCTGGTGCAATACTCTGCAATACCCTGTGCAATACTCTGCAATACCCTGTGCAATACTCTGCAATACCCTGTGCAATACCCTGTGCAATACCCTGTGCAATACTCTGCGCAATACTCTGCAATACCCTACGCAATACTCTGCAATACCCTGCGCAATACTCTGCAATACCCTGCGCAATACCCTGCGCAATACTCTGCAATACTCTGCGCAATACTCTGCAATACCCTGCGCAATACTCTGCAATACCCTGCGCAATACTCTGCAATACCCTGCGCAATACTCTGCAATACCCTGCGCAATACTCTGCAATACCCTGCGCAATACTCTGCAATACTCTGCAATACCCTGTCCATACTGTGCAATACCCTGCCATACTGTGCAATACTCTGCCATATTCCGCAATACCCTGCCATACTCCGCAATACTCCTCAATACCCTGCAATACCCCACAATACCCGGCAATACTCCACAATACCCGGCAATACTCCACAATACCCGGCAATACTCCACAATACCCGGCAATACTCCTCAATACCCTGCAATACCCCACAATACCCGGCAATACTCCACAATACCCGGCAATACTCCACAATACCCGGCAATACCCCACAATACCCGGCAATACTCCACAATACCCTGAAATACTCCACAATACCCGGCAATACTCCTCAATACCCTGCAATACCCCACAATACCCGGCAATACTCCACAATACCCTGCAATACTCCACAATACCCTGCAATACTCCTCAATACCCGGCAATACCCCGCAATACTCGGCAATACTCGGCAATACTCGGCAATACTCGGCAATACCCGGCAATACTCGGCAATACCCGGCAATACTCCGCAATACCCGGCAATACTCCTCAATACTCGGCAATACTCTGCAATACCCGGCAATACCCCGCAATACCCGGCAATACTCTGCAATACCCGGCAATACTCTGCAATACCCGGCAATACTCCTCAATACCCGGCAATACTCCTCAATACCCGGCAATACTCCTCAATACCCTGCAATACTCCTCAATACCCTGCAATACTCCTCAATACCCTGCAATACTCCTCAATACCCTGCAATACTCCTCAATACCCGGCAATACTCTGCAATAACCACTTCCCGCCCGCCGGCCGTCATATGACGTCCTTAACTTTATGCGGGGATATCTGAATGATGGGTGCAGCTACAGGCATCATTCAGATATTCGCTTTTTCAGCTGGCGATTCCCTGCACCATAAGAATGATCATAGCGGCTGTTCCACCGCTTGATCGCTCTTACGGAAGGTGAGAGGGGATGCCTCCCGCTGCCCTCCGGTGCTTCTACCGACTCACCGCTACGATCAAAGCCAAGATTGTTTTTTTTTTGTTTTTTTTCAGGCTTTCCAGCCTAGAGGTGGGATGTGGGGTCTTATTGACCCCATATCTCACTGTAAAGAGGACCTGTCATGCCATATTCCTATTACAAGGGATGTTTACATTCCTTGTAATAGGAATAAAAGTGATCAAAAAAAATTTGGGGCGGAAAAACATGTCAAACTAAAATAAATAAAGTAAAATGAACAATAAAATATATATATTTTTTTTTAAAGCGCCCCTGCCCCCGCGAGCTCGCATGCAGAAGTGAACGCATACGTAAGCCCCGCCCACATATGAAAACGGTGTTCAAACCACACATGTGAGGTATCGTTGCGAACGTTAGAGCGAGAGCAATAATTTTGGCCCTAGACCTCCTCTGTAACTCAAAACATATAACCAGTAAAAATATTTTAAGCGTTGCCTATGGGGATTTTTAAGTAGCGAAGTTTGGCGCCATTCCACGAGCGTGTGCAATTTTGAAGGGTGACATGTTAGGTATCTATTTACTCGGCGTAACTTCATCTTTCACATTATGCAAAAACATTGGGCTAACTTTACTGTTTTTTTTTTCTTTTAAGCACAACAGTTTTTTTCCGTAAAAAACGCGTTAGAAAAATTGCTGCGCAAATACCGTGCAAGATAAAAAGTTGCAATGACCACCATTATATTCTTTAGGGTCTTTGCTAAAAAAACATATATAATGTTTTGGGGTTCTATGTAATTTTCTAGCAAACAAATGATGATTTTTACATGTAGGAGAGAAATGTCAGAATTGGCCTGGGTGCTCCAGAACGCCTGAAGGTGCTCCCTGCATGTTGGGCCTCTGTATGTGGCCACGCTGTGTAAAAGTCTCACACATGTGGTATCACCATACTCGGGAGGAATAGCAGAATGTGTTTTGGGGTGTAATTTGTGGTATGCATATGCTGTGTGTGAGAAATAACCTGCTAATATGACAATTTTGTGGAAAAAAAAAAAAAGAAAAAAAAATCTTGATTTTTGCAAAGAATTGTGGGAAAAAATGACAACTTCAAAAAACTCACAATGACTCTTTCTAAATACCTTGGAATGTCTTCTTTCCAAAAAGGGGTAATTTGGGGGGTATTTGTACTTTTCTGGCATGTTAGGGTCTCAAGAAATTAGATAGGCCGTCAGTACTTCAGGTGTGATCAATTTTCAGATATTGGCACCATAGCTTGTGGACTCTATAACTTTCACAAAGACCAAAAAATATGCACCAATTTGTACTTATTTTTACCAAAGATATGTAGCAGTATAAATTTTGGCCAAAATTTATGAAGAAAAAATACTAATTTGCAAAATTTTATAACGGAAACAAAGAAAAATTCATTTTTTTACAAAATTTTCAGTCTTTTTTCTCTTATAGCGCAAAAAATAAAAAACCCAACAGTGATTAAATACCACCAAAAGAAAGCTCTATTTGTGTGAAAAAAAGGACAAAAATTTCATATGGGTACAGTGTTGTATGACTGAGTAATTGTCATTCAAAATGTGAGAGCACCGAAAGCTGAAAATTCGTCTGGTTAGGAAGGGGGTTTAAGTGCCCAGTTGTCAAGTGGTTAAGGTACCGCAGTGTCACGTGGTAATACGAGTATGGTGACTAATATCGGGTTAATATGATTATGGTAATTTTGAGGTTCCTGCAAAGACCAACACTAGGAGGCAATATTTCGGATATGTTCTGGGTTTATGTGTGTTGATGGTTAAAGTTTTTGATAACTGATGGAACAGTTAAAAAAATAAAGGAGGCTGCTACGGCCATGTTTTACTCCAAACATCAATGTGTGGTCTCTTGATTAAGTATAAGTAAGGTATGGGGGTAGAATGTGGTGGGCAGACCTGTAATACATCGGTTATACAATAGTCATGGTCCTGACAATTATTCACGTTACATTTTTCTAATATTTTTTGAAACTTGATTTCTGCCAGCCACAATGGTACATTAAGTACATTGTTGATAGCAATACTGTCAACTGAAGAGAAAAAATGTGTTTAATACATCTGCCCTCTCCCTATCACTTCGACTACCTCCCCATGTTCAACTTTTGTGGCACCCATGTATTCTGTCATTACCTTTTTACTGTTATTATATTCAAAACTTTTTGGAAAGATTCGTTTTACTTATTGTAGCAATATGTTTTTCATATTCTGTTACCTGCTCTGATTGCTCTTTTGCAGCTCCTGGTGCATTCCTTGTAGCTCTGAAATGACTGGTGTGTCCCTACCATTTTATATGGTTTTAATTTTAATCTTTTATATTTGTTGCCATTTAGATTACACTGCCAAATACAGTTGGTAAAATGTCCGTGAAACACTCCCATTTGTCTTCTGTGTTTTTTGTTAAGAATATTTGACACCATTGAATATGATGCAGTAAAAAGAGTGAAGCTTAATGGAAATTTAGCGTTCATGTCATACCAATATACTTCTCTTTCCTGAGAGCTTGAGGCAAATGTAATTACATTATGATTCCTGTTACCCAGATTGTCTCTAATTTGCACATTTCTAATGAGCTCTGTGTTATTTGAAATTATTAGATCCAACAGAGCATTTTTTCTAGTTGGGGCTTCACCATCTGACCACGAAATCGTCCTATAATAAGTTCAAAAAACGACAAGCCTTTGTTGAATGTGCAGTTCCATTAACCATTTCAGTCTGCAAAAGTAAATATATATAAAACCTGTGCGCTGCTATAACTGAACCAAGCTAAATCTACCGTATTTATCGGCATATAACATGCACTTTTTTTCCCTTAAAATCAGGGGGAAATCATGGGTGCGTGTCATACGCCGAACAGCTGCCTCGGAGGGGAAGGAGGAAACGAGAGCCACCGAAATAGACAGAGCCGAGTGTACTGTGTACTCAGCTTCGCTCGCAGTCACGCCCAGTGTCGCCTCCTAGCATTTTCGTCCCGCCATTGGACCGGTGCTATGTCCATCATAGGAGCCAGGCCAAGGGGCGGGACTGGGCGGTACAGCGAGAGGAGCCGAGTACACAGGACATCCGGCTCTGTCTATCTTGGCGGCGCTCATTCTCTCCTTGGCAGGCAGATGGACACTGACCATGCTGCAATTTTGGGCAAGGCTGCAGAGGGAGACTGTTGGGCAAGGCTGCAGATGGACACTGACCATGCTGCAATTTTGGGCAAGGCTGAAGATTGACACTGATAAGGCTGCATTGATGGGCATTTAAAAAGTGTTTTTCCTTAAACTTCCCTCCTAAAAGTTTTTTTCCTTAAACTTCCCTCCTAAACTTGGGGTGCGTGTTATACGCTGATAAATACGGTATATGCATTTTTAGCAGCTTCCACCCAATAACACTCCCATTGGGTAACACACAGTCTGTGAAAGTAGCTGAATCTCTTCCTTATCATCTATGTTAGGGGCCCATTTCCACAATTACTTTAGCACTTTATTCACTCATATGAAAATCCAGCTGTAATGACTTTGTACCATCACAACATTCATCAATAACATCATATCTTACACTCGCTCTCAAATTGCGTCTAATATACGGGCCTATTCCACCACCTTGTCCATTAATCATGGCCCTCCTAAACAGTGTACCCTAAACTATAACAGGCCAGTCATGTGAGTCATCTAACCATGTTTCTGATACTCCCACCAAGTCAAAATGTTCCTCTAGTAACAAAAAATCCAGCTCTGCCATTTTGTTTGCCAGACGTATTGCATTTGTGAACATACATTTTTTTTGTGTTAGCATTACTATTATTCACTTTTGATTTATAATTATGCCCTGAAATACTTCCTGTATTGGACAGAAATAATCCAATCTCTATGCACCATCTATTATAGCTCCATTCCCTGCTATTCTCTCCAACTCTATATCTAATGCCCCCTGTAATCTGCTCACTGTATTGTATATTTTTTTTAGAACCATAACCCCTAATGCCTGATCCTAGTTTAAAAGCTCCTCCATCCTTCCAACTGTTTTTCCCCCACACTGCTGCACCTTCCCCATTTAGATGCAGTACATCCCTACAGTACAGCCCGGAGACAACCGAAAAGTCATCTAAGTTCTCCAGTAAACCAAAATCTTCTACACAAATTTTGCACCTGCTTGTTCAGCTCTCTAGAATCCTATAATAGTGTGGCTTGTTGCACATAAAGTATTTCTATAAAATACTACCTTGCAGGATCCTTTTTTTAAGCTTATTGCCTTAAGCCGTGTACACACGATCGGTTTTTCCGATGAAAACAGTCCGATGGACTGTTTTCATCAGACGAACCGATCGTGTATGGGCCCCATCGGTCTTTTTTCCATCGGTGTGAAAAAATAGAACATGTTTTAAATTTATCTGATGGGAAAAAAAAACGATAGCAAAATCCGATCGTCTGTGTGGAAATCCATCGGATAAAAAACCCACGCATGCTCAGAATCAAGTCGACGCATGCTCAGAAGCATTGAACTTAATTTTTCTCGGCTCATCGGAGTGTTTTACGTCACCGCGTTTGAAACGGTCCGTTTTTTGATTGATGGTGTGTGGGCAAGACTGATGGAAGACAGTTTCATCGGATTTCCGATGGAAAAAAACATCGGTTTAGAATTTATAGGATATCCGATCGTGTGTACAGGGCTTAAGTCTCTGAATTATTTTTTAGTATGCTCCACCTTCCCTTAACCTTTTCATTCATATCATGACAGCTAGGTCTTCCTCAGCCCCACCCAACAATCCACCCCAATCCAAAATATGTCAAACCTGAGCTCCTGGTAAATAGCAGACGATTACAGTCATGGTGACAGATTAGCCTGTCTGTCTTTCTAATGAGTGAGTCCCCTACCACCAATTTTTGTCTCTTCTTATCTATACCCCTGCCCTGATCCATTAGTGGATCAGTCCAGTGTTTCTCAACTCTGGTCCTCAAGGCGCCCCAACAGGTCATGTTTTTAGGATTTCCCTTAGATGAAACGGCTGTGGTAATTACTAAGGCAGTGAAACTGATCAAATCACCTGTGCAAAATAATGGAAAGCCTGAAAACATGATCTGTTGGGGCGCCTTGAGGACTGGAGTTGAGAAACACTGGATCAGTCATTCCCCCTGGTTGATAGAGGAGGTATTCTGCTCCAGCAATGCTACCCCTTGAACAGATACATAGTATACATACATAGTTAGTCAGGTTGAAAAAAGACATAAGTCCATCTAGTTCAACCAATAAAAAACAAACAAAAAAAAAAACCCATACAATCCCATATACACAATCCTACCGTATACCCACAGCTGATCCAGAGGAAGGAGAAAAACCCCAACAAAGCATGATCCAATTTGCTACAGCAGGGGAAAAAAATCCTTCCTGATCCCCTAGAGGCAATTGTATATTTCCTGAATCAACTTTACCCATAAATGTTAGTACCCAGTTATATTATGTATCCTCTAGATCATCCAACCAGGCGTATTAATTGGAGTGTATTAACTCAGGGCTAGCCTCACTAATGCTTTTCTCTCCATCCTATCTTCTAACTGCAACCCAGCTATCTACCTCTGGATCTTGCAGCTTCATCTCTCCACCGGGCCTCAACCAGCATCTTATGGGTGAGGTTAAACCCCCCTCATAGGGATCAATTCACAAAAGGAATCCACATGCGATATGTAGGTCACGTGACTAATTTTTTGGCAATATCACATGAGATAGTAAGAGTCAATTCATCATAGTAAAATATTAAATGTGAGGTAAATACTGCAAAAAAAAATTAAAAATTTGATTTAGTCAATTCACTAAAGAACACACACATTCATTATTTATCACCTGCCAGTAGGCAGTGGGTATTTTAGCAAAGTACAAAAATAACAATGGGGGAAGGCACCTTTCACACAGAGCAGACTCCCCCAGGAGTCATCCTGCTCAGCAGGGATCAACGAACACATATGCAGAGCGGACACAGACACAGCTCGCTCTCCTCTATGGGCAGTTGGATGTAAACAGACTGCCTGTCCATTTACACCCAACTGCCGTCTGATCCAATCCGCTAGACGGATAATTTTAGCGGATAAGATTGGATGTCAATGGGTGTAAACGAACAGATCTGTTTACATCCGTCGCTCCATAGGGCAATAAGTGAAAGTCTACCTAAAAAAACAGACAGGTGGACCCATCGGACTGCCAGTTTAAAAGGGGCTACACTGCACTGGCCAGTAAGTTAAAAGTATACAATGTATCAGTGTGGAAATGTTCTCTCCTTGGGGGCACTTGGCAGGAGGGAGGAGCCAGGACCGCTGCTGGGGGGACCCAAAAATAACAGGATCAGGGATGCTCTGTTCAAAACCATTAAATTGGGCAGGTAAGTATAACATGTTCTATGCTGACGACACTCAGATATAAATTCATACTAAACTACTGTAAATTCTACTTTGGCTGCTTCCCTCCTATCTAAATGTATTCATGATATAAAAACTTTGATGGCCCATTATTTCCTTCAATTGAACTATGACAAGACTGACGTCATGCTTATTGGTACCACCCATCAACTATGTAAGGCCAGTCCTGATAGCTTATCTATAGATGGCACTGTACTTGAGCTTCAGTCTAAATTTAACAATCTAGAGGTGACATTTAATGCTAATTTAACCTTTGATCCCCATGTACAAAATGTTGTCAGAACTTATTTTTTCCACTTGAGAAACATTGCTCGGCTGTGTCCTATGTTATTATACTCTGTAGCTGAAAAGCTGAAAAATACATTTGTGTTTTCCTGACTAGACTATTGCAATGTTCTACTCACTGGTGTAGCTAAATCCACTATTAGTGAACTACAATATGTACAAAATTCTGCAGCCAGAATCCTGACTAGATCTGGTACAAGTGGTCAGTCATATTACCCTTATCCTGGAATCCTTGCATCGGCTGCCTGTCAGGTTTCGCATGGACTTTAATATCCTCTTGCTCACCTATATGGCTCATCATGGCTTGGCACCCCATTATCTTTTTGAACCTTTATCAACTTACTCCTCCCCTCGTAACTTCCACTACTCAAATTCTGGTCATCTGTGTGTCCCCTACTCACCCACGCTCAATGGGAGACCAAGCCTTCTCCTGCTTTGCCCCAAAACTCTAGAATTCACTTCAAAAGAACATCAGAGAGTAATATTCTCTAAACTCATTCAAATCAAACCAAAAACCTTTTTTCTTTAGAAAAGCTTTCACGTAGTTTTCCCTTTTTACGCTGTTTTACCCCTTGTATTTCTTGTGTTTTCCTTGTCATGCCTCATACACATGACCGGTTTTCCCGGCAGGAAAACTGCCATGACAGCTTTTGGCCGGGAAAACCGTCCGTGTGTATGCTCCATCGCAATTTTCCAGATGAGAAAACTGCTAGAAAAAAAAATAGAACTTGTTCTCTTTTTTCCCGCCGGGATTCCCGGCGGTCTTTTTCCCGTTGTGAAAAATGTCGTCTGTATGCTTTCCCGCATGCGTCGAATTGTTTACGAGCATGCGCATTTTTTTTCCCCTCGGAAAAGCATACAGACGACGGTTTTCACGACTGGAAAAAGCATAGAATGTCATTTTATCGGCTCGTCGTAGTCTTGGCATTCAAAAGTTCAGCGCCCTTTTGTGTGAGTGTGTGTATGCAAGGCAGGCTTGAGAGGAATCCCGTTGGGAAAAGCGTCGTTTTTTTTCCTGCTGGGAAAACCAGTCGTGTGTACAAGGCATAAGGTGCCTTTTTTAAAGGCACTATATAAAATAAAGTTTATTATTATTGAATTGTGTGTTTTGCTTTAAATTCACTAATTGTGATAGCGTCATTATCAAAGTGTTGGTTTTATTATACAGATAAAACTCATGACACCAGCAGTGGTTTAAAATGAACAGATATGACATCTTAATAAAGAGGATTTTTTTTATTATTATTATTCTAGTGCCCCAGCAAACAAAGCGAGTTACTCCACCTGCAATATCACTACGTTCCAAATCCATGACATCAGAATTGGAGGAAATGGGTAAGCGCTGCTCTGTATGGCTTATGACCTGGCAGATCAAACAGATACTCTGCATGAATGTCTTTCTATCATAGTGGCTTTCAAACTGCATGCTTTGCTGCATGACCTTCACTTTTTTGTATACGTAATTGACTGTTTTAAAGTGTTTTCAAAGAAACCCACCACAGTTTCACAAGAAACTTAAAATTGAGTCCTTTAATATAATTATTTTAAAAATAATATATATATATATATATATATATGTGTGTGTATCTATTGATCGATCGATCGATGGATAGGTATATAGATAGATACAGTGCTGTGAGAAAGTATTTTCCCCTTTCAGATTTTTTATTTGATTGCATATTTGTCACACTTAAATGATTCATATCATCAAACAAATTGTAAAATTACACAAAGATAACCCGAATAAATACAAAATGCAGTTTGCAGATTGCTAACTCACACATGCTAGCACTTGGTACTGTAATTTTCTTATTCATGTAAAGGATTTCCATCTATTGCTTAACCGCTTGCCGATCAGCTGCCGTCATTATACTGCGGCAGGCCGACGCGTTCCCACGAGCCGTCGTAGCTGTACGTCGGCCCTTTAATAGCAGGTGCGCACACGCCTGTGCCCGCTGCACTACGGGGGAACTGATGCGCGTGGCTGGCACAAGAGCCAGAACAGGGATGTGTGTAAATACACAAATCCCTGTTCTGTGAGGAGAGGAGAGACAGATCGTGTGTTCCTACTAGCTAGGAACAATGATCTGTCATCTTCTCTAGTCACTCCCACCCCCCCACAGTTAGAACACACACGAGGGAACACATTTAACCCCTTGATCGCCCCCTAGTGTTAACCCCTTCCCCGCCAATGATATTTACACAGCAATCAGTGCAATTTTATAGCACTGATCGCTGTATAAATGTCAATGGTCCCAAAAATGTGTAAAAAATGTCCGATCAGTCCGCCATAATGTGGCAGTCCCGATAAAAAATCAGATCACTGCTATTGCTAGTAAAAAAATAATAATAATAAAAATGCCATAAAAATGCCATACATCTTTCCCATATACCGTATTTATCGGTGTATAACACGCACAGGCGTATAACACGCACCCCAACTTTAAGAGGGAAGTTTCAGGAAAAAAACTTTCCAAAGCCCCCTGCGTATAACACGCAGGCACAGTTTACCCTCTATTTTCAGTGTAAAAAAGTGAGTGTTATACGCCAATAAATACAGTAACTTTTGCGCAAACCAATCAATATACGCTTATTGCAATTTTTATTACCAAAAATATGTAGAAGAATACATATCGGCCTAAACTAAGGAAAAATTTGCTTTTTTTAAAAAAAAATTGGGGATATTTATTATAGCACAAAGTACACAATATTGTGTTTTTTTTTTCAAAATTGTTGCTTTTTTTTGTTTATAGCGCAAAAAAATAAAAACCGCAGAGGTGATCAAATACCACCAAAAGAAAGCTGTTTTTGTGGGAAAAAAAGGATGTCAATTTTGTTTGGGTACAACGTTGCACGACCGCGCAATTGTCAGTTAAATTGACGCAGTGCCGTAACGCAAAAAATGGCCTGGTCATTAAGCAGGCAAATCTTCCGGGCTGAAATAGTTAATAAATCTTTTTATGCAAATGTTGTACCTCATTCAAAGTCCCATGAAAAAATGTTTCTAATACTTTGTATATGCAAATGGGGGATGGAGGCATGACATTACAAGGCACCAGCACACATTATTATTTATATGATGGCAGTTTTTAAATGATGATTTAATTTGTTACCGGATAAAGCTGTCCAAACCTGCCTGGTCCTATGTGAAAAAGTAAATTGCCTCCCAAACCTAATAACTGGTTGTGCCACCCTTGGCGGCAACAAGTGCAATCAAGCGTTTGCGATAATTGGCAATGAGTCTTTCACATTGCTTTTGGAGGAATTTTGGCGCTCTCTGCAGAATTGTTTAAATTCAGCCACATTGGAGAGTTTTGGAGCATTAATGGCCTGTTTAAGGTTATGCCACAGCACCTCCATTGGATTTAAGTCTGGATTTTGACTAGGCCACTCCAAAACCTTTTTCTTTTTTTTTTTTTGAGCCATTAAAAGGTGGACTTGCTGGTGTGTTTTGGATCATTGTCCTGCTGCATAACCCAAGTGCACTTCAGCTTGAGGTCACAAACTGATAGCCGCACATTATCCTTCAACGCAGAATTCATGGTTTCATCAATTTTGGCAAGTCATCCAGAACCTGAAGGTGCAAAGCAGCCCCAGACCATCACACTACCACCACCATGTCTGACTGTTGGTATGATAATCTTTTTATGAAATGCTGTGTTCCTTTTACGCCAGATGTAACAGGACACACAACTTCCAAAAAGTTCAACTTTTTTCTCTTCAGTCCACTAAATACTTGCCCAAAAATCTTGGGGATAATCAAGATTTTTTTTGGCAAATACGAGACGAGCCTTTGGGGCTGATTTAAGAAAATGTTGGCGCATTTGCACGGGCAGGAATAATTATTGCGACATGGCGCATGCTGTCGACTTGCGCCGGATTCGCGGAATTGTTGCCCGTACGGGCGCATACACATTCTTAAATATGAAACAGACATCGGGCACTTGCTCATTGTAATGCTGATCATGTTAAAGAGCTTTTCCTTATCACATGGAGAATATTGCTTCCACTTTTATTCCTTTCATTCATTTCTTTTTTAAACAACTCAATAATCATTCTAGAGATCTTCCTCCTATCAACAACTGTGCAGATGTTTACTGGACTTGTAATTGTGCATTTTATGGTGATAGTCTATAATCATTGGTGGAGCCAAAACTTCCATGAAAACATCTTCTCAACACATGTCTGTGTATTGTGCATTCTGGACAATTCTTTCCCCATACACTGTCCAATCTGATTGGATGACATTTACATCCACTCATTTCTCTGAGCAATTCATTTCCCCATACACTGTGCAATCAGATTGGAGAGTGTATGGGGAAAGAATTGTTCAGAATGCACAATACACAGATGTGTTGAGAAGATGTTTTCATGGAAGTTTTGGCTCCACCAATGATTATAGACTATCGCCATAAAATGCACAATTACAAGTCCAGGAAACATCTGCACAGTTGTTGATAGGAGGAAGATCTCTAGAATGATTATTGAGTTGTTTCAAAAAGTGGAAGCAATATTCTCCATGTGATAAGGAAAAGCTCATTAACATGATCAGCATTACAATGAGCACAAGCTCAATGTATAAGCAGTTGTGCACTCTGGAGAACGCAGATGCGCCCGTGTGCAACACACATATTTAAAAAGCGTGTGCGGTGTGTCAGGCGAGCATAAAACGGTGTGCTTTGTCATTGCACATGTGCAGTTGTATAAGCCGAAAGAAGGGTGTAAAAAGGCTGATTAGTTGTAAGACAGATCTACATGTTCTGGACAGAATTTGTGCATTTAAACAATATTATATACATACTTTTTAGCCTGGTAACAGAAGATGGTAAACTAGTAAAGTTATCTACAGTATTCAGACAAAAATGTTGAAGATTACATTGGCTGCGCTTGCTAATGGTAGGCGCGAAAGATTGCGCAAGTGCGCAACAGCGCTTCCTATGTAAATATGGTTTGGTGCATATAAGTGCACCATCATTTTTGATAAATGTTTTGAGTCCCGTTTTTTGTGCAATTGCTCCAATTTCTCCACTGCACCACAGGCGCAGGTCTTTAGTAAATCACCTCCTTTGTGTTCTTTTTGGTCATCAGTGGCTTTCGTCTTGGAACTCTCCCATGGATGCCATTTTTGCCCAGTCTCTTTCTTATTATTGAATCATAAACACTGGCCTTAACTGAGGCAAGTGAGGCCTGCTGTTCTTTAGATGTTCTTTTATGACCACCTGGATGAGCCATTGTGCTCTTGGCCACTCCTGGAAAGTTTTCTCCATTTGTGGATAATGGCTCTCACCGTAGTTTGCCTTAAAAATGGCTCTGTATCCCTTTCCAGACTGATACATGTCAAATGCTTTTTGTTTCTCATCTGTTCTTGAATTTCTTGATGTGCTGATTTTTAAGATCTTTCCAGCATGTTTCACTTTCAGACAGCTTCTATTTAAGTGATTTCTTGATTCAACAGGTCTGGCAGTAGTTGGGCCTGGGTGTGGCAAGTGAAATTTAACTCAGCCTTCCAAAAAAAGTGGTTAATCACAGTTCATATATGACATGGGTGCTCAACTTGTGGCCCTCCAGCTGTTGCAGAACTACAAGTCCCATGAGTCATTGCAAGGCTGACAGATACAAGCCTGACTCAGAAAGACAGAGGCATGATGGGACTTGTAGTTCTGTAACAGCTGGAGGGCCACAGGTTGAGCACCCGTGGTTTATGATTTAGCAAGGGGGGCAATTATTTTTTCACATAGGGCCAGGGAGGTTTGGACAGCTTTTTTTCCCTTAATAAATGAAGTCATCATTTAAAAACTGTATTTTGTATTTACTCAGGTTGTCTTTGTGTAATATTAAAAAGTGTTTTGATGATTGGAATCATTTAGGTGTGACAAATATGCAAAAAAATGTATCTGGAAGGGGGCAAATACAGATATATATCTATCTATATAGATATAGATATATATATAATTTATATTATCTTTAACAATACTGTTTAGCTTTACATAGTTTGTCTGAGGGTGACTCTTGGGCTTAGTATACACTTGTAGTTGGGGGGCAGCTGTACGGTGGTATACACATGCCGTGGCTGAGATTCTTGGGGTCACTGCAAAAATTATCTTCCATGATGTGCTCAGTGGTCAGTACCGCCAATAGGCTGGTTTTTACAAAGTTAAACTTAAAGTTGCCTTGTATTTTCGAAAAAAATACAAAGAATTCTGTGATTAGTGGCAGTGCCTAGTGACCCCCCTGTGGTCACTATGTGAAAGGGTATCCACTCGGGACAGGACCCAGAAGGTAGTAGCAATCACTGTAGTAGAAGTGACTAATAGAGTATTTGTCAGCTTCTCCGACGGTCCCTCAGGTATGATATAGGCATACATCGGTGCAAGCTGGGCCAATGTAAATATACAAAAAGATCATACCTAGACTTCAGCTTTAAGCTAGACAAGGAGTCAAAATATATCTTTCATAGGTGAGACTGTACAGATATATTATACACACACATATATTTTATTGCTGAATATGAGAATGCTTTCTTAAGCCCACAAAAAAAAGGTAACATACTGTAGCAGATGTTAGACATGATACATGCCAGCAGGACGTTGATGATTATCTTTATGCAGATAGTTTAACCACTTCAGCTCCGGGAAGGTTTACCCCCCTTCATGACCAGGCCATTTTTTTGCAATACGGCACTACGTTACTTTTAACTGACAATTGCACGATAGTGTTGAGGTGTACCCAAATAAAATTGATGTCCTTTTTTTCCCACAAATAGAACTTTGTTTTTTTGGTATTTGATCACCTCTGCGTTTTTTTTTTTTTGTGCTATAAACAAAAAAGACCGACAACTGAAAAAAACACAATATTTTTTCTGCTATTAAACACATCTGATAAAAAAAGAAAAAAATTGAATTTCTCCATCAATTTAGGCCAATATGTATTCTGCTACATATTTGATTAGTTTGTGCAAAAGTTATAGCGTTTACAAACTATGGGATATTTTTATGGAATTTTTGTTTATTTAAATTTTTTTTACTAGTAATGCCAGTGATCAGCGACTAATAGCAGGACTGCGACATTTTGGCTGACAAATCGGACACTAAGCAACACTTTTTGGGAGAACCAGTGACACCAATACAGTAATCAGTGCTAAAAATATGCACTGTCACTGTACTAATGACACTGGCAGGGAAGGGGTTAACATCAGGGGCAATCAAAGGGTTAAAAAAATACATAATTAAAGTGGATCCTCGGATTACGAGCATAATCCGTTCCAGGAGAATGTTCGTAATCCAAAGTACTCGCATATCAAAGCGAGTTTCCCCATTGAAGTCAATGGAAACGATAATAATTTGTTCCACATTGACTTCAATGGGATGCAATACCGCATGTGGGCAGAGGCGGGGGGGCACCAGAGAGCCTCTGAAACGGCCAAAAAGGCCAGAGGACACTTCGACTGACCTCGGCAAACCTCGGAAAGACTTCCTACCCGAGATTTGCAGAGATCAGCCGTGCTGTCCTCGGGCCTTTCCGTGCGTTTCTGAACAGTGCCGATCAGCTGGGATTGGCGACGTTCGGCTCTGGCGCCCCCCCCCACCTCAGGCCAAAAGCAGTACTGCACACCGCTTTGGCCTGAATCATGCTCGTTTTGCGAGACAACACTCACAAACCGAGTCACGATTTTTTAAAATACAGTGCTCGTATTGCGAAACGCTTGTTAACCGCGTTACTCGCAATCCGAGGTTCCACTGTATAGGTATACACTGGATGCAGACTCATTAATTGGTCTCTAGTGGGTGCACATTTAAAAAACTCCTACACACTGCTGATATCTAGATTTTTATACGAAAGTATGATACTTCTACTTATTTGTCAAAAAATATCAGTGGCAATTTGACAACTATTAATATGGAATAGGTATTATTAATATGTCTACATTAATCATGGGTGCCACCTAAAGTGCATTAAAACCTCTTAAATCTGAGCTCCTGTCCTCAAAATAATGTCTAAATACCTGAATCTTTGTGTGCTTTGTGTATTTCTTCCAGATCTGTGCAGTAATCCAGCCTGAAACGTTGCCTCTGTACAGGAGCTTCCTGTAATAATGACCGGTCACTCTGCTCTCTCTCTCCTTGTGCAGGGTGAGCGGTCTTGTCTCCGCCCCCTACTGTTTTTTTCTGCAAGCAGCCTGCAGGGGCTGGGACTGCAGGGTCCTTATGTACAGCATAGTGATGATGTCACTGCTGCTTTTATATGACAGTATCTGAATTTGCAAAGGCATTTGGTGCACACAAAGTGGATTTATATCCTTTATGACCATTGAGAAATATATTCACATTAAAGTTTTTGTGCCCAGAGTTCAGCTTTAAAACCGCAGACCATACCGATTTTAAGCTTGTCAATATCTGGGATAATTATTACTTATTTAAAAAAAGCAGAAGCAATCCCGCCTTTTAATATGTCTTTCAAATGACCATTTACTACAATCATTGATTCTTTGGGGCTTCCCCTTTGATTGGTTTGTAGGACTCTTCAGATCTACATGATCATATGACTTTTCTTGAGTCTGATGGGATTGGATCTGTTTTAAACCTTTACAATGGCATTTATTAGCCTCAGTCTCCATCAATGTAATGTACTCCTCCAATAACTGGTAGGAAAGTTCATCTGCTGTAAGCAAAAGAGCAAGTGAAAATACACACAAACTACTTCTAATACAGCAGGAAAGTGTGCATATTATTCCTGTTATATAGCTGAATGACATAGGCTCTCAATTCGTCAGTTACTCCACCTAAAACTTAATATTGCATGAATTTGTTGAACCCCAGCTACCTTAAAGTGGTTGTAAACTCTATTATGCCTTGTACACACGATTGGAATTTCCGATGGAAAAAGTCAGACGGAATTTTTTCATCGGATATTCCGACCGTGTATGCCCCATCTGACTTTTACCATCGGATATTCAGAGGAATTCCATCGGAGTTTAGATAGAGAACATGTTCTCTTTTACTCTGATGGAATTCCGTTGTGATTTTGGCCGGTCAAAAGTCCGACCGTGTGTACGGGGCATTACACCACTTGTGCCTACAGGTAAGCCTATAATAAGGCTGACCTGTAGGTACTGTAAATTTCCCCTAAACTTGCACTGTTTAGGAGATATTCACTATATGCGCTGCTGCCAACCTCATCAGTTCAATGACCATGCCGTGACCGGTGGCTCCCACAGTAGTGACGTCATCACGGCTCTGGCCAATCACAGTGCCAGAGCATTTGAACCCGGAAGTGACTCTGGTGAAAGATGTCGGCTGTGGGAGCGGAGTGCGGGCGGCACTGCAGGGCACTGTTTTAAGGTAAGTTTTTCATAATGAGCTAGTAGACGATGCTTACTAGCTCATTGTGCCTTTGTCTTGCAGGTTTGCTTTTTTTTTAAAGGTTTACAACCTTTTCATTCTGACCTTTTGAGCTGAATTGAAGGGAGTGTGTCATTGAACCATATATGGGTATAAATATGTGAATATGTGTTCTTTTAGGAGACGCACATTCCAACAAATGAGAATTGTTGAATATATGCATTAATTTTTTTTTTTTTTTAGCTCTGCTAAAGGGGACCCATGAAACACTTTGAGGCTGGGTTCACACCATTCCGAATTGGGTACGGCATCACCACATCCAATTTGCAATAGCAGTAGCAGGAGATTTTGACTGGCTCTCTATGGAAATCTCTGCAGCAGATCCAGTGCGTTTTGCAGAAAAACTCTGTGCGTCTTTTGGTTGGTGTCAGGTCCGAATTCAGCCCAAAATTCGGGCTGAAATCGAACCTGAAGCGGTGAAACAGCACACATGCGGCTCATATGTGAACCCAGCCAGATGCTGACTCTTCTGCCGCGTACACACGATCGTTTTTCACGTCGTTAAAAATGCAATTTTTTTAAATTGGGCATTAAAAACGATCGTGTGTAGGCTCCAGAGCATTTTTAACGACGTGAAAAATGGCCTAAAAAAAATGAGAACCTGCTCTATTTTTTCACGTCGTTTTTCAAGTCGTTTTTTTTAACGACGTGAAAAACGGTAGTGTGTATGCTTTTACGAGGGGAAAAAAATGCGCATGCTCAGAATCAAGTATGAGACGGGAGCGCTCGTTCTGGTAAAACTAGCGTTCGTAATGGAGATAGCACATTCGTCACGCTGTAACGGACTGAAAAGCACGAGGCTGAAAAGCGCGAATCGTCTCTCACCAAACTTTACTAACATGAAGGGTGGTGCCATCCAACCGGATCTTCCCCTTTATAGTGCCGTAGTACGTGTTGTACGTCACTGCGCTTTGCTCAAGCGTTTTTTTTAATGAATGTGTGTATGCAAGACAGGCTTGAGAGGAAACAAGAAAAATCACGTCGAGAAAAACTTCGTTTTTGAAAATGACATTAAAAATGATCGTGTGTACACGGCATTATACAAGGAAATTAATAATTTTTTTACTACTTTGTGGATTCTGTCAAAAACACCTCTTTGTAGACCCTACGTGTATCTGCAGCTGCCTGAGAACAGAAATTACACTCATTGGCATAGATTTTTTGCACAAAAGTGGAGTTCAATACAACATTTGTATCCAGTGTGTAGGTGCAGAGCAGAATGTGGCCTGGCTGTCTCATGCCCAAGAGAGATAAAGTCCAGAGGACCCTACACTTTACCTCCTCATCAGGAACCTTTCCCTACCGGTACCTTTCCCCACACTACCCACTCATGTAAAGCGTGCCAAACCTGGGAGCCAGGGCCTTAAATTGGCTCTGCAAAGTCATATGGTGCGGCAGCATCCTACCAGATAGATTCCCCAGTGACCCAGGAAACCATAGAGGAACCATGTTCCTCCTAACTGCCTCTCCAGCTGCAAGGCCGCTGTGAGTGAGCGCCACCTCCAGTGGAAAAAGTAGATTGCACCTGCCTACAAGTGCCTCCCACCTACAGTTCTAAAAGGGGTGAAAACATGTCAGAGGGTTTAACCCTGCTCCATTCTAGTTTAAAATAATTTTTTGAGTTCCCTTTAATTGCAGCCATTGCATTGCAAGCTTGATTTCACCTCAGGCTTGTACTGTATTTACAGTGGAAATTATGAGAAAATCATTACATTATTTTATTATAATTATGCAGTTAGTTTATGATGCCTCTAAATGGAAATTGGAGAAACTGTTTATTGTACATGAATTGGTCTTTAGGGGAACCTACTTTGTTTGAACGATAATTCTAGGAATGTTTAGACCAAGTAAATAACTGAGATTAATGTAGCTAGATCAGTTTTCTTCTGTTATAGTCCCAGGCACATTAAACCAATTACACCTATGTGTTATACTTTTGTTGTATTACATTCATAAGCTATCAAGGTATTTATATCTTATACAGAATGTTACTGACATAGATTACTCTTTAAAGTGAATCTGTCCAATTCTAGGCACCATAAGATGATTGCACATGATTTTCGTGTACTTCACTGCTGCTGAGTTCACCTGCTGGAGAGCTGTCTTAAAATTTAAACCTGCTTATGGCTCTACAAATGTCTCCCTGCCCCCGTGTGACAATGCACAGGCTTGCGATCGGACGCTGAGGCACGGGGTGCTGATGGCGGATCTGTATATCGTTTCCTTATGATGCTTACTTTGCAGTGGCTTGCCATGAGATAGCATGGAGACACTCATTGCTAATTTCTCTTTGAATGCAGTTAAAGAACCAAAGGGTTAGCAAAACATCCTGGCAATTAGAATAACAGGTTTTCATTAAAGTGGGTTTCCCAGCACACCTACTAGCTACTGTAGCTAGCTAGCCAAAAAACCCAAACAATGAAGGCCCTATGCATAGTGGGCTTTTACCTAGGGTGACCAGACATCCCCGGTTTCAGGGGACAGTCCCCAGATTGAGGACACTGTCCCCGGACCAAGTCTGTCCCCAGTTTTGTCCCCGGATTGGATTTGAACAGGGGCTGGGGCAATTTCAAAGACAGTCAGTGCAGAATTAAAAAAAAAAATAATTCTGATGATCATGTGCTGGTCGGAGCGGAGGGAATATTTCTTCAGTTTCGGGTGCCCATTCAGCTCCACTCGCATGTTCTTCTGCCTTGGCTCAAGTCCTGGCCAGCCGCCTGCCTGCTTATCTTCTTGTTTTCCCTGGCAGAGTAATCTTCCTCCGCTCCCCACCCAGTAGTAGCCGGGGCCCGAAGAGTAAGGGCCCTTTCACACGTACGAATCCCGTGAGGATTCGTTCCTTTAACATCCGCTTGCTCAGCGGGGATCGCTCCGTTGATCCCCGCTGAGCTGCCAGATAACAGGGCAGTCCCTGCACGCTGTGCAGGGACCGCCCTGTCAGATCTCCGCTCTCCTCTATGGGGGGATCGGATGAACACGGACTGTCTGTCCATGTTCATCCGATCCGATGACGAATGGAAAAATAGGATTTTCCTCCGTCTGCAGAAACGGAGCATAGCGGAGACTGATGAGATCAGATGTCAGCGGATGTTCATCCGCTGACATCTGCAATCCCATAGGGATACATGTATGTCCGTTTTCATCTGAAAACGGATGGATAAAAAACGGACATACGGTCCGCATGTGTGAAAGGGCCCTAAGACTTGACGCTGGGCTGTGAGACGGGTGGCGGCGGCGATGGGCAGAGAGTCGCTGATTGCCGCCATTACTAGTAAAAAAAAAATATGTCCCCGGATTTCATTTTAAAAATCTGGTCACATTACTTTAATCCCATGCATGGGGTTGTGGCGTTTAGTTGGGTGGGAGGGCACAAGTGCCCCATTAAGCTCTGCTGCTGGCAGCCTGTGAAAGACTGACCGCTGAACAGAGCTGGGCAGTGTACCTAGATTGATCAACGTTTAGGGCAGTATGCTCCAAAGGACAAAGCCAATTCAAGAAGTCTACTTTCCAAGCATTTATCCATGGGTGCATAGTGCCCTAAACATAAGTATCGATAGGTACACCCTTTAACCTCGTCCAGCCACAGCAGCTGTCAACCTCTCTTAAAATTTCACAGGCTACCAGCAGTGGGGCTGGAAGGGACACCTCTGCTCTCTGCCTGCAGCTAACAGTTTTCTTAAAAACAAAGGTTTTAGTTGAATTGTGTTCTGCTGGGCTTCTGATGTGTCCCTGCGCCTTTAAGGAAGAATTGACTGCCTCTAGGCATAGGTGCACTTAATTTATCCATTGCTATACATACTTCTTAAAATGGTCGTAAATGGAGGAAAAAAGAAATAAATTCCGGGCCCCCTGCAAGGCGATGTCATAATGTGTGAGTATGCATCGCATACTCACACATTATGAAATACTTACCTTAAAACAAAGCCCTCCAGCGGCACGCTGTCATTGCTGACAGGGCTTCTATCTTCACCCAGTCTACCCTCCATGTTCACGAACTCCACTAATTTGAATTGCAGAGCTGCGATGATGTGACACATGCGCACGGGAGCCGCGGCAGAGGGCTCCGAATGGACAGCATGCCTTCCCTTCAGAGCGCTGTGCGCATGCATTGGTGACATCATCAGCTGCAGAAGTAGTGAACAATACACGTTGAGAATATATTAATTTTACCTACAGGTAAGCTTTATTATAAGCTTACCTTTAAGTAAAAGTTGCAGAAAAGAGTTTATTACCGCTTTAAGAATGCACTATGCAGAGGGCTTTGAGGAGGCAGTGCCGCTTCCACATGAATTTGCAAATGTTGTGCAAGCAAAACTTCAGATTTTAACGTAAATTGTTTTCACTGGTAAACTCTTCCATATGCACCTTATTTTAAAAATGAGTTCTAAATTCGGGCAATTGCCATTTTTGTTTTACTTTAAAATTGTTCTGTGCTGTGCCCATGAAGGTCAAAACAACAAGTTCACTTAACTGTTCCCCTTACCTGCACATACGGTACCCCCAGGAGAGAATACCTAGTACTTCTGAATATGAGGAGCATGTGACTCACTACCCTCCCATGTGATGGTTTTGGTGCTTGTACACTTGGGTACCCAGTGCTGTCACAAGTGGGTAGAGAGAGAGTCCTCAGTCTTGTAGCAAAAGGATGATACCTATATGCACCTGGAGAGGGGGACAGATAGAACTAAACTCCTGGCACAAAAACTTTCACTAAAAATTTTTCCTTAATAGCCGCAAAGGATATAAATCAACTCTGTGTGCACTAAATGCCTTTGCAAAACCAGATTTTACTTTGTATAAGTAGTATTGACTTCATCAGTGTGCATTATATGGCCTATGCAGAGAGCAGAGCTGTGTGAGGAACCCAGCAGGCCCCATCCACTACAGGCTGCCTGTAGAAAACTACAGGAGTGGGTGGAGACCAATCACTGCACAAGGAGAGAGAGCAGCAATGATCGGTCTTTATTACAGGAAGCTCCTGCACAGATGTAACGTTTCATACTGCAAAGATCTGGAAGAATTGCACAAAGCACATCGCGATTCAAGTAAGAATGCCCATGCCTCTTGCATGTAGACAATATTTGCTTATCCTGGAATAAGTAAACCAGTCGCTTAGCTTTGCATGAGCAGAAAACAGTCTTTTTTTTTTTATCTCTCAGGGTATCAAATAGCGATATTATAGCTTGTTATTAACTGCACAGAAAAGAAGAGCCACAGATGGTTGTGTAATAGTGAAAACAAATCCCACAGTGTTTCAGTGTTGGGAGGATGGCGTGTAGGCCCTCTGTGTGTCATGCCTGCTCTCCAGGACATAGCAGTATACTCTGCAGAATACTATGTTCCAGGCCAGCCTCCAGGGGATTTCTGCCATCAAGTCTTACTGTCTTGTCATTGTGCTAATTAAACAGGATGTAAGCATGTTCCTCTTGGAGTCTGTTCAGCTGTGCTTGGTCTCTTTCCCATGTTTGGGATGTTGCAATTTGGTGTTTAGTTTAAAGAGAAAATATCATTGACTTCTTGATGTGTTTTATGATTGCCACAAGAGATCCTTACAGATCTCTGCATACGTTCATATTTGATGTGGATCGGAACTCGAAATTACATTTTATACATGAGAATTAAACATTTTAATTTAATTAAAGGAACGTTTAATACAAACAAAAAAAAAAAGTATAAAATACAAATAAATTACATATACTAGATCTGGAAATGCCTTGGAAATATTAATTGAAATCATATATTTACAGGAACATTAAAAAAAGTAAAAAGTATCAAATGTAAAAAATGACCCATTGAACAAAAGGTTAAAATGGTTAACAGGAAATGTTGGATACTGGTCCTTAGTGAACCTTAAATGGAACAAGGCTTTATGAGTGATTTAGACAGCAGGGCACAGTTTTGTGTATAGGGTGCGAAGTGCATTGGAAGATCCTCTATGATGGTGATGGCAAACCTTGGCATTTCCCATAATGCTCATGCACTCTACAGTGTAGTTGAGCGTCATGGAAAATGTGGTTCCAAAACATGTGGGGTGCCATCACTGCTCTATGATAATACCTGGGGTGGTCAGAAGCAGATAAAAATTATAGAAAATAAACTGATTCATTTTTAGGTAAATGTGAATATACAGTAACAGCCCAACTACAGCTAAAAAATACATTTGTAATCCTTTAAAGAATTCACGACCCTGTGTACAAAAAATAAATAAAAAATACTTTAATGTATAAACATGGAACAGGTCAAATCATCTGCCTTTTTTTTGTCTAGTTTTGACTAAAGTGAAAAAGGCTTAGAAATCTTCTTAAAGTCTTATGCCGCGTACACACGATCGGAAATTCCGACAATAAAACCATGGATTTTTTTCCAACGGAATGTTGGCTCAAATTTGTGTTGCATACACAGGGTTCAAACAAATGTTGTCGGAAATTCCAAACGTCAAGAACGCGGTGACGTACAAGACGTACGATGAGCCGAGATCAATGAAGTTCAATAAGCAGTTCGGCTCTTCTGCTTGATTCTGAGCATGCGTATTTTTTTGTGCATCGGAATTGCATAAAGATGATCGGAATTTCCGACAAGAACTTTTGTTGTCGGAAAATTTGAGAACCAGCTCTCAAATTTTTGTTGTCGGAAATTCCGACAGCAAATGTCCGATGGAGCCTATACACGGTCGGAATTTACGACAAAAATCTCACATCGAACATTTGTTGTCGGAATTTCCGATCGTGTATACGCGACATTATAAATTTCTGAGCTCTCGCTTCTCTTTGTTCACTAACTTATAATTTAGAAGAAATCTAAATCTGTTGTACTATCCTGATTATATAAAAAGACTTTGACGTGCAATATTATGATGGCATGTTCAAGTCGACAGACGTAACTGTACAGCTGACATACATACTGTATGCATACAATATATATTTTATTTCGCAATGTATTATTATTATTATTATACAGGATTTATATAGCGCCAATATTATCATTTTATCACTTCACCCAATCAGTATGGCACAGAAAAACAAACAAGGCGCCTCTAAGAGCAGAAGTAAAAGACTTTTAATTTCCCCTGAAAAGGGTTAAAAACACTTACAAGATAGTGGATAAAAGCGGGCATGTAGTAAGTGCACCCAGGAGATTTTCCAGTGGCAGGGCAGTCCCAGTATGTGATGGTAGTACTTCCAGTGAAATCCAAAAGAAGACAGCCAAATGGCGCTGTAGACTTTCAGGAGACACAGTAGCGCTGGAGCCTGGGGATGACGTCAGCGGAAGCGGGACGAGAACCAGTGTGGAACGCAAACAGGAAGTGGACAGGAAGCGTGTCATAAAAGCGGGACGCGTTTTAGAACAGCTCATTGGTTCCTTCTTCAGCCAGTGACAATGGTTCCATAAGGGCTAGACTTCTTATAGTCTATGTGTTGTAATGGGGCAGAGCTTGTGGACGGCAAAATAGAAAGCAACACAGTGTTTTAGCAGCAGGGGGCCGCCAAATGACTATACACCGTTAACACACACAGAGACACAGACAAGCCGGTCAGAGAGGGAGAAAAATGTCACTGGAAGTACTACCATCACATACTGGGACTGCCCTGCCACTGGAAAAACTCCTGGATGCACTTACTACATGCCCGCTTTTATCCACTATCTTGTAAGTGTTTTTAACCCTTTTCAGGGGAAATTAAAAGTCTTTTACTTCTGCAATTAGAGGCGGCTTGTTTGTTTTTCTGTTTCCATTAGAGATTGCTTGTCTTCCTGAGTGCTGCCTGAAGTGTCTGAAGATTCTCTACCTCTTCCAACACAGACTTTATTTGTCAGGTCCAAATGTTCAGAGCGCCCTGGATATACATTTTTCTGGAGTCAGTATGGCACACCCAGCAATATATGTCCACCCAATGAGAATGGCTCCCCCAGCAATAAATCTCCCTACTCAGCAATACATGTCCACCAAAGTATGCCTTTCCCAGCACTATATTACCCCACCAAAAGCAGTATAGCTTTTCCAGCAGTAAATCCCTCCACCCAGCCAAGTAAAGCAGATTGTAAAAGCTGCATTGGTGGTAACACCAGGATGACACAGAAGAAAAAAAACTCCCACTAGGTCCCTGCTGCCCCCTGGCCCCAAAGCAGTTGTGCGGGCTTCTGTGTCTAGTCATGATTTTGCTGTGCTGCCTAATTTAGGGGTCTATTTATCAGTGTTTTTACCTAAAATTCACGCAATGTTTACCCAACCTTCACACATTTTTCTAACTGAATGAAAGAAGTAAAGTGTGTGATTCCTGGGTGTCAATCTTGGATTAAAAAAAGAATCGGACCTGATGGTTTCACCTTGTTACAAAGGCCTGAACGTAGGACTAAGCCCTGCTAACTACCATCCCTGTGTGTCATTAGCATGCTCTGTCCTGCCACTAAGGCTGACTGGACAGTGGAATAGGGGTTAGGAAGACCTAGACATAAAGGCAAGAAAAGCTTTGCCCCTTTATCAAAGCGATGCAAAATAACATGAAAGATCTGGTTGGCTATTGTACTTTCGATTGGATCAAAGAGGTTATCTGAGATGTAATTTATTGTTAATGAATGTCCAGGATAAATGAATGGACCACTGACTGTTACCAAATTGCAGACTAGGTAGAGCCACAGATGTACAATAATCTGCTAACCATTTAGAAGTTGATGATAATTTCTTTAAAATTCGCATATTCTTAAAAGAGGTGTTAACTGTTGCTCATTTTCTCTCTTTTTCCTCTCTGTTTTTGGTATCCCATTTCATTCCTGTGCATACACATTTGCATTACTACCATTCACTATATTTAATATGATTATGTGCTAACTATATGTGTATATTACCATACTTTTCTACTCATTTGTTGCTTCATGTTGTTAAACATCAAGTGGAAAAAGGTATATTTACGTTGAAGGCATCATAAGATCCTCCAACCATTTCTATGTTTGTAAAGTTTTCATCCAGATATAAAGTATTAGAAGAGTAATGTTTAAAGGGATCTTGTAATATCCTTATATGTAAACTAGAATAACAGCCCATGTTTAAGAAAATGCTTTTACTATTCTCAAAATTCTCTTCTTTTGGAAGCTCCATGATCCATGGCATATATTGCACTGACACCTAATTTTTGCACCGACACAGCTTTGCCCACCTGGCATCTCACAGTCCAAAAAGGGAGCCAATATTGACTAGTTAGGCAAACTAGATGGTCTCTTAGATGGTGGTTGGGTTTGAAGCAAATGTCAAAGGCATTGTGCAGTGTACGTCAACGATTTGGAAAACCCCAAACACATAAAAGAGGATATGGTAAAAAATAAATGTACTTGGCGTCTGCATTTCGGCTGTCACATTATATATGAGGCATTTTGGTTTAGACTACCTGTAACCATTTCCTGTTACAAAAAAGTTAACGTTTCTACTATAATCCACCAAAAACATAAAGGTGGCCTTTTCCCAGGCTGTCTTTAAATCATGAATAGAGTAAGGTAGGATTTCATCCCCCACCTAGGTGTTTAGAGCCGTTTATGCCCATGGCAGAGCTTGACTGTGAGCCGAACCTCATTGTTGCTCTGTTTGGAGTGGTTTCTCTTCAGGTAGAATCCACTAATAGGCTGATGACACCATATTTTTTGCAAATATTAAAAAAAATATGGTGGATGGGAGAAGAGGGTGATCTTTTTTGGAAGTCCCCAAGAGTTATAAAAAAAATGTCAAGCTTCCACACTTCACCTATAACTGAAAGACCACTTTTTGGTGGACTAAGCCCATATAACAAGACTGTATGTGTTCAGGGAAGTGATTGTATGCCTATGCCCATGCATGAACAGGTGAATCAAGCAGTCATACATTACAGCTTTCTACCAGCCACTTTCACCTCATTTTGCTGGTAAGACATTTTAGCTTCATGGATTCTTTGCTGGAAGCAAGTGGAGCTTCACCTTGTTATGTGTAAGTTTTTGCCTAATGTTACTGTTCTATATGTGAGGGATGGAGACCTTTGCTGTTTGATGCTTTCTATGCAATCTTTTTTTTTTTTTAGCCTGTCTGAGAGCAGAGGCCACACGATGACTGCTTTCAATACCCATGTATTTCCCTCTAAAACTAGTTTGACTTATGTTACTGCTAAATAAATCCTAAATAAATAAATTCTATTATGCCACTCCTATAGGAAATATGTGTTTTCTGTGTCAAATCCTATCAATTGAGCCTGCTAGCTCCTGTTTAGGTGATGTATATCTCCAAAATCAACACACTTTAATATCTCAAATGATTCTCCTGTAAACAACCCCCCCCCCCCCCCGTGCCCCTATAATAAGTAAAAAAAAACAATAAATCACGTGTTACTGCAAAAATTAAACATCTAAAGTGCATGTGCACATATATGAATGGTATGGTGAATCAATTGATTTTGTCCAATAAGTCCAGAAAGTGACAACAAATATTCCTTTTTATGTGCAACAAATCACAGTGAATAGCCTCAGTGAATGATCAACTCCTTTCGGTAATTGTGTCTCTTGATTGTGGTAAAGTGCTCCTACTTCCACCGTTATTGTGACTACACCACAACCTCATAAAATGGCCACTCACCAGATACAATTAAGAATGCGCCTTTGTACTATACCATGATGGCTATTTATCTTTCATGAGTATCGCTAGAGGAAAGAAAACCATATTGCATTAACTCATTGCTTGGAGAAATTGTGGACTGACCCATCCAATGGAGTGGTTATCCAACTAATGAACCAAAGGCGCATTCTTAATTGTATCTGGTGAGTGGCCATTTTATGAGGTGGTGGTGTAGTCACAATAACGACTAATTGGGCTATACCAATTGATTCACCATACCATTCATATATACTTTTCATATTTTTTATATTTGCACATGCACTTTAGATGTTAAATTTTTGCAGTAACACGTGTTTTTTTTTTTTTACTATTTATAGGGGCACGGGGGGGGGGGGGGGGTTGTTCACAGGAGAATCATTTGAGATATTAAATTGTGTTGATTTTGGAGATATACATCACCTAAACAGGAGCTAGCAGGCTCAATTGATAGGATTTGACACAGAAAACACATATTTCCTATAGGAGTGGCATAATAGAATTTATTTATTTGTTTAGGATTTATTTAGGAGTTAGTGCAATCCATATATTGAACAATTTTTAACATCCCATTCTAGGGTGGCATGTACCTTTTGATTGCAGCAAACAGTTTTTGTACAGTTTGAAAAAATATTTTTTTTTGCGCCGGTAGCACACACACTTTTTATACTCATGTTACTGATTGTTTGCCTTTCCTGTCTTCAGGAATAAGCTCCAACAAGTGTCTTTCTCTGTCTATTGAGAGCCCTTCCATATTAGCAACCAAGACACTTGCACTAGACAGGAGGATGACAGTTGGGGTGGCTTAGCGGCAAAAAGGTAATCCGGAGGCAGGAATCCCATGTAATCAGTTCTTAGACAGACCACACAGGGAAGATTATGTTAAAAATAAATCCCTGGTCATAACATCCCCCCCCCCCCTTTTTTTTTCTTCTACATTGAAATACAAAAATAATGTTTTTTTAGCAGAAAGGGTTGTTGGTTTTTGAAATTCCATTGGCATTAAGTTAATAAAAGTGAATGTCCAGTTTTCTTTAAGGGGAAAAAAACAACATTGTCACATGTTTAGTCCCTGCAAAAACCTACTTGCTTCTCTTCTGTACATACCAAGAAAGGTGTTCAAGTGCTTATTTGAGGAATGAGAGCCAGTTACATATATAAAACATGTGTGCAGTATTTTACAGTATTTGCAATTATGCATACTTACTACTTAAAACTTCCAATTTCAGTTGAATACAATGGTAAAAAAGTGTAAAAATATGCCAGGCGCAGTCCTGGATAAATTCAGAAATTTGAGCCTATCGTGAAAGAATTGGTAATCAGAGGTTACCTTGAGTCAAGTGTCTAGTACACGTCATGCTTGGCCCTGCCTTCTACTTCTTGTTTGTCTCCATATTGGTCTAGGATGCTACCCAGCATATTAAAGAACAAATAAGGAAGCTTGGGAGTTTGTAGAGGGTAAGGCCAAGCGCAATTTTCACAAAAGAAATTGAGAAAACTATAGTTACCTAAAGCTCTGGATCCACCAGTCATTTGGACATGCTAATTTCACCTAAAGTAACCTCTGCTTATACATTTATTATAATATGCTCAGTCAGAAATGAACAAGCTTCGTAAAAGGTTTTCTTCAAAGTATGACACATCGAATTTAAACTAACATGTCTCTTGTTTCCTTTAGTTTCTCCTTGGAAAAAGAAATCTGGTGAGCATATCTTTTTTTTTTTTTTTTTTTCTGATTTACTGCAAATTAAATTGTTATTACATAATGTCTAAAAAAGGTTTTCTATTTAGAAATGGATTATTATGGGGTTGGTGTCCAACTACATCTGAGAACTGCAAACCCCTTATCACTATTGGCTGCTATTTATAAACTACTTACAACTGAATTTACGTTAAACAGCCAAAAATTTTGGAAAAATTTATTCCATACACAAAAATAGATTGGTGTCAAGAACCAAAAATAATAAAAAAACAATATTACAAAATAGTATATGAACGGTTTATAAATAATGATTCTTCAACAAAGCTGCACCTGTCCTTTACATTTAAAGAATGATGTAAAGCAATAAAGTCTCCCAGTGCTGCGTCTTGCTGTGAAAAAGATTAAAGAAATTAAATGTATTTACACAACCGCATTAGAACACATATTTTTTATTTTATTTTTTTAACTAATGAATAACTGAATAAGTGGTGATTTTTCATAACTGGCTGGGGTTTTATTTGTCTTCCAAATTGTGCTTTCAAACACAAACATATCCACAGGGAAACAGATGTTAATTTTCTGCATCCACGGCTTAATTTCCTATTTACCTGGAATTCTCCTGTTATGTGGTAGTTCAACTGTATATTTTTTGATATGGCAGATATAAAATACACAAATTAATGCAACTGTGTATACAATATTATGTAATCATTATTTTGTTTTAATGCAAATCGTGTGTGGATGTGAATTGGACTTGGTATCAGGCTCTTGCAAGCCACAGTTCAGTAGCACTTAAAGTGGAGATCCACCCTGATTTTTTTTTTTTTCCCCCAAAAAAAAAAAATATATAAAAAAAAAAAATATATACTCACCAGAAAGGGCGGTTGCTATGCGGAACTAGCTCTTCTGCCTCTTCCTCCACCGCGGTGGTCTTCTTCCTTGTCCTCTGTCGCGGTGTCTTCTGGTGAATGGGGCGCGCTGCCTTCTGGGAAATGTGTGTATCCCAGGAGGCAGCCGCCCATTCACAAAGCGCCGTGCGAGTCGCGCATGCGCAGTAGGAAACGGGCAGTGAAGCCGTAAGGCTTCACTGCCTGTTTCCCTTAGTCAGGATGGAGGCGCCGGGACCTACTAGGACTGAGCGATCGCCGTCGGGGGCCCGACATTGTGGGCGAGTAGGACAGGTAAGTGTCCTTATTAAAAGTCAGCAGCTACAGTGTTAGTAGCTGCTGACTTTTAAAAAAAAAATTGCGGGTGGAATCCGCTTTAAAGCGGAGTTCCGCCGAAAAAATAAATATTAAAAGTCAGCAGCTACAAATACTGCAGCTGCTGAATTTTAATATATGGACACTTACCTGTCCAGGGCGCCCGCGATGTCAGGTCCCGAAGCTGATTTGTCCCTCGGCTCTTGGGTGAAGGCGCCACCATCTTCGGTAAGGGAATCAGGAAGTGAAGCCTTGCGGCTTCACTTCCTGTTTCCCTACTGCTCATGGGCGAGTCTTCTGGGACCTGTGTATCTCCCAGAAGACAGCAGGGGGGGGAGTAGGCGCCGGACATGGCATAGGTCACCACAGTCACCTCAGTGATTTATGCCCAGAAGTGGGAGATAATACCTGTATTACGCAGGTATCTGCTCCCTCCTCCCCCCTGAAAGTTGCCAAATGTGACACCGGAGGGGGGGAGGATTCCAAAAAGCGGAAGTTCCATCTTTGGGTAGAACTCCGCTTTAAGTTGGAAGAGTGAGAAGCAGCACAAGGAGTCAATCAGTTGTGATGCAGTGCTTATGGGGGCGCTAACAAGGAACATGCTGATATGAGGAGAGAGCAGAGTGATAGATACGCCCATCAATCTACTGCTTCGTCATTCATGGGTTTATGGGCACTGGTGTGACACTGTAGCTGTCCCATGTCGGCTCTAAGATCAAGAACTGAGTGATCACGTGATCGCGGATTGCTCAGTTCTCGGTCTACTTGGAGCAGTTAGCAATGACTTTTGGTCACCGTAAGCTGCTCTTCTCCTTCAGTGCTCACTGAAGCCTTGGGCAGGGGAGGGGGCATGTGCAGTTGGCTTAGACTCTTAGCAGTTTGCTGAGAGGCAGAGGAAGCTGTCAATCAGACAACTAGGTTGATCCCGAAAATATTGTCGTGTTCCTTCCAGAGTCTGGAGTGGCTCTGCCCCATGAGTTAATGGCAGGCATGTAGAGCAAAAGTAAGTGCACTCCTATGACCTACAAACGAAAAATAGCCAACAAAACGTTGGCCATACTTCTGTTTTAAAGTGGTTGTAAACCCTTACAGACCACTTTATGCTACAGGTAAGCCTAGAATAAGGCTTACCTGTAGCTACTAAGGATATCTCCTAAACCTGCACGGTTTAGGAGAAATCCCATATCCCCTGCATGTGCCGATGTCAACGGATGCGCACTGGGGCAAACTGAAGCAGTGGCACATATGTGCCGTTGCTTCAGTGACCGTGCGGCTCTCGCTTCCCGGAGCCAAGATACCCAGAAGTAATGCCCCGGGAGAGATGACGCCGCCGGAGGACCGCTGCGGGGGCTTCGATGTAAGGTAAGTAATTCATAATGTACAAAAGGATAAAAGTGAACTGTCAGCGCACACGCTGGTATTACTGAACACTTAAAAACGGCAATGCATATGTCTAAAAAAACAGTCACAGTTCAATAGTCCATATGGTGGTACAAATGACCAGTCCTAAAAAGGAAGAGATGATGAGAATGGTGGGCGGCAGCTGTCCTCAGAAAAAAGCCAACTTTTTTAAGGAAAGATAAGGGGACAAATAAAGGAAGCGCCACCTAAGTGCAATATGTCAGATAAAAATGTTTAATCTCGAAGGAAATGCACTTACAGGACACAAGAACAAACAGGGCACATCACGGTCTCATAAAACGCGGTCTCAGGTCCATCTGGATCCACGGGTCTGCAGGCAAAAAAGATAGTCCATCCTGTGGCCACCAGGAAACAGCCAGAATTCAGCGTGGAGCACAGATGATGACGTCACAGGAAACCAGAACCAAGGAGAGCACCGGAAGGACGGTGAGACAGGAAACAACAGGCTACGCGCTCGGAGACTAGCTACTTCTACAGGCCTCTAGAAGGAGCTAGTCTCCTGTCTCACCTTCCTTCCGGTGCTCTCCTTGGTTCCGTGATGTTCCCTGTTTGTACTTGTGTCCTGTAAGTGCATTTCCTTTGAGATTAAACATTTTTATCTGACATATTGCACTTAGGTGGCGCTTCCTTTTTTTGTCCCCTTAAGTAATTCATAATGAGCTAGTATGCTATGCATACTAGCTCATTATGCCTTTGTCTTGCAGGGTTTTTTCTTTCTTCTTTTCCAAGGGTTTACAACCACTTTAACTGCAGCAGAGAAAAATCAAGTTTCCCTGCCCTGCAAAATGGGGCTGTGCTTTTGACAAAGCTTTCCAAATCCTGGACTGGATGAATAGAAATATATATTCTTTGGCATGTAAAACAACTCCCATGTATGTATTTTATTCATTATTAAGCTGTTTGCTTGAAACTCAGCTTTAAGATCATGGTGCAGTATGAAGTAGAACCCCCTCCTTTAAGTGTTGGGATTAACGCCTCTACAGCAAGTTTCCGTCGCCTTTTATGACAGTACAAGGAGGCAACTGCAGAAATGAACAGTGGGGACACTTTCACAGCCGACTGTCAAACATAGGTCATTCCGTTGGCTGAATGGTTTCCTCAATGCACCATTCATGGCTGTTTTCCGTTACTGATGGGAGCAATCTTGTTATGTGCTATTTCACAATGGGAAATATCCACACTCCTGTGTGCAGCACGTGGGTTGAGCACTGAGCTGTGACTGAATGAAGCAAATAAATAATTTATCACCCCGGCTTTGTACTCCTTTCACACATTCCTCTCTTGAAGAATGTTCTTTAGAAGAGAACTTGAGAGGAAATACAAGATTAAGTAATAAGCAAGTAAGCCCCTGAGCAATGCGGTGAAGAATTGACTGTGGAGTTTTGTGGCCCACAGGACATGAGTCTTAAGGAAAGGTACCATTTTTCCAGTACCTGTGGTATTAATATGAAGCTGAGATTGGAGCAATGTCTAGAAGCTATAAAGTTAACACCAGCAAGCTTGCTTTTTGTTTGGAAGAAAATGTATGAAAAAATCCAGACAAACACCATGAAGCCTAATTGTAGCTAAAAAAAAATAAAAAAAAATCAGCACAATAGACATTACAGGATCAATGAATGGAGGAGCGGACCTTACAATCATCCACACGTCCTCCAGTTGTAAATCGTGTTTCTTTGATAGAAGCAGTAGTGCTGCTTCTATGAATAGAGTTGTTGGGTTGAAATGGCAGGCATAGTCACACTCTCTTTATGAGAGCCTGTGTCACCACCATGCTAGAAAATTACGGTGGCAGCATTCGGGTGGTCACAAACAGAGGAAAATTTCTATTAACAGAGCAATCAGTAAAAGGGGCACATTCTACTAGCTGTACAGTGCATCCAGAAAGTATTCACAGCGCTTCACTTTTTCCACATTTTGTTATATTACAGCATTATTCCAAAATAATTTAAATTCATTATTTTCCTCAGAATTCTACAAAAAATATGAAAAAACAGAAATTGCCGCTCAGGCAGATGAAATTAGGAAAGTGCTTCTCTCAGGGACCAAGGGTGCCGGCAATGCACGTAGCAAATGAAGAAAATTAGTGAGGACAGCCGCACTCCAATCCAACGTATATTTATTCAGGCAAAACAGGCACTACAAAACCAGCAAAACTCAGGTCACTGACGCATTTCCCACCAATTCAGTGTTTTTATAAATATAAATAAATATACGTTGGATTGGAGTGCGGCTGTCCTCACTAATTTTCTTCATTTTCTACAAACAATATCCCATAATGGCAACGTTAAAGAAGTTTGAAATCTTTGCAAATTTATTAAAAAGAAAAAAAAAATCACATGTATAGTACATAAGTATTTACGGCCTTTGCTCAATACTTTGTTGAAACACCTTTGGGACCAATTACATCCTCAAGTCTTTTTGAGTATGATGCTACAAGCTTGGCACACCTATGTTTGGGCACTTTCTCCCATTCTTCTTTGCAGGACCTCTCAAGCTCCATCAGGTTGGATGGGGGGCGTCAGTGCACAGTCGTTTTCAGATCTCTCCAGAGATATTCTATTGGGTTCAAATCTGTGCTCTGGCTGGGCCACTCAAGTAGATTCACAGAGTTGTCCCGTAGCCACTTCTTTGTTATCTTTGCTGTGTGCTTAGGGTCGTTGTCCTGTTTGAAGATGAACCTTCGCCCCAGTCTGAGGTCCAGAGTGCTCTGAAGCAGGTTTTCAACAAGGATGTCTCTGTACATTGCTGTATTCATCCTTCCCTCAATCCTGACTAGTCTCCCTGCTGCTTGAAAACATCCCCACAGCATGATGCTGCCACCACCATTCTTCACTGTAGGATGGTATTAGCCAGGTGATAAGCAGTGCCTGGTTCCATCTTTGTTTTATCAAACCAGAGAATTTTGTTTCTCATGGTCTGAGATTACTTTAGGTGCCTTTTGGCAAACTCCGGGTTGGGTTTCCGTCTGGCCACTCTACCATACAGGCCTAATTGGTGGAGTGCTGCAGAGATAGTTGTTCTTCTGGAAGGTTCTCCTCTCTCCACAGAGAAACATTGGAGCTCTGTCAGAGTGACCATCAGGTTCTTGGTCACCTCCCTGACTAAGGCCCTTCTCCCTCGATCACTCAGTTTGGCCAAGCGGCCCGCTCTAGGAAGAGTCCTGGTGGTTCCAAACTTCTTCAATTTATGGATGATGGAGGCCACTGTGTTCATTGGGACCCTCAATTCTGCAGAAATGTTTCTGTACCCTTCCCCAGATCTGTGCCTCAATACAATCCTGTCTCAGAGGTCTACAGACAATTCCTTAGACTTCATGGCTTGGTTTGTGCTCTGACATGCACTGTTAACTATGTGACCTTATATAGACAGGTGTGTGCCTTTCCAAATCATGTTCAATCAACTGAATTTACCACAGGTGGACTCCTATCAAGTTTTAGAAACATCTCAAGCATGATCAGTGGAAACAGGATGCAGCTCAATTTTGAGTGTCATGGCAAAGGCTGTGAATACTTATGTACATGTGATTTTTTTTCATTTTTTCTTTTTTAAGAAATTTGCAAAGATTTCAAACAAACTTCTTTCATGTTGTCATTATAGGGTATTGTTTGTAGAATTTTGAACAAAATAATGAATTTAATCTATTTTGGAATAAAAATAACATGACAAAATGTGGAAAAACTGAAACACTGTGAATATTTTTTGGATGCAATGTAAGTTATGCCCATTGTGCTAATGTTTCTCTTTTTTCTATTTTAGCTATGCTGAGGCTTTAATACAGAGTTGAAAAACATATATGTAAACTGCCATCTACTGAAGTTTTTTGCAGTTTTTTTTAGCCAGGCGTGTGATTTAAGAACCCACATTAGACAGTACAGCAAAGGCAATGACTCTGCTTTTCTTGACTGAAGTTAAGAATTATAACTTGAGAAAAGACCCAGTTTAACAAGAAAGCCTACACACTGACTTTCAGGCCTCATGCCCACGGACGTTTTTACAGCTGCGTTTTTGAGCGTTTTTTACATTTTAAAAACGCCTGTCCATGTTAGTCTATAGCTTCATGCCCACCTAGACGTTTTTGAGCTGCAAATAGCATAGACGTTTTTAAGCTGTAAAAAAAAACCAGGACCAGTGCGTTCCTCAGCGTCAGAATTAGGCAGAAAAAAACGCGAGCGTCAAAAAACACGTAAAAACACGCAAAAACGCAAAAAAAAAATACAATAACATGCACAGGCGTTTTTAAGCTGTAAAAAACGCAGCTGTAAAAACGTCTGTGGGCATGAGGCCTCACTGAAATCTAGTGAAACCAATTGCCTTCAGAAGTCACCTAATTAGTACATAGAGTCCACCTTTTGTGTAATTTAATCTCAGTATAAATACAGCTGTTCTGTGAAGCCCTCCTAGTAAACAAACGGCATCATGAATGCCAAGGAACACACCAGACAAGTCAGGAATAAAGTTGTGGAAAAGTTTTTAAGCAAGGTTAGGTTATAAAAAAATATCCCAAAGCTTTGAACATCTCATGGAGCACTGTTCAATCTATAATGCGAAAATGGAAAGAGTATGGCACAACTGCAAACCTACCAAGACATGGCCGTCCACCTAAACTGGCAAGGCAAGGGGAGAATTAATTAGGGAAGAAGCCAAGAGGCCCATGATAACTCTGGAGGAGCTGCCGAGATCAGGTGGGAGCTCAGGTTGGAGAATCTGTCCACAAGACAACTATTAGTCGTGCACTCCACAAATCAGAAAGAAAGCCATAAGAAGTCTCCTTTGCAGTTTGCGAGAAGCCATGTGGGGGACACAGCAAACATGTGGAAGAAGGTGCTCTGGTCAGGTGAGACCAAAATTTAACCTTTTGACCTAAAAGCAAAATGCTATGTTTGGCAGAAAACTAGTATTGCACATCACCCTGGACACACCATCTCCACCGTGAAATATGGTGGTGGTAGCATCATGCTGTGGGGATGCTTTTCTTCAGCAGGGACGCTGGTCTGAGTTGATGGGAAGAAGGATGAAGCCAAATACAGGGCAATCTTAGAAGAAAACCTGTTAGCGTCTGCAAAAGACTTGAGATTGGGGCAGAGGTTCACCTTCCAGCAGGATAACGACCCTAAACATACAACCAGAGCTACAATGGAATGGTTTAGATCAAAGCATATTCATGTGTTAGAATGACCCAGTCAAAGTCCAGACCTAAATGCTGTAATTGCAGTGAAAGGTGGTTCTACAAAGTATTGACTCGAGGGGGGGGGGGGGGGTCTGAATACAAATGTATGCCAAACTTTTCACAAATTTAAAAAATGAAAACCGTTTATCTTCCACTTCACAGTTATGTGCCACTTTGTGTTGGTCTATCACATAAAATCCCAATAAAATACATTTACGTTTTTGGTTGTAACAAAATGTGGAAGATTTCAAGGGGTATGAATAATTTTTCAAGGCACTGTAATAGTGGCTGTGTTTGGGAGTGCTTCTCCTACATCCCAAACAGGTAAGAAAATGGAGCCCCCGAGATCTCTAGACTTTTAATGATAAAAGGAACTGGAGAAAAATGGTGCAGTACATTGGTACATGGATGGAAAACTGAATTACTGAGCAAGTAGGCTGGCTCCCAATATGTATTACAGTTGTAGGTAATAGTCACCTTTTAATATTTTATTTTTATGTAAAAAAAATTAATTCATTTTAGACTGAACAACTTTTTGCGGCATCATAATTCAAAAATTAATGTATCACGGTCACATGATAGATTACCGTATATACTCGAGTATAAGCCAAGTTTTTCAGCACATTTTTTTGTGCTGAAAATGCCCCCTTGGCTTATACTCGAGTCTGTGTCCATCTTCAACTTTGTGCGCCTGATTTCGGCCAGCCAAAGGTCCGCTGGACCCCAAACTTGGCACACATGTAGCCCCAATCTTCCTCTACAAGTGTGCAAAGTTTTTTGTCCGGGGGACCTACGGTCGGGGAGCACCGATTTTTCAAACAGGGTACCCCTTCCATAGACTCCCATGTTAAACGTCAGTCTAGTCACACAGCGTTGGAGATCAGGTAGGGAGATTGGGCACAGTGAGGCACGGGCACAGTGAGGCATGGGCACAGTGAGGCATGGACACAGTGAGGCATGGGCACAGTAAGGCAAAGTGAGGCACAGTGAGGCATGCAGATAGACACCCTAGGCTTATACTCGAGTCAATAAGTTTTCCCAGTTTTTTGTGGTAAAATTAGGTGCCTTGGCTTATATTCGGTTTGGCTTATACTTGAGTATATACGGTAAGTTCTTTTAGGGTCTTTATTCCATATGTGCAAAGAGAGATCCAGATAAAGATATAGAAAATATGACAAGAATACTTAACTAAAGATGCTGTTTTGCCGTGGAGTCCCCCTGCTTTTACACAGCATGGCTGACCAGGCTCAGACGCATGCATGATTTGCAAGCTCTGGGGTGAGACTAAATGTAAAAAAAGAGGGGAAGGAAGTCGCGCTAATAATAAACAGTGCATCAAAAACCTGTATAATATAATAAATGAATCTATAGTGCAAAAAATGAGTGATCATATAAATTGCATGTGCAAACACCAATGAATCTAAAACGACAATGAAAAACAATAAAAAGCGAAAAACAAAAAGAATAATGAAATTGTCCAAATAGCATAAATATTAAGTCCAAATCTCAAGTGAAAAAAACATGGAAAAAATAAGTTGCGTGAAGATATGCAGAAGTTGAGAGGTAGTTCCACCGCCACCAAGGTGATAGGAGAGGATCACTCCTTGAGGGATACACCAAATAAAGATGGACACCCTTACCAGAAGAGGTGGACCTCCTGTATTAGCAAGGTCATATGAGCCTGCAGATATAACCCTCTGCGGGGTCTTGGTATGTCTCGGATGTGGATGTCACACAGCTCCTACCGTCTTCCTCACTCCTCACATCAAGTGTCCGTGTCCCAAAAAGAGAGGATCCTTCCCTCTGATGGAAAATGGAGCTCGCTCCCTGACTCGAGCTCAACGTGTAAGGAAAAAGAAAGGAGTACTCCAGATAGTGTGTTATCCTTAAAACACTTACTTGGTTTATTTCATAAAAAATGTAAGTCACAAAGGTCCATAAATTATCAAGAAATAGTAAAAAAGCCGGCAATATAAAAGTGCCCTTTGAAAATGTCACATGTGACGAAACATGTCAGGGCAGGGTTACGCACTGACGTCACCGCATTCCACGTGACCCCGGAAGCACGGGTGTTCTCAAACTTTTATATTGCCGGCTTTTTTACTATTTGTTGATCATTTATGGACCTTGGTGACTTACTTGGTTTATTTCATAAAAAAATTAAGTGTTTTAAGGATAACACACTATCTGGAGTACTCCTTTCTTTTTCCTTACACGTTGAGCTTGAGTCAGGGAGCGAGCTCCATATTCCATAAGAGGGAAGGATCCTCTCTTTTTGGGACACGGACGCTTGACGTGAGGAGTAAGGAAGACGGTAGGAGCTGTGTGACATCCACATCCGAGACATACCAAGACCCCGCAGACGGTTATAGCTGCAGGCTCGTATGACCTTGCTAATACAGGTGTTCCTCCTTTTCTGGTAAGGGTGTCCATCTTTATTTGGTGTATCCCTCAAGGAGTGATCCTCTCCTATCACCTTGGTGGCGGTGGAACTACCTCTCAACTTCTGCATATCTTCACACAACTTATTTTTTCCATGTTTTTTTCACTTGAGATTTGGACTTAATATTTATGCTATTTGGACAATTTTTTTATTCTTTTTGTTTTTCGCTTTTTATTGTTTTTCATTGTACATTTAGATTCATTGGGGTTTGCACATGCAATTTATATGATCACTAATTTTTTGCACTATAGATTAATTTAGTATATTATACAGGTTTTTGATGCACTGTTTATTATTAGCGCGACTTCCTTCCCCCCCCCCTTTTTTTACATTTTGTTCACATGAGTATCGCATGTTTTTAGGTGTCACAGCTTTTTCTCATTGAATATTATTCACTACATTCACTTTTAGCGCGGTATAGGCCCCTATTGCACATTTTGATATCAGGGGTGAGACTAGCCCATTCCTGTTTGGGCTGTGGTAATATAGAACTTGAATGTAAGGAAATAGCCAATCGTAGAGAAGAAAGAGGGCTAAGCCACATCCAGCTCAGTTAACAATGACATTCCTTTGGTGGTAAGGTAAAGCTATGCTTATGTCCTGATTTGGCCTCCTAAACAAGATTTGGAGGCTTATGCCGCTTACACATGATCGGAATTTTCATTAACAAAACCGTGTTTTTTTTTCCGACGGATGTTGGCTCAAACTTGTCTTGCATACACACGGTCGCACAAATGTTGCTTGGAAATTCCGATCGTCAAGAACGCGGAGACGTACAACACTAGGACGAGCCAAGAAAAATTAAGTACAATGATTCTGAGCATGCGTCGAATTGATTCCGAACATGCGCAGCACTTTTGTGCGTCAGAAAAGGCTACACGCGGTCGGAATTTCCGACAATAACTTTTCTTAGCGGAAAAATTGAGAACCTGCTCTCAAACATTTATTGTCGGAAATTCCGTCAAAAAATGTCCGATGGAGCCTACGCACGGTCGGAATATCCGACCAAAAGCTCACATCGAACATTTGTTGTCGGAAATTCCGATCGTGTGTGCGCAGCATTAGAATTCATTAGTGAGCCACAATATTAATAAGGAAATATAAAATATACAGTTTCCCCAACACTCAACTAATGACTTTTGTTCATTTTAGATTATGAACCAACTCAGAACACTGAGAAGAAAAGGACGGTGTACCAAATGGCACTAAGTAAGGGCTTATTCTCATTGAGCATCCTGTTATCACTCATTGATTAGAAAGTAAGCAAGACACCATTCAAATAAGTTCAATATATGAGTCAGTTCATTTTTAAACATTTCTTTCAGTAGGTAACCTGAGATGCTGATTTCGGGTCATGCTTTCATTAGACAAAGTGTGAATTTTGTCTCAGCTGGACCTTTTTTGCATTTCATTACAGCTGGGAAAAAAAGAACAAGGTTCTTATCTTGCTTATGGCCCCTACTGTCATTTAGTATGAAATCATGGAGAAAGCACGAGCATGCAAAATCTGCACCTGCAGGCTATTAACTAAGGGCATATTCTAATAGAGGAATTGGTCAGCGATAAAGGGGATGGGGTTGGATTCCAGGTAGCAAGTGCTTAATTTATATGATCTTCAGAGTCTACAGATACAGCAGCAATCAAAGCCTCAACTAGTAAATGCACCTTATCTATGCAACATCACATAACCTAGCTGGTTTCTGCAACATGGAAAATGTTATGATTATCTCTATCTACACATCTGTGTGCTGATTTTTTGTCTATTTCCTTTTTTTTTAAGAAATATATTTTCTATAAAAATTTGTAAATGAAAGAAGCAATACAAGCCTCCTGTGCCTATTATATATGGCCCTTGAGATTATGGTACATGCAGGAGAGGCAGTAACAGTGGCAAAATGATTCCCCTTCAAAAAAAAAAAGTAAGTTATTTTGAAATAGAAAATTGAACATTTCTGGATACAGTTGAGAAGGGTTAAACCTGTTTCAGGTTTTTATTGCTGACTTTGTCACCATTGGGAGATTTCCCCTCACTTCCCCTGTCACACCTGATATGCAATGTGTAACCTGGACAGGCAGTGAAGGGAAAAGTACACAATGGGGTCACAGGCAACAGTAAGAAGCTGATAGAGGTTTTAACTCTTCCCGGCAAAATTATGTTTTTTTTGCTTAGCTTTTAGGATAGATTTCCCTTGACTTCTTTTTTTACTGCGAGGGAAACCAGAAATTTGGAGAAATGTCCTCAATGGAGACACAGTTTGACACAATATGGCTACTCGCCATAGTCACAGCCTCAATTAACCCGGCAGTCAGTCTCAGGGCACAAATGGTTTCCAGCTTCTTCCATTCCCCAGCACCCTTAAGAAAGGGGTGCCCTGGTCTCCTGAAATGTGTTAACTGTATTTTTTTGTTTTAATTTCCTAGAAATCAGATCCTTAATACAGTCTGTTGCACTTTTTATTGCTCACCAACTACACACAGTTGGTATATAGCTGATGAACTAATACTTCGACTGATTCCCCCAAGCGTTGAACAGCCTAGGACTGAACAGTGGACCCTACAGGCCACTACCTTTTGAACTCCTCTGCCTTGGGTTCAAACCACCCATCAAAACCCAATTAGATCATCCAGTGCCACCCTACACATGAGAGTGTTTAGCAATGGAAACCTCACATGGTGGGAATTTAAGGAAAATAACAAAGTATGCTTTGCTCAGATTTTTGGAACTAAAATTTGTTTATCCTCTTTATCACAGTACGGAGGAATAAACGCATGCATTTACTCATCACCATCTGCTCTAAGATGCCATTTTGATGTGCTCCTTCGCCTCTGGTCACATGGCTGTCACTAATACCCCTTTCCTTCCCATGCAGACAAGCTGGATGAGATTCTGGCAGCAGCCCAACAAACCATCAGTGTGAATGAGAGTTCTAGCCCAGGTACACTGACATCACTTGGAACGTCACGAAGTGCGGGGAAGGGTTTTTTCTCCTCTGAGGTACAAAACTGCTGAACTACATTTAAGTTTTCATTTTCTAACTTATTTTACACAATGCATCATTCTAGGCAGGATTTTAACTGAATTGAGCATCTCATATGCATGCTTTAACTGTTATAGCTCAGTTCCCAAAGTTGATACAGTTTATAGTGCCATCGGGATATGACAGTCTTTATCAAGCCCTAACATGGCTCTTTTATTGCATCTCATCATCATTCTAATAACATCCACTGCTCAAGTCCTTATAAAAGATCCCAGCATACTCTAAAGACATGCTGGTAGGTTAATCGGATCTTGTCTAAATTGGCCCTAGTATATGTATGAATGTGTGTTAGGGACCTTAGGTTGTAAGCTTCTTAAGGGTAGAGACTGATGTGAATGTAAAATGTATATTGACAGCGCTATATAAGTACCTGAAATAAATAAATAAAATAAATATTCATGTGCTAGAACAGTGGTTCTCAACTCCAGTCCTCAGGACCCACTAACAGGCCAGGTTTGCAAGATAACTGAAATGCATCACAGGTGATATAATTTGCTGCTCAGGGATTGCAGGATTTTAGTCTGCATCTCACCAAGGTAATACTTAAAATCTGGCCTGTTAGTGGGTCCTGAGGACAGGAGTTGAGAACCACTGTGCTAGAATGTCCCTGTCAAAGTCCAGACCTAAATCTAATTGAGAATCTGTGGCAAGGCTTGAAAATTGCTGTTCACAGACGCTCCCCATCCAATCTGACAGAGCTACAGCTATTTTGCAAAGAAGAATGGGCAAAAATGTCACTCTCTCTAGATGTGCAAAGATGTAGAGACAGATCCAAAAAGACTTGCATACAAATACACACCTCTCTTTTCACATAATAATTTGTAAAACATTTTGGACCGTTTATCATTTTCCTTCCACTTCACAATTATGTGCCACTTTGTGTTGGTCTATTACTTAAGCCCTGTACACACGATCAGATTTCCTATGGATTCTAATCCGATGGATTTTTCCATCGGAAATCCGATGAAGCTGACTTCCATCGGTCTTGCCTACACACCATCAGTCAAAAATCCGACCGTCCCAAACGCCGTGACGTAAAACACTCCGACAAGCCGAGAAAAATTAAGTTCAATGCTTCTGAGCATGCGTCGACTTGATTCTGAGCATGCGTGGGTTTTTTGTCCGATGGAGTTCCACACAGACGATTGGAATTTGCTATCGGTTTTTGAAAAAAGACCGATGGGGCCCATACACGATCGATTTGTCCGATGAGAAAAGTCCATCGGACTGTTTTCATCTGTAAAACCGATCGTGTGTACACGGCAATACAATCCCAATAAAATTCTTTTAAATTTTTTGTTGTAACATGACAAAATGTGGAAAATTTTCAGGGGCTATGAGTACTATTTCAAGGCACTGTAGTTCTGAGTTGCAGACAGTTTCTAGTCCCTTCTTATGGGCCTTTTAGTGGCTGTTGTCCACCCCTCAGTTGGAATGCTTTTGGATGTCTTGACTGTTTCTGAATGAAATTAATTGAGGGACAAAAGATAATAGGTTGGCCAAGAGAAGAACCTACTTATCTACAGTATGCAGGGATTTCTGCCATTACAGGAGACCTCTACATGTCCCAAAACAGATGTGTAATCTACTATATTTTCTGGGGAAATAACCTTGCAGTAGCTGCTATGAAACATTGTGGACCCATGTTCCGCAGTTTTTGTACTGTCTTCAAAAGAGGTTATGTAAACTAGAAATCAGTCTGTATCTGGAATGAAAAAAAAAAATAAAGCGCCAGTCCATGTCTGCTGTCTTATTTGATATATAATATGTTCATTTATGTGTTTTCATAGCCAAGTTATGGTCAACATAGAGTCCCAAGTGCGCAGTCTGTCTTTGAGGGTCCATCCTATTTGTCCTCTTCGCCTTCCCAGGCATTGATGCTACGACAGAAGTCTATTGGTAAGTACAGTCTAGCAAAACGTGTTTATTGAACCAAACATTTTTTTTTAGTTTTGGATAAAGTGGGGAAGTGTTAGGCCTCGTACACACGACCGAGTTTCTCAGCAAGAACCAGCAAGAAACTTGCTGGCAGAGATGTCTTGCCGAGAAACTCGTTCGTGTGTATGGTTTCTCGTCAAGAAAAGCGACAAGTAATCTCGACGAGAAAATAGAGAACCTGCTCTCTATTTTCTCGTCGAGATTCTCGTCGGCATGTTTCTCGAGGAGAAAAGTGAGTGTGTGTACACTTACCTGTCCTCCCGGAAGCCCGCGCATGTTCGAAATGAATTTGACACATGCGCGGTAGCTTCCTAGGCATAGGTAGGGTATACCAAGATGGCGGCGACGGCATCGAATGTGACGAGCGCATGCTCGTCGTAGTCGATGACGTCACCGCGTACGCTCCATTCAAAGAACCGCGGGTTCTTTGAATCGAGCGCGTGTACACTCGGCCGGGACAAGTTTCTTGTCCAAGAATCTCGTCGAAAAAAACGACATGTTTTTTTCGCCGAGAATCTCGGCCGTGTGTACGAGGCTTTAGAATCCCAGTCATGTCCTCATTAGGCTTGCTGTAAAAGTGATTCTTGAATACAATGGCAACTTAGAGAGTCTGATTTTGAACTCAAGACAAGTGACTACTGTACTTTGCAGGTCATCCATGTTTACTAAATTATGCTGCTCACTATAATTGTTGTTAGACATGTGCAGGATGAAAAAAATTGTTTTGTTTCGATTCGTTATTTAATTAAATTTGTTTAGTTAAATTCATTGCATTTGTTACATTCATTTTCGGGATTGGTTTTGTCTCATATTCGAATTCGAAAAAATTCTACCGCATTCGAAAAAATTCTACCGAATTCGAAAAAAACCCATCAAATTCGAAATAATTTTACCGCATTTGAACTAAACTATATATAACCATTTCCGAAATTCGTATAGAATTAAATAGAATTTGAATAGAAAAGATTAGGATAGAATCGAAAATACTAGAAAAGAATAGCATAGAAAAACAATAGCAGAGAACAGAAAAAAATATTATAGATATATATATTTATATTTAACACCTTCTGAAATTCGAATTTCGTATAGAATGAAATCAAATTCCAATAGAAAAGATTAGAACAGAATAGAAAATAATAGAAAAGAATAACATAGAAACTAAATAGAATAGAATAGAAAAAAATATAATATATTCTATTCTAATCTTTTCTATTCAAATTCATTCTGTACCAAATTCGAATTTCGGAAGATGGTTTTTATATATTTTTTTCTATTCTGTTCTATTGTTTTTTTCTATTTCTTTTCTAGTCTATTCAATTAGAATTCGATTTTATTATATATATATATATATATGTATAAAACCATTTTCCAAAATTCTAATTTCGTATAGAATGAATTAGAATAAAATAATAGAAAAATAGAAATAATAGACTAGAAAGACAATAGAATAGAATAAAATATGATATATATTATATTTTATTCTATTCTGTTCTATTGTTTTTCTATTTTATTATTTTCTATTCTTTTCTACTCTAATTCAAATTCATTCTATACGAAATTTGAATTTCAGACTTTCAGAAATCTCTAAATTTTGAATAGAAAAGATTAGAATAGAAAATAATAGAAAGGAATAGCATAGAAAAACAATAGAATGAAATGGAAAAAAAAACCTATATATTATATTTTATTCTGTTATATTGTTTTTCTATGCTATTCTTTTCTATTATTTTCTATTCTAATCTTTTCGATTCAAATTCAAAATAATTCTATACGAAATTCGAATTTCGGAAGCCATCTTCAAAAATTTGAATTTCGTATAGAATGAATTTGCATTTGTATAAAAAAAGATTAGAATAAAATAGAAAATAATAGAAAAGAATAACATAGAAAAACAATAGAACAGCATAGAAAAAATATTTATATATATATATATATATATATATATATATATATATATATATATATATATATATATATATATATATATATTAAACCATCTTTCAAAATTGGAATTTTGTATAGAATGAACTTGATTAGAAAAGATTAGAATAAAATGTAAAATAATAGAAATGATTAGCATAGGAAAAAAAAGAACATAACAGAAAAAAATGTATATAAAAGCATCTTCCGAAATTCGAATTTCGTATACAATGAATTTGAATTGAAATAGAAAAGATTAGACTAGAGTAGAAAAGAATAGACTAGAAAAACAATAGAACAGAATAGAATAAAATATAATATATTTTATTTTCTAGTCTATTCTTTTCTATTATTTTTTATTCTTATCTTTTCTATTCAAATTCATTCTATACGACATTTGAATTTCTGAAAATCGTTATATATATATATATATATATATATATATATATATATATAATAGGGTTAGGGTTAAGGTTAACCCTAATATTTATATATATATATATATATATATATATATATATATATATATATATATATACATATATATATATATATATAACCATTTTCCGAAATTCAAATTTCGTATAGAATGATTTTGAATTAGAATAGAAATGATTAGAATAGAATAGAAAATAATAGAATAGAATAGAAAAACAATAGATCAGAATAGAATAAAATATAATATATGTTTTTCTAGTTTATTCTTTTCTATTATTTTATATTCTAATCTTTTGTATTCAAATTCATTCTATACGAAATTCGAATTTTGAAAGATGTTTTATATATATATATATATATATATATATATATATATATATATATATATATATATATATATAAAACCATCTTCTGAAATTGGAATTTTGTATAGATTGAACTTGAATAGAATGTAAAATAATAGAAAATAATAGCATAGAAAAACAATAGAACAGAACAATTTCGTATACAATGAATTTGAATTTGAATAGAAAAGATTAGGATAGAGTAGAAAAGAATAGACTAGAAAAACAATAGAACAGAATAGAATAAAATATAATATATTTTTTTCCAGTCTATTCTTTTCTACTCTATTCTAATCTTTCCTATTCAAATTTAAATTCATTCTATACAAAATTTGAATTTCGGAAAATGGTTTTATATATATATATATATATATATATATATATATATATATATATATATATATAATAGGGTTAGGGTTAGAAAGATTTTGAATTAGAATAGCATAGAAAATAGAAAAGAATAGAATAGAAAAACAATAGAATAGAATAAAATATAATATATGTTTTTCTAGTTTATTCTTTTCTATTATTTTCTTTCTAATCTTTTCTATTCAAATTCGATTTCATTCTATACGAAATTCCAATTTCGGAAGGTGTTATATTAATATATTATATTTTATTCTATTCTGTTCTATTGTTTTTTCAGTCTATTGTTTTCTAATATTTTCTATTTTAATCTTTTCTATTCAAATTCATTTCATACAAGATTAGAATTTTGGAAAATGGTTATGTGTATATATAATAGGGTTAGGGTTAGGGTTAACCCTTACCCTAATATTTATATATATATATAACCATTTTCCGAAATTCTAATTTCGTATAGAATGATTTTGAATTAGAATAGAAAAGATTAGAATAGAATAGAAAATAATAGAATAGAAAAACAATAGAACAGAATAGAATAAAATATAATATATGTTTTTCTAGTTTATTATTTTCTATTAATTTCTATTCTAATCTTTTGTATTCAAATTCAAATTCATTCAATACAAAATTTGAATTTCGGAACATGGTATATACACACACATATATATTATATTTTTTTCTGTTCTGTTTTATTGTTTTTTTTATGCTATTCTTTTCTATTCTATTCTAATCTTTTCTATTTAAATTCGATTTCATTCTATACGAAATTCACATTTCGGAAGATGTTTTATATATAATATATATATATATATATATATATATATAATTATATTATATTATATTTTTTCTAACATCTTCCAAAATTCGGATTTCATATTGAATGAATTTGGATAGAAAATATTAGAATAGAATTGAAAATAATAGAAAAACAATAGAGCAGAATAGAAACAAAATAAAATATAATATATAAATATAACCATCTTCTGAAATTGGAATTTTGTATAGAATGAACTTGAATAGAAAAGATTAGAATAGATTGTAAAATAATAGAAAAGAATAGCATAGAAAAACAATAGAGCAGAACAGAAAAAAATATAATAATTATATATATATATATATATAAAACCATCTTCCGAAATTCGAATTTCGTATAGGATGAATTTGAATTTGAATAGAAAAGATTAGAATAGAAAATAATAGAAAAGAATAGACTAGAAAAACAATAGAACAGAATAGAATAAAATAAAAATAGGATTTTTTGTACTCACCGTAAAATCCTTTTCTCTGACATCCATGGACTGACACGGTGTCTCTTTACACTTTACACGTGGGTTATGTCCCTGCTTGCAGGAGAAGACCTAGGCAGAATGTGAGATGTTATACATACATTCTAAAAGCCAGAGCTGAACAGCCCCACCCAGGGGGCGGTCCCTCCGGGCATAACCCTCCCACTACAGTCAGCAGACTTCGGTTCGTAACAAAGCAGTACAAACTTAAAAAGGAAGGGTGGGTGCCGTGTCAGTCCATGGATGTCAGAGAAAAGGATTTTACGGTGAGTACAAAAAATCCTATTTTCTCTTATCATCCATGGACTGACACGGTGTCTCTTTACACTTTACACGTGGGATGTCCCAAAGCAGTGTCAAGAGGGATGGGAGCAGTATAAATGGAAAAACCAAAAACTTTCACTCCAAGAAGGCAGATCTCCTCAACGGAGGAGTCGCAACTTTAAACAGCGGCCTGCAGCACCCTGCGGCCGAAGGAAGCATCCGAAGATGCAGCCACATCAACCTTATAAAAAACTTAAAAGGTATGAACAGACGACCAGGTCGCCGCCTTGTACACTTGTGCAACCGACGCTTGATGTCGGAAAACCCAGGAAGCACCAATTGCCCTGGTGGAATGCGCCGTAACCGGAAAGTAAGGCGCCCGCCCTTTGAGAGCATAGGCTTGAATGACGGTTTGTCTGATTCCCCTAAAAATGATGGCAGACGAAACCGCTTGGCCCTGTTATGGACCAGGGGCAGTCACAAACAGTGAGTCGGACTTCCGAATAGAAGCAGTAGCAGACAGGTACACCCGTAAGGCTCGTACCACATCCAATATGTGCAGCGCAAACTCTCTGGGATGCGATGGGTGAGGACACAAGGACGAGAGGACAATGTCCTCATGTAGGTGAAAGGTAGACACCACCTTTGGCAAAAGGGAAGGTCGCGGATGCAACACCGCCTTATCCTTATGGATGACTAAATATGGCGACTTGCAGGACAAAGCCGCCAACTCAGACACTCGTCAAACAGAAGTGATTGCCACTAAAAGGCCACCTTCTGAGACAAGACAAGAGAGGAATATCCCGGATATTCCCAAAAAGGAGGTTCCTGGAGGACCTAGAGCACCAAATTCAGATCCCACGGTGGGAGAGAAGGCTTGACAGGAGGGAGCACATGGCGAACCCCCAACCCAAGGTGCTAACCAAGAAATGACCCGCTAGAGGTCGCTGAAAGAAGACGGCCAAGGCCGAAATCTGATCCTTGATGGTACTCAAAGCAAGCTTTTGGGTCACTCCACACTGTAGAGGACGCAGGATTCAGGGGACGGAATACGTCCGAGGACGCCAGTCCAGCGCTTTGCATATGGCGATATAAACTTTCCAGGCACGGTAGATCTGCCTGGAGGAAGACTTCCGTGTCCTTAACATGGTCAAAATGACAGAGTCCGAGAGACCTCGGTCCCTCAACACCTGGCTTTTAACAGCTCTGCCGTTAAAGCCAGAGACTGTAAGCCGGATGAAACATAGGACCTTGAGACTGAAGGTCCTCCCTCATCGGCAACCGCCAGGGAACGTCCGCAACGAGACGTACCAGATCAGCGTACCAGTGACGCTGAGGCCAATCCGGAACAATTAGGATCACCGGAGTTTATATCAGGCGATAAGGACCCTATGGGGCCACCAACGCATCCGAGTCATCGCCCAAGGATCCCTGGATCTGGCCACAACCTCGACCCTTGCGAGTCGAGAGGCCATCAGGTCCACATCCGACGTGCCCCCCCGTCGGCAAAGGAGTTGAAATATGCAAGGACCACTCTTCCTGGTCCGGCGTCTGGCGATTGGCGACTCAGATAGTCCGCCCCTACAGAGCCGGCACGTTTCTTCCGGCCCACTTCAGGATACGGATTACCTCGGAAGCCGCAGCTGAGCTCCGAGTTCCCCCTTGATGGTTTACATACGCCACCGCCGTGGCGGTGTCTGACTGGCTCCTGATGGAGCGACCCTGTACTCTCTCCGACCTGAGGAGAGACACAGTCTGATGGCCCGCATTTCCAGAACAGTGATTGGTAAACGGGCTCGTCCGGAGTCCAAGGCCTTGAGCCGACAGGACTCCCCAGACTCCACCCCAGCCCGTCAGGCTGGCGTCCGTCGTGAGTACCGTCCATTGGATGGGAGGGGAACGACTTTCCGGACCGAAGAGCCGAGGGTCCCAACCACCCTGTCAGGGACGCCCTGACCAGGTGAATCACCTGGATCCGAAGATCCAAGGACAACGGGGATTTGTCCCAGGTGGACAAGATCTCCTTCTGCAATGCCCTGGTGTGTGATTGGGCATACGGAATGGCCGCGAAGGAGGCCACCAGGAGTCCCGGGACTCTCATGCAAACAACGGATTGACAACCATGTTCGGGATGTCAGCACCCGCACCGCAGACTGAAGTGTCAGCAACTTCTCCAGAGGTAGGATACCTTTGCCTCCAAGGAGTCCAGACCAGAACTAGAGACTCCAGACACTGAGTCGGGACCAGGACTGACTCCTGAATGTTCAGGAACCACCCGAAGTCCCTGAGGGTCTAATTGACGATAGTCACCTTTCCTCTAAGTCTGAGCCACTTTCTGCTCATAGCAGAAGACCGTCCAGATAGCCCACGACAGCAATACCTCGCTGTAACAGAAGGCTAGAACCGGAGCAAGCACCTTGGTGAACACCCTTGGTGCCGAGGCAAGGCCGAAAGGAAGAGCCACAATCGAGAGTGGACTTCGCTGATCGCAAGGCGCAGAAACTTCTGGTGACTTGCGCAGATTGCAAGTAGGCGTCCTTGAAGTCCAAGGACGCCAGAAGAAAATCCCTTTGGTGGAGTGTAGCGATCACCGTGCGAATGGATCCCATGTGGAATTTCTGCACCTTCTCGAAGGCATTCAGGGCCTTGAGGTTCAGGATAGGTCGAACCACGTCCTATTTTTGGGACGACAAACAGATTCGAGCAGAATCCCTGAAAACTCTCCTGTGACGGAACCGGCACAATCACTCCGGACCTGATCAAATCCTGTACAGCCCCCAAGAGGGCTGCCCGACAGGTAGGAAGGAGAGGAAGATTCAAGGGAAAGAATCTGTGTGGGGGCCAGGATCGGAATACTATCCTATAACCTGAGGTGACCACCTCGCACACCCACCAGTCGGAGATTCGGGAGGTCCACCGATCCGTGAACCTGCGAAGTCGTCCCCCCACCCCAGAGTCGGGCGGAGGCAAGACTTCACGCGGAGGCGGGCTTGGGAGCCGCTTGTTTGGCTTACGCACCCAGGGGCACTTGTGCCCACCAGCCGCACTGCCGTCAGTCTGAGAGGGCCTACCTGTGGACTCTGACTGACGAAAAAAAACAGTTTTGCTGGAAAGGAAGGCCCCTGTTTGCGGCGGGCCTCCTCACCCTTGCTAGTCTAAGGAAGAAGAGTGCGTTTACCTCCCGTGACATCCATGACGATGTCATCCAGAGCAGCACCGAAAGGTCTACCGCCTTTAAAATAGTAGATCCGTCAGGAGCTTCCTAAGGCTAGGTCAGCAGACCAGCATTTCAACCAGATAAGACGACGCAATACCACCGCCGAGACAGAGGCCCTGGATATTAAAGGGGCCGCGTTCAGCGTGGCGTCGCACACAGAAACCAGGCCCTGAACCAGTTGGTGGGCCAGAGCAACTGTGTCTGGAGGAAGAATATGCTCCTGTACAGCTAGGTGCAACATTTTTGCCCAACCTGTAAGTGTTTTAGACACAAGGGTCGCCGCTACCACAGGTCGTAGGGCAGATCCCAACAAGGCAAACATGGTTCTGCTCACCACTTCTGACCTCCTGTCAGTGGGGTCCTCAAATGCAGGAGTCCCCTCCATCGGGAGAGTGATGGCCTTGTTCAACCGGGCGACTGGAGGGTCGACCACTGGGGGAGAAGCCCACTTTTTAAGTAGGGCATCTTCAAGGGGTATCTGATAGACAAACGCCGCGGGACCATAAAAAAATTCTTCTGCGGCTTTTCCCAGACCTTATCAATGAGCTGGTCAAAGAAAGTACAATGGAAAAAACCCCTTTAGAAGGCCTGGCCTTAAAAGAACCAAAGGAGACAGTATCCGCCTGAGGTTCTGCATCCGCAGCATTTGAGCTTGAGAGTGTCCCTCACCGCAGTCATGAGCACACTAACAAGCGCCCTGTCATTTACTGACTCAGAACTGGAGTTTCCCTCATAAGGAATGTCCTGTTCAAAACCATCCATACATTCAGAACTAGGGTCCTGAGCGATAGTGGCTAGGCCCATATCTGAATCAGCGCACTGCCCTCGAGTAGATAAAGTGGGGAGAGGGCGCCTTTTTGCACCTTGCGCTTGCACACAGCTCCCATCCTGGTCAGAAATTGATTCCAGGGCTGCCCACAACAGGTCCATAGGGACCGCAGTGCTGAAGCACTGCCTGTTGCCACTGACATTTTTAGGGGAAGCTGGTGACACAGACTCCATATTGTCCCTCTCTGAGACTCTCTCAGATAAAAAGTCCACCCACAGGCTGTGCTGACTGAGGAGGGGGCGCCCAGGGGACTCACCAAACCGGACCAGGGACTGCTTAGTTCCGCTGTCTGTACCGCGCTGTGTCAGCGCTGGTAAGCTGTGAGGAGACTGTGAGGAGATCCGCGCTGCTATAGCAGCGCTAGAGGCCAAACTAGTGCTGAAAAGCGCGCGGGCTACAAGAAAATGGCTGCCGCACTTCACTGAGGCGATCCGCGGCAAGATGGCCACCATGACGCAGTTAAAATGAAACAGCACACACGCACAGCGCCACTCGGCGCTCAGGCCCCAAAAAAAAAAAACACACAAAAAAGCCCCAAGGCATACATTGCAGACCAGCATGAGCCCCCCAAGAACAGTGTGACCCCCAAGCACCCCACACAGTCAGCGCCAGTAATGGTGACAGAGAGTGACAATAAAATACAGGGGGAGACAGGGAAAATCCCCCACAGAGAAACACACAGCCCTTTGTACTCACCTGCAGGCAGGAGAGACTACTTACCCGTCCCCTGAGGGACACACTGGTGTTTCTGACAGGACTATCACAGTGCAGTACTGAGTAGCTGTCGGCCCGGTCCACCGCAAAAGATACAGTCAGTCAGGAGCTGTTCAGTCTTGAGAGGACCGTGGGAGCATGAAAGCAAACCCGGCCACCCCTGGAGTCATGGGGCCTGTCGTGAACTGAGTCTCACGCACAGAAGGCGAGGATCAGCACGCTCGATGGTCGGACAGGGAAGACTACGAGGATATCTTGTACCCAACCTGTTGCCCAGCCGACAGTTGATAGAAGATTCTCAAAAATAAAATAAAAAAGAATTCCAAAAAGGAATAAAATAGGTCAGGAGACTGGCTCCTGAGGGAGCCACGTCTTCTCCTTCTGCTAGGCAGAAAAAAACTGAAGTCTGCTGACTGTAGTGGGAGGGTTATGCCCGGAGGGACCGCCCCCTGGGTGGGGCTGTTCAGCTCTGGCTTTTAGAATGTATGTATAACATCTCACATTCTGCCTAGGTCTTCTCCTGCAAGCAGGGACATAACCCACGTGTAAAGTGTAGGGATGAGCCGAACACCCCCGGGTTCGGTTCGCACCAGAACCTTCGAACGGACCGAAAGTTCGCGCGAATTTTCGAACCCTATTCGTTATAATGGACGCGAACGTTCGAAATCAAAATTGCTAATTACAACGGCCAATATGCATGTTAATGTCATAAAACAGGTTTGGGGACCCGGGTCCTGCCCCAGGGGACATATATCAATGCAAAAAGAAATTTTAAAAACTAAAGTTTTTTCGGGAGCAGTCATTTTAATGATGCATAAAGTGAAAAAAAAAAAAGTGAAATTTTCCTTTAAATATGGTACCTGGGGGGTGTCTAAAGTATGCCTGTGAAGTGGCATGTGTTTCCCGTGTTTAGAACTGTCCTTGCACAAAATGACATTTGTAAAGGAAAAAAAGAAGCCATTTAAAACCACTTGCGGCTTTAATGTCATGTCTTGTCCTGGCCGCCATATGGCTGAAAATCCTTGAGAAAAATGGCATGGCTACCCCATCACCCCCCCCCCCACCCCAGCCCCTTTGGGTCTTGTATGGATACTAAGGGGGACCCCGCACCCAAAATAAAACCCTATACCTACAACCCTATATACTCTGAACAGCAGTATATAGGTGGTGCAAACAAGACATGGACTGTAGGTTTGTTCTTAAGTAGAATCTGAACAGGTACATTATGAAGTGTAGCTACATCCCAAAAAAAACAATTTTTAAGCTTTTTGGAGAACATAGGGAGGGGTTATCACCCCTGTAACATTTGCTGTCTTTGCACATCTGTTCAGAACATGTCACCTCACTTTCCGTCCCAATGACAAATGTTTTTGGAAAAGTGGGGTTTTAATTGAAACAAGGATTGGTGATAAAGCATCAGTAGAGAGGAGATACCTTTTTCCCAAATTAAATCTAACAGGATAGAATTTTCCTTCCTAGGGGTAGATTTCCTCTCACTTCCTGTTTTCTCTTGCCGTTTGCAAGTAGGAGTCGTTTGTAAGTTGGATGTTTGAAAGTAGGGGCCTGCCGTATATACTCTGCAGAAATTTGCCCTATTAGATGTTGGTGTAGCCACAAGACTGGTGGGCACAGGAATGGGCCCTGCTGTGAGTTAATAGATCAAGATTTGTACTTGCATGCACCTGTTGAACCGGGCAGAAAAATTGGGCCTTTGGTGGTGGTGGTGGTGGTGGTGGACGGTGTTGCCACAAGACTGTAAGCCCTCACAGTTACTCTTGGTGGGTGCAGGAATGGGCCCTGCTGTGAGTTATTAGATCAAGATTTGTAATTGCATGCACCTGTTGAACAGGGCAGAAAAATTGGGCCTTTGGTGGTGGTGGTCGTGGTGGACGGTGTTGCCACAAGACTGTAGGCCCTCATAGTTACTCTTGGTGGGCGCAGGAATGGGCCCTGCTGTGAACTATTAGATCAAGATTTGTAATTACACGCCCCTGTTAAACAGGGGCTGAAAAATTGTGCCTTAGGCATTGGTGCTGGTGCCACAACACTGCAACCCCTCACAGATACTGTACTTGGAGCACAGCAGTCACACCTGTTGCGAAGCATCTTTTTAAAAAATTGTAATTACACGCCCCTGTTATACAGGGGCTGAAAAATTGTGCCTTAGGCACTGGTGCTGGTGCCACAACACTGCAACCCCTCACAGATACTGTACTCTGAGCACAGCAATGAGACCTGTTGCAAAGCATTGCCTAAAAATTGTAATTACACGCCCCAACAGGGGCTGAAAAATTGTGCCTTAGGCACTGGTGCTGGTGCCACAACACTGCAACCCCTCACAGATACTGTACTCTGAGCACAGCAGTCACACCTGTTGCGAAGCATCTTTTTAAAAAATTGTAATTACACGCCCCTGTTATACAGGGGCTGAAAAATTGTGCCTTAGGCACTGGTGTGGTGGCATGGATCATTGAGGAGGAGGAAGAGGATAGTCAGTGAACATAACAGGACAGTCACTCAGCATCAGCATAGGCAGTCTTGAAGGGATGTGACATTATAAATTATTCCGTTATATCCGCTTCAGGTGTCTGGTAGCTGGTGGTGATCCAAGACTGATTCATTTTTATGAAGGTCAGTCGATCAACCGAGTCGGTGGACAGGCGCACCCTATGATCGGTGACAAATCCTCCAGCAGCACTGAATGTGCGTTCGGAAAGAACGCTGGATGCAGGACAGGCCAGTAGCTCAATTGCATACTGTGCAAGCTCTGGCCAGTGATCCATCCTCAGGACCCAGTAAGCCAGAGGATTTTCGGTGGGAAAGGTGTCCAAGTCTGACCTTGCCCCTAGGTATTCCTGCACCATGTATATCAGACGCTGGCGATGGTTGCTGGAACCGATCATACCTTGGGGCTGCGGACTAAAAAATTGTCTGAACGCATCGGTCAGACGTCCACCTTCCCCACCGCTCCTTCTGCTACTGACCGAAGCCTCAGCAACTCGTCGTCCAGGACCAGGAGTTTGTAACCTCCCAGTTTCTGGGAACGCGTTGCACAGACCTTTCTGCAAGGCCTCCCTGAGATGTCTCATCCTCTGCTCCCTCTGCGACGGCAAGATAAGGTCCGCAACCTTACCCTTGTACCGTGGATCAAGGAGAGTGGCCAGCCAGTAATGGTCACTCTCCTTGATCCGAAGAACACGAGGATCCTTCCGCAGGCTTTGCAGGATCAGGGAGGCCATGCAGCGTAGGTTAGCTGAGGCATTCGGTCCGGAGTCTTCTGGGTCACTGAGGATGACATGATCGCCAGCCACCTCCTCCCAGCCACGTACAAGTCCACTGGTTTGTTGGGACTGTACATCATCCCTAAAAGACTGCTGCTGCTGATGCTGAGTGCCAGGCTCCACCTCCATGCTCACACAATCCTCCTCCTCCTCCTCCTCCTCTTCCTGTGTGATGGGTGGGACAGAAGGAACATTGTCTGGATAAAGGGGGCCTTGAGAGACAAGGAAGTCCTCCTCTTCCTGCCTCTGTTCTGCCTCAAGTGCCCTGTCCATTATCCCACGCAGCGTATGCTCCAACAGGTGGACAAGAGGTACAGTGTCACTGATGCATGCACTGTCACTGCTCACCATCCTCGTGGCCTCCTCAAATGGTGAGAGGACAGTGCATGCATCCCTGATCATGCTCCACTGGCGTGGGGAAAAAAAGCCAAGCTCCCCTGACCCTGTCCTGGTGCCGTAGTCGCAAAGGTACTCATTGATGGCCCTCTGCTGCGTGTGCAGTCGCTGCAGCATGGCCAACGTTGAGTTCCACCTGGTGGGCATGTCACATATTAGGCGGTTCTTGGGCAGGTTCAGCTCCTTTTGCAGCTCAGTCAGCCGAGCACTGGCATTATAAGATCGGCGGAAATGCACACAGACTTTCCTGGCCTGCCTCAGGACATCCTGTAAGCCTGGGAACCTGCCCAAGAACCGCTGCACCACCAGGTTGAGGACGTGAGCCATACAGGGCACATGGGTGAGCTGCCCCTGTCGCAGGGCGGAGAGGAGGTTGGTGCCATTATCAGAAACGACCATTCCTGGCTTAAGCTGGCGTGGCGTCAACCACCTCTCGGCCTGCCCCTGCAGAGCTGCCAGAACCTCTGGCCCAGTGTGGCTCCTGTCCCCCAAACACACCAGCGCAAGCACGGCATGGCATCTTTTTGCCTGCGTACTCGCGTAGCCCCTTGTACGCCTACGGAGCACCGCTGGTTCCGAGGACAGAGCACTCGAAGAGGACATGGAGGAAGAAGAAGAGGAGGGGGTGGAGGAGAGAGGTGTGTCACAACCAGTAGTAGCATTTTGGAGGCGTGGTGGCGGAACAACCTCCAACACTACTGCACCTTGTCCTGCATCCCTCCCAGCTGCCAATAGAGTGACCCAATGGGCCGTGAAAGAAAGATAACGTCCCTGTCCATGCCTGCTGGACCATGAGTCAGCGGTAATATGCACCTTACCGCTGACCGCCCTGTCCAGCGAGGCATGGACATTGCCTTCCACATGCCAGTAGAGAGACGGAATCGCCTTCCGTGAGAAAAAGTGGCGTTTGGGAACCTGCCACTGAGGAACCGCACATTGAACAAACTCACGGAAGGGGGCCGAGTCTATCAACTGAAAAGGCAGCAGTTGAAGTGCTAGCAATTTAGCCAAGCTAGCTTTCAACCGCTGGGCATGTGGATGGCTGGGAGTATACTTCTTTCGACGGTCCAGCAGCTGGGGCAGGGAAATTTGCCTGCTACAATCGGACGTCGGTGTACTGCAAGTACTTGGTTGTGACACACCTAATTCTACACCTTCAGTCCTCTCAGAGCAGCTTTCAGAGAGGACTGAAGATATAGTGGGGATGGAGATCCCAGCTGATGAGGAGCAAGGAGAGGTCCGCTTTGTTCTTTGGTGTGGGTCTTTTATGTGTGCTTGCCAACGAGCTGCATGGCAGGTCGACATATGTCTGCTCATGCTTGTGGTGCCCAAGCGGCTGATGTTTTGGCCATGCGAGATACGCTTGAGACAAATATTGCAAATAGCAGTGGTGCGATCTGATGCACTCGTCTCAAAAAAGGCCCACACCAAAGAACTTTTGTGATAACGTGCAGAGGCAGCGCCCTGCACAGGCGGAGCTCTGCGGTGTGGTACAGTTGCTGTGCTGGCCTCTAGCTGGCCTCCAGGGGGCATCCTGCCTCGTTGGACATGTGACGCTGCATCCTCCTCCTCCTCCTCCTCTCTCCCTTCAGGCACCCACGTGGAGTCAGTGACCTCATCATCCCCTCCCTCTTCACCACTAGAGCAAACCTGGCAGTAAGCTGCAGCTCGTGGAACACTACTGCCAGATTGCTGTCCTTCAGCATCCCCTCTCTCTGCGCGCACACTACTGACTTCCTCAAGCTGGGTATCATCATCCGAGCCTTCGAATCGTTGGGCATCCTCCTGGAGCATGTACCCAACACTGTGCTCAAACAGTTCGGGGGACTCCTCAGGAGGACATGGTGGGTCTAGGGAAGGGGTGGCTGATGATGCCATTGAGTACGCGTTGGCAGCTGCTCTGCCAGTACCCTGAGCCTGGGTGAGAGAGGATGAGGAGGATGAGGAGGGCTTGGTCATCCATTCTACCAAGCCTTCGGCATGATGCGGCTCCACATGTCCAGCTGCCGAAAACAAAGACAAGCGTGTCCCATGGCCACGTGCTGATGACGATGCACGACCACGTCCACGGCCAGCACTGTTGTCTCTAGAAACAGAGCCTGCCTGCCCTGTGTTCTTGCCTCGGCACGCTCTGCCTCTCCTTGGCGGTCTTCCAGCCATTGTAGTCGGTAGTGTATATAGTATAAAAAATAGAACTCCTATGTGTGCTCACAACACACTGTAGGTCCTATGGGTGCTGACACTAACACACTATAGGTACTATGTGTGCTGCTGACAAGAAAATATAGGAGCTCTGTTTGCTGCCACTAACACACTAGAAGTCCTATTGGTGCTTCTGAGATGAAAATATAGGAGCTCCCTGTGATGCCACTAACACACTAGAAGTCCTATGGGTGCTGCTGAGAAGAAAATATAGGAGCTCTGTGTGATGCCACTAACACACTAGAAGTCCTATGGGTGCTTCTGAGATGAAAATATAGGAACTCTGTGTGATACCACTAACACACTAGAAGTCCTATGGGTGCTTCTGAGAAGAAAATATAGGAGCTCTGTTTGCTGCCACTAACACACTAGAAGTCCTATGGGTGCTGCTGAGAAGAAAATATAGGAGCTCTGTGTGATGCCACTAACACACTAGAAGTCCTATGGGTGCTTCTGAGATGAAAATATAGGAGCTCTGTGTGATGCCACTAACACACTAGAAGTCCTATGGGTGCTGCTGAGAAGAAAATATAGGAGCTATGTGTGATGCCACTAACACACTAGAAGTCCTATGGGTGCTTCTGAGATGAAAATATAGGAGCTCTGTGTGATGCCACTAACACACTAGAAGTCCTATGGGTGCTTCTGAGATGAAAATATAGGAGCTCTGTTTGCTGCCACTAACACACTAGAAGTCCTATGGGTGCTGCTGAGAAGAAAATATAGGAGCTCTGTGTGATGCCACTAACACACTAGAAGTCCTATGGTTGCTTCTGAGATGAAAATATAGGAGCTCTGTGTGATGCCACTAACACACTAGAAGTCCTATGGGTGCTGCTGAGAAGAAAATATAGGAGCTCTGTTTGCTGCCACTAACACACTAGAAGTCCTATGGGTGCTGCTGAGAAGAAAATATAGGAGCTCTGTGTGATGCCACTAACACACTAGAAGTCCTATGGGTGCTGCTAAGAAGAAAATATAGGAGCTCTGTTTGCTGCCACTAACACACTAGAAGTCCTATGGGTGCTGCTGAGAAGAAAATATAGGAGCTCTGTGTGATGCCACTAACACACTAGAAGTCCTATGGGTGCTTCTGAGATGAAAATATAGGAACTCTGTGTGATGCCACTAACACATTAGAAGTCCTATGGGTGCTGCTGAGAAGAAAATATAGGAGCTCTGTTTGCTGCCACTAACACACTAGAAGTCCTATGGGTGCTGCTGAGAAGAAAATATAGGAGCTCTGTTTGCTGCCACTAACACACTAGAAGTCCTATGGGTGCTGCTGAGAAGAAAATATAGGAGCTCTGTTTGCTGCCACTAACACACTAGAAGTCCTATGGGTGCTTCTGAGATGAAAATATAGGAGCTCTGTTTGCTGCCACTAACACACTAGAAGTCCTATGGGTGCTGCTGAGAAGAAAATATAGGAGCTCTGTTTGCTGCCACTAACACACTAGAAGTCCTATGGGTGCTGCTGAGAAGAAAATATAGGAGCTCTGTTTGCTGCCACTAACACACTAGAAGTCCTATGGGTGCTGCTGAGAAGAAAATATAGGAGCTCTGTTTGCTGCCACTAACACACTAGAAGTCCTATGGGTGCTTCTGAGATGAAAATATAGGAGCTCTGTTTGCTGCCACTAACACACTAGAAGTCCTATGGGTGCTGCTGAGAAGAAAATATAGGAGCTCTGTTTGCTGCCACTAACACACTAGAAGTCCTATGGGTGCTGCTGAGAAGAAAATATAGGAGCTCTGTTTGCTGCCACTAACACACTAGAAGTCCTATGGGTGCTGCTGAGAAGAAAATATAGGAGCTCTGTTTGCTGCCACTAACACACTAGAAGTCCTATGGGTGCTGTTGGGGTGCAATGCTGTGCTAACAGCACTGCGGTTGGTACTACTGCAATACTGTACTAACAGTAAGCACGCACCAGACTAATCCCCAGCAGCAGCTAATAACACACTAACTGTGCAATCAGCAGCAATGAACAATCAATGACTTAGGTAGCAATGGTTTAGCAAAGAAATAGCCAATGGTTTAGCAAAGAAGAGCAAATCTTTCAGTATCAAGCAAAGACAGAATCAGCAGACTGATCTCTCCTAAAGCCGGAACTCATGTGACCGGGGCCGATGGCGTGGCGGCCTTTTAAATGGTGGGGCGTGTACTAAAGCCCCTGAGCTGTAATTGGCTACAGGCGTCCTGCCTGTAGCCAATTATTGCTCTCCGAGTTTCGGGCGCTGTGATTGGCCAAGCATGCGGGGTCACAGTGCATGCTTGGCCAATCATCAGCCAGCAATGCACTGCGCCGGCCGCGCCGGCCGCAATGCATTGCGGGGCCGCTCGCATCACACGAATGTGATGCGAACGGCCCAAATAGTTCTGGGCTCGACGAGCGAGCGAACGCCCGTTGCTCGATTCGAACATGGGTTCGAATCGAGCACCGGGCCCATCCCTAGTAAAGTGTAAAGAGACACCGTGTCAGTCCATGGATGATAAGAGAAATATATGTTTTTCTAGTCTTTTCTTTTCTACTCTATTCTAATCTTTTCTATTCAAATTCATTCTATACAAAATTTTAATTTTCGGAAAATGTTTATATATATATATTATATGGTTAGGGTTAGGGTTAACCCTAACCCTAATATTTCTTTATATATATAACCATTTTCCGAAATTAGAACTTCGTTTTGAATGATTTTGAATTAGAATAGAAAAGATTAGAATAGAAAATAGAAAAGAATAAAATAGAAAAACAATAGATCAGAATAGAATAAAATATAATATATGTTTTTCTTGTTTATTATTTTCTATTCTAATCTTTTGTATTCAAATTCATTCTATACGAATTTTGAATTTTGAAAGATGTTTTATATATATAACCATCTTCTGAAATTGGACTTTTGTATAGAATGAACTTGAATAGAAAAGATTAGAATAGAATAGAAAATAATAGAAAATAATAGCATAGAAAAACAATAGAACAGAACAGAAAAAAATATAATAAATATATATATATATATATATATATATATATAAAACCATCTTCCAAAATTCGAATTTCGTATACAATGAATTTGAATTTGAATAGAAAAGATTAGAATAGAGTAGACAAGAATAGACTAGAAAAACAATAGAACAGAATAGAATAAAATATAATATGTTTTTCTAGTCTCTTCTTTTCTTCTCTATTCTAATCTTTCCTATTCAAATTTAAATTCATTCTATACAAAATCTGAATTTCGGAAAATGATTAGATATATACATAATAGGGTTAGGGTTAGGGTTAGGGTTAGAAAGATTTTGAATTAGAATAGAAAAGATCAGAATAGAATAGAAAATAATAGAATAGAATAGAAAAACAATAGAATAGAATAAAATATAATATATGTTTTTCTAGTTTATTATTTTCTATTCTAATCTTTTGTATTCAAATTCAAATTCATTCTATACGAAATTCGAATTTCGGAAGATGGTATATACACACACATATATATTATTTTTTTTTTCTGTTCAGTTTTATTGTTTTTTTATGCTATTCTTTTCTATTCTATTCTAATATTTTCTATTCAAATTCGATTTCATTCTATATCGAATTTCTTATAGAATGAAATCGAATTTGAATAGAAAATATTATAATAGATTAGTCTTGTATTAGAATTTGAAAAATTTTTGACCGAATTCAAAAAAAGTCGATCAAATTTTAAATTTTTTATCAAAATCCCCAAAAATCTACCGCATTTGAAAAAAATTGACCGCATTTGAAAAAAATCTACCCGAAATAACGATCAAATTCAAAAAAATTCTACCGCATTCGAAAAAAAATTGTCCGAATTCGAAAAAGTAATCTATATATAACCATTTTCCAAAATTCGAATTTTGTATAGAATGAAATAGAATTAGAATAGAAAATATTATAATAGATTAGTTTCGTATTAGAATTTGAATTTTTTTGGAACAAATTCAAAGAAAGTAGAAAAGAAAATAATAGAAAAGAATAGCATAGAAAAACAATAGAACAGACTAAATATATATATATATATAATTTTTTTTAACCTATTTGCCAGCGTATAAGACGACTGGGTGTATAAGACGTCCCCCTAATTTTCCAGCTAAAATTTGGTTTTGAGATATACTCGCCGTATAAGACGACCCCCTTCCAACTAGCCATACCTCACTTCACCTCACTGTGCCATTGCATATCTCACTGTACCATTGCGTACCTCACTGTGCCATTGCATATCTCACTGTGCCCCTGCATGCCTCACTGTGCCATTGCATATCTCACTGTGCCATTGCGTACCTCACTGTGCCATTGCATATCTCACTGTGCCATTGCGTGCCTCACTGTGCCATTGCATCCCTCGACAATCCCATACCTTAACCCTGACATGTAGAATCTCAGTCAGTCCGCGGCCGTCCATTTTTCAAAAGCCGCGCCTCCTCATTGTGCTGTTCCGTGATAGGCGGAACACTCAGCTTCCCAGCAGACACTGTGTTCAGTGTTCCGCCTATCACAGATGCCCTCTCATCTGAGGACGAGAGAGCATCCATGATAGGCGGAACACTGAACAGAGGCTCTGCTGGGAAAATTAGTTTTCCGCCTATCACGGAACAGCACGAGGAGGAGGCGCGGCTTTTGAAAAATGGACGGCCGCGGACTGACTGAGATTCTACATGTCAGGTACCGGCGTATAAGACGACCCCCGACTTTTGAGAAGATTTTTATGGGTTAAAAAGTCGTCTTATACGCCGGAAAATACAGTATTCTGTTCTATTGTTTTTCTATTCTATTGTAATCTTTTCTATTCAAATTAGAATTCATTCTATACAAAATTTGAATTTCGGAAGATGGCTTCTGAAGTTCCAAATTGTATAGAATGAATTTGAATTTGAATAGGAAAGATTTGAATAGAAAAGAATAGACTAGAAAAACACTAGAACAGAACAGAAAAATATATTATATATATATGTTTATCAATAAAACATCTTCCGATGAATTTGAATTTCATATAGTTCAAATAGAAAAGGTTAGAATAAAAAATATTAGAAAATAATAGCATAGAAAACAATAGAACAGAATAGAAAAATATATAATTTTTCTAATCTATTCTTTTCTATTCAATTCTTTTCTATTCAAATTCATTCTATACAATTTGGAACTTCAGAAGCCATCTTCCGAAATTCGAATTTTGTATAGAATGAATTTGAATAGAAAAGATTATAATAGAATATAAAAACAATAGAACAGAATAAAAAAAAAATTATATATATATATATATATTTTTTTTTTCTTTTCTTTTCTATTCTATTGTAATCTTTTCTATTCGAATTCATTCTATACGAAATTCAAATTTCAGAAGATGGCTTCAGAAGTTCAAATTTCGTATAGAATGAATTTGAATTCGAATAGAAAAGATTTGAATAGAAAATAATAGAAAAGAATAGACTAGAAAAACAAAAATCGAATAAAATATAATATATATTACATTTTATTCTATTCTGTTCTATTGTTTTTCTAGTTTATTCTTTTCTATTCTATTCTAATCTTTTCTATTCTAATTCGATTTCATTCTATACGAAATTTGAATTTTGGAAAATGGTTACCGGTATATATAGTTTACTTTTTCGAATTCGGACAATTTTTTTCGAATGCGGTAGAATTTTTTCGAATTTGATCGTTTTTTCTAATCCGGTAGATTTTTTTCAAATGCGGTCAAATTTTTTCGAATGCGGTAGATTTTTTCAGAATTTGATCAAATTTTTCAAATTTGATCGACTTTCTTGGAATTCGGTCAAATTTATTTCAAATTCTAATATTAAACTAATCTATTATAATCTTTTCTATTCAAATTCGATTTCATTCTATAAGAAATTCGAATTTCATATAGAATTAATTCAAATTTGAATAGAAAAGATTAGAATAGAATAGAAAAGAAAAACAATAGAATAGAATAGAATAAAATATAATATATATTATATTTTATTCTATTCTGTTCTATTGTTTTTCTATTCTTTTCTATTTTAGTTTCCATTGTTTTGAATTATTTTCCAATCTATTCTCGAGTTTGAATTTATACTATTCGAAATTTCGGAAGACGGTCATGTACTATTTGATTAAAATTCTATTCTATTCTTTTCTATTCTTTTTTTATTCTATTGCTTTATTGTTTTATATTCTATTTTATTGTATTTTTTAGAAAATCGATTTCTATTTTTTCTAATTCGATTCAAATTTGTTTTCGAATTCGATTCAAATTTGTTTTTCGAATTCGATTCAAATCGAATTTCGTTCGCGTTTTGTTCGAATTTAATAGTTTTTTCGGATTTGTTTAAATTCGTTACATTTGTAATTCGGAGATTCGGATGCATCTGAATTTCCGAATAATGAAAAATTTGTCCGAATTTCGTTTCGGAACGAAACTAAATGCACATGTCTAATTGTTGTACACTTAGTGTTGGATGCTTCCCATATTAATGCATGCCTAGTGCGCTTGGTGGATTTATGTGGGGTGAATGACCTAGCAGATGGTTTTATTACTTCCCTAGCAAAATACATTTGAACTGTGATTAAAACTATTGAGACTTCTGTTCCTTTATCATTGACATTAAGTTCTAATTCCAGCCAAAAGTTTTAATTTGGCTTTGAACAGAATTGTTGAGGAGCTCTCCCATCACTTTCTGTCTCCCTGTCTCTGGCACAGGAAGAAAGACAAAACATTTCTTTAGCTGAGGGAAAAAAATGTGTAAAAGCCTTTTTCGCAATAGAGTGGAGAAGGGATAGACCCTCTATCTTTCTGATCATTTTTTTGTCTGTTGTTCTTAGTGGGGAGAATTACTTTTAATATTAGGTAACCCATGTGTTTGTATGTAAAATGGTGTTGGTGGGACAAGAAGTGAAGAGACATTTTCACTGATGGGGAACAGCATAAAACCATTATATGCTCTATCTAAATATAGAAACACCTTTGGTGGGACTTGCGCTTTAAATTATTTATAAGATGCCATGTTATTTGTGAAGTGCCAATTATGCCTCCAATATAAATTATTTACAAAACACAAGCATACTATATGTCACCAATGTAAAGTGCCGTCAAGTCAATGGCAACCTCATTGATTGTGTTTTCTCCAGTATTATTGGTCTTTTGTTTGGATATTAAAACTCCACAATGGCATTGTTTTTGTGATTGTGTCCAGCCATCTAATTGCTGGTGGCCCTCTTCTCCTTTTCTTCCAGTGTTTCCGAGCATAATTTTATTTTCTAGTGAGTTTACTCTTCTCTGGGCTTCTAGTGAATGGTTGGGCTTGATTTCTTGAAGGATCTATTTGTTTATTTTCCTTGCTCTCCACTATATTCTTAGAATTCTTCCCCTAAGTTCAAAGGCATTAATGCTTTCCCATCTCTCTTCTTAATTGTCAAGATTACACATTCATAGAGTGTAATAGAAAATACCATAGCCTGGACAATTCTCGCCTATGTTCTCATTAGCATTTTCAAGTTATTTACCAGGTCGTATATCCTTGTTCCCCCAAAGATCAGTCTGTGTCACATTTCATTACTACTGGACCCTTTGTTAATAATTGATCCAAGGTGGTAGAGGCTGTTTGTCGCCACAATCAGAACTAAATTGACTTATTTTCTGTTGTCTAACTCATTTGCCAATATGGCCCTAGTCTGGTTCATTTTCTGCCATAGCTATGGTTTCTTGATCAGTGTAGTGGTTCTCCATAAGAACAATGGGCTCTTCAGTACACCCATTTGCCTCAGGACATTTCTTACTTTCACATGGTTTGCACAGTTGTAGGGTTTGCAGTAATAATTGAAGAATGTGTTAAGCCTTCTATGGCTTGGCTTTTTTTTTATCCAGCATAAATCTGCAGTAATATTTCTATTTCCTCTGTCTTTCCTAAATCCAGCGTGTACATCTAGTAAGTCTATTTAAGTATAGGTTTGTAGTCTGCATTGACCAATCTTGCTGATGTAATGTCGGGGAAATTGTTTAACTGTTTGCTCAGTCTTTCAGGTATTGGAATATAACCCGATCTCTTCCAGTTTGTTGCCCATTTCAAACTAACTGGCATACATTGGTCAGCACTTTGTATTTAATTTATTTGCTTGCAGTAATTCTGACGCACTGTTAATAGTTTATGTGACCTTCCTTTGTGGCAGCAATCTCAGTGCCAGTCTAACTTCATATTCCATCACTGAGGGCAGTTTGTGTAGCTGGTCTCATAAAAAGTGTCCTTGTTATTAATGTCTTTCCTTTAAAGATGTCCTGTTTATTATTTCCATATTTGCTTGATCTCTATTTTATCAGTGATTATTTCTCCACAGGCAGCTTAGTGCATACATACTCAGTGCCAATTATTTTTTTCACTAATCATCTAGAAAGTGATCCTTGTTTTTCAAAAATTGTTCCTGTCCTCGATGTTTCCACAAATGTTATTGAAATATTGGTCTATTTTTGTCTTTCTTGATTTTAGTTTTCTCTTTCTGCAATTTTACTGTATCCACTTTAATTTATTTTTAATTAGTTCACATTTTTTTTAGTTTCAACCTCAACATTTTTTTAATTCACAGTTTATCTGGTTCCGTTAATTATGTCTAACATCTGAATTTTTTTCTGATATTAATTTAAAGATAGTAGGTATGTTATCCATGTAATATCTGATAGTTTTGTTGTTTTTTTCCCCAAATTTGCGTTCACATTTTAGAAGTTTGTGGTCGGTTTTACAATCTGTTCCAGGTCATGTCTTTGTTATTAACATAGAGCTCTTCCTTTGTTTGGCACAGACTATGTAGTTTTATTTAATTTTGATCAAGTTTGTCTGGTTATGTCCAGGTGTTACTTAGGTTGCCTGACGAATGCATTAGTAATGAAGAGATCATTTTAGTCACAGAAGCTTATTAGTCAGACAATGTGGTTGTGGAAACAAAGCAGGAGAAAGGCTATTTCCTTCCTTTTAATTTATTACCTTAGAATTCCAGTTGCCAGTCATCAGCAATATGTCTTGCTTGCAGGTCTTGTCAATCCCAGCCTGCATTTGATTAAAAAACTGTTCAACTTCATCTGCATGAGTCTGCTAATGTCTTTTACTGACTATGAAAGACACCCCATTTCATCTTTGTTTTTCGTGACTAGAATTATAAAATGATATTGGCTTCTGACTAAATGGGGTAGATTTACTATAACTGGTGCACTTAGAATCTAGTACAGCTGTGCACGTTAGCAAGTCAGCTTCTAACTTCAGCTTGTTCAATTAAGCTTTGGCAATGAGGCTGGGTTCACACTGATACGACACGACATTCATCCGACTTTCATCCTACTTTGCTCTGCGACATCAGTCCTACATTGATCCTACATTGGTCCGACATCCATCCGACATTCATGAACAGGATACTACTTTGATCCGACTTTGTGCTAGTCTGACTTGTCCTTTGACCAATCAAAACAATCCCAGGGTGAGATAAATTCCTTTTACTGCTGCTGTTATCACCATGTCGGATGTCAAATGTCGGATGGTTAGGACAAGGATCCTACTTTGATCCGACATTAATGATATTCAATGGGCTGAAGTAGGATCGAAGTCGGACCAAAGTAGTACAGGGAGCATTTTCAAAGTCGGACCGACATGTGTCGGACCAGTTAAGACGGCTCTCATAGGGAAACATTGATTTTCACACGTCATGCGACATGAGCTCCCAATGTCGGAGCGTTTGTCGGACCAGTGTGAACCAGGCCTAAAACCTGGAAGCTGATTGGTTTCTATGCAGAGCTGCACCAGATTTTGCACTCTCCAGTTTTGGTAAATAACCCCCAATGTGTCTTAAGCCTATCAATTTGAGACCACTGATCCCTAAGACTTTGTGTTTAAATTATACATTTCCCTCTTCACTGTGTCCAAACTTACCTTGATTCACACTTCCAACATTCCAATAATGATCCTGTTTTTACAAATTTGGATTTTCATTTCTTGCATTGGCAACATCATGGGCCAGACAGCAAAGACAATTTATACTATTTGTGTCTTCCATCTTTTGGCATTACATAAACATTAATTTTTTTTGTTTATTGATGTATTTCCCATTATCACCTCTGTGCTCATTCATCATCAACCTTGTCCTGTATTGCTACTGCCCAGTATACATTATGTGGTATGTTTTCCAATATACAGTATGTGGTGGATTTTTTTCTAGCAACCTGGGTAAAGTCTATCTGTCATGGGTGACCCTAATAAAAGGTAAAACTTCAGGAAGCATAGATTTTAGCTTTCCTGATACACGCAAGCCTCCTTGCGTCCACAAGACTCCAATATAGTGCAATCTAAAATGAGGAAAAAGTATTAGTCACGTGCAAAGAAAACTAGTTCCATCTTGTAAGTATTTGAAAAAAAATGATGGTGCCAGGAATTCACAGAAGTTTATACAATGTAAAACAGATATATTTCACATTAACTTTTAACATGTTCTTCTGATGTATAGCAATCTGTGTAGCTCTCATTCTCACTGTGTCACATATCTTGTAGGTGCTGGAGATGATGAAAAGCCATTCTTGTCTGCACCCCCGATAAAGTTCAACCGCAGTCTTTCTGTTCCCAGTTCAGAAGATATCCCTCCTCCTCCAACTACTTCTCCTCCAGATCCACCATACAACACTGCCCCTTCATCTTCACCCAGGGTTAGCCCAGTTATGAGATCTAACTTCAATCACAGTGGAGATTCTAAAATTTTCTCCCCTAGCATGCGTCAGGAGTCGAGTATATTTGACCAGCAAATAATGGAAGCATCTCAGCGACGGGAGAAACTGCAGCAACTATACCATCAAGATTCTGAACAAGGAGCAGATGACCAGATTCGAATGGGGACATCTAACATGAGAAGTTGGAGGTCCCAGGCTCAGGAGATGCGTTATTTCAATCTACCTGCTAGAGCAGCCAGCACTGCAATGTATGTCCCACCCAAAGCAGTGCGTCGAAAAGGTCAGCTAGTCAAACAAGTAAAGGTGGAAAATGAACAACAGCAGCACTTGCAACAGCAACAGCAGCAGCAGCAGCAATACCAATCACATCACCAGCAACAACAGGCCACCAAATCCCATGAAAAAAGTTCCATTGCCATTCCTACAATCATTATAAAGGCCCCATCAACCAGTAGTAGTGGAAGAAGCAGCCAAGGGAGCAGCATGGAAGCTGAAACCCAGCCAGATCCTATCCCTTCTTTGCAGCTGAGAGATAACATTGACTTCACAAGCCAGTTTGGAGCAGCTATTGTCGGTGCAGCACGGCGGGACCGTGAGTGGTTTAATGAAGCCCGTCGAAAGTCTGCTCTCTTTCTGTCTACTGATGAAGATACAGAGCCTACCCCTGCTCCAAGATTGAAGCATTCCAAATCTATTGATGAGGGTATGTTTTCTAGCGAACCATACATGCACTTGAATGTTCCCACCAATTATGTGGCCCCTGTAAATAGGGACATTTCTACTGGATACTCCTACCAGCCAAAATCTGGAAAGGGATATGGACCCAGTACCACTAGCGCATTTAGCACTGTGTGTTCCACTTATTTACCACAGCTACAGTCATGTTCCAGTCCAATGACAATGTCCAATGTTAACCCAGTTGGAGGATCCACTCCCCTTATACATCCTTTGACTGGGAAAATACTAGATCCTAGTTCCCCTCTAGGCCTTGCTTTGGCAGCAAGAGAAAGAGCTTTAAAAGAGTCACAACAGCATACGAAGAATGAAATAGAAGAAAGAAAGTCACGCCCCTCATCTCCACGGTTTGCTGAGCAAAAGTCACCAATAGAATCTCGAAGCAGCTCACCCCATCGACTCTGGGATTCAGGCCCAGTTAAAAGAAAAGAGATGGATTACAAGCCTTCTATGGTGTCCCAGGCTGGAGAAAGAAAATCAGATGAGAGTTCTGGTCACCGGTCCCCAGCGCTCTTGTTACTCCAAGGAGTTGAACATGGTAAAGCTTGGGAGAAGAGGACAGAAGGCCAAGAAAAGATAGAATTACATGTTCGCTTTATGGATAACTCCACTCACAAGGATGAACAAGAAAATAATAGGATGTCGATGAGTAAGGAAACAAGAAATGAAAGGCCATTAGTCAGCACAATCATCAACCATGCTCCCTTACCTAGCACAAATGCGGGGCCACATGAGACAAACTCCAAAGAGAACGGGCTCCCATTATTAGTTTTGCCTCCCCCAGCACCATCTATCGATGTTGATGATGAATTTCTATTTACAGAACCGCTCCCTCCACCATTAGAATTTTCTAATAGTTTTGACAAGCCTGATTCCCCACCAGGTGCATCAGGTGGGGCATCAACATTACCTCCTCCTGTACCCCCGCCTCCACCTGATTCTGGTAACAATCCTGCTCTAGATTCTACAACGTCAAGTATCACATCTTATGACAGTGAAGTAGCCAATTTAACTCAGACAACACCAGAACTCAAAGAACCTCATGTCAATTTCTCATCTGTTGTGTCATCGATCCAAATACCAGCTTCAGACACCATGGATACTGTGACGGATTCTGGTATAGAGGAAATTGATAGTCGAAGTAGCAGTGACCACCATTTGGAGACCATTAGTAGCGTTTCTACTTTGTCAAGTATGTCTGGGCTTTCCGCAGAAGGAACAGAGCTTCTAGACACTTATATCACTTATCTAGATGGGCAAGCATTTGCCCAGCCTGAAAAGGCTGTTCTCCAAAATAAAATACGGTCCCGGACTTTCCCAAGCAGAACACCTGGATTACTCAGAGATCCCATTACTGCCACAAGTACTACTATTTCAGTTGCACCATGCACGGACAATGTCTTTACTCTAACACCATCTAAAGGGCCTTCACTCTGTGCTCCTGCAGAGGCAGCCAAGGATTCTCAGCGGAAATCTCCCACTCTGCCTTGGGAAGATTACTCTAAGGAAAAAACCTCTCCGGTCTCTACAGTAAAGGCAAATATGATCACAGAGTTAAGTTCCAAGCTCCAGCATATAAGTGGAGTTTCTTGGTCAAGGCCACCAGAATCAGCAGTATCCTTTACACCAGAGAGACCAACCTCTATACAGAGACATAGGTATGTAAGGTTTTTATGTAAAAACATGCTTAAGCTTTTTAGGTATGTAACATATGTATTCAGTGAAACTGAACCCATTAGCTTGAATAGTAATGTGACTTTTAGGTTACCTCTTAAATAAAAGTACATTATTCTTTCACTGATTGCAAAGTTTTCGCCATTAGTGTTTATCCTTAAAGTAACACTTGATGTGACTTTTATATATTTACACTATTGCTCTTCCATAATTTTTGAATTTAATTGAATATAGATGCTTGTTGATTGGTCATTAGAAGAAACTCTCCATATCTCATTGCAGTTACTGTCTTTCTCTTAACACATTGAGAGTTACTGTCTTTCTCTTAACACATTGAGAAAAGACATCAGCCACAGATGAAGATGAAGTTTCTCTTAGCTTAGTGAATGAGGTGAACCTATGCTGACTTCCATCTTCCAATCATGTACAAGCAAAAATACAGGTTTTTTATTTTTTTGCATATGATTTAGTATTTTTTTTGCAAAATTTGTTTTCACTCGAATTCCTTGCAAAATTGAACAGCCTGTATGTCTGTAGTAAAGCAAACCCACAGACTCACCTTGTGAGAAGGAGGGCAACCATTGTATATCACTACAAAGCAGGAATCTGAGCTAGTGCATGCAATGAGTTGATTTACTAAACGCAAATAGTCTGTTAATTTTTTTAAAGGAATTTACTCTTAGCTTAGTGAATGAGGGGAAGCTCTGCTGACTTCCATCATGTGCAAGCAGAAAGATATATATATTAGGGCTGTTACTGATTAAAATTTTCGTGTTCAAATAATCGTTTTTTTTTTTTATTGATTAATTGACTAATTTCGATTAATTATAACGCACATAGATCCAACTACTTTTAGCTGATCTCCTTGCAGGCCGATTCCCCAGTGCAGCTACCAACCACTGGAAAAATGGATAGCAGGATACAAAATACACACAAAGGCAGCGCTTGATGGAAATAGCATTAAAACTTTTATAGTCTTCAAGTAGGTAACAAAATAAATATTGCACTGGAGATAAAATCAATGTAGTTACATAAACTGTAAAAATGGTGCGAGTAATACCAAACGGTAGCAAAAGCAGTCATGTCATAAAAACATGTAGCTAAGTATGATACTGGTATAAAAATGTGTACAATGATACCACTGCTGAATCCAGATGAGGAGGGATTAACATCAGTCCGTCGGCATGTAGATGTCCCGTAAAGGGAACTATCACAACTCCTAGTGGATGGCTGTAGAATCCCAGGTTGATAGAGGGAAGTGTAACAGCCCTTGCGTGTGGCAGATAGTAAGGTCCCGCTGGCATTCAGATATGAAGGCACACCAAAGGAGCCCTTCAGATGGACACAGCAAGCCCCGCCGGTGTCCGTGACGTCACTGGATCTCCGACAGAGCTCCCTGAAGACCCGAAATCCGGCGGAGAGGTGAGTACCGATCAAGACAATTTTGATCGATCAAAAAAATTAATCGATTAATCGAGGATTAATAGTTAATTTCCACAGCCCTAATATATATATATATATATATATATATATATATATATATATATATATATATATATATATATATTTTGGATTTAATTTTTTGCAAAGTGAATCTTCACCAAATTTACTAAGCTACGAGAACATTCCCTTGCAAAGTGAAAATTCTCCTGTAAAGTTCACAGCCTTTTTGCCTTTACTAAATCAACCCATATATGTGTATATATACAATGTGTGTATGTGTATTAATACAGCAGGTAAAATAAGTATTGAACACGTCACCATATTTCTAGGTAAATATATTTCTAAAGGTGCGTTTGACATGAAATTTTCACCACATGTCGGTAACAATCCATGCAATCCATACATACAAAGTAACCAAAACATATAAGTTCACAAATTAAGTTATGTGTAAAAAAATGGAATGACACAGGGAAAACTTTTTGAACACATGAAGAAAGGGAAGAGCAAAAAAGCATGGAAAGCCAAAACACCAGCTTAAATCAACAGTAATTAGAAAGCAGAGCTGGTTCAGTCTCAACTGATGGCCTATAAAAAAGCTGTCTCATTATCAAGGTGTGACACAAACATCTCATTATTGTTGCAAAACATACTGATGGCCTTGGTTATATAAGGATTTCTAAACTTCTGGATGCTCCAGTGAGCACTGTTGGGGCCATAATCCGGAAGTGGAAATAAGATAATTTCACCATAAACCGGCCACGGCCAGGCCCTTTTTGCAAGATTTCTGACAGAGGAGTGAAAAGCATTATCAGAAGACTTGTCCAAGAGCCATGGACCACTTGTGGAGAGCTTTAGAAAGACCTGGAATTAGCAGGTACAATTGTTTCAAAGAAAACAATAAGTAATGCGCTCAACCGCCATGGCCTGTATGCACGCTTACCATGCAAGACTCCAAAAGCATGTTGAAGCTCATTTAAAGTTTGCTGCACAACATTGAGACAAGCCTGTGAAATACTGGGAGAATATATTCTGGTCAGATGAGACCAAAATTGAACTCTAATGCCGCGTACACACGATCAGAATTTCCGTCAGAAAAACCTTGGATGGTTTTTCCGACTGAATTTCACTCAAACTTGACTTGCATACACATGGTCACACGAATCCTCCGGGAAATTCCGACCGTCAAGAACGCGGTGACATACAACACGTACGACGAGCCGAGATCAATGAAGTTCAATAGGCAGTTCGGCTCTTCTGCTTAATTCTGAGCATGCGTGTTTTTTTTTGCGCGTCGGAATTGCATACAGACGACCGGAATTTCTGATGGGAACTTTTCCCGTTGGAAAATTTGAGAACCAGCTCTCAAATTTTTCTTGCCGGAAATTCTGACAGAAAAATTCCAATGGAGCCTACACGGTCGGAATTTCCGACCAAAAGCTCACATCGGACTTATCTCTTTGGAAATTCCGATCGTGTGTACGCGGCATTAGGATGCCATAATACACACCATGTTTGGAGGTCAAATTACACTACACATCACCATCAAGAAAATAAAGCTGCTAGACTGGATCCCCTGACTTGAATCCAATAGAAAATCTATGGAAAGAACTAAAGATCAGGGTAGAAGAGATCCATAGAGCCTTCAAAATTTGAAGACTGTGTGGAAGAATGTGCCAGAATGTCCCCCAGAATGGGCAATGCATGCGACTAGTTTCTCCATACAGGAGGCGTCTTGAAGCTGTCATTACCAACAAAAGCTTTTATATGTACTATTAAATACATTTCAGTTAGTGTGTTCAACACTTTTTCCCTGTGTCATTCCATTTTATTACACATAACTTAATTTGTGAACTTATTTGTTTTCTTTTATTTGTATGTATGGATTGCATGGGTTGTTACCGAGATGTGGTGAAAATTTCAATAGCGACTTTAGAAATATATTTATCTAGAAAAATGGTGACGTGTTCAATACTTATTTTACCCTCTGTGTGTGTATGTGTGTATATACAGTATATCGCAAAAGTGAGTACACCCCTCTCATTTTTGTAAATATTTTATTCCATCTTTTCATCTGACAAAACTGAAGAAATTACACTTTGCCACAATGTAAAATAGTGAGTGTACAGCTGGTATAACAGTGTAAATTTGCTGTCCCCTCAAAATAACTGAACACACAGCCATTAATGTCTAAACCGCTGGCAACAAAAGTGAGTTCCCCCTAAGTGAAAATGTCCAAATTGGGCCCAAAGTGTCAATATTTTGTGTGGCCACCATTATTTTCCAGCACTGCCTTAACCCTCTTGGGCATGGAGTTCACCAGAGCTTCACAGATTGCCACTGGAGTCCTCTTCCACTCCTCCATGATGACATCATGGAGCTGGTGGATGTTGGAGACCTTGTACTCCTCCACCTTCCGTTTGGGGAATCCCTACAGATGCTAAACAGGGTTTAGGTATGGAGACATGCTTGGCCAGTCCATCACCTTTACCCTCAGCTTCTTTAGAAAGGCAGTGGTCTTCTTGGAGGTGTGTTTGGGCCACATGGCAGTATTCCAACATAAAAACTACCACAGTCTCCGAAGGGAGGGGATCATGCTCGGCTTCAGTATGTCACAGTACATGTTGGCATTCATGGTTCCCTCAATGAACTGTAGCTCCCCAGTGCCGGCAGCACTCATGCAGCCCCAGACCATGACACACCCACCACCATACTTGACTGTAGGCAAGACACACTTTTCTTTGTACTCCTCACCTGGTTGCTTGACCCCATCTGAACCAAATAAGTTGATCTTGGTCTCATCAGACCACAGGACATGGTTCCAGTAATCCATGTCCTTAGTCTGCTTGTCTTCTGCAAACTGTTTGCAGGCTTTCTTGTGCATCATCTTTAGGTTCTGGGATGACAGCCATGCAGACCAATTTGAAGCAGTGTGCGGCGTATGGTCTGAGCACTGACAGGCTGACCCCACACCCCTTCAACCTCTACAACAATGCTGGCAGCAATCATACGTCTATTTCCCAAAGACAACCTTTGGATATGACATTGAACACGTGCACTCAATTTCTTTGGTCAACCATGGCAAGGCCTGTTCTGAGTGGAACCTGTCCTGTTAAACTGCTGTATGGTCTTGGCCATCGTGCTGCAGCTCTGTTTCAGGATCTTAGCAATAATCTTATAGCCTAGGCCATCTTTATGTTGAGCAACAATTCTTTTCTTCAGATCCTCAGAGAGTTCTTTGCCATAAGGTGTCGTGTTAAACTTCCAGTGACCAGTATGAGAGAGTGAGAGCGATGACACCAAATTTAACACACCTGCTCCCCATTCACACCTGGGACCTTGTAACACTAACAAGTCGCATGACACCGGGGAGGGAAAATGGCTAATTTCCCCAATTTGGAAATTTTCACTTAGGGGTGTTCTCACTTTTGTTTCCAGAGGTTTAGACATTAATGGTTGTGTGTGGAGTTATTTTGAGGGGACAGCAAAGTTACACAGCTATACAAGCTGTACACTCACTACTTTACATTTTTAACAAAGTGTCATTTCTTCAGTGTTGTCACATGAAAAGATATCATAAAATATTTACAAAAATGTGAGGGGTGTACTAACTTTTGTGAGATACTGTGTGTGTGTATATATGGGAAGGCCGGCCGTAGGCTGGCCTGAGTTTGTAGGAGGAGTCGGGGGGGTATGTAAACCCTCCCTCCTCCTCCTTACTCCCACGGCCGGACCCTTCTTGTTTGGGTATGCGACGACGCTGTGTGTGACGTCATCTTCAGGCGCCGGCTTCGTGCTCCACGAGGCTCCAAGGACTCGGCGCTTCTTTCACCAGCTCGGCTCGGCTTACAGCGATAGGAATCGCCTCCTCGCTCCGCTCGGCCGTTTTCAGAAGGGGTCGTCTCCTCGCTTTATCTCCGCTCGGCGGATCGTTGCAGGCCCTCGGTGTCACCTCGTTGGCGGTACAGGTATCGGTGGGGAGGGGGGGTGGTGTGTGCGGCAGCATCAGATCGATGGTAGGAGGGGGGGGTGTGTTTTTGTTTGGTACACAGCATGTCGTCTGGAGGGGGGGGGAGGGGGGTGATGGTTGCTGCATCTGGTCTGTCATGAGGGGGTTGTTTTGCGGCTGCATTTCTTTGTTTTGCAGGGGGGGTGTGTTGCTGCAGCTCATGTTGCAGGGGGGGGGGTGTACTGCCTGCATCATGCCTTCTGGCAGGGGGGGGGTCGGTTGCTGCAGCACATGTCATTTTTGTAGGGGGGGGGCGTTTGCACATCTGACAGTGCCACTCATCATGTGGGATTTTCGGTGGGCATGCCCACACACGGTGCAATTTCTGCACTAGGCTGCGTCACGTGACTTTCCCTGCGTTTTGACTTGGGGTGGCAGGGTTGTTTTTGGGGCATGTGGGGGAAGCTCACATGTGCGGTTCCTGTCATTTTCCTCCACAGTCATTTGATGCATGTATCTGTCATTTCTTTTTTCTCCCCTTTTAGGATGTTAACGAGTTGTACGTTTGCATCAGAGTCTGTGTTTTGCTTTTCAGGTTGTTTCAGTAAGTGTCATGCATTTCCGTGGCGGGTCTTGGTGGCTGGTCAGGGAGGGGGGGGAGGGTTGTAGTCCCACTGCGGGGTCACCCACCACGTTTGTGGGTGTCAACGGTTTGAGATGTTCGTTTTTAATTGACTTGGTCAGTGGCAAGCCTCCTCAACCGTTTGGGTTTTACGTTGTTTTCTCTTCCATGCGTTACATGGTACGTTCATGCATGGCCTGACACGTTTTCAGGTCTCGTAGGGGGGTTCTGTTTGCTGGGCTTCATCTGTGACTTTGGTCCTTGTCCTGGTGGTTCTGATTCGCTTTCAGTTCCAATTCGTTCGTTTTATTTCAGGGCTGCTAGGCGCCAGACGCAAGGTTTCTCGTTGGGTTGAGAATTCCCAGTGCAGGTAAGTCCGGGTTCTAGGCGTCATGCTCTCCTTTTCTCGTTTTCACTTGAGGGGCAATCGCCACTATGGTTACCTATTTCGTTAGGTCTTAGCGGGTTGAGTTGTTCGTTTTTAATTGACTTGGGGCAAGTCTCCTCACCCGTTGGCTCAATATCTCGTTTTTAAATTGGTGGTATCTGTTATTTCTTTTAATCATTAGACCTGTCACGTTTCAGGTTCTGGGGGGCCTGAGTGTGCGTTGTTAATTTATCTGCGACCGCAGATGACTCGGCCCTCTTAGTCGGGGGGGGGGGGAGGGGGGTGATCATTCTGGGCCAGGTTAGGGTTGGTTAGGTTTAAAGAGGAGGTTGGGTGTTGGGGAGTCAGCGTTGTTGGTCTGTGGTGAGTTCTGCCAGGCTGTTTTCATTTGTTTCGATTGTTTTAGGTCATGTCTCAGGCAGCGGACATTGAGGATTTCGCCTCCGTTTCCCCTTCTTCAGCGAGGGGGTCAGTGCAGGGCGGCACACCTTCCTTAAAGTCCTGGACGGTTCCGAGGTTGATCGCGGAGTTGCGGCTCAGGGGCATCTCTCACTCGGCTTCAGCTCGCAAAGCAGAACTTTTTAGACTTTTGTTCCCCTCCTCGGCGAGTTCTGATGCAGAGCAGGTCACCCTGCGTGCCATGGCCGCATCCCTAACTCAGATCCACTCCACCCTCAGCTCTCTGGCGGGCTCTTTTCAAGATTTAAGGGCCAGAGTGGAGGTTCTGGAGGCTGATCCTGTTCCTGCTGTGGTGAATCTGGTTGTCCCTGGGGTCGCGGCAGGGCCCGAGGTCCCTGTAGTTCCTGGGCCTTCATTGTCAGGTACCAGTACCAGTGTCCCTTCCGTCACCCCAGCCCATTTCATTCCAGGAAACATCCGGAAAGACATCCTTGATGGGAAGGATGTCAACCTGGCATCCTTATTAATAGCCACTCACGATGTGGCTGACAATAAGTCGTATGCCTGTGGGGACGTTTCTGTCATCATCAAGTCCAGGGACCACAGGTTGAACCGCAAGCTCTCTATTCCCGAGTTCGTGTTGGCGTTCAGCTTGTTCAGAGACATCATCTGCTCGGCGAGTCCCCATAGGAGAGAGGAGCTGGACCACTATCTTTATGCGGTGGTGGAGTTGGGTCACAAGTTTGGGGGTACGGCGTTTTATGATTACCACCGATCATTCTCCGCCAAAGCCGCCGCCTTGTTGGCCCAGCATCAGGTAGTGGCAGCCTGGGGCAGCGTAGATACGGAGCTGTTCTGCCGTCATTTTGCGGGGTTGAGGTCACCAGTCTGCGCCACCTGCCAGTCATCGTCACACACGGCTTACTGGTGCCCCAACGCGGAACCTCCGGTTCTACCAGGCACTTCCAGAGCCTTCCCCGCTTCACTACCAGCACCTACCCAGGCGGCTACCGTGGACAAATTGGGTCGGCCCATCCAGTATCTGGGGAGGTCACCTATTTGTAACAATTTTAACCACGGTGTGTGTAATTATAGTCAGTGCCGGTTGTTGCACATCTGCTCAGGCTGTTTCAGGGCCCATCCCGAATCATCCTGTTCGCTTAGGCAAGGCAAGCACAGCTGACTGAGCCGCGTCAACATTGGGTTTTTGCAGGACTGCTTGTCCTCTCACCCTTCCACTGAGCTATGCCCCTTTTTGGTGGAAGGTTTCACACGGGGCTTCCACACCGGGTTCATCACCTTGCCGTTGGTCACATTCGAGAGTCCCAACCTTAGGTCTTGTGAAGTGGATGTGGGGGCGGTGGACACCTTACTCCAGTCCGAACTTGACAAGGGGTTTGTCATCGGTCCTTTTTCCATGTCTCCATTTCAGTGTTGGAGGGTCAATCCGCTGGGGTTGGTCAAGGGGAAGTTTTCTAATAAATTAAGATTGATTTACGACTTGTCCGCCCCTCATTGCTCCGCTGTGCCTAGTCTTAATTCGTTAATCCCGTCTGAGGAGTTTTCCTTGAGATATGCTTCTGTAGACCAGGCCATCCAACAGATCATCAAGGTTGGGCGGGGGGCTTGGCTGTCCAAGGCAGACATAGCTGACGCTTTCAAACTCCTCCCGATCATGCCGTCACTCTGGCAGTGGCATGGGGTAAAGTGGAGAGGTTTGTACTATTTTGCCACCAGACTCACTTTCGGGTCCAAGAGTAGTCCATGGTTGTTTGATGTTTTTGCCCAAGCTCTCGAATGGATTCTCATCCATGTAGAGCATTGTCATGAGGTCATTCATTATCTGGATGACTTCCTCCTCATTGAGAGTCCTCAGCAAATCCCCACTGATTTGCAGAAGTTGCTGGCGGTTTTTTCGGCACTCAACGTGCCTCTGGCAACCAAGAAGTTGGAGGGCCCGACATCAGCACTCACCTTTTTGGGGATTGTCCTGGACACCGAATCCTTGCTGGCCAGGCTTCCGGCAGACAAACTCGCCAGGATCAGGGAGTGTATCCATGCCTTTTCAGTCTCGCAGGTCTGTACCAGGGTGGAATTGTTGTCTCTCTTGGGCATGTTGAATTTCGCCATGCGGATCATTCCGCAGGGGAGATCCTTCATTTCCAGGTTGTTGGCATTGTTGCCAGCAGCCCCGGATTCAGATTCACGGGTCAAGCTGGATGCTGCGGCGTTGGCTGACCTTCGCATGTGGGACGAGTACCTCCGGTGTTGGAATGGGGTCACCATGTTCATTCCGGCGGAGTCCAGTTCCTCCCCTCAGGTTGGAACTGATGCAGCAGCCACTGTGGGCTATGCGGCCATTTTTGGCACCCACTGGTTGGCAGGGCCTTGGCCAGATGACATGTTGGCCATCCCAGGGTTCACGGATTCATCTGCCTTATTTGAAATTTTTCCCATAGTGGCTGCAGCTTGGGTTTGGGGTAGTTCGTGGTCAGGACAGACGGTGGTTTTCTCCACGGACAATCAAGCGGCCGTGGAGATTATCACCAAAGGCTGATCACGGTCCTTGGTCATCATGTCTTTCGTTCGTAGGTTAATTTGGTTATCCCTGCAATATCATTTTCACATGCAGTGTAAGTTCATCAGTGGGGTGGACAATGTGGCGGCTGATGCGCTGTCCCGGCTTAACTTTCCGTCATTTTACCAGCAGGTCCCGAATGCCGACGCATGTGCCACGCCGTCCCCGCAGGCTTCCCTTCTGATGCTGGATTAAACTCCCATTGGCTGGAGGCAGCAGCCTTAGTCGGGGCGTCATTGTCGGTCAACACTAGGAAGGCTTACACCTCAGCTTGGAAGTCCTTTCAGGTTTTCCAGGCACAGCACCCGTGTGATAACTGCCCTGATGTCCGTTACTTGTTGGCTTTTGTTGCTTACTGTCATACCAAACTCAGGTTGTCTCATGGCACCATCAAAACATATCTGGCCGGGGTTCAGCACCATTTGTCCTGGCAGGATCCAAATCGGCTCTCCATTTTCTCTGCCCATGCCATCAAGGCTGTTTTGAGGGGCATCCGGAGGAGTTGTCCTCCGACCACCATCTGCAGACTCCCGGTCACGGGGCATATTTTCCGGAGTATGTCTGGTTTGCTGGATGCGCTGCCTTTTGGGAGGCTTCTCAGCATGGTGCTCAAGTCTGCCATTTACCTGGCTTTCTTTGGGTTCCTCAGGCCAGGTGAGTTTTCCCGTTCCGGGCCTGGTTCCCGGACCCTCACGAGAGGACAACTGGTCAGGCATCCGAACCATTACATTTTACACCTATCAGCTTGCAAGACTCAGCAGTTCGGGCCTGGCACAGATGTTTCGTTTTTCAAGACCGGCGGTGCGTGGTGCCCGGTGTTGGTGTTGGATCAGCTAATGGTGCTGATCGGCGACAAACCCAGGGACAGTCCCTTGCTTCCTTTCCCGGTGGCTCCCCTCACAGCGTCACAGTTCTCCAAACACTGCCGCACGTTGTGGTCCAACCTGGGTTTGAACCCGGCTAGTCTGTCGGGTCACTCATTTAGGATTGGGGCGGCCTCTGCGGCTTCACGCCAGGGGATCCCTGCTCATGTCATCAGGAAGTTGGGGAGGTGGAATTCAACTTGTTTCAGCAGATACATACCGGATCCTCAGGTGGAGATGGCTCGTGCGTTCATGCATCTGACTGACTGATTGATGTTTTGTTACGGCAATAAAATCTGTTGCTACTCACTCTAGTGTCCTCTTTTTGGCCCCTTTTAGGCATACCGACCACGTGACCTTTGGCACACTCCAGGTCTTGTTCATATGTCATTCTCCAGGTTCGTTACCCATGTCTCACTCAGAGACTCTGAGTACAAATGGGAAGGCCGGCCGTAGGCTGGCCTGAGTTTGTAGGAGGAGTCGGGGGGTATGTAAACCCTCCCTCCTCCTCCTTACTCCCACGGCCGGACCCTTCTTGTTTCCCCACCCTCCCGGCCCCTTTTGATTTCTCCTTTATCATGTCTTGTTTGGGTATGCCCCCTTTTAGGCATACCGAACACGTGACCTTTGGCACACTCCAGGTCTTGTTAATATGTCATTCTCCACGTTCGTTACCCATGTCTCACGCAGAGACTCTGAGTACAAATATATATATATAAAAAATTCACACACACATACACGTACATATGAAATTACAAATACTACACAGAAATATGCGCTTTAAAACATGACAACATTTTCTGTATTTATTGGCGTATAACACTCACTTTTTTACCCTAAAAATAGGGGGTAAACTGTGCCTGCGTGTTATACGCAGGGGGCTGTGGAAAGTTTTTTTCCTGAAAAAAATGCTGCAGCTGTGCCCCGTTGATTGCTCAGTGTTCAGTCTGCTCTGAGCAGAGAGGTGGTGACTGGAGCGTCAGGCTGGGGAGGTGGTGGGAACAGCTGGTTTTGACTCTCAGCAGCATGCCAAGAGGCTGAGACAGCTGCAAGTATGTGTACATGAACCCGTGCTCAAGGGAGGTTTGATGAGATGGAAGGTGCTGACAAGGCCACCCAGTTTGAGTTTCAGCTGATTCAGCAGGAGTCAGTTGAAATTTGAGCCAACTCAAATTGCAAGTTGCAACCTTGAGAATATGCAGGGATAAAGTGTAAGTCCATCTTTTCAGGAAAACTGAAAAGGTGAACCAACATCCTACAACCTTACCCCCCCCCCCCCCCTCAGTCCCCACTGCACTTTTGTGATGAGCTGTCAATACCCACACAGCTGGTGTAGCAGTCCAGGGATTTGAAATCCCCACTCTTCTTCCAGTTCTTTCTGTAAGGCTTCTGGGATAGGTCTTATTGGTCAGCACTAACATATAACTGCTTTGACCAGTTGAAATGATTTGATTCATTCTGGAAGCCCTACAGAAAAAAGGGTTAGAAGAGCAGGGATTTTAAATCCCTGGTCTGCTACCCCAGCTTCAGGGGGCACAGCTCATCACCCATGGAGGTAAGTAGATCAAGGGAAGAGGGTGGGTGGGGTGGGGAGGGTGAAGAGTGTTGGCTCACCTTTTCATTTTTTTCTGAAAAGGTGAACTAACCCTTTAATTTTTTTCACTTGTGGTGGTCGAGTGTAGAGGGGGGTAGTAAAGGCTGACATTTTGCATTGTGGAGTTAGTGTTAAGGTCTTTCATGAGCAAAACAAAGGTTTACTTTAAGAAAACATTATTTTTAGGATTATATTGCATTCTATGCATTTAAATGTTTTAGTTTTCAGCTCTGGATCTCAGCCTCTGTAAAAGAAATGCAGGAAGATCAGTTGAAGGATGAGTCACAGTGACAGATCATTGTATCTGTTTTAATGATAGCATCACCTGGGCTTATGTCAAGAGATTCTGCAGGCCTGCACAGCGGCGGGAGACTTGACACAAAGCTATTGATTTGCAGTCCTTTGATGGGGAGGATTTTTTGACAATTCACAACACTGAATAGCTATAAATAATTAGGATGTATTGATTCAGCTGCTTATTTTAAGCTAGAGGTATAAATCTGGTATTTAAATACAGGTCCTTCTCAAAAAATTAGCATATTGTGATATAGTTCATTATTTTCTGTCATGTACTGATAAACATTAGACTTTCATATATTTTAGATTCATTACACACAACTGAAGTAGTTCAAGCCTTTTCTTGTTTTAATATTGATGATTTTGGCATACAGCTCATGAAAACCCAAAAATCCTATCTCAAAAAATTAGCATATCATGAAAAGGTTCTCTAAACGAGCTATTAACCTAATCATCTGAATCAACTAATTAACTCTAAACACCTGCAAAAGATTCCTGAGGCTTTTAAAAACTCCCAGCCTGGTTCATTACTCAAAACCGCAATCATGGGTAAGACTGCCGACCTGACTGCTGTCCAGAAGGCCATCATTGACACCCTCAAGCAAGAGGGTAAGACACAGAAAGAAATTTCTGAACGAATAGGCTGTTCCCAGAGTGCTGTATCAAGGCACCTCAGTGGGAAGTCTGTGGGAAGGAAAAAGTGTGGCAGAAAACGCTGCACAACGAGAAGAGGTGACCGGACCCTGAAGAAGATTGTGGAGAAGGACCGATTCCAGACCTTGGAGGACCTGCGGAAACATCCAGAGCCACCGTGAACAGGCGTGTGCAGGAAATGGGCTACAGGTGCCGCATTCCCCAGGTCAAGCCACTTTTGAACCAGAAACAGCGGCAGAAGCGCCTGACCTGGGCTACAGAGAAGCAGCACTGGACTGTTGCTCAGTGGTCCAAAGTACTTTTTTCGGATGAAAGCAAATTTTGCATGTCATTCGGAAATCAAGGTGCCAGAGTCTGGAGGAAGACTGGGGAGAGGGAAATGCCAAAATGCCTGAAGTCCAGTGTCAAGTACCCACAGTCAGTGATGGTCTGGGGTGCCATGTCAGCTGCTGGTGTTGGTCCACTGTGTTTTATCAAGGGCAGGGTCAATGCAGCTAGCTATCAGGAGATTTTGGAGCACTTCATGCTTCCATCTGCTGAAAAGCTTTATGGAGATGAAGATTTCATTTTTCAGCACGACCTGGCACCTGCTCACAGTGCCAAAACCACTCGTAAATGGTTTACTGACCATGGTATTACTGTGCTCAATTGGCCTGCCAACTCTCCTGACCTGAACCCCATAGAGAATCTGTGGGATATTGGGAAGAGAAAGTTGAGAGACGCAAGACCCAACACTCTGGATGAGCTTAAGGCCGCTATCGAAGCATCCTGGGCCTCCATAACACCTCAGCAGTGCCACAGGCTGGTTGCCTCCATGCCACGCCGCATTGAAGCAGTCATTTCTGCAAAAGGATTCCCGACCAAGTATTGAGTGCATAACTGAACATAATTATTTGAAGGTTGACTTTTTTGTATTAAAAACACTTTTCTTTTATTGGTCGGATGAAATATGCTAATTTTTTGAGATAGGAATTTTGGGTTGTCATGAGCTGTATGCCAAAATCATCAATATTAAAACAAGAAAAGGCTTGAACTACTTCAGTTGTGTGTAATGAATCTAAAATATATGAAAGTCTAATGTTTATCAGTACATTACAGAAAATAATGAACTTTATCACAATATGCTAATTTTTTGAGAAGGACCTGTACATATATGTAAACTATATAGTCTACCAGAAGTCTTTGTAATTCTGCTCTCAGCCTGACAGCACATCCATGTAGGTGACATTGTTTTACTCAACTGCAGTTAATATAAACATTGGGGTAAATTTACTAAAGGCAGATAGGCTTAGTGAATGTTGTGCAAAATCCCCAATCACTCGCAAGGAAAATTAAAAACAGCTTTTTTGCTTGCACATAATTGGATGACGGAAGTCAGCAATGCTTCACCTCATTCATTAAGCTTTAGGGCGAATTCCCTTGCAAAGTGAACAGTCTATTTGCCTTTAGTAAATGAACCCTACAGTGCTTTTAACTAGCCCACCACCCCCTCCTCCAATCAAGTATACTTACCAAATTACACTCCCTCATTACCCCCTTCCTCTGCTCCTGCATCCTTGCCTGTCTTCAGTTTCAGGGCCAAACAGGCAGTTGGCATCATAGTACCATCTACATAACAATGCTTGGCCTGGTGAAGAAGTCACATGCGTCCCCATACGAACACTTGCTCTGTTAGCAAGGGCTCTGGTAGTGTGTGTGGGATCATGGCTGGGGGAGGTGAGCTATGCGTTGATACCTCCTCTGCCTTGTCTTGACTTTGACTCCTAGTATGTGTATGTATAAATGTGAGTTGGGGACCTTAGACTGTAAGCTACTTGAGGGCAGGTACTGATGTGAATCTACAATATATAGTTTATGTAAAGTTCTGCATAAATTGTCGGCATTATATAAATACCAATGATAAAATAGAGAGAGGGGCTCATCAGTTTGCTGCTTCTTCTTTTACTGTCTAGTCACAGGGATAGGGAGGGAACCTGTAAGTGGAAAGTAAAACTGCAGTAGAGCAAGCTAACATCTCCAGTCTTGCCAGCTGTGCTGTGTAGCAGGCCTCTGTAAATTTTTAGGTCTGGTTAGACAGAAATGCAAGTGATTTGGTAGGTAAAATAGCTCTCACAAATGTAATTCATCTGTGCATTTACCGGTTTGCCTTAAGATTATCCTTATGTCTAAACTTGCTTCTGTGTTTTGATCAAAAACCAATTAAATTAGCATTTGGAACTTATCTGCTTTTATTTAAAAACCCTTCTCTATGAAGTTTCATAGATTTGTTTTACTTTTCCTTTAGTTTCCTCCTTATTAATCATGAAAGGTTAATAATTACCTACACATTTGCATACTGTTGTCTTGTAAACTGCTTTATTTTACTTTATTATAGGATAGTGGATGATTCTTCTGCTTCTTTAATCTCTTCTAAACCTGTGAGCAGTCTATTTCACAACTGGCCTAAATCCCCACAGCCTACTCCAAAACATCCCAAGAGTGTGGATTTTGACATTCGACCAACCCTGAGAAGAGCACCAAGTCCATCAGCCTTGCCAACGGAGCACAAGATAAGCCCTACACCACGTCCTTCTTCTTTACCCATCTTGCCTTCTGCCCCTGTTTACACGGGGGTCTTTGACCTGAGGGGCTCCCCCACAGCTGGAGGAGATAACTTCCCTGGCTTCCAGACGGGCAGTAGGTCCCTATCCCCAACACATTTCATTCTACCCCCGACAGAAAAACCATTTGCATCTAAGCCCATCCATTTCTGGACAAAGTATGATGTGGCTGATTGGTTGGAGTATTTAAATCTTGGTGAGCACCGAGAACATTTTCTAGACAATGAGATTGATGGGAGCCACTTACCATCACTGACCAAGGAGGATTACATTGACCTGGGAGTTACCAGAGTCGGCCATCGAATGAACATTGACCGAGCTCTGAAATTCTTTTTGGAGAGGTGATTTAAAGTCATTGGGTTCCATAGTTTCTACATCTCGGCATTCATCCCTACAAACCTATAAAGATTTGGTACAAGGTCCCTAGAGTGGAGGATCTGAATGCACTTTGAATCCAAATGAATAGCAAAACAAAAATAAATCTTATAAACTATATAGATTATATACATATATATATATATATATGTAACAAAATGCACAGAATTTTCATGAAATGATTAATTCACCAGCTGCTTATTTTACTATGTGGGGGCAATGAAGGCTTTATCTTGAGCCATGATGTATGCTCAGTAGCTGGAGGCACCAATGATTAAGGAGATCCTAGCACTGCAGTGTTCTATTTTCACTGTGCCCCACTTTATCTGTTTCCTACATCCTAACTCTCAACACAGAATGTAGTCTGGTAGGCAGAAAGTGAAACATGTTGGCTGAATGGAAATCTCAATTGTTACTATCAAATGAGGGGAGGACAAAAATTCACAGAGGCATAAGCAGAGTCTTCCCTTATACTGTGGAAATGCTGTATGTGGACTGTCAGAAAATGTTTGAAAACAAAATTTTCACCAAATTATAATACAAAAAAATTAGATGCCAACCCAACTTAATTTAAATGAAAATGTCATCTAAATGTTGCCATCTGGTATGAAAGTCGGGGGCATTATGCTTCTAAAACTGTAAATGAAGTGGGCACCCTGTGATCTTTAGATGGTGTTAAACTGCTTAACAGGGCTAATGATCTCTTGACAACCTATAAATTCTGGGTGACCTCTTCTTTGTACTGTTTTTGGAAGCATTAGCATTTAGAATCTTATGTATGGTTTACAGAATTCAGACAAGTTACGATGGAGATCAACTTTTCGTTTTAGCTGAAAACTGAAAGTATATATTTGCTGGATATTGGGGTGGAATATTATCTCTTGTAGGCAGTCATGGTCAAAGTATTTTTTTTAATCAGGACTGAGTCTTTTATTTTCTCTGGGTAAAAGAATGGGTTTGCATAGATGACCTTTTACTAACTAGACTACTGAACATTGAGTTTAGGTGTTTTTGATCATCTGGGAATAGTGTATTGTTCACGCACACAGCAAAGCATATTGTTGTGGGAGCTAGACTAATGGTCATGAAAGGGCTTGTTTGTCACGATAATCCCTAACCTGGTCATGTGACTAGTTTCCATTGAGTTTATTTTCACACATATATTTTGCTGTGAGCAGTGATAACTACACTTTAATTGTTAAAGCTCCCCTGGTTGTCAGCCAACAATCAAGAAGCACATTTTGATAAAAAGCTTAAAGGAACTCAAAGGAACAATACTGCTTGAAAAGAAGTTGGGGATGGTCAAACTTGCTCCTATTTCACTCACAGTTTCCAATAGTAAATTCTATGCTTGTAGTAGGCACTGCGCTCTCTCTTGCTCTTTAGCCAAAGCCGAAGGACCACTGTGCTGTTGTGACTGAGACCCTGGTTTCTTTAAACTCAGACACAACACTGTCTTAGTTAACTTTGTCTATTTTTGTTTATTTATTAATTTATTTTTAAGACTGTGGATAGACTCATCGTGGTCAGGCTTTATATCTAGTTGTTTTCATACTAGCTATGAGAAATTTTGCAGAGTAACAAAATACTTGAGATAATCAATGGATATCTGAGATTTATAGCCTTATTTTATATTTACTTATTATTTATTGGTTATGTATGGGTGTGTGACTCACAGGAGACAATACAGCTGAGCTGAATTCCTCTAGAGCACCATAGAATTATTCTGACATCTATTTTGTAAAACGTCACTTTAACAGGAACTCTACTTCCTGGACAAAACAAAAGTTTACTGTTTTATTAGGTAAAGCATATGTAGTGTGGGTGCATTGGTTTGGTTCCTCATCTACTACAGTATATGGCTTATGAATTTTGTTTGATCAAGTAGAAATGTTTGAAAGTAACGTTTAGATCAAATTATCTGTAAGTTAGAAACCAAGTAGAAGATTGAAGGTAGGGTGTGCATAATTGTCTCCAGATGCCAAAGAGTGTTTTCAAATTGTGGCATATGGCCTCCCTGAAATTTTGCGCCTAAATGACTTTTACTTGCCATATGCATCATATGGCACTAAAGTCTACTGGTTTTCAAGTTAATTTCTCTTAAGACTTGGCAAAGCGATGAAGCTGCATCATCATGAACAGTAAAAAGTAACCTTCCATAATAGATTAGTTACCAAAGTCATTTGTGTGCCAAATAATCCTATGGTCTTGACCAACAACAAACTACCAAACCATTTTGTCTATTTCTATGAAGTGAGATCCTCCAATGTATTATATTCTAGATTTTAAAAATCTCAGCAAAAAATTGTAAGTGTATGTTTAGCCAAAACCTTTTTTTCTGAGTTTTGTATAGAGTGGGAAAAGGTTGGAACCTTTGTCAGGTTTATGCTGCAATTCAATGCTCAGTTAGAGAAATTTACCCAAATTCTCTGTCCTGCTTTTACCAGTCAGGAAGTAAAAGGCACTCTCCAACAGCAACACAGACAACAATGAAAATGCTTTTCTTAAATAGGGCAGGGAAAGGATAGAAACCTTTAACCACTTCAGCCCCAGACCATTTGGCTGACCAAAGACCAGAGCACTTTTTGCGATTCGGCACTGCGTCGCTTTAACTGACAATTGCGGGGTCTTGCGACGTGGCTCCCAAACAAAATTGACGTTCTTTTTTTTCTCACAAATAGAGATTTCTTTTGGTGGTATTTGATCACCTCTGCAGTTTTTATTTTTTTGCGCTATAAACAAAAAAGAGTGACAATTTTGAAAAAAAAAAGCAATATTTTTTACTTTTTGCTATAATAAATATCCCCCAAAAATATTTAAAAAAAACTTTTTTTTTCTTCAGTTTAGGCCGATATGTATTCTTCTACATATTTTTGGGGAAAAAAACGCAATAAGCGTTTATTTATTGGTTTGCGCAAAAGTTATAGCATCTACAAAATAGGGGATAGTTTTATGGCATTTTTATTATAATTTTTTTGTACCAGCGACCAGCGATTTTTATCGTGACTGCGACATTATGGCGGACACATTGGACACTTTTGATGCCATTTTGGGACCATTGTCATTTATACAGCGATCAGTGCTATAAAAATGCATTGATTACTGTGTAAATTACACTGGCAGTGAAGGGGTTAACCAGTAGGGGGCGCTAAAGGGGCTAAGTGTGTCCCAGGGATGTGTTCTAACTGTAGGGGGATGGGCTACGTGTGACATGACACTGATCACCGCTCCCGATTACAGGGAGCTGTGATCAGTGTCCTGTCACTAGGAAGAATGGGGAAATGCTTGTTTACATTAGCATTTCCCCATTCTTCCTCTCCGTGAGATGATTGCGGGTATCCCCACGACATCGAATCCACGGGACCCGCAGTCGAACTCACGGAGCTTGCGGTGGGCACGCGCCCACAATGCCGCATCTTAAAGGGGACGTACCTGTACACCCATATGCCTGTCCGTGCCATTGTGTCGACGTATATCGTCGTACGCTGGTCGGCAAGTGGTTAAATATTTTTATTATTGCAAGTGACACTCTTGCAAATTTTCCCTCACTTCCTTTCTGGTTTTCCTTGTCAGCATGACAGAGAGTGAAGTTAAATCTCTTTTACAGAACCTCGGATAGCAGCAAACACTTGAAAGAAGCTTTAATTCTTTCAAGGTCTATCCAAAACGTGTAAAACATTTTTGGCTTGATGTGCATATTAAAATAAATATAACATACACTTTGCCTTGGCCATTTTTTTAATTAATGGCAATATGGGTATTCTTAGGGAAACAAAATCATATGCCATACATATTCTTCATATACTCATTAATAATCATACTTAATGGCCTGGATGATGTAAGGAAATATACCTTAAATTGCTATTTCATTTCATCCTGTAGGATTTTTGTAGTGTGACGTATTTGCCTCCACCCTGGTCTCTGCTTTGCCCTAGTGAAAACAAAAGGAAGAAAGTTTCACATTTTCGAATCCTCTGGTTATTCAAGATGTCAGGGATATGATTCATATTGGCACTTTGTAGCTCTCAAGATGCGCTGCTCTTTTATTTCTCCAACAGCCCATTATCCTGTCTTAAGGGCTCAGAATTTTAACATTTTCTATTTTTATCTTTTCTCTCTTTGCCAGTAGAGAATAAGATATTGATGCTACCGAAAAATATATCATAACAGAATAAACTTTAAGACTGTCTTCCAGATCATAGAGGGCATCAATTTATTTTTTATTTTCTAGCTTGTGCTTTGAATTTTTATAAAAAAAATTACAAGTAATTATTTCTGTTTTCTGGTAAATATTACCTTGTGTAGATAACAGCCTTTAGCAAAAAAAGAGTTGCCGTAAAGAAAAAGTTTTTGTGTCTTACTCAACTGTAATAACCAACAAAGGAAAACAATATGCTAAATGTCATATATATATATATATATATATATATATATATATATATATATATATATAGGTCATTTATTACATCTAAAAAAAATGTATGTTAGGAATGTGAGCCATTTTTTGTGTTAAATATTAATATTGATTTTTGCAATTATGAAAGCTGCCAAAATGGGTGCATGAATGCCGTTAGTTCAGAGGGTAATTTCATTGTTATTTTAAAAGTAATTTGCAAAAATTGTGATGCAATGAAGAAGAAAATGAACAGATTAGACAAAGTCTTTATTTACCTTGGCCAGGGACAGTAAACACAAACTGAAGTGGAGCTTATTATTTGCGTTCAATGGTATTTACTTGGCCCTTGTAGATGGCCATTCTAACCAAATCGTATTATAGACATCAAGCACCTGGTAGCTGCTACATCACATTTTCCATTTATATCTACATAATGTCCATTTGTGGGCTTACTAGAAAAACCACAAATGTTGCCAAAACGTATTATCCTTATGTTTTTTAAGCTGGACTTATGCCAACACACCTTGCTGTTTGACCGAACTAGCCTTTTAGTAGGTTGATCTTTTCAAGATCTGGCCAACTATGCTAAATTCAATGATATAGAAATTTATTATAGACACAAATGTGTGGATCACAGATGTCATACTTCAATTTACAATTTTGCATACCAGCTTTTTAGTATTCAGTCAATGTTGGGCAGATATTGATTGGCAGTGGATACAGTTTTCATATTGTACTCTGAATTGGTATTTGCAATTTTTAGGTCCAAAATTAAATATTGTGCTATCTTAATTGCTCCCTACTTGATCCATCTAAATACTATCCAACAAGGTCAGATGTGAAGGAAGATTCTGTCAAATTCTTAATCCCTGTATCTTCAGAATGCAATTTTTAGAATGCAACATACTGAAAAAGAAGAGGTAAGAAGAGTTGTGATAAATCTTTTTTCATTTTGAAGCAGGCTTTAAACTGCAGTATCTCTGCCTTGTGTTATGGTATGGAGGTTCTCCTTCTAATGCAGTATTTACCTATAAGATCAGGCTTGGAAGTAGTTCTGTAGGGGTCACTGCTAAGAGTGCATTTTTTCATAGCTAAGTACACCTGTTGTGTACCCTGGACACCCAATCATATAGGAATTTAAATGAATGCAGAATTAAAAAGTATTCTAAAGTAAATACAGCTTTTACTAAGCCAAGTAAAAAGTTTCCTTTAGAAACCCAACATTATTTTTTTTTTTATCACTATTGTAAGTTTAGATCTAATTTATAATTATACATTTACAAAAGCTCACAAAGCTTTTTATTTTGGTTAATGCAGTGAATTGCAATCTGTTAATATACATTTCCCTTGGTCATTATGATCGGTTTTATTATTTGAGTGCAATATTTTAATGTATATTTGAAAGACTGTACATCATCAGGTATTAGTATATCAGTTCATGTTCTAAAAAAACAGATGTTGACTTTAAATTCTTTAGCCTAGATCTCACATGGATTGTTTTATGCCAGCTAGGAACAATTGTGTTCAAGTTCAATCTGAGACATATGAAACCATTAGATTTTTTTTTTCTCTACCTTAAAGCTGGATACACACTATACAATTTTCTTTAGATTTTTCCTTTAGATTTACCAAAAACATATAATATGAGGTAAAAAAATAACAGTTTAAATCTGTATGCAATCAGGCAGGCCCCTGCACTACGTGGTTTTGGTAAATCTAAAGGAAATCAGACAACAAAAGTTGTATAGTGTGTATGGAGTTTTGGGCCCCTTTTCACATGGGCTGTCTGATCAGTTTCACCTGTCAGTTTTTTTAGGCGGACCTGATCGGACCCTCCAGTCTCTTCTATGGAGTGGCAGATGGCGCGGGCTCCCGCCGCCATCCGATGCGATCCTGTCCACCAAAAACAGATGGATAGTGGTTCTATTCCCTATTCGTCCAGCTGTTAGGATCAGATGGCATCGGATGGAAATAGACAGGGGGTGCATAGCGGAGCAGACACGGACCTGTCTTCCACCTGCTCAGCAGGGATCAGTGGAGAGATCCCCCACTGAGCAAGTGGATTCCACTTAGCAGAGGGGCCCGTATGAAAGGAGCCTAAGACATTTTTAGTGAACAGAAGTTTATGTAAAGCATAAGCTCTGTAATAACATTATGCACTACGGGGATGATTTATAAAACTGCAGAGTGCAAAATCTGGTGCAGCTGTGCATGGTCGCCAATCAGCTTTTAACTTCAGGTTGTTCTATTAAGCTTTGACAAAAAAAAACCTGGAAGCTGATTGGTTACTATGCAGAGCTGCACCGGATTTTGCACCCTTCCGTTTTAGTAAATCAACCCCAATGTTAATTTCCCTTAGTGATAATAGCCTTCTTTATTTTTTGTGCGTGCGTCATTAGATACAATTTTCATATTATGACCTCTCACTTTTTAAAGTCCAGTAAATTTTTAATTTTCTCTAAATGTAGTTAATTGCCAGTGGAGAAAGTTAGATAATAAAATGATTCCCTCTGTACTTTAACATAAAATGGATTGGAATTAATTAATTTTTTATCAAGTACATTTTTGAAAATCAGTAAAAAGTAAATTTTATATAATAGGATATTGTATTCATCTATATTTAAATCGGTAGTTTCTTTACGTACTTTTTTGTGTTCTAATACCAGTTGAAGGCAGAAAATAAGTCAAAACTTATTTTATGGGTATAAGCTGTATTAAATATGAAGGTATTTAAAAAAAAATCACGCAAACAATGAAGTTAAATAAAAATAAACCTATAATGTGAACTAATGTGTTTACCTAACATGCACTGTAAATTATTTGAAATTAAACTATACAGAGAAAGAGTGTATATTATCTAATAGTTTATTTTTTCATTATCTTAAAACATATCACCTATCTGAACAACTTGTTACCTGTTTATAAAATAACCCAAATTGAGAGATTTATATTATATACCATATCAAATATTTAATAGATTAATAATTGACCATTTTAAAGTAAAAAAGCTGAGTATAAAATAAATTGAATGCAATATATAGCAGTATAAAAATCTAATATATTAGGTTACATGCTAAAACAATTTTCTGTTACTTATAAAATAACTGTCAAAATGCAGTATTCATCTATTCAAAGATGTGTTTTCTTGAGTTAAAATGTAATTTTGAATGCTTTTTAAGATATTTCACAAAGAAGTTTACTACTGCAAATAGCGCAAATGAAAACCAGTTACATATAAAAAAAATTGTCATTGCGATGTTATTTAAATTTAATTTAAATATTCCTGTAGCTATATAGGCTGACAAAATCAACATTTTAACAAAATTTGAAAAAAGAACTCAGGTTTTGTTGATTAAAATCCTGCTGTATGTGTTTCGTTAATTTGAAGTGGATTAAGGGAGCCATTGTATTTTAGCCCAGTGAACCTATTATTGCTGAAAGCAGGCGGTAATGTTTCCTCTTAATCTGGCTAGAGATTAGAAACACATATAAAGTAAATACTACCGTTTAAAATGACTTTACATCCAAAAAGAAAAACCTGATTTCTTTCGGTTTCTGAAATAAACAGTTTGATTTTTTTTGATGTTTACATTGATAGTTCACCAGATTGGATACAATGAAAAATAAGTCACAGAGACTGATTTACTAAAGGAGTTGATAATCTTCACTCAATAAATTGTGTGAACACTCACTTAAAATTTTCAGTCATTTGAATAGCAAATTCCTTTTTACTTACTTCATCTTCGAAAATGATAAGGTTTTTACATTGGATCGAAAACTGAAGTGAATAGTCGCACAGTTTGAGTAAATAAGCCTCACTGGTTTCACCAGTTACAAGTAAATGCACTAGAACACACACAGTTTAGCTCTTATTTAAAAAAAAAACATTTTGTTAAATATTTCCCTATTTTTGCTTTCTCATTCAATTGGTGAATTTTGAAGCATCTTAAAATGTTTACTTTCTTTTTTTATCTAAAATGACTGCAATAATGTACAAAACTATGTAAAATAAACTAGTGCATGTTATTAAGATTTTTAATTTTAACAGGTTGCCAATGTAATATCTGCCAGGGATTATGTAATAATGTATACTTGAACCAATGTGAATGGTTATAATATTTAAAGAAAAAAAGTTCTCACAAAATATATTTAGTCAGTTGTTTTTTTAAATATAACAAAGTATTATAATCTAAAGAGGAAATTTCAACTGAAATGAAAACAAAAGTACTTAATTTTTACCTAAATATATTTGGGTTAATACATTTCTGAAGACAAACAAGAAACTCTGATTAACTATTAATTGTCCTTGTTTATGTACCTATTTAAAATACCCAAATTCATTTTTTTTTCAACCATATTTAAGCGTTATGCATTTGGAATTATTTTCCTTTATTTTTTAGATGTTTAAGATGTTTATATTTGAAGTGTTTGTGGTTATGAATTATGGGTATAATTTTAGCAAGCAATTTGAATATTTAATGGTCCATCAACATTCTCTACACAGTAAATTATTTGAATGATGTAAATTATATTAAATTACTTTAATGCTTATATTTTCTTTTAAACTATATATATACTTCTATAAAATGATAGAAAAAAAAAAGCATTCAAATTAAAAATGTTTTCTCCTCTCAAAGTTCTATAATTTTATAACCAAGTTAGATTTAATCACTGAGGATTACATAAAGTAGTGGAAGTTGAAGAACAGTGTGTGACATAGTAAAACAAATAAAATAAATATATAACACATTTAAAACCTATTTTATACACTATTATAGTGGTACATACTTAGCTAACATAAATTTATATTTGTTAGCTTCCTGTGTATACCCCTTATAAAGGAGGCAAGTAGGTATGCACTAAATAAAGGTGTTGCATTATTTTTTATTGTGCCATGTAATGACACATCCTTCTTTCTGTTCATAGTTAGGAAATTATTTACCAAAGTATGTAAATCTTACATTAGTTTGACAAACCAGTGCTTCACTCACTGTCAGATTAGGGAAATACACAAATTTTAACATTAGGGGATCTATTTACACATTTTTTTTTCACACAAGAGTTACAGGATTCAAACCTTTTTTCCAATGGAATCCAAATAGAAAAATGTATGAATCTTGGGTGAAAGTAGTGAGGATTTTATCTGAAAACATTTATAAATAGATCCCTAGCTGTTTAAAACATGTTCTGGATTTACATAAAACTGTAGTATTAGTCCATTCTGTAAACTTTTTATTTTATTTATTATTGTAACATTTACCTAAAAGTAATTTTGATAGCATTTTCTCATTTTTTACATGCTTTTATTTTCATATTTTTCACTGTCTTCGATATAAATATTTGTAAATGCACCCCTAAGTAGTCATCTTTATATAAAGAAATATGTTTACTCTTTCTTTAATGATTGCTGAGATTTGTTCCATTGATTAGCCTAGAAGAAAATCTAATGTGCTTAGTCTAATCCGATCCAAAGATGTGGTTTGAGAGAGAGAGGAGCAGTGAAGCATAGTTATTGTGCTTTAATACTAAAGAAGAAGCAGAACCTTGCATGCTTAATGAGAAAATATTTCTGCCCCATGTACAAAAATCATTACAAACTCACATAGAAAAAAAGTTTTTAGAATACTAGAAATCTTTGAGAAAATGATTTACATTAATCTGATCAGACTATCATGATTTTCTAGGCATTCCCAATACCAGACTCATAGGATTCTAATACATTCTGTTGGATTTCTTGTTTAATTTTTATTATGAAGAAGGCAACTGTAGCAGTGATATGCTATTTGCTCCAGCAAGAGGAGCAAATATATATGATATGTACAGAAGAGTTGGTAGCTACAGTGTGGAAATCATGCTACATATACATTGTGAGAATTGTGGTAAACCATTACAAATTCTTAAATTGCTCCCTCAAGGTTTTCTGGCTATTTATATCAGACCCATTTCTGTTTTATAATAAGAGAAACACTGGAGCGCTGGTATCTCTATATGCCCTAGAAAAACTGGGCAAGTTTATCACTAAACAGACAGTAATGGCCATTTCTAAGGATGCTTGAAACATTACCCAATTCTGGTTTGACCCCTAAGAGACCCAGTCAGCCAATTGTGAAACTTTTGGAAGTTCTGTCTTCGAAGTACTGTTTTTATGGCTTTAACCACTTCAGCCCCTGAAGAATTTACCCCCTTCCTGACCAGAGCACTTTTTGCGATTCGGCACTGCGTCGCTTTAACTGACAATTGCACGGTCGTGCGACGTGGTTCCCAAACAAAATTGACATTGTTTTTTTCCCACAAATAGAGCTTTCTTTTGGTGGCATTTGATCACCTCTGCGGTTCTTATCCTCAGTTTAGGCCGATACGTAATCTTCTACATATTTTTGTTAAAAAAATTGCAATAAGCGTTTATTGATTCGTTTGCACAAAAGTTATAGCGTCTACAAAATAGGGGATAGTTTTATGGCATTTTTATTAATATTTTTTTTTACTAGTAATGGCGGCGATCAGCGATTTTTATCGTGACTGCGACATTATGGCAAACACTTTTGGTGCTATTTTGTGACCATTCACATTTATACAGCGATCAGTGCTATAAAAATACACTGATTACTGTGTAAATGTGACTGGCAGTGAAGGGGTTAACCACTAGGGGGATAGGAAGGGATTAAGTCTGTCCTAGGGAGTGATTCTAACTGTCAGGCGTGGTTTACTGTGACACGACACTGATCACTGCTCCCGATGAGAGGGAGCAGACGATCAGTTTCCTGTCACTAGGCAGAACAGGGAGATGCTTTGAATCGGCAGATTCAAAGCAACACATATATATATATATATATATATATATATATATATATATATATATATATATATATACATTGCTTTGCCTGCCCGTGCCATTCTGCCGACGTATACATATATATATATATGTAAGTGCGTGAGGCAGTCGGCAAGCGGTTAAGGAAGCAATATTGGCTTTTTTGGCATCTTTTAAAATCATGATGTCATTAAAGGGTTAGTTCATTTTTGCCCAAAAAAAAACCTGCCTATTCAGATAGGGAACATATGTAGATAAAAACAAGCTGTGCAACTTTGACCAAAGTTGAATAATGACTTGCTATAGGTCTATTTATGTAGCCTGACTGGAAAACGTCCAGGATGTTGCTAAGAGAAGCCTAGTGTTACTGCTCACCATCATCATCACAGGAGAAAGCTCTTGCTCTGATTCAAACCCCCTCACATAAACTTTCTATCTCCTTATGCAGTTGCTCTGAACTCAGTATTTGAGAGCTCACGTGTGTGATAGTGAAGGTGAGCAGTAACACCAGGCTTCTCTTAGCATTGTCCTAGAAGTTTCCCAGTCAGACTTCATAAGGTACATAAATGGCCTACACCTATAGCAAGGGCATTATTCAAATTTAGTCAAAGCTGCACAGCTTGTGTTTATCTACAGACGTCCCTTATCTGAATAGGCAGTTTTTCGGTAATGGTGGACTAACCCTTTAAACTACAAAATGGCTTGCGTAGAAATTATGTTACATTCATTTTTTACCAATTTTGTTTTTTTTTCTGGAGATTTTGTAATTCCAATCCTGCCTTAGTTGTTCAATGTTTTTGATTGGAACACATTAACACAGTGGGTATTTATCAAACATTGTGCCATTTAGCTATACCATACCTATGGTTTGATATTATCTGAAGGCCTGCTTTGGATACAGCTGTAAACAGTACTGTACTTGTTCTACAAATATAAATTTCTAGTGTATCTTAAAAAAAAATCTCTTCCCCTCAGTTCATATGTGATATTTGAGAGATAGAGAACCGTATAAAAGGGTTGTTCTTTTGCAGCTGTGAAATTAAATAATTTTAGATGAAGAACTGAAAAACACAGATTGTACAATATTTTTCTTTATTCAAAGTGCAATATCTTAAAATCTAGAATATTGAAAAATAATTTTATATAATATTATTTACAGATATAGCCTATTGTATTCTTAATAGCACACTTTTTTGTTTCGCAATATGTTGTGTGATTTTCTTTAAAGAAAACTTTTTAATTTCTGCTGAGGCTTAGGTCTATAGCATGTGTTGCACAGAATATATTCATCTTGTGTGAACATGTGCATATAGCTTGCGATAATATAAAATATTTACATTAGTGTCTATAAATAATGTTATAGTAATGTGTATATGTAAGCTCCACAGCAACATTAAGTCAGTCGTCAACCATCCAATGGCAGACATTTGATCTGTTAAGGAATGGTTTAGTTTTATATTTTTTTAAAGTACATAGAGAAATCTAAATCACATATTAGTCTTAACCTACAAGTTATTTTATTTGTAATTTATATATTTGACTAAATGCATGCCAAATGGCAGAACTATAAAGAATTATAAATATACCAACTTTTTTTAAGTTGTACATAGATAGTTAATTACTAAGCATAACCTAAAAAACGAGTGCCAATATATCTTTGTTAAAGTCTGTATGGTATTCACTCTTTTTTTGAACACTGTGTTCGGATGATGGACTCTGTTGGAAGGATTTTAAAACACTTAATACAAGAAATATTAATTGGATGTGCATATGTTTTTGATTGCTTTACAGCTACTTATTTCATATTAAGAGTTAATTTGCATAAAAACTCTCAATGCAGGGCAGGCAAAAAATTATCATAAAATGTCACATAGCGGTCATAAAAAAATATTGTATTTATACTAATATTGTTTTTGTTGCACAATGTCAATTGAAAAATAGCTTTGGCTACAAAATACCCCTGGTCCCACTTATGAACAACATAGGAAACTAATATATAGAGTGGTGCTATGTACTGGGAGAAGGGAAGCATTTCCCACTTTGTCTTGGTTGCTCATTGGCTCTTTCTGTGGTTTGGATAATGTATTATCTATTTAAACACTTATCAGGTATATACGTTTAATATACTTAAACTTATCTACCTGAGTAGCTTTCTAGAGCCACTATAGTGCTGATGGTTGCAGATTTAGTTAGGGCCAGTAATTACAGTATTGTAAATTTGAACAGGTAATTCTGGTATTTGCCAACGAGAATGGCCAGTTTGAGAGTATTTAAGGGTTGAAAAGACTGAGAATATTTGTGAGCTTTATGTGAGCTGCTGTTGGCTGCTTAAACTTAGTTCCTATTTTTATTAAAACAACTAAGCCTATACAAATTATGCATAAACTCAGCCCTATGTTTTTTATTTTGGCCATGTGACTATTGTGAATGAGTGAATATTTATTTTTAATAGCTGTCTTGTTTATTAAACCATCATCATACTTCAAGAGTAATAAATCCACAGGCCAGTTCTGTAATATTTTTGGGTGCATTTTCTGAGGTCTTACTTATAATTTGGTTAGACAATCTTTAACTGGGATCTTTTGAAATGGGGATTTTGCTACTATTGATCTATGACACTCTATTCAGTGATCCCTTGTTATGTTATCCTAGTGTTTTTACTTGATATTCTAATGCTTTCTTCAAAGGCAACAGAGAAGGCAAGTATTTTGGCATCTCGCTTAGAGGAACATTTATAATTGAGAGTGCAAATTGCAATGTTAATCCACTTCACGGCTGGCATTTTATGACTCATTTATAAAATGCATGTCGCGGTGGGGAGTCTGCAGTGTTCCATGGAAGAGAGAACTCCATGAGTGGAGGAGATGCCAGTTATGTTACTTTAACAAGTCACTTGACCTGACATTCTTCCCATTTTTTTTTCTTCTGCTCATGAATTCAAAATAGAACTACACTGGCTTTGGACATCAAATAACTTTGCTTTATAAATGTGTGATATTTTTTTTCTCTAAGCAATGCTATGGCTGTGGTAAGGCCATACCACTGCTTTATAAAATTCCCTCTTAGTAATGCTATATAAGTGGCAACATTGATTTAATTGTTCATGCTAATATTCACTTTCTATGCTAAAGTTCACAATAATATAGGAGGTTTGCAGCAATTTTACTGTCCAAATCGGTTAAAAGCAAAATCTCACAATTTTTTTCAGGTCTGGGTGCAGTAGACTGTGTGTTTACAGCTTTCAATGGCCATGATTTGTTGATCCCCTACCAAACACAAGAATGACCAGATGCTACTTAGCTTTTAAGTCAAGTTCACTTTCTAAAGTGAATTTTCCATATATTGTTTATAAACACTCCACTATACGGCAGAGACCCAGAAATGCTTTAGTCATTCTTCAGCATTTCTGTTACCCCCACCCTTTAATATATGGATAATTCACTATGGCAATGATATAGACAGCTTAACTGAAAGACAACAGCTTTCAATGCTATGCCAGCGGTGGGAATGAATTAATGCAATGAAGAGCTGTAAAGAACCAGTGTTTATTTATTGGTAGACTGTTCCACATTAAATTTAATGGCTAAAAAATGTGTTGTAGTAGGAAACATGGAAAGGACTCGAAGATGTGGAAAGCTGAAGAGTTTAGGCAAAGTGTATAAAAGCTTAATGAGTGACATCCGAACTAGTAAGGTGGAATTGTTTGAGGCTGGTAATAAATCTTTTGTCAAACTTCACTACCAAAATACTGTTCCTTGTCCCCCTTCTTGTTTGTATTTTGCAAATAGGAGCCAACTGGAACATGTAACAGAATAATGGTTCAGCTTACATTGATCTTTCTCATGTACCTACCCATCTTTTTTATTGTTTCTATAGGAACAGTGATTGTTTTTAAACTTGTTTGTATGTATATAGGTTAGAAATGCATTACTAAGCAAGCCCAGAGCATAAAACGAGCAAGTTTGGACTTAGCATTAGGCTTTTTAACATAGGGAATATGTGACAAGCTAATCAAGCAAATATGACCCTTCTCAACACTGAAAGGCCAACACAGGTCTACGATGTGTCACACATTTTGCCCTCTTTAAAGGATTTGATGATGCAGATTATTGTTGTTTCCTGCTAAGCTATCTCTTAAAACAAGTGTATATTTTCCCTTGACAACTGTTTCTATCAAGAAGGGGACTTATTTCCCTAATTTCTAACTGCTTTAACATAGCCCAAAAGCAAGAAAGGAAGAGTAGTACAATGGATTTTATCATATAAATGACAGACCAGGGACAACGTGCTTGTTTCCAGAGACAGCTTGCCAATTTCCGGAAATACTTTTGTCTGTCTTATAAGACTCATTGAGGTTGATTTGTTAAAGGCAAATAGGCTTGTCACTTTGCAAGGGAATTTTCACAGCTTGGTGATTGAGGTGAAGCTCTGCCGACTTCCATCATATAATTATTTTTCAAGCAAAAATACAGTTTTTTTTTTATTTCATTTCACATTATTGAGTTTTTTTTGTAACTTGAATTTTCACCACATTCATGAAGTGCAATAAACCTTGCAAAGTGACAATTCAATTTGAAAAGTGAGCATGTTCTACTACTTTAATAAATCAACCATGCTGTCTTAAAAAAAGAGTGTATTATGGTGTAGAACGATGGTATAGTATAAATTTAGTATCAATACTGTATAATATCATTTATTATTAAAAAACAATCTTTCAAGAGCCTTGGTTCAAATTTACTTACGTCTCTTGATAAAGTGGCAGCAGACACATACAATAGCTATCTGCATAATGAGATATTACCATGTCATTTGAGATACTTACTGGAATCATAAAAGGCTCTGCCTCCTGATAAAAACATCTACAAACACAGAGCTCTCAACATCTACAGACAAAGTGCCCTCAACTTATGAACCTATAGCAAAGTAGGCAACTTGGCATTCATTTAGACGTGCACACTCTTGGTGCTAGTGCACAACTAGCTGGCAGAGAAGGTCAGTAAGCATGAACATTAAAGGAATGTTGAGGATGTCTTTTCATATAACATCAGAAAACATTTTAAGTCTTTCTCCTCTCTTCAACACTTTTAATTTGTATATGGTTTCAAATACCGCCCGGAAGTCATACTTTGTAAACATGGTTAGTCTATGCATTAAAACAAACTAGCTAAAAACAAGCAAAATCACAATTACATTTTATATTGCATTTGATGCTTGTTTCAAGAGACAGCTTAGCAGAAGGCAAGAAAATGTTGCATCTTGTGTATAAACCTTTAACATTGATTCTGGAAATAATCCATATACTTTGAATTGGCTTGCTAAGTCCATGGTGGAATTTCTATCTTGATTATGTAAGGCTTTTCTAAAAATGTATAAGTACTTAAGAGTTTAGCCTTGTTGCCTTGTATCTGAGCCAGTACCTCATTTTTTGAGGAAATCACATATCTACTTGAGTGTAAAGATGGGGCCTCCATTGCCAGTTTTTCCTGTGAGTCAATGTATAGGTCATCTTATAATTCACATTTCTTGGTTACACATCTTAGCTAAAAGAAGAGAGACATAAGAGCATGGTGTATTTAAACACTATTTTTATACAAATAAAGAAAATCAAAATCAAAATGATTGCTTAGGTTATCTGTGGGGAGATTTTATAACCTTTAATCTATTGTATGTAACGGGTATTTAAAAATGGTCCTTCTGTGGTTTCTATGGGTATCGCTTCCCTAAAAGTGGCATGCTGTCCTTATAGACCAATATAGAAAAATACCTAATTAAAATTATATATTGATATGCATTTCCTATATGGGCAGTTATTAAGAGTCATAACTAAAAAGGAACGTATAAACTGCTGCTTTTTTGTGCTAAGTAAGTAGTTTGTCTTCAAAATACGACCCTTTCTTTACCTTACCTGACAAAAGACACCTCTACATGAGCCTTAGTGAAAATGAGGTTCAGAGTTTCAGGCCTGTATACAAGGGTAATCTTCATTTTAAAGCCATATCTGCCAAGAGACAACTTCTATATTTTTAAAGAAAGTAGGAATTTGAGAATGCAGGTGCGTACACTTACAATTGACTGGACTGTTCTCTTTTCATTAACGAGCCCGACTTTCGGTTTCCTCATCCTCCTTGTTGGGACTGGTGGTGGAAGACATTGGTATAGGTCCACAGAGCAAGAGTGGGTGGGTAGAATGGTTGATATATATCCTTATATATTATTATGAAGGTGGGTGGGTAAAGCTCCTGTGTGTCTGCAAATGAATGTTTATTATAAATGCATAGGGAGGAAATTTTGGATGAATGTAAATCCTCCGCACTTAGTGGGGAAAGACGTTTCTGCTGCCGGGAAGGGCTAATGAGTATAACTCATATATTCCCAGGGAAGGTTGGTAAGTAGCGTTCGTCTACTCCTTGGTACGGTCGCAATGGGTGCCTGTGTTCTCTGATTGTAATAAAAAAAATATGTGCCAACCATTTTGTGTCTTGCTTTATTTATTTTTTTAGGTTTAAATTTTTTTGGTGAGCATTGCGGCAAATAAAAAATAAATTAAAGAATCATCTAAATATATATATATATATATATATATATATATATATATTGCAAAGCATTAAAGTGCACCTACCCCTCCCCTCCAAACACAAAAATGAATGGTGCCTGCACCTGCATAAACATTGAGTCTTTTTTTTTTATCTAAATAGTTTCTTTTTTCCAGGCACTTCCAGGTTTCCCCTGAGGCACCCTGAGAAGGTCACATCACCAATGGCTTCAAAGTAATCTTATCAGGCACGCACTGTATGAAATCTGGGGATACATGCTATTAAGCCACCTGAGATCATGTATGGTGCATGTGCCACATCTCTTACAGAGCATGTATCATACAAGATCTAGGGTGGCTTGTTATTGCTCAAAAACAAGATGCCTGGATCTCGTAGGGTGCAAGCACTGTACGTGATCTCGGATGGCTTGTTATTGTTTAATATAATTTTCCCCCAGACCTCACACTACGCATGTGCCAGATCTGGTTTGACATCCTTTTTATAGGCTAGCAACAAAGCAAGCTAGAAGAAGCCAGCTGCCAATGATGTAAATTTAAAAAATAGCAGCATGGGACCAAGAGGGAGAGCCTATTGGAAAGGCGAGAAGCCATTAAAAAAAAAAGAAAAACAACAACATGCTTCCTCTGGTGAGGTAATTGGTTTGCCTGACCGAACTTTAAAGCCCAACTGAAGTTTCCTATATTATTACTGTAATGTACTCAGACTGCAAAAACAGAAATAACTGTGTTGTCTGCTCTTTTATTTTTTAATACTACTATTTGGTGGGTGTGGGTTAAAATATCCTGTGTGATCAGCATGTTAGAAATCCTGATTGCTGATCAACACAAAAAGCAGCAGTCTGCATCTCTAGCTGTACAACAGGCCCTCTTCCCAGTGCAATAGTCAACAGTGCTCATGATCTGTGGAGCACTGAGCAAGCGGTGTGTCACGCCACTGGAAAGCTGGACCATTGCACTTTGTTTCTAACTTATTATGTCTGCTGTGCCCTATAATGTGGATGCTACATAATATATAAATAAAGTTGAACTGTGTTTTAGATGTTTTTATGGAGTTACACTTTAAAACCTACTTCACTCCAAACTATTTTTTCAGGTGAGACAAGTTAACTCACATACTGACTTTTTATATCTCTTGGGGACTCCAGTGAAGAGAGATTCCCCCATAGAATTTCCAATTCTGACAATTTATGCGTCTCTTACAAATCTATATTGTGGTTTGGCATTCCTCCAATAAATTTGTCATAATGTCAGATACACAGTTGGAAAATCCATCTGTGGGAAGAAGGCAAACTGAAAATCTGAGCCATGGTAAGTGATTCAACCCACCAAAGATGACTTAAAATTGAAATATAAAATATGCAGAATTTAAAGCCGTTTACTTATTTGCAAGTGCCTCACATGTAGCAGCTTGTTAGTAAGCGTTTGGTTAATGCACTGACAAATGGCTCAAAGGGTCCTAATGACGTGCAACCCAAAGTTATCTGATTTGTATTTACAAGTTTCTATACACTTTTTGAGCACGTCAGCCGATTATTAGCAGATAAACTGTTCATATATAATACAGTTGAACCTCGGATTACAAGCATAATCCGTTCCAGGAGAATGCTCGTAATCCAAGGTACTCGCATATCAAAGCGAGTTTTCCCATTGAAGTCCATGGAAACGAAAATAATTCATTCCGCATTGACTTCAATGCATTGCAATACTGCATGCGGCCAGAGTTGGGGGGGGGGATGCCGGAAAAGAAAAAGGCCGGAAAGGTCGTAGGACACTTCGGCTGACCTCAGCAAACGTTGGAAAGGCTCGGAAACTGAGTATTTCCATGTCTTTCCGAGCATTGCCGAACGGCGGCGATCGGCTGCGATCGCCGCTGTTCGGCTCTGCACGTCAGGCCAAATGCGGTACTGCAGGCCCTATTAGGTTGAATTCTGCTCATCTTGCGAGACAACACTCGCAAACCGAGTCAGAATTTTAAAAAAAATGTTACTCGCAAATCAAATTGCTCTGAAACCAAGTTACTCTTAAACCGAGGTTCCACTGTATATTAATATCAAGGTAAGGTTATACTGCTACTCTGGTTCCTCTTCTTTGCGTGTGTTCTTGTGCTTCTTTCCACTTTGTCTTCTGATTTGTAAGTGCACTATAATGAATTTGTATACATCTCTCCAGTATCTGAAAAAATATCACTATGAAGGCTTACAATTACTAACATTTAGGCTGGGATCACACCTATGCGAATTGGATGCGGATTTCCCTCTATATGGAGCTGGTTCACATATCTCCATCTGTGGCTGCAGAGCCACTTGCACAGGAACGCTGTGTGTCTTTGGCTCCGTTTCATTTTAATTTTTTTTTTTTTGCCTGAATTCAGCCCTGATTTGTCCCTGAAATGGAGAACAGGAACGCACCGGATCCCTGCTGTGAGCCGCATCCGTCAGATGTGAACCCAGCCTTAGTCCTGTTTCAATTAGCGTGTGCTGTGTTTCTATCCTGCTCTTCTGGGTGCTCCAAACCACCACTAGGGGGCGCTGTTTGGATAAAGGAAACCTGCTTTGCATTTGAGAAGAATGTGTAGCCTGTTTCTCTGGAGCAGCTTGTCTAAAACAGGGCCAGAAACCCAGTTCTGGAAGACTCTAGGCCACAATGTCTGAGTTATCAAGGCAACCCATCATTTAGGCTATTTTCAGAGTCTGAAGGACACATACAAATGAGCAAATCACAATAAAGGACAGTTATATGTTAAAGTACAGCTGTCTCGAGAGAGAAGTTTGGGGGTTGCTATTGATTGGCTTTAAAAAAAATGCTAGATGCCTGCTTTGAAATTAGAATACTGTAGTAGCATTGCTGTAAAAAAAAAAGCAAAATTATGTATGTCTATGCTTGTTTCAGGTCAGTGGCTCAGTAAATATTGAAGTCAAAGCATCAGCATGACAGCTAGAGGACGAATAATCCCATAAGAAGCAGTCAACAATGGCAGTCAACAAAATTCTCCTGTGACAGGTGTATTGATACAAAAAATCTGATATTTCAAGTTGGGGACTTAGGAGTTGTGGGTTGATAGCTTCAGAAGATGCTTTAAAAAAGTGCACTCTCCATACAGTCATGTCATAGCTGAGCCTTTCACAGATATTCACAGAGAGGTGAAACAGTGATTTTTTATTTTTTTTTGCACTAAATGGTGCTGAAGTAATACTGTTACAAACCTGGTTCAGGTTTCAGTTTAAACCAAGAATATGATGAAACAAACGAACAAGCTGAAGTTGCCTTTCGTGATGACGGATGATAAGTAGATCCATTCATAGGTAGCTAACTAGCTATCTCACATTTTCCTTTAAAAAATAGAAAATCAAGGCTTACCCCACCTGTTCCACCTTCCCAAGCTCTCTGTTAATCCAGTAATGTGACAAATGGTCTTACTGACATGTAGGGAGGCACAGGAGATGGAAATGTTGGGAAAAGTTGAGATGCATCTGTAACTTCAGTACATCTCTAGATCTAATGACTGCTTTGACAATTTTGTACTGAAGCTAACCTCGGCTTATACTTATCATTTGTATACAGGTGAAACTCCAAAAATTTGAATATCGTGCAAAAGTTCATTTATTTCACTAATGCAACTTAAAAGGTGAAACTAATATGAGATAGACTCATTACATGCAAAGAAAGATAGTTCAAGCCGTGATTTGTCATAATTGTGATGATTATGGCTTACAGCTCATGAAAACCCCAAATCCACAATCTCAGAAAATTTGAATATTGTAAAAAGGTGCAATATTCTAGGCTCAAAGTGTCTCACTCTAATCAGCTAATTAAGCCATAACACCTGCAAATGGTTCCTGAGCCTTTTAAATGGTCTCTCAGTCTGGTTCAGTAGGAATCACAATCATGGGAAAGACTGCTGACCTGACAGTTGTGCAGAAAACCATCATTGACACCCTCCATAAGGAGGGAAAGCCTCAAAAGGTAATTGCAAAAAAAGTTGGATGTTCCTAAAGTGTTTTATCAAAGCACATTAATAGAAAGTTATGTGGAAGGGAAAACTGTGGAAAAAAAAGGTGCACAAGCAGCAGGGATGGCCGCAGCCTGGAGAGGATTGTCAGGAAAAGGCCATTCAAAAGTGTTGGGGACTTTCACAAGGAGTGGATTGAGGCTGGAGTCAGTGCATCAAGAGCCACCACACACAGATGGATCCTGGACATGGGCTTCAAATGTCGTATTCCTCTTGTCAAGCCGCCACTCCTGAACAACAAACAACGTCAGAAGCGTCTACCTGGGCTAAAGAAAAACAGACCTGGTCTGTTGCTCAGTGGTCCAAAGTCCTCTTTTCTGATGAGAGAAAATTTTGCATTTCATTTGGAAACCAAGGACCCAGAGTATGGAGGAAGAATGGAGAGGCAGACACTTCAAGATGCTTTAAGTCCAGTGTGAAGTTTCCACAGTCTGTGTTGATTTGGGGAGCCATGTCATCTGCTGGTGTTGGTCCACTGTGCTTCATTAAGTCCAGGGTCAATGCAGCCATCAACCAGGAGATTTTTGAGCACTTCATGCTTCCTTCCGCAGACAAGCTCTATGGGGATGCTGACTTCGTTTTCCAGCAGGACTTGGCACCTGCCCACACTGCCAAAAGCACCAAAACCTGGTTCAATGACCATGGGAGACATGAGACTGAACAATGCAGAAGAGCTGAAGGCCTCTAATGAAGCATCCTGGTCTTCCATAACACCTCAGCAGTGCCACAGGCTGATAGCTTCCATGCCACGCCGCATTGAGGCAGTAATTGCTGCAAAAGGGGCCCAAACCAAGTACTGAGTACATATGCATGTATTTATACTTTTCAGAGGTCCGATATTGTTCCATGTACAATCCTTGTTTTATTGATGTAATATTCAAATTTTCTGAGATTGTGGATTTGGGGCTTTCATGAGCTGTAAGCCATAATCATCACAATTATGACAAATCACGGCTTGAACTATCTTGCTTTGCATATAATGAGTCCATCTCATGTATTAGTTTCACCTTTTAAGTTGCATAAGGTAAATAAATGAACTTTTGCACGATATTCAAATTTTTCGAGTTTCACCTGTATTTTGTCTAGTTTTCTAAAGGCTGTAAGTACTTGATAAGACCGTGAACACACCATCTATTGTTGAGGGACAACAAATGTTGTCTGAATGTTGGAAACTAATAGAAATGTGCTTACAATTATTCCACAATCACCTGCAGTGGTGAATGCTATTTTCAACCAAAAATATTTGTGAGGAATCACAAAAAGAGTTAAAAAAAGATAATAAATGGCATAAAGTTAAACTTGTGCTACTAGTGAATTTGGGCCTAACATATCACATTCCATGCATAATACAAAAAGTATTAAAAATGAAAAATTATCCTTATTGAAATAAAAGGAATTTTTGCAATTAATGATGCATCCACGCTCCTCTGCTGCCCTTTATAGCTGCATCGTAGAAGGTAAAATTGCACTTCCACAAAGCTAAGCACAGCGTCTGGGATCACGTTTTTTTATGTTTTGTGAATTTTGTTTGGACTGATTACTTTTGGTGCAGAGGCTCCAAATGCAAAATGAGGTAAGTATTCAGCAGAATATGGGTTATTGTTAGGATCTTGTTTAGGGGTTAATTTTTAAAGTAGAACTCCAGGATACTAATCGCTTTATCCTCTTCCCACATCCCACACCAGGGATTTTTCTTGTGTTTTCCTATGTAGCTTGTACATACCTATAAACTTGCAGTCATGTGACTGATACAGTGCCCCTAAATTCCTAATTCAGGATAGGCTGAAGAAGAGGATTACTGAAGTACACTGCTGTTCTGGGACTACATGTCCCATAAGGCAAAGTGCTTCACTAGCTGTTGGTTCCGAGCTAGCTTAGTAGATCTCAGTTTGGTAGCTTGTATTGTCCACACACTGCAGAGGCGTCATCATGACATCACTCCGTGAACTACAGGATGTGTGTTTTACGACAGCTAACCTGGAGGGGAAGGACATTAAGATGCTGGTCATCCCATTCCCTGAAAGTAAAGGAGTGGACCTGAATACCTAATGAAAAGTAACAAGGTTGGCAGTCAGAAGAAAGGGCTTTTGAAGCAGATGAAGATTCTGGGTACCATTCAGGGCAAAGTTTTAGGGATGGAGTTAGAGGTTTGGGTGTTTTTTTCTTTTTTCTGTGGATGAAAATCTGGCCAGCTATACCATTCCTATTTTTTTTTTTCCGGTTACACTACGACTTTAAACTACCCCCTGGCAAAGAAAACAAATGTATCAAGACCTTTAAGGAAGATGTTAGCACTATAATGAACAGCCTGCAAACATACTGGCTAATTGGCATTGCCACTGCCCCACCCCCTATCTGCTTTTGAATTATTAGTCATCAAACAAATAACACTCTGATTAGAGTTCCCCTTCCATTTATCAGACTATGAATTACACCCCACTTCTACTCTTTTTCCGCGTACACACGGTCGGAATTTCTGACAACAAATGTTCGATGGTAGCTTTTTGTCAGAAATTCCGACCGTGTGTAGGCTCCATCGGACATTTGCTGTCGGAATTTCCGACAACAACATTTTGAGAGCTGTTTCTCAAATTTTCCGACAACAAAATCAGTTTCGTAAATTCCGATTGTGTGTGGACAATTCCGACACACAAAATTCCACCCATGCTCTGAATCAAGTACGAGACGGAAGCGATTGGTCTGGTAAAACTAGCGTTCATAATGGGGATAGCACATTCGTCACGCTGTAACGGACTGAAAAGCACGAGACTGAAAAACGCAAATCGTCTCTCACCAAACTTCTACTAACATGACTGGTATTGAACTTCCCTTTAATAGTGCCATTGTACGTCACTGCGTTCTTGGCGTTCGGAATTTCCGACAACAATTGTGTGACCGTGTGTATGCAAGACAAGTTTAAGCCAACATCCGTCTGAAAAAAATCCACGGTTTTGTTGTCGGAATTTCCGATCGTCTGTACACGGCATTAGAGTTTCAGATATCAGATGTTTTATAATTCAGTATTAAGACCAAAGTTATGGTCATGGAAAATATAATGTATGGATAATTGTCTACCTTTTGAAGGTCCATACACTTAGACCAGACCAGACTTGCCCCAATGGCAAATAAGTACCCATGGTTATGTATTATCGCACCCCTAAAATATGTCCTAGAAGCTTTGGGATCAGATTGTAGTCTGAGGCTCTGTTCACACAAGTGTGACTTGTCCTTTGATTTTGGACACAAAGTTGCATGACAAGTCATAGCCCATTAATTTCAGGTTTCTTGGGATGACTGGCGAGGGTTCGGGCTGGTCATTCCTTGCGCAAAGTGTCATGCCGGCAATAAGTGTTTGGCACTTGTACACCGGCACTGCTACAAAAAACTGGAGGTTACATTGCCTGGAAAACTGACGGTGAGACCCGAGATACAGCTGCAGTGGCCGTTTGTCCAGGACACACGGAGGAGGAAAGATCAACCACCGTTTGCTGGTCACCATCGTTTGATGCACTACTAGACCCGTTGGGGTCCGTCTGTCAGGTGAGAGGTTAGCACTACTGGGGGAGGATATAAGGAACATCCCTGGGATATCTACATATTTCTGCAGATCCGGACTCCCACACCCATCCCTCTCACCCTCTTTATACCTTGCTTACATTTGAAAACATCTTATTGTGCCAAAGACTGTTTTTCTTGGATCATCAGACCCTTTTGTGGATGCACTTTACACATGGACTTGTTTACAGTTTACTTTATTAATTATATTTATATGGACTTTATTGTTTATTGATCTTTATTATCAATTTGATGTGTTGCACCATATATTAGATTGAGTTATTCACTATTATATTCACTTAGCACTTTATGTAATAGCGTAATTAGCACTACTTCAATATTTTTATTCCATTGATTTCAATGCCACCCCTTCCAATCTATGAAACTTTAAGTCGCAGAAACTTTGAAAAGGTTCCTGCACTGTTTGATAAGACTTTCTTGTAATTTGAGTGCCAGAGAGGGTAAAGTCGCATTAAAGTTGCACTCAAAATCTTGTAACTCTTGAGTCGCACTAGTGTAAACAGAACCTGAGGGGTAGATCAGAGGAGTAGGAGACCTAAATCTCTTCAAGAACTTATTATTGGATGCAATACTCAGCACTGCTAACGTGGGGCTGGGCGCATTATCTTGGTAAGTTAACACCCTGTCCTTGGTACTTATCGTGCAAAATCTGTTGATGTGTTCCTATTTTGGGCCCCCACAAGGTAATCCACCAACACCCCTCCACATTCCAGAAAACTGTTGTCATTACATTTTTCACCAGAAGACTAACCTAAGTGGTACTAACTTCTCTTATGCCTCGTACACACGACCGGTTTTCCCAAAGAGAAAATTGCCATTTTTTTGATTGGTCAGGAAAACCGGTCGTGAATATGCCCCATAGCAGTTTTCCCGACGAGAAAACTGGCTGCAAAAAAAATTAGAACCTGCTCTATTTTTTCCCGTCGTGTTTCCCGTCAGTCTTTTTCTCGTCGCGAAAACCGCTCGTGTGTATGCTTTTCCGAGGGGGAAAAAAACGTGCGTGCTCATAAACAATTCAACGCATGCGCGGAAGCATAGAATGTCATTTTGTCGGCTCGTCGTAGTCTTTGACGTCACCGCGTTCTTGACATTCAAAAGTTCAGCGGTCTTTTGTGTGACTGTGTGTATGCAAGGCAGGCTTGACAGTAATCCAGTCAGGAAAAACATCGCTTTTTTTCCTGCCGGGAAAAATGGTCGTGTGTCCAAGGCATTAGTGGGTGAGGCTGCATGCTTCCATTGTTCAGTTTCAAACCTGGGTCAGTGGTGTTTCATCCATTTTTAGGATCTTTTTTCCTTTTTTTGGGGATTATCATGTGAAATTATCCCTCCACAAGTTTCACATAATTAACTATTGATAAGGGGTCAGGAGCTTTGGCATACAGTAGGCAATAAAACCTGTTGTGTTTGACACGTGGCAAAGAAATTAGCAGCAGAAGTTAAATACTCTACCTATCAACTGATAGCAGATTCATTTTATGAATCATGTTACCCATGTTTTTTTCTTTGAAGAGGACAGAAACAAAACCCCATTCCCCCAGGGATACGTAACCTACATTTTTTGTAGAAATGTGCACAATGGAAATATTTGTTTCATTTTGGTTCCGTTCATTAAGATAATAATTTAAATTTGTCATGTTCATTATGTTAGAATGAATTCATTTTCAGAAATCATTTGGTATATTTTGAATGCTTTTCGTATATTTGGATTCGGTTAGTATAATCAATTACAATTTCGGAAGATGGTTATATTCATTCTATTCTATTCTATGCTATTCTAGTCTAATCTATTAAATGTTTTCATTTTTTTTTTCTATTCTTATCTAATTTCACTTTTCTGTACTTATTGCAATATTTTCCCATTTTGAATTCAAATTAATTTTCAAATCCAATTTCAAATTCTTTTTCAAATTTTTCTAATTCATTCTCAAATATTCCAAATTCGAATAAGTTGTTTCGTTGGTATAATTTTTTGGGATTTGTTGTATTACTATTGTAATTCGGATATTCAGATACATTTGAATCTCTAAAAACAAAATTTTTGGCCGAAAACTTTATTGAAAAAATACACACAAGCCTATTTTTTAGCTTCCTGGCCAAAAGCTCCAAAGTACCTCCTTGCTCATTTATGGGCATCACCAGGAGCACACAAATAGAAACCCTCCATTATACAGCAGCACTATACCCTTCATTTTTGCTATCCACTTATTTCACCAGCATCTATTTAATTTTTGATTTTTCTTGCAGAGTACTAATAGTCTGCAGGAGATCTGAAAAAAAAAATAGATGCCAATAGTCTGCAGGAGATCTTATGGAAACAAATAGTAATCTGCAAAAAAAAAATACAAAATTAAATAGATAGTATCTATACTCTATTCTGTTCTATTGTTTTTATAGTTTATTTTCTATTTCTATTCTAATCTTTTCTATTCAAATTAGAATTCATTCTATACGAAATTAGAATGTCGGAAAAAAAATTATATATATATATATATATAACCATCTTCCGAAATTCGAATTCAGTATATAATGATTTTGATTTTATTAGAAAAGATTTGAATAGAATATAAAAGAATAGACTAGAAAAAAAATAGAACAGAATAGAATAAAATATAATATATTCTGTCCTATTGTTTTTCTAGTCTATTATCTGTTTTTCTATTTTATTATAATCTTTTCCATTTGGTTGAAATAATTTCAAATCCGGTTGAAATATTATCGAATTTGGTTGAAATATTATCGAATCCGGTAGATATATTTTCGAATTTGGTTGAAATATTTTCGAATGCGACCGATTTTTCGAATTCCAATTAGAAAAGATTAGAATAGAAATAGAAAATAGACTAGAAAAAAAATAGAACAGAATAGAATAAAATATATATATTGTATTTTATTCTATTCTGTTCTATTGTTTTTCTATTTGATTATTTCCAATATTTTCGATTCTATTCTAATTGTTTTCGAATGCGGTTGAAATGATTTCGAATCATGTTGAAATGATTTTGAATCCGGTCAAACTATTTTCAAATCCAGTCAAAATATTTTCGAATCCGAGCGTTTTTACGAATTCGGTCGAAAACGGAACGAAATCCAAAAACAAATTTAACGGATTTAACGAATCTAACTAAACGAAATTAATTAATTAACGAATTAAAACGAAACAAAACTAAACACATTTTTTCCTTTTGCACATGTCTATTAACAAGCATTTTGAAAGACAAGCAACTTTTAAAAAAAATATCTGACTCGGTTTGCGAGTGTTGTCTCGCAAAACAAGCAGAATTCAAGCTAATGGGGTGTGCAGTACCGCATTTGGCCTGAGGTGCGGGGGCGCCAGAGCCGATCGGAGCAGTTCGGAAATGCTCGCAAATACACAGTTCCCGGGTGTTTCTGAGCCTTTATGAGGGTTTGCCAAGGTCAGCCGAGCTGTCCCCGGGCCTTTCCGAGTGTTTCCGAGGCTCTCCGGCGCCCCCCCACCTCTGGCCACATGCGGTATTGCATGCCATTGAAGTCAATGCGGAATTTTTTTTTATCGTTTCCATTGACTTCTATGGGGAAACTCTGTTTGATCAGGGCTGGCGCTACCGCTAGGCGAAGTAGGCAGCCGCCTAGGGGCGCACTACCACCTAGGGCGCAACCACAGTCTCTGTCCTGTGTGACAGTGTGAGCTAGGCTCTCCTCTCTCCTGATCGCTGGCCTGGCCCCATTCAGTGTGCCGCCACGGCGCCACCAAATTCCCCCCATGTGTAGCGCAGAGCGCCCCGCTGCGCTGTCACACCTCAGTCCTCAGACAGGTATAATCACACAGCACTGCTCCGGGACTCCTTTGCTCCAGCCTGTCCCTCTGGTGCGGCGCTGTGTGTCTTGTGTGTGCAGTGGAGGGGCGGGGCTGAGGAGTAGCTGACTGACCTCCCGCCCAGCGAGGACTCCATGGAGTGGGTGGATGGCATTGGCGGCAGCGCGGCGCTGGCCTGGCCCTGGCGGGGACTCCATGGAGAGGATGGATGGCGTTGGCCTGGCCCCTGAGCAGAGCCCTGATGATGGCTGACGAAGCACCAAAGCAAAGAGCAGAGGTAAGGAGGAGGATGGATCGATCTACATGCTGTATGAGGGGGAGGGGGAGGGGGGGAGTGTGTTTGAGTAGTGCAGGAAGTAGGAGTCAGGGGGGTCAGTGTATGTGTCCTGTAAGGGGGGTCAGTGTATGTGTCCTGTAAGGGGGGTCAGTGTATGTGTCAGGTAAGGGGGGGTCAGTGTATGTGTCAGGTAAGGGGGGGTCAGTGTATGTATCATGTAAGGGGATGTCAGTGTATGTGTCATGTAAGGGGGGGTCAGTGTATGTGTCCTGTAAGGGGGGTCAGTGTATGTGTCAGGTAAGGGGGGGTCAGTGTATGTGTCAGGTAAGTAAGGGGGGGTCAGTGTATGTGTCAGGTAAGGGGGGTCAGTGTATTTTTCAGGTATGGGGGGGTCAGTGTAATTGTCAGGTGGGTTAGTGTAGGGGACAGGGGGTTAGTGTAGGGGTCAGATAGGTCACATGTGTTGCAAGGGCAGGTTAAAGTGGAGTCAGGGGCGCAGCCGGGGGGGGGGGGCGGCAAAATTAGGTTTCGCCTAGGGTGTCAAAGATCCTTGCACCAGCCCTGCGTTTGATATGCAAGTGCTTTGGATTACGAGAATTCTCCTGAAACGGATTATGCTCGTAATCCAAGCTTCCACTGTATATAAAAAGAAAAATCACAAATCTTTATTAACAAAGTTAAAAGCAGAATAAAAGCATATTAGGTGACATGCACAAGGATTATTAACAATCGTGACAGAGGCGTATTAGTGGATCGACGCGTTTTGCAATAATTTTGCTTCCTCAGGATCCACGCCTGGTGTGCAATTTGATAAACATTTTTCTTAGTGGTCTACAAAGAAAATTGTATTTATTATAAACATCTATTATACAACATCCCAAAAAAATATGTAACATCAAAAAAATAGTAATACATATATAATACATATATAAACAAAGACTGAAAAACATATGTGCATTTGGATGGTTAGGGGAGGGAATGTTGATCTGCTATTAAGCCAGCTTTTTATTTGATTTTCAATAATCCTTGTGCATGTCACTTAAAAGTGTTACTAAAACCACAACAGTAAAATCAGTCTGTATATGCAGTAATGCATGCTTGTTATACTCACTGTGGAACCTAAGGGGTTAATCCTCTTCATTGTGTAAAAGGGCTGTTTAATCCTGTCTTCTCTGATCCTCCCCTTCTTCCATAGTCCCCATTCCATCTCCTGATAGAGCAGAGCCTTGGAGGCACTCTCTAGCAATACTCACCAAACCGAGCAGAGTTTTTTTTTTTTCTTGGGAGAGTGCATGTGATAGGACAATGAGGGGAGAATGATAAATCCTCCTACAAGCTTTAACCAGACACAGAAGTCATAAGACTGTTATATACTTGTAGCACCCTAGTTAGGGAGGTGCTAGAGTGAGGATTTTTCTGGCAGAGTGAGAAACTTTAGGCAGGCCTAGCTGGTGGCTAGGCCTGTTTGTTTTCATTCTGGCCTGGGAGTGGCTCAGGGCAGCAGCTGGTGACTACCAGGCAGCATCACTGTCCCCTCCCTCTTCTTTCTAGAAGGTGCTAGGAGGTGAGGAGAGGTGGAGCTGCCTCGGGTAGTCTAAGGAGCCCACGGGGAGCTCCCCAGTCTGGGGGGGGGGGTGACCCTGGCCTGGTGGGGGTTGGGCGAGAGCAGCAGGAGAGAAAACTTCTAAGAGTCTCCAGGGAGGACTACTGGTCACAGCTGGGAGGGCTGGTGAGTGAGCACAGTCGGGAGGACTGGGGAGGCACGCCTGAGAGAACTGGGAGATTGCAGTTGTGATCGGTGCAGAACCAGAAGAGAGGACTGTGGGAAGGACAGTGGAAAGAGGTCTCTGCAGCCAGGCTGGTTGGCAGGACCTGAAGAGAGCTATCTGGGATTGGTAGCTGAATAGAGGACAGCTAGCACCTGAACTATTTCTACACCACAGGGGCCCGAGGTCCCTGCCATCAAAAATCAGTTAATTGAGGCCTGGCTGAAACAGTGTCACTCCTTCAGAATAGCTAGCACCGCATGGGTAGGCCTGACAGTCTGCATTGAGGGAAGTGCTGGAGGAGAAACAGTGTGCAGCAAGTGAAGTGCTGGAGAGAAGATTGCAGTGTATATAGAAGTCCCAAGCAAGTTTGTACAGAATACTCCTGGGCATCCCATAATCCCCAATTTCCCATTCAAGTTTAATCCCCTCAAATAAAAAAACAAAACAAAGCTATGGACTGTTCTATGTCTCTGAGTGTCTGAGAAATGGATGTCTGACTGGGCAGGGTGACAGGTGAACCAGTACATTCAGCAACCCCTACGGGGGCATGGCTACATACTGCTGATGAGAAAATATATTTAGCAGTTTATTATTACTAAAATTATTTAATTTCCATGTTCTCTATACTGTGGGAGACCAGATATGGTAAATGCAGGGTCTTGGGTTTAGTAACACATTAATATGCTTTTATTTTGTTAACCACTTCAGCCCCGGAAGAATTGGCTGCCCAATGACCGGGCCATTTTTTGCGATTTGGCACTGCGTCGCTTTAACTGACAATCGTGCAGTCGTGCGACGCTGTACCCAAACAAAATTGACGTCCTTTTTTCCCACAAATAGAGCTTTCTTTGGTGGTATTTGATCATCTCTGCGATTTTTATTTTTTGCGCTATAAACAAAAAGAGTGTCAATTTTGAAAAAAAACACAATATTTTGTACTTTTTGCTATAATAAATATCCCCAATTCTTTTTAAAAAAAAGCAATTTTTTTCTCAGTTTAGGCCGATATGTATTCTACATATTTTTGGTAATAAAAATCGCAATAAACATTAGACATGTGCATTTGTTTTCGTCCAAATGCATTTTCGTCCGAAATTCGGGTATTTTCGATATCGTTTTAACAAACGATAACGAACACGCAGAATACGAAAACCGAAAGATCCAACATAAACAAATGCTTTATTTTCGTAGCGACAACAGTTCGATATAGATAGGAGATTCGACATGACACTGACAATAGCGATCTGTGTCTATCGAACCTGTGATCGAATGTGCCTAACCTTAACTCTATTAGTCGAAGATTATTCTACATAGAGAGAAAAGATTCGACATAGAGGGAAAAGATTCGACATTATAGAGACAATAGCAAAAAAGGTTGAATGTGCCTAACCTAACTCTATTAGTACAAGATTATTCGACAGAGAGAAAAGATTTGAGATGAAGATTCGACGAAGCAGTCGCCGCGAGCGGACATTTATGGTCAAATGCTCCGCCCATAGGCTATAGAAGAATTCTAATGTTGGTTGACCAGTAATAATAATTAATAAATATAATTATTACTAGTCATACAACATTGAGTTTTACTATAGCTTGTAGGCGGAACATTAGACCGGAAATGTACGATTGCGGCGTCGTACAGTTTAGCTGCTCCGTCGAATCTTCTTCGAACATTCGACAGACACCATAAGCCTTCAATGACAGATTCGACCTTAATTATTTTGGATTTTCGGACGAATGCATTTTTTAATGAAACTAAATAGATAAAAACAAATTTCAGGAGTAACTAAATAAATTTATTTTTCGGACGAAAACGAAATTCCGAAACTAAATATTTCAGTGTGCACATGTTTAATAAGCGTATATTGATTAATTTGCGCAAAAGTTATAGCGTCTACAAAATAGGGGATAGATTTATAGCATTTTTATTATTTTCTTTTTTTTACTAGTAATGGCGGCGATCTGTGATTTTTATCGGGACTGCGACATTATGGCGGACACATCGGACACTTTTGACACATTTTTGGGACCATTGGCATTTATACAGCTATAAAAATACACTGATTACTGTAAAAATGTCACTGGCAAAGAAGGGGTTAACACTAGGGGGCGATCAAGGGGTTAATTGTGTTCCATAGTGTGTTTCTAACTGTAGGGGAAGGGGACTGGACTAGAGGAAATTACAGATCGTGGCTCCTAGCTATTAGGAACTCACGATCTGTCTTTCCTCACAGAACAGAACAGGGTTTTTTGTGTTTCCACTAGGGATGAGCCGAACACCCCCCGGTTCGGTTCGCACCACAACATGCGAACGGACCGAAAGTTTGCACGAACTTTCGAACCCCGTTAAAGTCTATGAGACTCGAACGTGAGAAATCAAAAGTGCGATTTTTAAAGGCTAATATGCAAGTTATTGTCCTAAAAAGGGTTTGGGGACCCGGGTCCTGCCCCAGGGTACACGTATCAATGCAAAAAAAAGTTTTAAAAACTGCCTTTTTTTCGGGAGCAGTGATTATAACCACTTAAGGACCGCCGCACGATGATGTACGTCGACAGAATGGATCGGACAGGCACAAAGGCGTACAGGTACGTCCGCTTTAAGAACCCATCCGTGGGTCGCGCTGTCCGAAGCTCCATGACCGCGCCCGCGGGACCCATGGACCCGATCGCTGCCGGTGTCCCGCGATCGGGTCACAGAGCTGAAGAACTGGGAGAGGTACGTGTAAACAAACCTTTCCCCGTTCTTACTAGTGGCATGTCAGTGATCGTCTGTTCCCTGTCATAGGGAACGACGATCAGTGAGGTCACACACCAAGCCACGTCCCCCTACAGTAAGAATCACTCATTAGGTCACACTTAACCCCTACAGCGCCACCTAGAGGTTAAACCCTTCACTGCCAGTGTCATTATCACAGTAAACAGTGCATATTTATAGCACTGATCGCTGTAAAAATGACAATGGTCCCAAAAAGTGTCCAATGTGTCTGCCATAATGTCGCAGTCATGATAAAAATCGCTGATCGCCGCCATTACTAGTAAAAAAAAAAAATATTAATAAAAATGCCAAAAAACTACCCCCTCTTTTGTAGACGCTATAACTTTTGCGCAAACCAATCAATAAACGCTTATTGCGATTTTTTTTTACCAAAAATATGTAGAAGAATATGTATCGGCCTAAACTGAGGAAAAAAATTTTTTTTTTTATATTTTTTTGGGGGATATTTATTATAGCAAAAAGTAAAAAATATGTAATTTTTTTCAAAATTGTCGCTCTATTTTTGTTTATAGCGCAAAAAATAAAAACTGCAGAGGTGATCAAATACCACCAAAAGAAAGCTCTATTTGTGGGAAAAAAAGGGACGTCAATTTAGTTTGGGAGCCACGTGGCATGACCGCGCAATTGTCAGTTAAAGCGACGCAGTGCCGAATCGCAAAAAGGGGCCTGGTCCTTTAGCAACAAAATGGTCCGGGGCCCCGGACCAATATGCAGTAGAATCTGTTTGTAATTTTGAACTGGTACATTTTTAAAGTGTAGCTCCAGCCAATAAATCTATTTTTAAGCTTTTTGGAAAACATAGGAAGGGTTATCACTCCTGTAACATTTGTTTTGCTGTCTTTGCACCTGTTCAGAAGATTTAATCTCACTTTCTGTCCCAATGATAATTGGATTTTGAAAATTTGGGGTTTTTTGTGAAACAAGGAACTCTTACAGGAGAGAATTTCTCTTCCTAGGGGTAGATTTCCTCTCACTTCCTGTTGTCTCCTTCCGTTTGCAAGTAGGAGTCGTTTGTAAGTTGGATGTTTGAAAGTAGAGGTCTGCCGTATATATTCTGCAGAAATTTGGGCCTTAGGTTAAGGTGACCAGATTTTTAATATGAAACCCGGGGAAATTTTTTTTTTTTACTAGTTATGGTGGCAATCATCGACTCTCTGCCCGTCGCCGCCGTCGCCCGTCTCACAGCCTGTCAAGTCTTACTCTCCGGGCCCCGGCTACTACTGGGTGGGGAGCGGAGGAAAATCACTCTGCCAGGGAAGGCAAGGAGATAGGCAGGTGGCTGGCCGGGACTTGAGCCAAGGTAGAAGAACATGCAAGTGGAGCTGAATGGGTATGCACCCGAATCTGAAGAAATATTCCCTCCGCTCCGACCAGCACATGATCATCAGAAAGGGGCACAGATAATGGAAATAATGGGGTGTGGAATTCATATATTATTTTTTTTAATTCTGCACTGACTGTCTTTAAAATTTCCCCAGCCCCAGTTCAAATCCAATCCGGGGACAAAACTGGGGACAGACTTGGTCCGGGGACTGTCAATCTGGGGACTGTCCCCGGAAACCGGGGATGTCTGGTCACCCTACCTTAGGTGTTAGTGTGGCCACAACACTGTAAGCCCTCACAGTTACTCTTTGTGGGCGCTGGAACGGGCCCTGCTGTGAACTATTATATCAAGAATTGTAATTACATTCCATTGTTGAACAGTGGTAGAAAAATTGGGCCTTTGGTGGTGGTGGTGGTGCCACAACACTGTAAGCCCTCACAGTTACTCTTGGTGGGCGCAGGAATGGGCCCTGCTGTGAAATATTAGATCAAGAATTGTAATTATATGCCCCTATTGAACAGGGGCAGAAAAATTGGGCCTTAGGCACTGGTGCCACAGCACTGCAACACCTCACAGATACTCTAGTTGGAGCGCAGGAATGAGCCCTGCTGCAAAGTATTGCATCAAAAATTGTAATTACATGCCTCTGTTAAACAGGGGCAAAAAAATTGGGCCTTAGACACTGGTGCCACAGCACTGCAACACCTCACATATACTCTAGTTGGAGTGCAGGAATGAGCCCTGCTGCAAAGTATTGCATCAAAAATTGTAATTACACACCCCTGTTAAACAGGGGCTGAAAATTTGGGCCTTAGACACTGGTGGCGGTGCCCAGAACCAAAAATGTTCTTACAAGCTATCAGCATGATCATTGAGGAGGAAGAGGATAGTCACTCAGCATAACAGGATAGTCACTCAGCATCAGCATAGGCAGTCTTGTAGGGATCTGACTCTTTTTAAAAAAATTACTCGGTTACATCAGCATCAGGTGCTTGGTAGCTGGTGGTGATCCAAGACTGATTCATTTTTATGAAGGTCAGTCGATCGACCGAGTCGGTGGACAGGTGCACCCTGTGATCGGTTACAAAGCCTGCAGCAGCACTGAATGTGCGTTCCGAAAGAACGCTGGATGCAGGACAGGCCAGTAACTCAATTGCATACTGTGCAAGTACTGGCCAGTGATCCATCCTCAAGACCCAGTAACCCAGGGGATTTTCGGTGGGAAAGGTGTCCAAGTCTGATCTTGCCCCTAGGTATTCCTGCACCATGTAAAACAGACGGTGGCGATGGTTGCTGGATCCGATCATACACAGGAAACAAGCACTACTTTACAGGCATACTATACACACACTCCAGGTACGAAATTTAAAGGAATATTTCACTTTTATTGTTTCACATTAAGCATTATTAAAATCACTGCTCCTGAAAAAACGTCAGTTTTTAAAACTATTTCTTGCATTGATACATGTCCCCTGGGGCAGGACCCAGGTCCCCAAACACTTTTTATGACAATATCTTGCATATAAGCCTTTAAAATTAGCACTTTAGATTTCTCCCATAGACTTTTACAGGGTGTTCCGCGGCTTTTCGAATTTGCCACGAACACCCCAAATTGTTCGCTGTTCGACAAACGGGTGAACAGGCAATGTTCGAGTCGAACATGAGTTCGACTCGAACTTGAAGCTCATCCCTAATCCCTCTCCTTGATACCACAAATACGAGGATCCTTCCGCAGGCTTTGCAGGATCAGGGAGGCCATGCAGCGTAGGTTTGCTGAGGCATTTGGTGCGGAGTCCTCTGGGTCACTAAGGACGACATGATCCGCAGCCACCTCCTCCCAGCCACGTACAAGTCCATGGGTTTCTTGGGACTGTAATTGATCCCGTGAAGACTGCTGCTGATGCTGAGTGCTAGGCTACACCTCCATGCTGACACAATCCTCCTCCTCCTCCTCCTGCTTGTCCTCTTCCTTGTGATAGGCGGGCCAGCAGGAACACTGTCTGGATAAAGGGGGCCTTGAGAGGTAAGAAAGTCCTCCTCTTCCTCCCTCTGTTCTGCTTTAAGTGCCCTGTCCATTATTCCACGCAGCGTGGGCTCCAACAGGTGGACAAGAGGGACAGTGTCACTGATGCATGCACTGTCACTGCTCACCATCCTCGTGGCCTCCTCAAATGGTGACAGGACAGTGCATGCATCCCTGATCATGACCCACTGGCGTGGCAAAAAAAACAAGCTCCCTTGACCCTGTCCTTGTGCCATATTGGCACAGATACTCATTGATGACCCTCTGCTGCATGTGCAGCCGCTGCAGTATGGCCAAAGTTGAGTTCCACCTGGTGGGCATGTCACAGATTAGGCGGTTCTTGGGCAGGTTAAATTCCTTTTGGAGGTCAGCCAGCTGAGCACTGGCATTATATGACCAGCAGAATTGCACACAGACTTTCCTGGCCTGCTTCAGGACATCCTGTAAGCCCGGGTACCTGCCCAAGAACCGCTGCACCACCAAGTTTAGGACGTGAGCCAAACAGGGCACATGGGTTAGTTGTCCCTGTCGGAGGGCGGAGAGGAGGTTGGTGCCATTGTCGCAAACCACCATTCCTGGCTTAACCCGGCGTGGCGTCAACCACCTCTGAGCCTGCCCCTGCAGAGCTGACAGAATCTCTGCCCCAGTGTGGCTTCTGTCCCCCAAGCACACCAGTTTAAGCACCGCATGGCATCTTTTTGCCTGCGTACTTGCGTAGCCCCTTGAATGCCTACGGAGCACCGCTAGTTCCCGAGGACAAATCAGCACAGGAAGAGGCCATGGAGGAAGAAGAAGAGGAGGGGGTGGAGGAGAGAGGTGTGTCAGAATCACCACTAGTAGCATTTTGGAGGCGTGGTGGCAGAACAACCTCCAACACTACTGCACCCTGTCCTGCATCCTTCCCAGCTGCCAGCAGAGTCACCCAACGCGCCGTGAAAGATAGGTAACATCCCTGTCCATGCCTGCTGGACCATGAGTCAGCGGTAATATGCACCTTACCGCTGACCGCCCTGTCCAGCGAGGACAAGACATTGCCTTCCACATGCCGGTAGAGAGCCGGAATCGCCTTCCGTGAAAAAAAGTGGCGTTTGGGAACCTGCCTCTGAGGAACCACACATTCCACAAACTCACGAAAGGGGGCAGAGTCTACCAACTCGAAAAGGCAGCAGTTGAAGTGCTAGCAATTTAGCCAAGCTAGCATTCAACCGCTGGGCATGTGGATGGCTGGGAGCGAACTTCTTTCGGCGGTGCAGCAGCTGGGGCAGGGAAATTTGCCTGGTACAATCTGACGTTGGTGTACCGATAGCAGATTGCCCGCAAGTACTTGGCAGTGACACACCTAATTCTACACCTTTATTCCTCTCAGTGCAGGTTTCTGAGAGGACTGAAGGTATAGTGGGGTTGGAGATCCCAGCTTATGAGGAGCAAGGAGAGGTCCACTTTGTTCCTTGGTGTGGGTCTTTTATGTACGCTTGCCAATGGACTGCATGGCAGGTCGACATATGTCTGATCAAGCATGTGGTGCCCAAGCGGCTGCTGTTTTGGCCACGCAAGATACGATTCAGACATATGTTGCAAATAGCAAAAGTGCAATCTGCTGCACACATCTGAAAAAAGGCCCACACCAAAGAACTTTTGGAATAACGCGCAGAGACAGCAGCGCCCTGCACACGCGGGGCTCTGCGGTGTGATGCAGTCGGTGTGCTGCCCTTAAGCTGGCCCCTGGAAGGCATGCTGCCTCATTGGAAATGTGCCTCCTCCTCTCTCCTATCAGGCACCCACGTAGAGTCAGTGACCTCATCATCCCCTCCCTCCTCATCACTGGAGCAAACCTGGCAGTATGCTGCAGCTGGGGGGACATGACTGCCAGTTTGCTATCCTTCTTGGGCACCCCCTCTCTCTGGGCTCATGTTACTGCCTTCCTCAAGCTGGGTACCATCATCGGAGCCTTCAAAACGCTGCGCATCCTCCTGCAGCATGTACCCAACACTGTGGTCAAACAGTTCGGGGGACTCCTCAGGAGGACATGGTGGGGCTAGGGATGGAGTGACTAATGCCATTGAGCCGAGGGAAGAGGCTGCTTTGACAGACAAAGTACCCTGAGGCTGGGTGAGAGAGGATGAGGATGGCTTGGTCATCCACTCTACCAAGTCTTCGGCATGTTGCGGCTCAACACGGGCAACTGCCGAAAAAAAGGACAAGTGTGCCCCACGGCCACGTGCTGATAAGGATGCACTGTGTCCAAGACCAGCACTGTTGCCTCTAGACACAGAGCCTGCTTGCCCTCTTATATTGGCCTGTGTGTGTCTGCCTCTCCTTGTTTGCCTTCCAGACATACTTTATTTGATGTATTGGAATAGGTAGGTACACAAGGAATTGTCTGCAGTCAGCTTTAGCTGCACACTGTGGCCAGTATACAGTACACTGACTTAATATACTGCAGGTTAGCTCAATCAACTGCCTGTATTATCAGTAATAGAAAAGCAATAGTCTGCAGTGAGCTTTACGTGCACACTGTGGCCAGTATACACTACACTGACTAAAGAAACTGCAGGTTAGCTCAATCAACTGGTTGTATTATCAGTAATAGAAAAGCAATAGTCTGCAATAAGCTTTACGTGCACACTGTGGCCAGTATACACTACACTGACTTAAGAAACTGCAGGTTAGCTCAATCAACTGCTTGTATTATCAGTAATAGAAAATAAATAGTCTGCAGTGAGCTTTACGTGCACACTGTGGCCAGTATACACTACACTGACTTAAGAAACTGCAGGTTAGCTCAATCAACTGCTTGTATTATCAGTAATAGAAAAGCAATAGTCTGCAGTGAGCTTTACGTGCACACTGTGGCCAGTATACACTACACTGACTTAAGAAACTGCAGGTTAGCTCAATCAACTGCTTGTATTATCAGTAATAGAAAAGCAATAGTCTGCAGTGAGCTTTATGTGCACACTGTGGCCAGTATACACTCCACTGACTTAATATACTGCAGCGAGAACAACAGGAACACTCTGAAGTGAGATCTAGCTAAACTGAATACAGTGTATTATATATATATATATATATATATATATATATATATATATACGCAACTCCTAGGATGCATATATATACTAAATACACTGACTACAGCTACCTGAATCGCCTGCCTGCTCTATCTATCTAACTGAAATTAAATGACACTCTGACTCTCTCTCTTTCAGACTTTCACAAGTCACAAGCCGCAACACACTACACAAGGCCGACACGCAGGCAGCCTTATATAGTGTGGGGCGTGTACCTACTCCCCTGAGCCATGATTGGCCAAAGGCACCCTTCCTTTGGCCAATTACGGCTCTCTGTACTGACGGCGCTGTGATTGGCCAAGCATGCGGGTCATAGTGCATGCTTGGCCAATCATCAGCCAGCAATGCACTGGGATGACGCAGTGAATTATGGGCCGTGACGCGCCACTCGAATTTGGCGCGAACGGCCCATATTGTTTGAAATTCGGCAAACAGCCGAACAGACGATGTTCGAGTCGAACATGAGTTCGACTTGAACACGAAGCTCATCCGCGCACGTGCCTGCTATCCCGCTTAAAGGGACCGATGTACAGCTACGGCGGTTCGCGGGATTGTGCGGACCTGCCTCCGTATAACGACGGCGGCTGGTCGGAAAGTGGTTAATAAAGATTTATATGATATGAAACGTCTTTCTTGAGGCACATTTAAAGTCCCATTATACCACCCTCCTCTTCATTGAGTAAGGGGGGTTGTACTGTTTTGAAAGAAAATTGATGGATGGTGCTGCTGAGGTAAAATGTAATGCGTATAATCTGGGGGGCTCCACCACTTTTACTATTTTGGTTTAAGCTGCAAAATATTACAATATTGTTCATGGGTTTAGATATGCTTGAATGTCAACTTTGGGTGTTTTATACATGCTTGGATATTACCTCATAACAAAGGAACTAATATGTGTAACTTGTCTATTTCTAATGTCTTGATCTTCAGGGTATGTTTAAATTCTTGCAACATTTTTTTAGCTTCAAAGCAGCATTGATGTCACATAATGTTTACTGGCCTCTTTTTAATAAGGTCACTTGCTTGATTTTTTACTAAGAAGCTTGCTAAATCATCCAAATTAGTCTGACCTAAATCTTTTTAAAATGATAACCCAGCTAATCAAAACAGCAGAGCAAGCTAAGCCAGTTAAAAAATAATCTGATGGAACAGTAACTACATGTTCTTTAATTGAAGGCGCTTATGGGAATTAAAATCGGTTAGGCCTGAACTAGGTAATGATATAAGGCCTATAGGTAAAGGGTCTGTGATGTGATGAGCGAGCAATAGTAACTCTGTATCTGACAAACAGATTTAGTGTAATACCAATGGAATATTTACTCTTGGTGCAGGACTCCTGATGTAGGTAGCATTCTGAGTGGATCTGGGGAGATTTAGCACTAATACTTTTTAATAAATTAAGTCAGTGAATGCGCTTTATTAAAAACTGGAGAGTGCAAAATATGGTGCAGCTCTGCATAGAAACAAATCAGCTTCCAGTTTTTTGACAAAGCTTATTTGAACAAGCTGAAGTTAGAAGCTGATTGGCTACCATGGACAGCAGCACCAGATTTTACACACTCCGGTTTTCGTAAAACAACCCGTCTGTTTCGGTCAGGGGTGTCCAAACTTTTTTCCAAGAGGGCCAGATTTGATGAAGTGAACATGCGTGAGGGCCAACCATTTTGCCTGACATTCTTCTCTGTGGTCGCACCCTGTTAGTTTGTCGTATGTGCTATGTCTAGACTGGTAGTGTCTCTTGATATTCAATTCCTTATAAACAGCCACAGTCTCTTGGCACATCAGACAAACACAGTGATTCCATATTTCAGTGAAGAAATATTCCACTTTCCACCTGTCCTGGAAGCAGCGGCCCTCACTGTCAACTTTCCTTCTCTTATTTACAGTAACCATTTTAGAAATTGACCAGAAGGGGAAGGGATCATGTGAGCGCAGTGCCAGAGGTTTTGGTCTAAGTGTGTTCGTCCAATACACTAATACACCACCCAACAAGAATTATCTTACCTTTGTGGCTGTGTGTGGTGAAGGAATGCACAAAATCCCACGATGTCCGAGCGTTCGCAAGAACACCGACTGAGGACGTCCAGTCCCGCGGCATCCGAGAGATCGCAGGAATGCCAACTGAGGATGTGCAGTTCCCGCAGTGTCCGAGAGATCGCGAGAACGCCGTCTGAGGACATGCAGTCCCGCGGCGTCGGCGTTGAGAGATCCAGGGATCGGGGGACCACAAGAGATAGATTTTACAGAAATTCCCAGGGGCCGTATTAAATGGAACACGGGCCGCAATTGGCCCGCAGGCCGGACTTTGGACATGCCTGGTTTAGATGTAAGGCCTGGTTCATACCTATACCTCTACAGGTTACAGTTTGCATATTGCAGGTGCATTTTCCATTTTTCAATACACATTTTTTATCCATTGAATTGTATGGAACCAAAAACCAGAAAAAAGCCCCCGGCCCTTTCCATAAAATGCTCAGATGTGAACATGACAAATAGGAAACTATGTTAACTGCTTCCGGATCACCCACCGCATATTTATTGCGTCAGAGCGGCCCAGCTGCATGAAACAATGTACCTGTACATTGTTTCCTCTTCGGGTTTGGGGCACGCCGCCGGCGACCCGCTTCCGCTGTGATGCGATGGCTGCCTGGACCTGCCGATAGTTTACTAGAGAGGCAGAATGGTGGTCTGCCTATGATAATCAAGGCAAACCGCCGTTCTGTTGCAGAGGAAGAGAGAGATCTTGTGTTCCTGCTAATCAGGAAAACAGATCTCTCTCTCTTCCTCCAGTTAAACCATCTCCAACACAGTTAGAAATCCCTCCCTAGGAGCACACTTAACCCTTTGATAGCCCCTGATGTTAACCCCTTCCCTGCCAGTGTCATTTACTGTATATAGTGACAGTGCATTTTTTAGCATTGATCACTGTATTGGTGTCACTGGACCCCAAAAAGTGTCACTTGGCATCCAATTTGTACGCCACAATGTTGCAGTCCCACAAAAAAATCACTGATCGTCGCCATTACTGGTAAAAATAAAAATGCCATAAAAATATCCCATAGTTTGTAAACACTATAACTTTTGTGCAAACCAATTAATATATGCTTATTTTTTGATATGTTTGATTTTTTACACCAAAAATATGTAACTGAACATATATTGACCTAAACTGATGAAGAAATTAGATTTTTTGTTAATTGTCTATCTTTTTTTAAAAACTGCAGAAGTAATCAAATACCACAAAAGAAAGCTCTATTTGTGGGGAAAATAGGACATACATTTTGTTTGGGTACGTGCAATTGTCAGTTAAAAGCAACACAGTGCCCTATCACAAAAAATGGCCTGGTCATAAAGGGGGTGAAACCTTCCGGGGCTGAAGTGGTTAAACGAACTGTAGTGTGTTTCTGCAAAACTGAAACTCACTAAAAAATGCATAGCTGTGAATCAGGCCTTAAGGTTCCTGTTAGTGGTTAGGATAAGGTGGTTGAAGGATCGAATTTAAATACTATGGGGGCTGACTGCCTTTTCTCACCCTCTCAGTCCTATACATAGAACCCACTACCGACCTCAGATTAATGGGCAACCTTCTCAATGGCCACATCAACTCTCATATCTCTCCGCTGAGATAGTACGTGCAATCGTTTTGCTATAGACCATAATCAAGAAGCCATCTGCTTGCAGACTAGTTGTGGGCTCACTCATACCATACACCTCACGGTAATGACCAGGCAGAAATTTCAGCTTTCGGCACTGTCACGCTTTGAATGAAAATTGCGCGGTCGTACGACGTGGCTCCCAAACAAAATTAACGTCCTTTTTTTCCCACAAATAGAGCTTTCTTTGGGGGGTATTTGATCACCTCTGCGGTTTTTATTTTTTGCGCTATAAACAAAAAAAGAGCGACAATTTTGAAAAAAAACACAATATTTTTAACTTTGTGCTATAATAAATAGGGGAGTGACTGGTGGAGGTGACCGATCTGTGTCCCTATGTACAAGGGACACAGCATCGGTCTCCTCTCCCTGACAGGATGTGGATCTCTGTGTTTACACACAGAGATCCACGTCCTTGTCTGTGTAACAGCCGATCGTGGGTACATGGCGGACATCGCGGCCGCCAGGCACGCGCATCGGCACCGCAGTGATGCGGCGGGCACGCACCCCCCAGTGGCCGGAGGAGCCGAGGCCGTCAATAGACGGCCTCCCGGCCCTGAGGAGCCGCCTTGCGGCCGTCATTTGACTATGGCCTGGGCTCCAAGCGGTTAAAACAGATATGGACATCTATTTAACAGCATTTTTGTACCATCCCACCAAATATGAAGGAACATGTCCTTGCAACCTTGGAAGCAGTGAGGAGAAACCCCATGGACAAACTTGGCCAACGTCTGGGACACAATGTACCACAGCATTAACAGCTTATAGTTGACCTTAATGGTCTTCAAGTTTATGGAGTAGTGGGCTAGGGTGTCCCAGATTTGACTCTATTCCAATGTGTCTAAATGCCTATTTTGTTTTCTCTTCCAGTTATCTACATAGGAAAATAGGTGTTGACCCTCCAATAGGAACAGAAATAGAGCAAAAATAACTCATTTGCTCTGAAAGTTGCATAGGCAGTGGTGTGGTGGAGCCTTTGAGGTGGGTGATGAGTTCTGGGCTGTAGAGATGAAGTTACTTTGAATTTGTAGATAATGTAAGATCTTATAAGGGGTCGTCATTTATGGGGTCTTTTTTCACAGTGCAGTGCAATATATTTTTACATTCAGTTGGCATAAGTTTCTGATGAGTCTAGACATCTGCCTCCTGTAATCCCCCATACAACTGCACACTGACTGGAAAAGGAAGGGGTAGCACTAGGAGCCAATCTGGTTTTGCTGCATTAACATGTGTTAACAGTAGGAAAGAGAAGGTTATGCAGAGTTGATGATTATTCATTGTTTATAGCTCTATCGTTGTTCAATTAGTGGCTGTGGGTGGGGAAATAACACCAGTGTATGAAGGTGTCATTCTTATGGCTTATGACTGTCTGCCAGAAGGTAAATGCATTACAAATTTGTAGCTAAGACTTTTCAATAGGAATGAGTGAATCAGCCTGGGTTAGCTTTGTGGGGAGTTCATCAAATCCTGCTTCAAATCAGCAAAACCTGAAAGTAATATCAAACCACCCTTCTGAAAACTATGAGCAGGGCTGCTGATAGGGGGGGGGGCACCAGTCCTCTTGTAGGGGGCCCGATCACACAGGGGGGCCCACACAGGGAGGGAGATTAGTTATGGATGACAATTGCAGAACTCTTCCTCCAGCAGCTGAAAGTTGGTCTCTCCCCCTCTCTCTGCTCCCAGCTTATATCTGCTAAGAAAGACAGTAGTCCCTCACTAATTCCCCCTCCCCAGCCTGTATATTTTTTTCATCTCATCTTCATTTTTATTTATTAACTCAGTTTTATCTTTTTGATTTAGCAGGTGTTCTGTGAGTTATGTTGTATTTGTGTCTGCTAATAATGATTTTATTGTATTTTTTGTGAAATATATTATTTACTTGAGGGGGCCCTGTCAGGTAGTCTGTACGGGGCCCCACGATTTCTATCAGCAGCCCTGACTATGAGGGGGAATGTTGATACTAAATTCTGATGATTTTTAAGGTTAACAGACACAAGCCAGTTATATTTTTCTTTATATATCTGTTTCATTATAGTCATATAGTCAGGGCACTAGAGGCATAGTTGCAGGAGGAAACCTATGGCCTTGGCCTACCTGCCTTTTCACAACATGGGGGGAAGGTAGGCTCCAGTAAAATGAGGGAGGACATTCTATGGCCATGAGGAAGGGCAAGCAGTAGCAAAGAGTAAAATTCTTTGGTCATAGGCTTCCCATCCTTCCTTAAATTTTTAAATTTAGTACTGCTCCCCTTCAAAAAAAAGAAAAAAAAAGCAGGTGTAAAAGAAGAGGTGGAGACAGTAGACAGTGAGAATTGCTTATTTGCCCTCTTATGCTTTCTTGTCCACCTTATCTTTATCCTTCTCTTCCTTCACCTCCTCCATTTCTTCCAATCCTATCCTACACCTTCTTGTGGAGCAATCTATTTGTCCTAACTACCTTAAATCTTCATTTACTGCTCAAACCTATGGAAGAGGCAGCCTGGAGGCTGACATCCGCTTTCATAGATTGAAGGTTCTGTTCTGTTTCTGGCAGGTTGCAGAGAAATCCATCTAATTGTAGCCTCTTGTATCTGGTGAGTTGTTGGGACCAACTGGCATAGGACACTTCTTAAGTGAAGAAAAAAGCACTAGTGCTTATGCTGCACCAGCAAGAGGGGTTAATGTGCCCTGAATTAAATCTGACAAGGAACTGCTGCTGCAGAGTCTATCACAAGGGGTTTGATGTGATCACTCAAGAAAACAGAAAACAAACATTCACTGCAACTCCTCCCATTTGTTTCGTAAACTTCCTGATTGTGTGGCCACCTAGTAAGATTTTCACAATTTTTTTACACATTGTATTAATATATTTACAAAGTTTAAAAATAAAATAAAAACGATTTACGTTTTTTGTTATTTTTACTTGTAAGGCCATCCCTGCCCTGGGCAGGGATCTCAATTTAAACTGTAAGGGCTCACGTGATTGGATTTTGTGGGTTTGCCATATTTGTTGGGAGTCCCCTGTCAATGCCCGTTCATTCCTTGTTGGCCTCTTACTGTAAGTCTTTCTCCAGGGACAAGAGAGAGAGAGGTCAGGCAACAGTAAAAATAAATCATATAACCCTATATCTATAGGCTGTCTGACCTTCCCAAATTAATCTGGAAAACAAAATAACAGACAAGCCTAAAAAGAGAGGTAGAATTGCTGCCACATAGTAGGTGGTGAGCTTTGCTAATGCGACCTATTCCTCCTCCACCCGTTGCTTTTCCTCCACTTCGTCTTTACCTCTTCCTCCCTTCCTATCTCTACTCCTCCTCCCCTTCCTTCTTCATCCATTCCTATTTCATCCCCTCATCCTATAGGATTATGACTTGAGGAGAGGCTCTGGGGAACTGGGGACGAATTGCAGTCAAATCATACATGGTGAAGAACTTTTGAAAACAACCCCCTTCTAGGGTGCCCACATGTCCTGGATTGCCGGGGACTGTCCCACAATTGACATATCTGTCCTGGGTCCCGGGCACCTTCATTCCGGGACAATACAATGTCCCGGAATGAAATAGAGGACACAGCCACTCCCTACTAACTAATAACTACATTTTCGGAACTGGTTGCTAGGGCCAGCGCTTCCTGGCATCTTGCAACCAGTGACAATTTCCTCTCAGACAGTGAGACCGGGAGTGAGGCCTGCGCCTAGTGCAGCACTGCTGTTCCCACCCACCTTGGCACTTCCTCCTTCTCTGGCACCCAGCGGCAAACACCATTGACTGGTGTGATCTTCACTCTCCAGATAGTGATGCCACTCCTTTCCTTCTACACATGTGGCTCATGCAGAGGGATTGACAGCAGCACTGCATCTGGTGGCAGGCTATGGGTGGCAAGCGGCACTGCAACTGGTGGCAAGTGGCACATTCACCTGACAAATAATCCGCCGCCAAATTCCCTATCAACCCAGAGATTACATTACCCCCCGCCCTCCCTCATCTTTTTTTGGGGTAGGTGAGAGAGGGGGTGTGTCACTGAATGGCAGTTTGGAAATGTGGTCACCCTACCCCCTTCCTCCAATCCTCCACCTCCTTCTCCTGCTGCTTTTCCTTCCTTTCCTCCTCCACCTCATCCTCTTTTAATGTAATTATAACACAAGAAGAGGCTCAAAGGGGACGTTTTTTTTTATGATTCAGCTTTACTGAATCACGCATATTGTTGCGGAATTGGTGAAAAAAGCCCCCTTCCAATATTTCATGACCTATGTTTTCCCACCTGCCATTATTATTTTATATATTTTTTAATGTTATTGAAATACTTACACTTTTATCATTTTTAATTTTATGTTAATTTTTTTTTTTTTTTCCTCTTAAGGTCATCCCTGCCCTGGTCAAGCAGACACGCTAACTAAAACTCTTATGCTGCATACACACGGTCGAAATTTCCGTCAAAAAATGTGTGATGGGAGCTTTTGGTCAGATATTCCGACCGTGTGTAGGCTCCATCCAACTTTTTCTGTCTGAATATCCGCCAGCAAAAGATTGAGAGCTGGTTCTCTATTTTTCAGACGGAAAAAGTTATTGAGGGAAATTCCGCTCGTCTGTATGCAATTCCGATGTGCAAAAAAAATGCATGCTCAGAATCAAGCAAAAGAGCCGAACTGCCTATTGAACTTCATTGATCTTGGCTCGTCGTACGTGTTGTACGTCACCGCGTTCTTGACCATCGGAATTTCGGACAAGATCTGTGTGACCGTGTGTATGCAACAGAAGTTTGAGCCAACATTCCGTCAGAATGGTCGGAATTTTTGATCGTGTGTACGGGGCATTACAAGTCATCATATCCGTGGACTACTGGGTGTTAAAGATGTACCATTGGCTGAAGGTGCCCCAATATGCTCTCAAGGTACTAGCCTGCCCTGCTGCATGTGTCGTGCCAGGAAGTGTGTTCAGCACAGCAAGGAAGGGGGCTTAGAAACTCACTTTTGATCAAACAGATCAGACCTGGGTCACAAAGAACTACCAAACACCCACTGCAGATGTTAGTGACAAAATCAATACATTTATCTGAAATATGTTTAACTAAGAATATGCCAAACACTTTTTGGGTTCGTGCTTCCACCACCAAAAGCTTAAAGTTGTAATCTTAAAAGCAGAAAGGAAAAAGACCCAATTAATAGAAAAAAAGTAGCTAAGATGTTGACAATTGAAGACCTAGCTATCAGTTGCTGCAGACCGATATTGGTCCTTAACAACTTGGCAACCACCTACGACAGATCTACTGCGGCAGAGCGGACCCACTGCGCCGTATCACGTACATGATCAAGCTGTCACGTACCTGACAGGTGAGCCTGGCGTGCAGCAGGAAGACCTCACGTACAACCCTAGCTCACGGGCCACCAGTGTTATGTGGGCAACAAGAGCCGAGTGGTGTAAGAGTGCCTGGATCGTCTCTTTTGCAGCTGATGTATTCCCAGAGTAGACCAGCAGGTAACAGCAGGTGTAGTCAGCTCAGCATACAGGAAACAGGAAGCAGGAAACAGGAAGCTGGTAGATGCAGAGCTGTGGAGACACTGGATGCGTGGTGAGACAAGCCAGGTTTGGTAACAGATGATCAAGCAGACACAACGACAGGCAGAGAATAGTCGAGATGCAGAAAACAGGATATCAGTCAATATAGAGATAAGCGTGGTTACAAGGCAAGGCGGGGGAGAGATCAATCGTAGCTGAGATCAATCATAGTCAAACACAGGGAACAGATCGGATCACGGTAACAGGTATGAGCTGCAGATCAGACAGCAAAGACACAGTGCTGCCGAGGTCTGTAAATAAGGCAGCCAATCACTGAAATCACTCTGCGCTATTGTTAACCCTTAGGTGACCGGGTGGCAGATCTATGACACCAGCTCTTCTGTGTAGGAGGCGTGCCTGCGCCACCCTGGCTGTGCTGCCATTTGCTCCAACACATGCCGATCAGCGGTTCCCAGCCATAAATCACAGCTGATCAGCTGAGTGAATGAAGACAAGATCCCTGTGTTGTTAAACAACACAAGGCTCTCAACAGACAGCAGTGATGTGCCCTTGTTCTTCCTTCCTGCACAGCATTGCTTAGTGAAAAAAGCGCAGAGTACACACATTACACATTGTTGGACACACAGTTAACACTTTGATTGCCCTAAATGTTAACCCCTTCCCAGTCAGTGTCATTAGTACAGTGACAGTATATAGTATTAGTACTGATCCAGGGCTTTTTTTCAGCGGGAACGCGGGGGAACGCATTTCCGGCACCTCCAGCACTAAATGTATGCACTATAATGGCAAGGTGTACTGGGTTGTGCTACAGTGTCTATTAATGCTGGGGTATCTATTGTTGCTGGAGGGGATCTATTTTTGCAGGGGGTGTTATTGTTGCTGGGGAGGCCTATTGTTGCTGCTGGGAAGTCTCTGGATAGGATCTATTTTTGCTGGGGGTGGGTCTTATGTTACTGGGGGGTCAGTTGCTGGGAGGGATCTACTGTCGAGGGAGCAGCCTATTGTAGCTGGTTGTTGGAGGGTCTATTGATACTGTTAGTTGGCGAGAATCTGTTTTTGCTGCCGGGGTCTATTGTTGCTAGGGAGGGGGGGTATTTTGTTGTAGATGGTCCATTGTTGCTGTGGAGCTCTATGGTTGCTGGTGGGGGGGGGGGCGATTCTATTGTTGGCTGCATTGGGTCTATTTGACTGCTTTTCTTGTTATTATTAACAAATTCCATACAAATTACTTAGTACCACAAATGTTACTTAGTTCTGTATTCTCTAAAAGGGGCGGTACTGGGAGGTGGGTAGGGGGGTAGGGGGTGGAACCATGAGACAGTGCTCGGAGGTGGGTAGGGGGCAGAGACAAGGGGTAGGGGGCGGAGACAAGGGGTAACTCCAAAAGGGGGAGTTCCTGCACCTATTCTCTAAGAAAAAAAGCCCTGTACTGATCACTGTATTAGTGTCACTGGAGGTGGGTAGGGGGTGAAACCATGGGACAGTGCTCGGAGGTGGGTAGGGGGTGGAACCATGAGACAGTGCTCGGAGGTGGGTAGGGGGCGGAGACAAGGGGTAGGGGGCGGAGACAAGGGGTAACTCCAAAAGGGGGAGTTCCTGCACCTATTCTCTAAGAAAAAAAGCCCTGTACTGATCACTGTATTAGTGTCACTGGAGGTGGGTAGGGGGTGAAACCATGGGACAGTGCTCGGAGGTGGGTAGGGGGGTAGGGGGTGGAACCATGAGACAGTGCTCGGAGGTGGGTAGGGGGCGGAGACAAGGGGTAGGGGGCGGAGACAAGGGGTAACTCCAAAAGGGGGAGTTCCTGCACCTATTCTCTAAGAAAAAAAGCCCTGTACTGATCACTGTATTAGTGTCACTGGAGGTGGGTAGGGGGTGAAACCATGGGACAGTGCTCGGAGGTGAGTAGGGGGCGGAGACAAGGGGTAGGGGGCGGAGACAAGGTGTAACTCCAAAAGGGGGAGTTCCTGCACCTATTCTCTAGGAAAAAAAGCCCTGTACTGATCACTGTATTAGTGTCACTGGAGATGCCAGTGTCATTTAGTTCCCACCCAGTGTTAGCGTCAGATTGTCTGCCGCACTATCACAGTCCCTCTTTAAGTCACTGATTGCCACAATTAGTAGTATAAAAAAAATTACAGTATCTATACATTTGTAGACACTATACTTTTTACACAAACCAATCGATGAACACTTATAGGGATTTTTTTTTTTTTTAACCTAAGACTTGGCAGAATACATTTTGACCTAAATTTATGATTTTTTAAATGTTTTACATTTTTATTGGATATCTTCTATAGCAGAAAGTAAAAAAAAATGTCAAAATTTCTGTTCTTTTTTTTTTGTGATCAAATACCACCAAATAAAAGCTCTATTTGCGTGAAAAGTACAGTACAGTGTTGCATGACCAGGTAAAGTAGTGCAGTGCTAAATGGCAAACACCCTGGTCATAAAGGGGATAAAACCTTCCGGAGCTGACGTAGTTAAAGTAGAAGTAAACACTCTCAATTAACATTAACTATTTTTTTTATCTTTATGCTGCTAGTCTTAGTAAATAGAAAAGAAAGAATAAAAAAATAATATACACTTGTAAAAAATGTTTTAAATAATAATGTTTAGAACATTTCCTTAGTGGCTTTCTGGTTCTGGCCTAGGCTAAAATGATGTCAAAAATCCCAGGAGTCTTCATGGGAATGTTTTTTCTTTTATCTGGAGAGGGAAGGAGGGGCTCTCAGCTAAGCTCGCCCCCCACCTGCATGCCTGAGCTAAGGGAAGATAGATTCCATGCATTCCAGGAAGTAAATGCTACATGAATCATCTGCCCATACTCAAGATTGCCTTGGCTAGGTGGGTCTTTTTCAAAAGTTATTTGCTTTGAATATTAAAATTAATTAAATCAAGTTTTTAGTTTGTGGTGCTCAGATATAGTTAAGATTCACTTTAAATATTTTTTTCAGTGTACAGATCTGGACAGACAGGCACATTGGGAAATGTACCCCAGCGCTGTAATTTACAGAACTCAAGCATAGTTTAATCACCGCTAAAATCTCATATAAGCTTAACATGATAATATCACCTGGAGAGCGTTTATATTTTAATTGCTAGCTTTCGTGAAAACAACAGCTGGTGATACTGATATTAACCACTTAAGCCCCGGACCATTTGGTAGCTAAAGGACCAGAGGTGAATTCAGAATTTTGCACTGCGCTGCTTTAACTGTAAATTGTGCGGACATGCAATGTTGTACCCAAACGAAATTTGCGTCCTTTTCTTCCCACAAATAGAGCTTTCTTTTAATGGTATTTGATTGCCTCTGCGATTTTTATTTTTTGCGATATAAACGGAAAAAGACCAAAAATTTTGAAAAAAAATGATATTTCTACTTTTTGTTATAAGAAAAATCGAATAAACTCAATTTTAGTCATACATTTAGGCCAAAATGTATTCAGCCACATGTTTTTAGTAAAAAAAATGTCAATAAGCGTATATTTATTGGTTTGCGCAAAAGTTATAGAGTTTACAAACTAGGGTACATTTTCTGGAATTTACACAGCTTTAAATTTATGACTGCCTATCTCATTTCTTGAGGTGCTAAAATGACAGGGCAGTACAAACCCCCCCCAAATGACCCCATTTTGGAAAGTAGACACCCCAAGGAAATTGCTGAGAGGCATGTTGAGCCCATTGAATTATTTTTTTTGTCTTAAGTGATTGAATAATGACTTAAAAAAAAAAAATTACAAAAAGTTGTCACTAAATGATATATTGCTCACACATGCCATGGTTATATGTGGAATTGCACCCCAAAATACATTCTGCTGCTTCTCCTGAGTACGGGGATACCACATGTGTGGGACTTTTTGGGAGCCTAGCCGCGTACGGGACCCCGGAAACCAAGCACCGCCTTCAGGATTTCTAAGGGCGCAAATTTTTGATTTCACTCCTCACTACCTATCACAGTTTAGAAGGCCATAAAATGCAAAAATAGCACAAACCCCCCCAAATGACCCCATTTTAGAAAGTAGACACCCCAAGGAAATTGCTGAGAGGCATGTTGAGCCCATTGAATATATTTTTTTTTGTCCCAAGTGATTGAATAATGACAAAAAAAAATAAAAAATTACAAAAAGTTGTCACTAAATGATATATTGCTCACACATGCCATGGTTATATGTGGAATTGCACCCCAACATTTTTTTTCTGCTTCTCCTGAGTACGGGGATACCACATGTGTGGGACTTTTTAGGAGCCTAGCCGCGTACGGGACCCCGAAAACCAAGCACCGCCTTCAGGATTTCTAGGCACAAATTTTTGATTTCACTCCTCACTACCCATCACAGTTTCGAAGGCCATAAAATGCCAAAATAGCACAAAACCCCCCCAAATGACCCCATTTTGGAATATAGACACCCCAAGCTATTTGCTGAGAGGCATGGCGAGTATTTTACAGCTCTCATTTGTTTTTGAAAATGAAGAAAGAATATATATATATATATATTTTTTTTTTTTCAATATTCAAAACTTTGTGACAAAAAGCGAGATCTGCAAAATACTCACAATACCTCTCAGCAAATAGCTTGGGGTGTCTACTTTCCAAAATGGGGTCATTTGGGGGGGTTTTGTGCCATCTGGGCATTCCATGGCCTCCGAAACTGTGATAGGCAGTGAGAAGTGAAATCAAAAATTTACACCCTTAGAAAGCCTGAAGGCTTGGATTTTGGGGTCCCGTACGCGGCTAGGCTCCCAAAAAGTCTCACACATGTGGTATCCCCGTACTCAGGAGAGACAACAGAATGTATTTTGGGGTGTAATTCCACATATGCCCATGGCATGTTTGAGCAATATATCATTTAGTGACAACTTTGTGCAAAAAAAATAAAAATAAAAACAATTGTCGTTTTTCCGCAACTTGTGTCAACATATAAAATATTCCATGGACTCGACATGCCTCTCAGTATATAGCTTGGGGTGTCTACTTTCCAAAATGGGGTCATTTGGGGGGGGGGGTTTGAACTGTTCTGGCATTTTATACACAACATTAGGAAGCTTACATCCACTCTTCTAACCACTTGAAGACAAAGCCCTTTTTGACACTTTTTGTTTACATGAAAACATTTTTTTTTTGCAAGAAAATTATGTTGAACCCCCAAACATTATATATATTTTTAAAGCAAAGGCCCTACAGATTAAAATGGTGGGTGTTGCATTTTTTTTTTCTACACAGTATTTGCGCAGCGATTTTTCAAACGCATTTTTTGGGTTAAAAAATACACTTTTTTTTATTTTAATGCACTAAAACACACTATATTGCCCAAATGTTTGATGAAATAAAAAAGATGATCTTAGGCCGAGTACATAGATACCAAACACGACATGCTTTAAAATTTCGCACAAACGCGCATTGGCGACAAACTACATACATTTTTAAAAGCCTTTAAAAGCCTTTACAGGTTACCCCAGTAGATTTACAGAGGAGGTCTACTGCTAAAATTACTGCCCTCGATCTGACCTTCGCGGTGATACCTCACATGCATGGTGCAATTGCTGTTTACATATGACGCCAGACCGACGCTTGCGTTCGCCATTGGGCAAGAGCAGGGCAGGACAGGGGTGTTTTTTTTTTTTTTTTTTTTTTTATTATTATTAATTTTGCTTTTTTATTTTATTTTTAAATGGTTCCTTCCAAGTATTTTATTTTTTTATCATTTTTATTGTTATCTCAGGGAATGTAAATATCCCCTATGATAGCAATAGGTAGTGACAGGTACTCTTTTTTTGAAACAACTGGGGTCTTCTAGACCCTAGATTTTTCCTCCTGCCCTCAAAGCATCTGACCACACTAAGATCGGTGTGATAAAATGCTTTCCCAATTTCCCAATGGCGCTTTTTATATCCGGGGGGGGATTCCCTCCCACTGCTTGTAAAAGCAGTCCAGAGGCTAATTAGCTGCTAGGATTGCTTTTACATGAAAGCCGGCCGCAGGCTGAAAAGAATGATACCAAGATGATACCTAAACCCGCAGGCATCATTCTGGTATAAACATTCAAAGTCCAGCAACATACCAGTACGTTGCTGGTCCTTGTTGGACATGTATTGTAATCTTTTTTTTTCATGCAGCCAGTTGGCTGAACGAAAAAAGAGATTGATCGGTGGGTATGCCCACCATTAGAATACCGCCCTTCATCCACCCACTTCCAATGATGGGCATCCACGCACCATTTATATATGCCGAAGCATGGGGGCATCCTCCCGCAAAAAAGTAATGCCGCGTACACATGGTCGGACTTTTCCACGGGCAAGCCTCCGTCGGAATTTAGACCGTATGTACGCGGCATTAGAAGCAAAATCGCTCCTCCGCCCCTGCTGCCTCAATGCTTCGGCATATATGCTTTTTTTATTTAACTGTGGTGGTGAAATCACCTCCTACAGCACTGGAGTCGCAGGGATCAGGCCTGTCTCTGCGAACGCTGCAGTTATGTGTGTTTTTGTTTTGTAAGTGACAGTGATCGATCGATACTGCACTTGGGTGGACTGGGCTGGACGGAGGGGCAAAACGCAGGTGCTAGCAGGTATCTAGGCTGATCCCGCTAACACTGCGTTTTTGGGAACCCTAAACTGCTGGGGACGCTAGTATAGATCTGATCAGATCAGATATTGATCTGTTCAGATACTATACCACTAAGGGGGGTGTATGCTTCACGCGTGGGTGTTAGCGTTACTGGCACTAACCTGACACTGCCTGGGGTGTGACGCAGACCCTCTCTGACGCTAAAACCTAATTGATATCACCTGCCGGGCGATCAGGGGGTTAAACCTTTATTGGGTTATATACACGGCAGGTGCCCTGACACTATAAAAAGCAAACTAACTAACCAGCGTCACCCGTAACACTTATATGGTGATCACTGGTGAAAGGGTTAACTAGGGGCAATCAGGGGGTTAAAACCTTTATTAGATAATATATGGGGGTACCTGACGCTATAAAAACCTGCGGCGAACCTAAAAAAAATTACTGGCTACCGATCTGCATCACCGACACTAAGACAGCGATCAGAAAAACGGTCGCTTAGCGACAGTGGTGATAGGGGGTGAAAGGGTTACCTGGGGGGCGATCAAGGGGGTTAAACCTTTACTAGATAATATATGGGGGTACCTGGCGCTATAAAAACCTGCGGCGAACCTAAAAAAAATTACTGGCTACCGATCTGCATCACGGACACTAAGACAGCGTTTAGAAAAACGATCGCTTAGCGACAGTGGTGATAAGGGGTGAAAGGGTTACCTGGGGGGCGATCAAGGGGGTTAAACCTTTATTAGATAATATATTGGGGTACCTGACGCTATAAAAACCTGCAGCGAACCTAAAAAAAATTACTGGCTACCGATCTGCATCACCGACACTAAGACAGCGTTTAGAAAAACGATTGCTTAGCGACAGTGGTGATAGGGGGTGAAAGGGTTACCTGGGGGGCGATCAAGGGGGTTAAACCTTTATTAGATAATATATTGGGGTACCTGACGCTATAAAAACCTGCAGCGAACCTAAAAAAAATTACCGGCTACCGATCTGCATCACCGACACTAAGACAGCGTTTAGAAAAACGATCGCTTAGCGACAGTGGTGATAGGGGGTGAAAGGGTTACCTGGGGGGCGATCAAGGGGGTTAAACCTTTATTAGATAATATATTGGGGGACCTGACGCTATAAAAACCTGCGGCGAACCTAAAAAAAATTACTGGCTGCCAATCGGCATCACTGACGCTAATACAGCGATCAGAAAAATGATCGCTTAGCGACAGTGGTGATAGGGGGTGAAAGGGTTATCTGGGGGGTGATCAGGGGGTTAAACCTTTATTAGGGGGGGTTAGGGGGCTACACTGGACCTAAAACTGAATGTACTGACACTTTTACAGTCACAAATGTCACTGATTGCAGTGATCACTAAATAAATGGTCACTGCAATCAGTGACACTGTGACTGGGGGGTGATCTGGGGGTATCTGGGGGGGCCTGGGGGGGCGATTTATGTCCCTATGTGTCCTGGTGTCAGTGTAGTGTTGTGTGCACTGACCTGATGTCTTCTCTTGTACGGCGCTCGGTATATGTGAGCGCCGCACCAGAGATGACATCACTTCCTCCTGCTTCTTCTGCCTGACACAGACAGAGGGGGCATTTCCATTCGCCGGGAGCGATCGCGAGGGGGTGGCCGGAAACGAATGGCTGCCCCCTCATCCCAGAATGATCCCGGACACTTAGCCACCGCTCACTGTATAGGAGGGGGGTCCGATTGGACCCCCCAACTATACAAAGGCAATCACGTACACTCTACGTGATTGTGCCTGTCGGTGCCATTCTGCCGACGTATATATACAGTGAGCGGTCGTTAAGTGGTTAAAGTGGTTGTAAAGGCACAAGGTTTTTTACCTTCATCCATTCTATGCATGAAGGTAAAAAACCTTCTGTGTGCGGCAGCTCCCCCAGCCACCCCAATACTTACCTGAGCTTCCTCTCGATCTAGCGATGTCCACAAGAGCCTTGGCTCTCCTAAAGGACTTACACTCCTAAACGGCTTTTGGCAGCAGCGGGAGCCATTGGCTCCCGCTTCTGTCAATCACAGCCAGTGAGCCAATCAGTAGACGGAGGGGGCGGGAACCGAGCCGTGGCTCCAAGTGTAAATGAACAAACAGAGCGGAAGCTCGGAAGCGCGCTTACTTGGGTGCCCCCAGAGCAATCTGTTTGCTGGAGGGTCACTTTGCAAGAGTGAGGAAACAGGAGCTGCCAGTGGGGGACCTGAGAAGAGTACAATCCGTGCTGCTCTGTGCAAAACCACTGAAAAAAATCAGGTAAGTATTACATGTTTATTAAAAAAAAAAAAAAAACAAGACTTTAATGCTGCTTTAAGGTTAGTTTTTGGATCCTTTGTGTTATGGGGTGACAATGCTGTGCTCGCCATAATCTCCTGCCTGTTCATAACCCTGTCACATGCTTGCTCAAACGAAATTAAAAGATTCTTTGCTGATACACATTGCCCAGGCCCTATTTCACAGTTTCACTTTTTAACTGGGAACTTTGAAAATTGATGGTCCACTTAATTGAAAGCCCTACAGTATATACATATATATATGTAGCTATATTCCCGAAGGAGCTGCTTAACCACTTCAATACCAGGCACTTACACCCCCTTCCTGCCCAAGCCAATTTTCAGCTTTCAGCGCTGTTGCTGTTTAAATGACAATTGCGCGGTTATGCTACATTGTACCAAACAGAATTTTATTCATTTTGTTTCCACAAATAGAGCTTTCGTTTGGTGGTATTTGATCACCTCTGCGGTTTTTATTTTTTGCTAAACAAATAAAAGAAGACCAAAAATGTTGAAAAAAAAATATGTTTTTCTTTTGTTTCTGTTATAAAATTTTGTAAATAAGTACGTTTTCTCCTTCACTGATGGGCACTGATAAAGCAGCACTGACGGGCACTGATAAGGCGGCACTGATGAGGTGGCACTGACGGGCACTGATGATGGGCACTGGTAGGTGGCACTGATGGGTGGCACTGATATGCAGCACTGATGGGCATTGATAAGCGGCACTGATGGGCACTTGTGGGTGGCACTGATAGGCGACACTGATGGGTACTTATGTGTGGCACTGATAGGGGGCACTGATGGGCACTGATATGCAGCATTGATAGATGGCACTGATAGGCATCACTGATGGCACTAGCAGGCATTGCTGATGGGCACTGATTGGCAACTGCCTGGGCACTAATTGGCATATCCCTGGTGGTCTAGGGTGTTATACCTGGTGGTCTAGTGTGGTGGCCATCCCTGGTGGTCCTGGCGGCATCCTGGGTGGGCATCCGAGGGGGGGCTGCGCTGATAAACAATCAGCACAGACCCCCCTTGTCAGGAGAGCAGCCGATCAGGTCTCCTCTACTCGCGTCTGTCAGATGCGAGTGAGGAAAAGCCGATCAACGGCTCTTCCTGTTTACATCGTGATCATCCGTGATTGGACACGGCTGATCACGTGGTATAGAGCCTCCGTTAGAGGCTCTTTACTGATATTGGTGTAGTGTTTCAGACTGATACCCTGCACCACCGATCAACGCAATGCGCCCCCCAGGGGCGCGCGGCGGCTGTTATCCTGCTGGACGTCATATGACGCCCAGTCAGGATAACTGAACCACCGCCCGGCCGTCATTCTGCTTTGGCCAGGCGGGAAGTGGTTAAGTTTGTTCAGTCTGTTACTCTGCCTCTCCACCCTAATAAACAGCCTCAGCTCCCTCTGGCACACCTGGCAGTAGTGTAAGTGCTATGACCAATGAGAAAAACACACGTTATGATAAAACACAGAAATTGTCTTTACTGCAATATATCTGTGGAAGAATAAAAGACAGTAACAGCATATATTGAAGTGATCAAATAGAGAGCAATAACTGAGATTTAGGAGCACTATAGCTCTCAATCCTATATTCAAGCTGCTTTCCGGGGATTACAAACCTGAGAATTTTTTTTATTTTTATTTTTTTAGGGCAGCAATGAAGTGGAAATAGATAGTAAGATAAAAATCTTTAATTGTGGTACATAATTCATTCAGATATACAGTAAATTTACAATACAAACTCTGGTTGACGATACACACAACAACATGAAACATCGCTTAAGACAGGAAATTGGTCCTAAATAAAACATGGTTTGTCAATTGCGTTAACAACATGGTAATTTAATGGTCCACATAAATATTCCGCGTACCCCAATGCATTTCGACCCTTTTGGTGTCTAGGTCTTCTTCAGGGGGAATTATGGTCTAGGGGAATATATTAAATAATTCTAGGTTAGAAAATTTACAAAGCATTGTTATAGATTCCAGTTTTGTAATATTTATTATCTCTATATTTATTTGTGAGTATATTTACCATCCAAAGGATGAAGGAAGCGGGGTGCATCGCACAAACCAGAGGGTTTAAAAACGTTTGCGTTCACTGGTCCCACTGTTTCCACTCGTACCTGCTGCACGCCCTGGGCGGGACCATGTCCCACCAGGCTTGCAAGGGGCCACGCTTTTGGAACGGAAAGGAGGACAGGAGGCAAGGCACCTGCAACTAAATATATAGAAAAATCGCAATAAGTGATTGACGGAGATTCCAAGAGTATTCCGTACTGCCCTGAGATCACAGACTGGCTAATGTTGAATCAAATGTTTGGTTCGTTATAATTATTCTATTCATATTGTTGCATAGTTTAATTGGTTTAATTTGTAGATTAATTAATCTTATTATTAATAGAAATAGTTTGATAGAACTAAAAAGTTAGTTATTAAGATGTGATTGCTTAATTACTAAAAGTATAAAGTGAATGACTGTGGAGTGAGGTGGTGTAGCTCATAATAAGGTGATTGAGGATCTAAAAAATGTATTGGGTTTAAAAGAAAAAAACAGATAAGTGAAATAAAGTGTGAGGTGAACGAAAACAAAAATGTGTGACTCAGGGTAACGAGTGTTTTAAGTGTTTAAATAGTAAAGCCATGTCAGTATTAGATTAAATTAAAGATATAATTAAAAATATAACTGTATTAAAGCACATAATAAATTGGTATATATTGTCATGAATAATAAAAAAAGTTTAGTACGTGTGCATGATTGGGATGTTTCCACATAGATGGATTAAGATTAAGTAACAGCCAGTCTGATTGGCCTCAACGCTGAACGTACCCAGCACTCCCGATGGAGAATATGTTGATAAAAAATTGAAACAAAAGTTATGTTAAAGGGGGATAATTCTCCTCACAATATGTTCATACGCTCTAATTGTATTACCATTATCCTGTGATGTTTTGGAAAAACGCAAGGACGATGTAATAGTATTTCTACTCTGTACTTGGTATTCTGCTCTTCATTGTTTATAAAATCAATAAAAACGATTGGAAAAGAACTTACCCAGCACTCCAGTCCTTCTTGTGTAGGTTAGCAGTGTTCCAGGGATCCATCAGGATCACCTGAAGCTGCGCACATATGTAGTGTATGCCTTAATGGCATATAGTTAACAGGTGTGCATCTCCTCCCCCCACCCCCTCAGGACCGTTCCCGCCGCCAATGGCGGCATGCGCGTGGCCTCCTCGGCGTTCCGGAAGGCTGAAGCCCCGGCATCAGCCGACACCCCCGACGTAAACACGCGACGTTGTGATGTCACGCATGTGCGCAGTGTGCCCGCGCACCCACGTGACGTCACCACCAGTCCGGCAGTGATCACAGAATGCCGCCGGCATGGAAACGGGCTCCCCCCAGTGGTCCTGGTAAGGGACCCAACTGCGGGAAACACGATGGCAGGGAGAACCGCAATGAAATGCGTCTCCCCACCATGCCGGGAAGCCAGGTGGGAGTGAAAAAGGGGTACCCACCCAGTACCGCAGAGCAGGGAAAAGTGGCACAAGTGGGATAGTCACCGAGGCAGAGAAATACATTTAAAAACCATGCAAAATTGATGTAGAGTAATCTTTAGGTTTAAAAAATCTTAACATTAATGGTGTTGGCTATAGTTTTTATCAAAGAGCTGAGGATATATTGATATGCCCAATTTCATGAAAGGAAGAGAGGGAAATCTTGTCTTGTTTCACCTCAGAGAAATTTTCTCTATGCTTATATTAAGCCTTTTTAATACAGGTGCCTTTGCAAATTGGCAAACCTGATATTTCTTTCAGCGAATTGGGGTATCCCTCGAATCTTATTGTTGCTCTAATGTGTTGGATGGGGAAGGGGTGTTTAACCACCCAAGAAAGTACTAGAAACAGAAAACACATATGCGAGAGTCCATCAAGGCTGCTCAACCCAAAATGTATGTAGACAAGTGAAAAATTTTTCCCCAGAGGGTTTTATTTTTTTAGGGCAGCAATGAAGTGGAAATAGATAGTAAGATAAAAATCTTTAATTGTGGTACATAATTCATTCAGATATACAGTAAATTTACAATACAAACTCTGGTTGACGATACACACAACAACATGAAACATCGCTTAAGACAGGAATTTGGTCCTAAATAAAACATGGTTTGTCAATTGCGTTAACAACATGGTCATTTAATGGTCCACATAAATATTCCGAGTACCCCAATGCATTTCGACCCTTTTTGTGTCTAGGTCTTCTTCAGGGGGAATTATGGTCTAGGGGAATATATTAAATAATTCTAGGTTAGAAAATTTACAAAGCATTGTTATAGATTCCAGTTTTGTAATATTTATTATCTCTATATTTATTTGTGAGTATATTTACCATCCAAAGGATGAAGGAAGCGGGTGCATCGCACAAACCAGAGGGTTTAAAAACGTTTGCGTTCAGTGGTCCCACTGTTTCCACTCGTACCTGCTGCACGCCCTGGGCGAGACCATGTCCCACCAGGCTTGCAAGGGGCCACACTTTTGGAATGGAAAGGAGGACGGGAGGCAAGGCACCTGCAACTAAATATATAGAAAAATCGCAATAAGTGATTAACGGAGATTCCAAGAGTATTCCGTACTGCCCTGAGATCACAGACTGGCTAATGTTGAATCAAATGTTTGGTTCGTTATAATTATTCTATTCATATTGTTGCATAGTTTAATTGGTTTAATTTGTAGAATAATTAATCTTATTATTAATAGAAATAGTTTGATAGAACTAAAAAGTTAGTTATTAAGATGTGATTGCTTAATTACTAAAAGTATAAAGTGAATGACTGTGGAGTGAGGTGGTGTAGCTCATAATAAGGTGATTGAGGATCTAAAAAATGTATTGGGTTTAAAAGAAAAAAACAGATAAGTGAAATAAAGTGTGAGGTGAACGAAAACAAAAATGTGTGACTCAGGGTAACGAGTGTTTTAAGTGTTTAAATAGTAAAGCCATGTCAGTATTAGATTAAATTAAAGATATAATTAAAAATATAACTGTATTAAAGCACATAATAAATTGGTATATATTGTCATGAATAATAAAAAAAGTTTAGTACGTGTGCATGATTGGGATGTTTCCACATAGATGGATTAAGATTAAGTAACAGCCAGTCTGATTGGCCTCAACGCTGAACTTACCCAGCACTCCAGTCCTTCTTGTGTAGGTTAGCAGCGTTCCAGGGATCCATCAGGATCACCTGAAGCTGCGCACATATGTAGTGTATGCCTTAATGGCATATAGTTAACAGGTGTGCATCTCCTCCCCCCACCCCCTCAGGACCGTTCCCGCCGCCAATGGCGGCATGAGCGTGGCCACCTCGGCGTTCCGGAAGGCTGAAGCCCCGGCATCAGCCGACACCCCCGACGTAAACACGCGACGTTGTGACGTCACGCACGTGCGCAGTGTGCCCGCGCACCCACGTGACGTCGCCACCAGTCCGGCGGTGATCACAGAATGCCGCCGGCATGGAAACAGGCTCCCCCCAGTGGTCCTGGTAAGGGACACAACTGCGGGAAACACGATGGCAGGGAGAACCGCAATGAAATGCGTCTCCCCGCCATGCCGGGAAGCCAGGTGGGAGTGAAAAAGGGGTACCCACCCAGTACCGCAGAGCAGGGAAAAGTGGCACAAGTGGGATAGTCACCGAGGCAGAGAAATACATTTAAAAACCATGCAAAATTGATGTAGAGTAATCTTTAGGTTTAATAAATCTTAACATTAATGGTGTTGGCTATAGTTTTTATCAAAGAGCTGAGGATATATTGATATGCCCAATTTCATGAAAGGAAGAGAGGGAAATCTTGTCTTGTTTCACCTCAGAGAAATTTTCTCTATGTTTATATTAAGCCTTTTTAATACAGGTGCCTTTGCAAATTGGCAAACCTGATATTTCTTTCAGAGAATTGGGGTATCCCTCAACTCTTATTGTTGCTCTCATGTGTTGGATGGGGAAGGGGTGTTTAACCACCCAAGAAAGTACTAGAAACAGAAAACACATATGCGAGAGTCCATCAAGGCTGCTCAACCCAAAATGTATGCAGACAAGTGGAAAGGTGCCTTGCCTCCCGTCCTCCTTTCCGTTCCAAAAGCGTGGCCCCTTGCAAGCCTGGTGGGACATGGTCTCGCCCAGGGCGTGCAGCAGGTACGAGTGGAAACAGTGGGACCACTGAACGCAAACGTTTTTAAACTCTCTGGTTTGTGCGATGCACCCCGCTTCCTTCATCCTTTGGATGGTAAATATTCTCACAAATAAATATAGAGATAATAAATATTACAAAACTGGAATCTATAACAATGCTTTGTAAATTTCCTAACCTAGAATTATTTAATATATTCCCATAGACCATAATTCCCCCTGAAGAAGACCTAGACACAAAAAGGGTCGAAATGCATTGGGGTACTCGGAATATTTATGTGGACCATTAAATTACCATGTTGTTAACGCAATTGACAAACCATGTTTTATTTAGGACCAAATTCCTGTCTTAAGCGATGTTTCATGTTGTTGTGTGTATCGTCAACCAGAGTTTGTATTGTAAATTTACTGTATATCTGAATGAATTATGTACCACAATTAAAGATTTTTATCTTACTATCTATTTCCACTTCATTGCTGCCCTAAAAAAAAATACCCTCTGGGGAAAAATTTTCCACTTGTCTACATACATTTTGGGTTGAGCAGCCTTGATGGACTCTCGCATATGTGTTTTCTGTTTCTACAAACCTGAGAATATCCCCAAGAACAGAGGCACACTTAAATGGCGAATAAAGCACAATATGACACTTTAAATTGGATTGGTTACCTTTACTCAGGTTGGCTCCATGAGTCCAGGCAGGAAGAGAGCAGAAGAATGACTCCCTTTGTGTCAGGCCTCTCTCTTCTGTCCTCTGACACCAAAGGCCCAACTTTAACCACCTCAATTCAGGACACTTACACCCCCTTCCTGCCCAGGCCATTTTTCAGTTTTCTGCGCTGTCACACTTTGAACGACAATGGCTGTGCTCATGCTACAGTGTAACCATGTAAAAATGTTATAATTTTCTTCACACAAATAGGGCTTTCTTTTGGTGGTATTTAATCATGTTTGTTTTTTTTGTTTTTTTTTCCTAAAAAAAAAAAAAAAATAGCTCGAATAAAAAAATAAAAAATAAAGTTTCTTAGTTCCTGTCAGTAAATTATGTAAATAAGTAATTTTTCTCCTTCACTGATGAGCGCTAATAGGCTGCACTGATGGGCACTGATGTAGTGGCACTTATGGGCACTGATGGGCACTGATGTAGTGGCACTTATGGGCACTGATTAGGTGGCACTGATGAGGAGGCACTAATATGCCGCTCTTATGGGCACTGATAGGTGGCACTGATGAGCACTGATAGGTGGCACTGGTAGGCTCTGATAGGTGGCACTGGTGGGCACGGATAGGCGGGACTGATGGGCATTGATGATCAGGGCCCTGATTACATCCCTAGATGTCCTCTGAGGAGATGCTGCTGATCGGCTCTCCGCTCCTCATACTCTGTCAGTGTAAGGCGAGGAGTGCCGGCATCTCTGTGTTTACATGTAACCGGCTATGATTGGACACAGCCGATCACATGGTTAAAGAGCAGTGGCCGCAGCTCTTTACAGAGATCGGGGTCACGCTGTGTCCTAGCAACATAATGCAGCTGTTTTGAGAAGCCATCATATGATGTCCACCCAGAACAAGAGCCGAACGGCCCAGCCGTCATTTGAAATGGGGCAGGCGGCAAATGGTTAAACACTCTATTCAAGTCAACAGGTAATTGCTTAACTTTCTAGATAAGCTGTCCCACACACGCCCACTGCATATACAGAGCCCTGAATATGTGTGTGCGTATCCGTATGGCACTAGTAGCTTCAGTCCTTTTGAACAAAAGATACGATTCGGGGTCTTCAGCTAGCCACTTTCGTTGGTGCACTTAAACTCCTGGATAGTGGGCCCAAACAACACAACTGGCCCAGCTTATCAAGTGAAACAGGCAGGACTTCCTCAGCAAGGTAAGAGGACAATGATGTCTGTATACAGTGTCACAGAAATGGATAGCCTTATCCCTTATCCCTATGGCACTACAAGTGTCAGCAAGATGACTACCAGCAACGATGTCTGTATACAGTGTTTATACTCCTTCTATGGTGCAGTGTCTCTGTTTCCTGCAAAATGCCCTTTCACCAAATCCTGTGGTCAAGGCCCAAGCAAATGTCCTGAAACAGCAGGCTCTCTTTGCAGCCCGACTAGTCCCCCCACACTAGAATGCCTGGATTATGCACCTGGGATCCCCCTCTCTCAGGATGGATGTCACGACTGGCGATGGAGGCCTGACTCACGCGGGGAGATCATCTGAGAGACAACATCTCTCCCTCAGGTTTGATCTTTTTCCCTGCCTCAAGTAGACATGTGCACTGCCAAGAAATTTGTTTGTTTTCGTTTCATTTGTTTTTTGTTTTTTTCTGAAATTCTAAAATTCCGAATTCGGAAATTTGTAATTTCTAAAATTCGAACGAACGATGATAGTCGTAAAAATTTGATCCCCCATACTTCTGACCCAACTCTACCACTGTATAAAAGGTAAAGGTCTAGTTCTTTCCTCCTTAGTGGACTCACAGAGCAAATGATGTCTCTGAACAAACTAAAAGCCAGGACAAACGCTGGGATGGAGAGCTTGCGATTGAGCCTATGATCCCTGGTCTTTACTACCACCGAAACATAACCACGTATAATCTATTATCGGCTACATCATGGGCAGCTATTAACAGGGATGCCAAATTAACATCTTTGACATCCAAATTTTATTTTTTTGATGTTCCCAGGAATGAAATGTGCCGAGCTAATGGAAGGAGCACTCATTCTATTACCTGGGCCTAAAGGTGCAGGGCTTGGTACAATCCATAAACAAAGAAAGGTGCTACTACCTCAGATTAATGAAACTCCTCCTGAGCTGTCGGGTGCAGGATGTGCAGTTGCTCAGCTGCCAAAGTGATAAATAGATAAAGGACAATCCGCAACTCCATACATGCTCTTAAATCAGTCCGAATTTATTGTATCTCCATAAAAAATACAGCAGAGGTAGACACGTTTCAGCCGCAAAGGCCTTGTTCACAACATTGATGTACAAACAGCACAAAATATATACTTGTAAGAAACACTCCCCACCCCGCCCAAAGTGGGGGCCCTCCGACTGGAGAAACGGCAACCTGAACCTAGTATTTTATGAAGACCTGTATCTGAAAAGAGAATCGGCAAATTCCTTTTAATTATGTCCACCACCTGTTTGTACTCCTTAGAAAAAGTAGTGACAAAAGTGGCTGGACCATTATTATCGGTTCTTCTTTCACCCATATTTTTTCTCCCATATTTCCTAGTACCTGGTGTCCCTTGAAAGGTATTGTCTAGGGATATTTCACTCTGTTTATCTCTCACATGGTCTAAAACATTCTCAATAACTGTCACTGGATATCCTCTCTGTGCCAGCCTGGCAGTGATATCACATTCTTTTTTAAAGGCTTGGGTTTGGGGCTTGGTACCAAGGCCTTTCTTCCTCCTTCCAATAGGAACACAGGGAGGAACAGAATAGTGAGTCAGTGAATCAGGGAGAAGGAGGGGGGTGAAAAAGCCCATGCAGACATGACAGGCAGCTCTCTCCCTCTTTTAGGCTGGAAAGCCCATGTACATTGCGGTGGTTTTCTTGGCGGAATTGCGAGTTATAGAGTGAGACATCCGCTACATATACACATATATATATATATATATATATATATACATATACATATAAATGCATTATTTGGCAGATAGTCACTGTTCTAACATCATATTTGACTACACCTTTGGTATTAGCCTTTGCTGACTTGCTGGCCTTGGGGCTTTAATGTGCACCTTACTGCAAAGACTAGTTATAGGTTGGGGTGGTTGCCATTTTTTCTGTACACTTGGCTTTAATTATGAACCTGGCTTAAACGATCATTGCTGAGTCATCAATCCGGAGCATGCAGGACAGAAGTTAGGACTGTTCAGACTTTACTAGTTGCGTACTTATTTTAGGTCAGTTACTTAGTAGTACTAAGTAATACAGTCATCACAATAAAAGACCTGCAACTTGCTTCTCTAAAACCACATCATCAGTGGCAGTTTCTGTATTTCTATCCTCAGACATTCTCATTACTGGTCAGTTGATGTGTTAGGGATAGGTTAGAGCAGTGTTTCTCAGCTGCGGTGCTGTGGTACCCTGAAGTGCCATTTGGGTGCCCCTGGGCTGTCGCGAACACTGGACCCAGTTTGCCCTGGATAAGCAACTTGATTTGCCATGGCGCTGATAGGATAGCCACCAGAACTATAAAAATCAATGTAATTCTAATTTAGGGCAGTACGTAGAATGTAATTTGTTGGTATGGTGTTGGGGACTGGTCGCCCACGCCATGGCAACTTATAATGCTGATCCAGTGCATGAAGCATGCAGGGCCGCCCCAGAATTTTGCAGAGAATGGAAGTCTGACCCTTCCAGACCTTCACCAACTCTTGCTCTCTACCACACTGAAAGAATCCTTTTGCCGGAGGAGGGCCTCAAAAGATATTTGGACAAAGTTGTCCGGTTCCACATCCTACCAGAAATTTGCACAAAAAAAAACTATAAACTAACAAAGGACTTTAAAGGTACCAATACGTTTTGTTGAAAAATTATCAAAATTTATTGTATAAAAACTTGTTAAAACCATAAAAGACATACAATGAGGACATAACCTAACACAAAATCACATATGTAAAGAAATATCTGTAGACTACACAGTAAGAAATTGAATCATCATCCCTTGCAAGATTGAGGGATGACTTGCTTGCTGAGATTTTCGACTTGTTGCGTTTCACAGGACTTAGCCCGCTTCTTCAGGAAGATAAGTAACAGTCAAGCTCTAAAATGAAACGTATACAGTTAATGGTTTCAATGTATGTACTATCGATTAGTCTTTAGCTCCAACTCAGAGCTCTCTACATACCTCAGAATAAGTAACATCAGCATAAACAGAGTCAAAACTTTATATCTCGTACGGCCTGCTGTTGCCACTTTCCTCCACCGATGTGGTAATCCAAGTGTGCCTCATCCATGAGTCATCACAATTTGACTTAAGTGTGTGTTGCAATTAGTTATCTATAACAAAAGCAATGTAATATACTAGTGAGCAAGTCATACCCTCTATGTATATATAGCTAGAAAAGGAAGGCGGGTGCTACATGGGGAGGGGGTTTACATCTTAAATCAGGTAAAAAGACCAAAAATGTTCCCAACTTCACCCCTGCTCCCCATAATGAGACAATGTAGTAAAAAGGGCTGACCAAGTTTGGTGGGTGTCTATGACCAATGATATATTTTATTGAATCTACAGTATATCTGTATCAAAATAGTTGTGTATAATCCCCCTTTTGCACTCCACCACCCACCCTAGGTAATAATACTAACAAGTCTACTCTAAGTAAAGATAAACAATTGTTTGTTTGCAGGCGGCCGGCTCTGTAATTTTAAGCGCATTTTTTTACTCTGCAAATGTAAGGGCAGTACAGTTTTATATAAGTAAATATTTGGCCAGACAATATTATGCTATGGTCAGTTTCTGGGTTCATTGCTGAGTTTATTCCTGAAGTGAAAGACCATGGATCGCACGGTGGTGTTGATGTGTGGATAACTAATACAGCCATCTACCCAGGATTTATTCTTAAGATATTCTGTGCAAGCAATGGCCTTGGCTGGGCTATAGCCACATGCCTGGTTTTGCTTGCCATCTGGCAAGTGAGTTTTTCTAAAGGTGGTGGTGCACTTCATGGAATGATTCACTGTGGTGTCAGTAATAGAAGAATCTATCTCACCATCTTTATCACTGAAGCATAATACATGTTCTTCAATCAATTATTTTTAATTATTTGGACTATTTAGCGCAGCTTCTTCTATCCATTCATATTTTGTGTATATCTCACATCAAGCTGCTGCTTTCTGGATTGTTTTTTACTGATACACTAGCGCGTGTTTCCCCTCTATATAGATAAAAAAAATCATCCCTGGTATATAGTAAAAGGTAAGGCATTCCATTAGGTGTCCCTTTTACCTTCAAATGTGGTTCCAATAGTCAAAAATAGATGCCTGCGAAGAATATGGTTTACGGGTGGAAAGTAAGCTTGTGGTTTGGAGAGTAGACCCAATCTACCTCCCCATCATCCTTCAATGTAAAAATGTAGCTCCTAGCCTTGAGGGATCCCTCTCAGCTATAAATAGGCAAGATGGGGAGGAAAGCAGGTGGAGAGAGACTAATTATCACCAATGAACTCCACCTGTGTGTGCCATCCCATCAGATAATCTCAAAGACCAAAAACCAGGCAAAGCATTTTTGTAAATCCAACAACACAGCTGACAATGTACAGTACTTAAAAAATGATGGGCACATCCTCTGGTAATGAGTTTATCCCCCCCCCCCCTTTCCTGGCCTGCCATGGCTGTTTGCTCGGATAAGGGTCTGGTATGGATTTTGGGGGGCCCCATGCCATTTTTTTTTACTTTTGGCATGGAATTCTGCTTAAAATCCATACCAGACAAAAAGGGCCTGGAATCGATCTTGGGGAGACCCCACGCTGTTTGTTTGTTTTTTTAATTTAGGGCGTGGATCTCCCCTTAATATCCATGTAAAATATACTGACTCACGGGGATAGGTATGTAATTGCCACTATCCCTGTAATAATATCCATACCAGACCCGAAGGGCCTGGTATGGACTGGGGGGGGGGGGAACCCATGCCATTTTTTCCATTTATTTTTATCTATATTGCCGGGATTCGGCAATACATTACAGCCGCAAGCAATTTTAAAGCGGAGGTTCCGCGGTCCATACCTTTTTTTTTTTTCTATGCATTCTATGCTACAACGTATGCATTTTAATTACTCACTTCTCCCGCGCTTCACTTCATCCCCTGTCCGTTTTGCGAATAAAAAACACTTTATAAATCTTTTCCTGTATTTCCCATTTTGCTTGTGGGCATCTTGAAGCCCACAAGCATATTCTTCCGGGTAGCGATGAATGCTTGTCTCCCGGCATTCATCGCTGGATCTCGCGCATGCGCAGTGTTGACGGCGGGCAGCGCCGTCAACACTACCTGCGTGCCCTTATTTAAAATGGCGGAATTAGATCCGCCCTCGTCACGTGACCGGGTAGACGAGTCACGTGACGATTAAATTATCGTGATATTTGAAAGGAAGGCGGTACTATATTATAATAGCCCAGCAAAGGACACGCCTACTCCCGCGGGAGGAAATCCCAGAAGTAGGAATAAAGAAATAAGAATAAAGAAAACTGCAGAGAAAAAAAAAAAAGGTTAGTCTTCTGTTTATATTCATGCTAAGAGGGACTGCTGAGAGTAAACTTAAAAATTTGGGTGAACCTCCGCTTTAAATGACATTTTTTCCTTTGGAATGTAATTTTGCTGCGGCACAGTAAAACACATGAGAAAGATGCGCCACTTTACAGGCAGACTAAGGGGACCCCCCCCCCAGGCATGACATTTAAAGGAATATTTATTTTTTTATTGTTTCACTTTAGGCATTATTAAAATCACTACTCCTAAAAAAAAAAGCAGTTTTAAAAACTTTTTTTTTTGCTTTGATACATGTCCCCTGGGGCAGTACCCGGGTCCCCAAACACTTTTTATGGCAATAACTTGCATATTAGCCTTTAAAATTAACACTTTTGGTTTTTCACATTCGTGTCCCATAGACTTTAACGATGTTCGCACTAATTTTATGTCTGTTCTCATGTTCTGGTGCAAACCAAACTGGGGGGTGTTCGGTTCATCCCTAGTTTAGACATTAATGGCAGTGTGTTGAGTTACTTTGAGGGGACAGAAAATGTACACTGTTATACAAGCTGTACACTCACTACTTTACATTGTAGCAAAGTCACATTTCTTCAGTGTTGTCACATGAAAAGATATAATAAAATATTTTCAAAAATGTGAGGGGTGTACTTACTTTTGTGAGCTACTGTATACATAGTGGGTATGACTTGCCCACTAGAATATTACAATGCTTTTGTTATAGATAACTAATTGCAACACCCACTTAAATCAAATTTTGATGACTCATTTATGAGGCACACTTCGATTACCACATCGGGGTAGGGAGGTGGCAACAGCTGGTTGTGTGAGAAATAAAATTTTTGACTCTGTTTATGCTGATGTTACTTATACCCAGGTATGAAGAGAGCTCTGATTTGGAGCTAAAGACTCTAATCTATAGTACATACATTGAAACCATTAACTGTATACGTTTCATTTTAGAGCTTGACTTTTACATATTTTCTTGAAGAAGCGGGCTAAGTCCTGTGAAACGCAACTGCGTTGGAAATCGCAGCAAGTGATTCATCACTCAATCTTGCAAGGGATGATGATTCAATTTATTACCGTGTAGTATACAGATATTTCTTTACATATGTGATTTTGTGTTATGTCCTCATTGTATGTCTTTTATGGTTTTAACAAGTTGTTATACAATAAATATTGATAATTTTTCGACAAAACGTATTGTTACCTTTAAAGTCCTGCTGGAGCATTGGCTCTGATTTGAAGAAGGGACTGTATGATTGGGGGGACCTTGTGATAGGGGAGAATGTGAAGAGGGCTCTATGATAAGGGACTCCGATGTGATGGGGGGAACTCTAACCTGATGGGCAGGCTCTGACATGATGGCGGGACCTCTGATGCAATGGGGGGTCCTCCGATGTGATGTAGGGCTTTTGATGTGAACTGAATTTCGTCAAGGCTGTTGTTTGCATCATTCTAGGCTCAGGTTCGTAATGAAGTAAGTGTGAACTTAGCTGCGCTAATACAGTGATAATGAAAACCCTGTATCATAAAAATTGAACATGTGATCCCATATCGTATTGTGAGACAAATATAACAAATGTTCAAATGAAAGTCTCTAATGGAATTAGTTAAAACCCAAGTGAAGAAATCCAAAACAAATGTGAAGATGGAGTTGCTTGAAGGGGAAAACAAAAGACTGCCCAATCAATCACCACAACACCAACGTGATCCACCAGCACATAGATGGCCTGCTTACCAGAAGCAGGCTAACCACAAGCCTGTAGGATGCTGGTATAGATCAGCCGCCTTCCACAACCAGGATGGTTAAGTAATCTGGGGGAACTCCAACACTCGAGGGGGTGCTCCTCCAATCAATTCCAAAAAGTATTTTCTCCGCCGAAAAGTCCCCGGTTTCCGTCCATGACGGGATGGAAATCGGGGTGTTTTCGGCGGAGAAAATACTTTTTGGACTTGATTTTAAGTTGCACCCCCTCGAGTGTTTTAAAGCTCATGTTCTGTTTGTTCAGGTTGTAAAGTTATTAAGTAAATATTTAAGGCTGGTTTTACACCTATGTGAATCGGATGCGGGTTTTCCACGCATTCAATTCACACACATTCTCCTGCTGTGCGAATTGAATGCGTGAAAATCCGCATCCGATTCGCACAGCAGGAGAATGTGACCGACTCTCACATATCTCCGGGCCGGCTGCAGAGTGCACAGCACAGAAACCTCAGGGGCATACCTAGAGCATTTGGCACCCGGGGCGGATCCTATATCTGGCACCCCCCCATCTGGCTCCCCCCCTTCACTGATCATGCCTGTATGCACTCAGCCCCCTCATACCTGTATGCACTCAGCCCCATCATACCTGTACGCACTCAGCCCCCTCATACCTGTATGCACTCAGCCCCCTCATACCTGTACGCACTCAGCCCACCCAGCTGTACGCACTTAGCCCCCTTACACCTGTAGACATTCAGCTGCCCCCCTCCCCTCACTCCTGTACATACTCAGCTGCCCCCACACACACATCTGTTAACACACACACAGCTCTGCCCCCCCTCTACACAAACAGCCTCCTCTCTTGTACTCACAGCCCCCACTTGTAAGGTGGTCGGTCTTCCTTGTCCCAGGTCTTTATTTCACATGTCCTTGTGAAAATAAATTACTAGCAGCACACGCAAGGGGTGCACATACATGAAGCAGCCAGAGGTGGCAGTATAGAGCCTGATGTGAGCTCAGTGACACTGAACAGACGCTGCACACTTGCATGAACACAGAGAGCCAGCACAGCTACAACACACTTCTGCACCTGCCACTGCCTTGTCCCAGCTCTGATAGCCGGCCTGACACCCCCCCAATGTGTGGCACACGGGGCGGACCGCCCCCCCTCCCCCCGTAGGTACGCCACTGTTCCACCTGTACTTAGGTTAGAACGTGTAACATGTTCCAGCAGCAGAAGCCATTCCCCCTCTCCCCTCCTCCCTAGTGACAGCACGCGGGCATCTTCTCTGGGTGCCCGCTGTCACTGTTTAAAAAAACATGGCTGGGCGGACTCATGTCATTCATTCACAGTCCTCTGTGAATGGTAAACTACAAGTCATGAATGCCTTTGTGGCTTCAATTAACTACCAAGGCACTGTTGAGCGCTCTGGTAGTTCATTCATTTTTCCTGTCAGTATGTATCTGCCCGGCTGTACGAGCAGACAGATACACTGAAAAGTGGAGTCCTGCATGGCACCTGCGATCATCAGGCTCCAAGAAAAAAAAATTAAGTGCCCATTTTTTACCTGCAAAAAAGATGAACTTACCCTTTAAGCTGTTATTAGCTATGCTAGTGTGGCATAGAGGGAAACCAACATTAACACAAAGACCTTCTATGCACATAATACCAGCACTGACAATTTGTCAGTAGTGAAATAACACCATTTTAACTATGGAGTTGATTTATAAAAATTTGCGTGGCTATTCTCCCAGTGAAAGCATGTATATTCATTATGTGGGAAAAGGGCACATATGGAATGTAAATAGGCTATACCCTGTGCAGTTAATCATTGATTTTAAATGTAAAATACTGCATTTGGCCACTAGATGGAACAAAGTAGCATATACTATAATACTTAGCACCATCTAGAGACCAGATGAGGTATATTCAATTTGGAATCAATGATTTACATTTGAACCCATATACAGTATAGCCTGTTTACATTTTTTTTGTTCCATTTGCACAGAGTGAATGCACTTCCACTGGACAAATGGCTATTTCTTTAACAATCAACCTCTTTGTGAATTATTACAGATTTTTGTGGAAATGGTTTTTATTTAGAGTAGCTAAAAATAGCTTTTAATGCTCACATAAAGCAGACAGATGCTCTCTTTCTTCCAATACATCATGAGAGATTAACGTGCTTAGAGATGGCTGTGTTCAACGAAACCTATGCTTTATTTTGAGTTTTCTTCTAGGCTTATCGGAAAATCCAGAGCCAAATGCCAAACCTAAAGAGCAAAGAGCAAGAACCCACAACAGCCAGATTTCCTTGTAATGCAAGCAGGTTACAGCACCTTTCTTGTGATTTACTGAAACATACTGCTTGATAAATAAGGCCCATTGTTTGGGCGCCAAAGCCCTTTACATACCAGATGACTCTTGCATTGTTTACACTGTCAAGATTACCATTTTCTCAATATAACTTGCACTTATGTGCCAATTATTGCTGAGTCTCATTATATTTCCATTCAAGCTAAGCCAATTGCTACAATTACTACCTATTTTGGGGTCCTCTGAGGATGATTTCTTGGAAGTGACCCAAACCTTTTGTTGTACCTCACAAACAACCAGCCTGATCTGCAGAAACAAGAGCTCGAAAACTGAGCAGAAGTCACTCATTCTGGCAGTGAGCTGGTCTCCTAAAAGCGCATTTCCTGTAAGCGCCACATGAGGGAGCAACAAGTTAAAGAGTGGGATGTAATGGCACTGCAATCAGAGACTATTTATATGTAAATGGACTTGCTGCATTGTAGCTCTGCTATACCCTTTTTATATATAGCATTCCTACAGTATGTGAGTCACAGCCATTATATGCAAAGTGCGCCTTTGCAGAATGCTGCATGTCAGAATCGCCAAATCAACTTCGCTTTTAGAAGTGATGCATCGCTGTAGTGCTGAACCTTGAGAATGTAATCACTGCTTGACAATGAGAGGTGTAAGCATTTAAAAAATATATATATGACATAAAAAGAGCAACACTTTATTTCCACTCTGAACTACATCAGAAAGAATGTTTTTATGCGGTCTATTCCTCCCTATATGAACTGACTGCTAAATACTGACTATGAGGATGTATACATAAAACACACACACATGCTTTATATATATATATATATATATATATAAAATTCTGCGTAACTACAATTTGTCTTTTAAAGGCAGAGCAACGTGTGTCATACTACAAGCAATTTGATGAGCAATATGAGTGCAATGTGATCATAAAGGGGTATATTTATAAAAGAGATTGTATAGCTGTACATCCGTTGAAACAACATATAAATTCATTCTGTGCAAATATTCTCAGGGTTCTCTGTAGATCTAATGTGTGAATGGGAAGAATAATGCATTATGGCCACTAGATGGCGCAAAGTATCAAATAAACATTGGAAGGAAATAAACATGCTCATTATCTCCATCTAGTGGCCATAATGTGTTTATTTCCCCATTCGCACATTCAGTCTGCAGAGAATATAGTCTTGGGAAAATAATGCATTAGGGCAACCAGATGAGGCTAATAGCTACAATTAGTGCTATCGAGTGGCCATAATGCTGTATTTTTCACATTTACACATTTGATGCATTACAGCCACTAGATGGAGCTGGTGCGCATACTCAGTGCCATCTAGTGGCCACCATAATTTTCCAAATTCACACATTCCATTTACAAAGAATAAAGCCTAAAAACATTTGGTTTTGCCATATTTGCACAGAAGAATTTACATGCAGTTTTAATGGATAAACAGCTATGCAGTTTTTCCCACTGCGTCTTTCAGGACAGCCACTTTAAGAGACCTTGGCTCCTCCCTTCCACTGGAAACACAGCGTCAGCCATTTTTAAAAAGTGACTTTTCCTGCCGGTCCTTCAGTAATTGGTGTTTCCTCCGGCGGGGAGACACTGCTAGGAACTGAGGCCAGATAACGGACACATTAGCCTCAGCCTCCCTGGCTAAGAGGGGCCTGGGGCTCCCGGCGACTGCTTACCGCTAATACTCTTGGCCACCCCATCTTCTCTAAGTGAGCGAGTGGAAGATTCGGAAGACTGCTATCACATCCACAGGGATGGCGCAGGGAGGCAGTCTATTCCCCTTGCACGCTGGTGTGGCCGCACTGGAACTCCCACAGGGTGTTTCCCTTTGACCCGTGGCTTCTGGTTCCGGCTGCGGACACTGATAGCGGGCCAGGCACAGGCTGGAGAGGATCCGGGATAGCTGTACAGGCAGCGTGAGGCTCCACAGGTGACCACCAAGCCGCTGCCATGTCTGAGGCAGAGACAGCACAGACAGCGCAAAGCAAAGCCAGCTCCAGCCACTCAAAGGTAAGGGAAGCCAGGGGAAGGTTACTCATTGTCTTTGTTTTCCCCCCACCGCCATAGTTCCTAGGGTAGGGGGGGCAGTCCCCTCTGGGAGGTCAGAGGAGGAGGGAGGCTCAGGTTCCTGAGGCTGGAGGGCCTGGAGTGTTTCCCTCGGTTAGTTTCCTAGGTGCAGGTTGGCGGGGGGAAACACGCTAATCAAGACTCAAATGTTGTTTTCTTTATGTCTTTCAGGGCAAAGCTATAGACAAATCTAAATCTGCCCATAGCTCTAAGAGAAAATGCCCCTCCCACAGGGCCATGTTAGGGGATTCCTGGACTATTGTGTTATGCAGAGGTTGCGTAGATGGTCTGGTTAAGAAGTGGGCATCAGAGCAGGAGAGCGATTTGGCGGCCTCTGTTAAGGAGCTTTCCTCCACATTCCAGTCGTTTTAAAATGCTCTTTGGGGGGGGGGGGGTTCAGGCCCCGCAGTCTTTGGCGACCCCTGCACCACCCACCACCACAGGTCGCAGCTTCCCTGGCAGCACAGCAGGGTTCAGCACCAGTTCTGCCGGGCACCCTTTCCCGTGATGAAGGGACTCCTGGGGTCTCCAGGGAGGAGAATGGGGAGGAACCAGACAGTACGGCCTCAGGCTCCCAGGCAAAATCTGAGGGGGAAGGTCAGGACGGGGAGTCCAGCAGACCATCTCGGTAAAAACATTCCCTAGAGGATGTAGAGGACCTCTTGGGGGGCATTTACACCACTCTAGGAATCCAGGTGGACAAAAATCTATTGACACTCCACAATCAAATGTATCAGGGCATGGAAGAACAGAAGAAGAGGGTTGTCCCAGTCCATGGGGTTCTAGTGGACAAAAAAGAATGGCTGTACCCAGAAAAGAAACCTTTCTTCTCCTGAGCACAGACGCGGAGGTTTATTTTCTTGGAAGATCCAGCGTCCGTGTGGAACAAGTGTCCAAAGCTGGACGCAACCTTTTCCGAAGTGTCCAGGCACACAGATCTGGCATTTGAGGATATGGGCGCCTTAGCAGATACTATGGATAAAAGGATGAATTCCCTTTTAAAGAAAACGTGGGAATCATCAGTAGTGGCCTGGAACTTAGAATACTGGCTTACCCAGATGTAGGCGCACATTGAGGCGAGGACCTCCAAGGAGACAACCTTGTCATCCTTACATATGCTGGTGTGCAGTGTGGCCTACATAGCGGACACATCTGCGTAATCCGTATGGATGTACACCAGATCCTCGGCCTTAGCCAACTCGGCCAGAAGGGCTTTGTGGCTCAAGACTTGGCAGGGCAATAGCGCCTCCAAGGTCAAGCTATGTGGCATTCCACTAATGGGGGATTTGCTCTTTGGGCCTGGGCTGGAAGCTGTGCTAGACCGCACAGCAGATAAAAAGAAGTCCTTCCCAGTCAAGCGAAGGGGTTCCGCGCTCAAAAGCGCAGGGGAGTCCCTAAACCCGAGGGTGAGAAAAAACCCTGGGGACAGAGAGGCAAAGGGGGCAAAAAACTCAATGACGGTCCAAACACAGTGGGAGGAATTCTGGGGCGATCTCCTCCACTCAATTCATCCTAGGAATTGTAAGGAGGGGATACCGCCTAGAGTTCTCAAGATCTCCCCCACGAAGACTCCTGGTCACCGAACTCCCTAGATGTGTGGAGAAGACCGATGCCCTGCTGGGCTCTCTAAGGGAGTTGGAAGACCAGAACGTGGTACGCCAGGTACCAGCGGGGGAAGTAGGAGGGGGTTTCTATTCGCACATCTTTGTAGTACGCAAGTCCTCGGGAAAGTACAGACTTATCCTAAACTTAAAACCCCTGAACCAGTCAGTAACGTACAAAAGATTCCGCATGGAGTCGATCTTCTCGGTCAGGGCACGACTACCTCAAAATTGTTACATGGCATGGATAGACCTCAGAAATGCCTATCTCCATATCCCTATTGCAGAGGCCTTTCATAAGTTTCTGCGTCTGGCGGTAAGGCTCTTCCATTATGGGTATATAGCGATACCCCCAGCTAAGAGGGCTGCTGGTATATTTTGGGTCCTGTAGTGCACCGCTGTCAACCCCTGGCAATCGGCTCTACCCTCCCTTGGCACAGTTAGTAAGGGATGATAGGATTGTGTGGCCTACAACTCACGGTGACACAATCCTATGACAAGAACACACAGCAATAAGTTAAAACTATATTTAACCGGCACTTCTGAGTAAATGACACCAACACCAGTATACTTGACCCTTAAGTATTTACTCAAATTTGTGGGTAAGCAAAAGAACAACAGTGTACATGTCATGTGCAGAGCCCAGCAATAAAACAGTATTTAAATGAGCAGACAAGTACACAGCATATTTGTAACCCACACTGTCCCCGCTGCAGCTATTCTCCCTCGTGGACAAGATGGCGCCCCGCAATGTCTACGCTACCCAGTCAGGCCTGACTGAACCAAGTGAAAGTCTTGCAGGGAAATCTTCGCTAGCAAACAGTGGTGCACTTTGAAGAATAAAACTGTAATCCACAAGGGTAACAGGAACACTGTATCTGTCTCTGAGCAGGTGCTCTCTCACCCAACCGGACCAGTCTGCATCCGTTTCTTCCGCTGCTGTGTCTAGGTACACAGGTCTCTCGACATCCGAGTCTTCGGTCCTCCTGGCAATGATGCAGCAACAACGGAGAGACGTCCCTCAGGTTCCTCGATGAGAGCGGAAGGCTCCTTGGAAAAGGCCCCAGGCTTCGGGCCTAACGTCACAGCAAACTCAGACAGGAGTTCCACTTGCTGGGTGGGCGGTGTCAAAAGAGAAAGATTTCCGCTCCGCCTTCTCTTATAAAGTCCACCCCAGCAGTCCCTGCGCGGGGCAATGCACCCTGGGTGTCTCAATGTCTACTGGGTAATGTAGTTTCTGTGGGATTGAAGAGAAATACCCCGCTACAGGTATGATCGGACAACTCCTCGGTAGTCACATATATAAACAAGCAGGGCTGAACAAGGAGCGACGCCCTTCTGTCCTTGGCAACAATGATCCTGTCCTGGGCAGAAGACAAGGCACTGTCCCTCTCTGCGGTTCATTTAAAAAAGGAAAATAATGCAGTGGCGGACTTCCTCAGTAGGAGAGCGCTGAGGGAGAGCAAGTGGGTCCTAAACCGTGAGGTCTTCTATCTTATAGCCATGAGATGGGGGGCCTCGGTTGTGGACCTTTTTGCATTGAAGGAAAATGCAAAAGCACCTAGTTACTTCTCTCTAAACAGGTGGGAAGGCACCCTCAGAGTAGATGCCCTGACGCAAAGTTAGCGCTTCCCAATGTGCTATGCCTCCCCCCCCAGCCAGCCTTACTGACGGTGGTTCTGAGAAAATTTCAGGCGGAAAATACTTCCCTAATCCTGGTTGCCCCTCACTGACCCAAAAGGTCATGGTTCTCTGTTCTGAGCCAACTAGTGGGAGAACCCCCGTGGCTGTTGCCAGTCCAGGAGGACCTTCTATCACAGGGTATGGTATTCTGTCCCCAGGTGGAGCGCTGGAACCTCTCTCCCTGGCTACTGAGGAGGACTTGCTAAAATCTAAAGAGTTTTCAGATAGGCTGGTGTCCACTCTGCTTAGTAGCAGAAAGAAGGAGACACGCCTGATATACCGGAAAGTCTGGAGACGCATTAATGACTTGTGTTCAGGAAGCTCCTGGGAGGTTATAGTCCTATCACAATCCTGGAGTTTTTGCAATGCGAGGCGGATAAAGGGTTAGCCCTAAGCACGCTGAGAAGTCAGGTATCGGCATTTTTGGAAAAAACGCTAGCCTCCAATCGTTGGGTGATTAGGTTTTTCAAGGCACTGGGGAGGCAGAGGGACCAGTTTTCCCCAAATGGGACCTAGCCCTAGTTTTGTAGGCCCTCGTGGGGGCCCTCTTCAAACCCTTAGAAGAGTGTGCGTTAAAACTACTGACGCTTAAAACTGTTTTTTTTTGGTGGCTTTGTCTATTAGACCCCCCTTTTTTGATTTCCCGGACCATGTAGTTTTTAAAACGGATCGGGCGTTCTTGCCGAAAGTGGCTTCAAAGTTCCACAGAAGCCAAGAGACAGCTTTGCCCACCGTTTCTGCTAGCCCTTCAGGTGAAAGAGAATTTAAGTTTCATACAGTATGTTGGATGTCAGGAGATGCTTACTTCAATACTTAAAATAAACAAGGAATCTGTCTTCTTAATGGATTTTGTTTCTTCTATTTTCTGGAGCAAGGAAGGAATATAGGGCCTCCAGACGCACTATAGCAAGGTGGCTTAGGTTAGCCATTGGCCAGGCTTACACCTTAGCAGGGAAGGAAGTTCCCATGGGTATCAAGGCACATCCCACAAGAGCTATGGTGGCTTTGCAGAAGGAGAGGGCTGGAGCAACGCTAGAGCAAATTTGTAGAAGTCCAGTTTCACCACCTTCGTAAAGCTTTACAGGGTAGACCTGGTGTCGGCAAAAGAGCAGGTCTTTGGTCAAAAGCTCTTGCAGGCCGTAGTCCATCCCTGAATGGTAATTGCTGGCTTATCCTCTCATAGTGGCTGCCCTAAAAGACACAGTTGGAAAACGAAAGTTATGCTTACCGGTAACGTCTTTTCCGGGAGTCTTTCAGGACCGCACCGGTTACTTACCCGAATTCATAAGTTCCTGAGGGGGGCCTCAACACAGGAACTGCAGACCTAGTTTATTGTGTGCTATTGATGTGTTCTTGTGTCTCCCCAGCTGGCCGAAGGTGCTCTTAGAAAACTGAAGGATTGGCAGGGGAAGTCACTTTTTAAAAATGCAGTGTTTTCTGTGGAAGGGAGGAGCCAAGGTCTCTCAAAGTGGCTGTCCTGAATGACTCCTGGAAAAGACGTTACCAGTAAGCGTAACTTTCGTTTCTTTAAAACGCTCCCTAACTGAAGCTCATATCATGTCACTAGGGATGAGCCGAACACCCCCCTGTTTGGTTCGCACCAGAACCTGCGAACGGACCGAAAGTTTGTGCGAACTTTAGAACCCTATTAAATACAATGGATGCGAACGTTCGAAATCAAAAGTGCTAATTATAAAGGCTAATATGCAAGTTATTGTCCTAAAATGGGTTTGGGGACCCGGGTCCTGCCCCAGGGGACATGAATCAATGCAAAAATATGTTTTAAAAATGGAAGTTTTTTCGGGAGCAGTGATTTTAATGATGCATAAAGTGAAAAAAAAAAAGTGAAATATTCCTTTAAATATTATACCTGGGGGATGTCTAAAGTATGCCTGTGAAGTGGCATGTGTTTCCCGTGTTTAGAACTGCCCCTGCACAAAATGACATTTCTAAAGGAAAAAAAGTCATTTAAAACTGCTTGCGGCTTTAATGTAATGTTTGGTCTCGGCAATATGGATGAAAATCATTGAGAAAAATGGCATGGGTACCCCCACACCCCAGTCCACTACCAGCCCATTTGGATCTTGTATGGATATTAAGGGGAACCCCGCACCCAAAATAAAAAAGGCCCTATATACTCTGAACAGCAGTATACAGGCAGTATATTAGAATCTTTTTGGAGAACATAGGGAAGGGTTATCGCCCCTGTAACATTTGTTTTGCTGTCTGTGCACCTGTTCAGAACATTTCACCTCACTTTCCGTCCCAATGACAAATGTTTTTGGAAAATTTGGGGGTTTTATTGAAACAAGGATCAGTCATAAAGCATCAGTAGAGAGGAGACACCTTTTTCCCATATTAACTCTTACAGGAGAGAATTTCCCTTCCTAGGGGTAGATTTCCTCTCACTTCCTGTAGTCTCTTTCAGTTTGCAAGTAGGAGTCGTTTGTAAGTTGGATGTTTGAAAGTAGGGGCCTGCCATATATACTCTGCAGAAATTTGCCCCTTAGGTGTTGGTGTTGCCACAACACTGTAAGCCCACACAGTTACTCTTGGTGGGCGCTGGAACGCCCTGCTGTGAACTATTATATCAGGAATTGTAATTACATGCCATTGTTGAACAGTGGTAGGAAAAATTGGGCCTTTGGTGGTGGTGCTTGTGCCACAACACTGTAAGCCCTCACAGTTACTCTTAGTGGGCGCAGGAATGGGCCCAGCTGTGAAATATTAGATCAAGAATTGTAATTACACGCCCCTGTTGAACAGGGGCAGAAAAATTGGGCCTTTGGTGGTGGTGTTGCCACAACACTGTAAGCCCTCACAGTTACTCTTGGTGAGCGCAGGAATGGGCCCTGCTGTGAATTATTAGATCTGGTGCTGGTGCTGGTGCCACAACACTGCAACCCCTCACAGATACTCTAGTTGGAGCGCAGCAATGAGCTCTGTTGCAAAGTATTAGATCAAGAATTGTAATTACATGCCCCTGTTAAACAGGGGCAGAAAAATTGGGCCTTATGCACTGGTGCTGGTGCCACAACACTGCAACCCCTTACAGATACTGTACTTGGAGCCCAGCAATGAGCCCTGCTGAAAAGCATTGCATCAAAAATTGTAAATACATGCTCCTGTTAAACAGGGGCTGAAAAATTGGGCCTTAGCCACTGGTGGCGGTGCCCAGAACCAAAATGTTCTTTCAAGCTATCAGCATGATTATTGAGGAGGAAGAGAATAGTCACTCTGCATCAGCATAGGCAGTCTTGAAGGGATCTGACATTTAAAAGAAAATTATTCTGTTACATAAGCATCAGGTGCTTGGTAGCTGGTGGTGATCCAAGACTGATTCATTTTTATGAAGGTCAGTCGATCGACCGAGTCGGTTGACAGGCGCACCCTGTGATCGGTTACAAAGCCTCCAGCAGCACTGAATGTGCGTTCCGAAAGAACGCTGGATGCAGGACAGGCCAGTATCTCAATTGCATACTGTGCAAGCTCTGGCCAGTGATCCATCCTCAAGACCCAGTAACCCAGAGGATTTTCGGTGGGAAAGGTGTCCAAGTCTGATCTTGCCCCTAAGTATTCCTGCACCATGTAAACCAGGCGCTGGCGATGGTTGCTGGAACTGATCATACCTTGGGGCTGCGGACTAAAAAATTGTCTGAAGGCATCGGTCAGACGGCCACCTTCTCCACCACTCCTTCTTTGACTGACCGAAGCCTCAGCAACACGTTGTCCAGGACCAGAAATTTGTAATATCCCAGTCTCTGGGAACGTGTTGCACAGACCTTTCTGCAAGGCCTCCCGAAGATGCCTCATCCTCTGTGACGGCAAGATAAGGTCCGCAACCTTACCCTTGTAACGTGGATCAAGGAGGGTTGCCAGCCAGTAATGATCCCTCTAATTGATCGCACGAATACAAGGATCCTTCCGCAGGCTTTGCAGGATCAGGGAGGCCATGCAGCGTAGGTTTGCTGAGGCATTCGGTGCGGAGTCCTCTGGATCACTGAGGACGACATGATCCGCAGCCACCTCCTCCCAGGCATGTACAAGTCCATGGGTGTCTTGGGACTGTAATTGATCCCTTGAAGACTGCTGCTGATTCTGAGTGCTAGTCTCCACCTCCATGCTGACACAATCCTCCTCCTCCTCCTCCTCCTCTTCCTGTGTGATAGCCGAGCCAGCAGGAACACTGTCTGGATAAAGGGGGCCTTGAGAGGTAAGGAAGTCCTCCTCTTCCTGCCTCTGTTCTGCCTCAAGTGCCCTGTCCATTATTCCACGCAGCGTGTGCTCCAACAGGTGGACAACAGGGACAGTGTCACTGATCCATGCACTGTCACTGCTCACCATCCTCGTGGCCTCCTCAAATGGTGCCAGGACAGTGCATGCATCCCTGATCATGGCCCACTGGCCTGCCCCTGCAGAGCTGACAGAATCTCTGCCCCAGTGTGGCTCCTGTCCCCCAAGCACACCAGCTCAAGCATCGCATGGCATCTTTTTGCCTGCGTACTGGCGTAGCCTCTTGAACGCCTACGGAGCACCGCTGGTTCCGAGGACAAATCAGCACAGAAAGAGGCCATGGAGGAAGAAGAGGAGGGGGTGGAGGAGAGAGGTGTGTCAGAATCCCCAGTAGTAACATTTTGGAGGCGGAACAACCTCCAACACTACTGCACCTTGTCCTGCATCCTTCCCAGCTGCCAGCAGAGTCAGCCAATGCGCCGTGAAAGATAGGTAATGTCCCTGTCCATGCCTGCTGGACCATGAGTCAGCGGTAATATGCACCTTACTGCTGACCGCTCTGTCCAGCGAGGCCAAGACATTGCCTTTCACGTGCCAGTAGAGAGCCGGAATCGCCTTCCGTGAGAAAAAGTGGCGTTTGGGAACCTGTACAAATAAAATAGTGCAGCGCTAAATAACTTAGTAATTTCTAAACAAGTCCAAAAAGAATCAAGAAAAAAATTGTCCCAAAATTCAGTATGAACAATAACAAATGAAAGGAAAAAAGTTGCTAGATGTAGAAAATCCTCAAAAGTGATCAGAGTGCTTGAAAACAATATATCAATAGTGCTTCAATACATGTGTTCCCGTCACCAACTTCACAGGCCGCTCACCTCAAAGATTGGGTCTCTGAGCTAACAGAAGACCAAGATAAACATTCCCCTTGGAGGGGTATAATTATAGATGAATCCTGTCTTCAGATGATCATTAACAAATGGCGATGCTCCTCCAAACATTAATTCTCAGCAGTATTCATGTAAGACATAAAGACAACCATAGTGCTCTCTGTTTCATTTAAAAACGATCACATTTATTTAAAAAAATCTCACTTACATAAAAAGCACTGAGCCCAGTGCTAGGAACATGAGCCTCCTGTTTTATAGACACAGCGTCTTTCGGTTGCAAGCTTCTGGGTATTGCTGGATGGAATGTCACATAATGGTCCCCTCCGCACGCGTATCGTTCCTCAGGGTGGAACTTCCTCAGCGTATTATGGGGACCCTGTATGGACAATCCTTTAAATACCCTTTCCTTCCATCTGTTATAAGCCACACCCCCAGTGGTCACATGATCACAATGATAAATAAATGTGATCGTTTTTAAATGAAACAGAGAGCACTATGGTTGTCTTTATGTCTTACATGAATACTGCTGAGAATTAATGTTTGGAGGAGCATCGCCATTTGTTAATGATCATCTGAAGACAGGATTCATCTATAATTATACCCCTCCAAGGGGAATGTTTATCTTGGTCTTCTGTTAGCTCAGAGACCCAATCTTTGAGGTGAGCGGCCTGTGAAGTTGGTGACGGGAACACATGTATTGAAGCACTATTGATATATTGTTTTCAAGCACTCTGATCACTTTTGAGGATTTTCTACATCTAGCAACTTTTTTCCTTTCATTTGTTATTGTTCATACTGAATTTTGGGACAATTTTTTTCTTGATTCTTTTTGGACTTGTTTAGAAATTACTAAGTTATTTAGCGCTGCACTATTTTATTTGTACATGTTATTTGCAAGGAGTGTGATATATTGACCTTGAGTGCACAGCGGCTTTAGGGAACCTCTTCTGGGGTTCCATATTTTCACAGTTTTTTTCTTTTGCGCTGACTAAACCCACCATTTTTTCAGTGGCGTTTGGGAACCTGCCACTGAGGAACCGCACATTCCACAAACTCACGGAAGGGGGCAGAGTCTACCAACTGAAAAGGCAGCAGTTGAAGTGCTAGCAATTTAGCCAAGCTAGCATTCAACCGCTGGGCATGTGGATGGCTGGGAGCGAACTTCTTTCGGCGGTGCAGCAGCTGGGGCAGGGAAATTTGCCTCGTACAATCGGACGTCGGTGTACGGATAGCAGATTGCCCGCAAGTACTTGGCTGTGACACACCTAATTCTACACCTTCATTCCTCTCAGTGCAGGTTTCAGAGAGGACTGAAGGTATCGTGGGGTTGGAGATCCCAGCTGATGAGGAGCAAGGAGAGGTCCGCCTTGTTCTTTGGTGTGGGTCTTTTAGGTGTGCTTGCCAATGGACTGCATGACAGGTCGACATATGTCTGGTCAAGCACGTGGTACCCAAGCGGCTGATGTTTTGGCCACGCGAGATACGCTTTAGACATATGTTGCAAATGGCAACGGTGCGATCTGCTGCACACGTCTGAAAAAAGGCCCACACCAAAGAACTTTTTGAATAACGCCTAGAGACAGCAGCACCCTGCACATGCGGAGCTCTGCAGTGTGATGTAGTTGGTGTGCTGCCCTTAAGCTGGCCCCTGGAGGGCATCCTTCCTTGTTGGAGATGTGCCTCCTCCTCCTCCTCTCTTCTATCAGGCACCCACGTGGAGTCAGTGACCTCATCATCCCCTCCCTCCTCATCATTGGAGCCAATCTGGCAGTATGCTGCAGCTGGGGGAACATGACTGCCAGATAGCTGACCTTGTTGGGCACCCCCTCTCTCTGGGCTCACGTTACTACCCCCTCTCTCTGAGCTCACGTTACTGCCTTCCTCCAGCTGGGTTCCATCATCGGAGCCTTCAAAACGCTTGGCATCCTCTTGGAGCATGTACCCAACACTGTGCTCAAACAGTTCGGGGGACTCCTCAGGAGGACATGGTGGGGCTAGGGAAGGAGTGACTGATGCCATTGAGCCGAGGGAAGAGGCCGTTTGGCAGCTGCTTCGCCAGACAAAGTACCCTGAGCCTGGGTGAGAGAGGATGTGGAGGGGGAGGAGGAGGACGGCTTGGTCATCCACTCTACCAAGTCTTGGGCATGTTGCGGCTCAACATGGCCAGCTGCCAAAAAGAAGGACAAGCGTGTCCCGCTGCCACGTGCTGATGAGGATGCACCGTGTCCACAACCAGCAGCACTGTTGCCTCTAGATACAGAGCCTGCTTGCCCTCTTTTATTGCCTTGTGACTGTCTGCCTCTCATTGTTTGCCTTCCAGACATACTAATGGCCTGCTGTGGTGTTAGTATGGGAAAAGCAGCAATTGTTTTCAGTTAATTTTAGGTGAAAACTGTGCAGAGGACACAGTGCACTGAAAATACTTGCAGCTCTCTGCTTGTGGTTTTATTATGAGAACACCACTATAATAGTCACTAACTGAATTAAGGTGAGCTTTAGGTGAATGCTATGCACTGACTGTCTGCAGCTTGCACAATCACCGGCCTGCCTGTCACAGTATAGAGAATAACTGTATTCAGGTGAGCTTGAGGTGAACGCTATGCAAAGCACACAGTAGTACACTAAGTGAAACACTGACTGTCTGCAGCTAGCACAATCACCGGCCTGCCTGTCACAGTATAGAGAATAACTGTATTCAGGTGAGTTTTAGGTGAACGCTATGCAAAGCACACAGTAGTACACTAAGTGAAACACTGACTGTCTGCATCTAGCACAATCACTGGCCTGCCTGTCACAGTATAGAGCAGTATTTCTCAACTCCAGTCCTCAAGGCGGCCCAACAGGTCATGTTTTCAGGCTTTCCATTAATTTGCCCAGGTGATTTAATCAGTTTCACTGCCTTAGTAATTACCACAGCTGTTTCATCTGAGGGAAATCCTTAAAACATGACCTGTTGGTGCGCCTTGAGGACTAGAGTTGAGAAACACTGGTATAGAGAATAACTGTATTCAGGTGAGCTTTAGGTGAAGGCTATGCAAAGCACACAGTAGTACACTAAGTGAAACACTGACTGTCTTCAGCTAGCACAATTACCTGCCTGCCTGTCACAGTATAGAGACTAACAGGAACGGATCTAGCTAAACTCAATACAGTGTATAAATATATATATACAACACCTAGGATGCATATATATCCTTAACACACTGTAACAGCAGCTAACTGACTCACCTGCCTGCTCTATCTAACTCAATATAAATGACATTGTCTCTCTCTCTGTAACTCTCTCTTTCACAAACGCCAACACACTACACAAGGCCGACTTCCATGCAGCCTTATATAGTGTAGGGCGTGGACCTACTCCAATTACGGCTCTCTGTACAGACGGTGCTGTGATTGGCCAAGCATGCGGGTCATAGTGCATGCTTGGCCAATCATCAGCCAGCAATGCACTGCGATGCTGCAGTGAATTATGGGCCGTGACGTGCCACTCGAATTTGGCGCGAACAGCCGATAATGTTCGATTTTCGTTGAACGTTCGAACAACCGATGTTCTAGTCGAACATGGGTTCGACTCGAACACGAAGCTCATCCCTACATGTCACACGATGACTGACCAGATATTTGCATGGAAAGAAAGGAGTACAGGTGTTCCTAATAAATTGCTCTGTAAGTGTTTGTGTGCACATACTGTATGTATGTGTGTGTGTATGTGTACAGTTGCAAAAAAAAGTATGTGAACCCTTTTGGAGTGATATGGATTTCTGCACAAATTGGTCATAAAATGTGATCTTCATCTAAGTCACAACAATAGACAATCACAGTCTGCTTAAACTAATAACACAAAAATAATTAAATGTTACCATGTTTTTATTGACAACAACAAGGCCTGGGGAATGCCCAGGGAAAAACCAAGCCTACTTACCGACCAGCTCGCTGACAACCAAATAACCTGTCTAACAGTATGCGTTAAAAACAGGGGTTTGTCCGCACACATTTGCAAACGCATGCGTGAGCCACAGAGCCACGCCAAGGCCCCCTGGAATCTGTGGTCCTACACTAACTATGAGTGTCCCCACAATGGAGGCACATGCATTCTGATGGTTAGATGAGGGCAGGTGGACTGAAGGGGAGCCACCTCTCCTTAAATGTACAGGAGCACACCAAACACCCAGCATGTAGCACAATGGCTGCAAAGGTGTTGGTATGCTGCTGCACCAATACAAGCACCATAGGTGAAAACAAAAACATGTCCACCGCCCCCATCTATAGCTGGCTATCGCAGTAAGTAGCATTGGAAGGCTAAAACAGGCAACAACAAGGCCTGGGGAATGCTCAGGGAAAAACCAAGCCTACTTACCGACCAGCTGGCTGACAACCAAATAACCTGTCTAACAGTATGCGTTAAAAACAGGGGTTTGTCCGCACGCATTTGCAAATGCATGCATGAGCCACAGAGCCACGCCAAGGCCCCCTGGATTCTGTGGTCCTACACTAACTATGAGTGTCCCCACAATGGAGGCACATGCATTCTGATGGTTAGATGAGGGCAGGTGGACTGAAGGGGAGCCACCCCTCCTTAAAGGTACATGAGCACACCAAACACCCAGCATGTAGCACAATGGCTGTAAAGGTGTTGGTATGCTGCTGGACCAATACAAGCACCATAGGTGAAAACAAAAACATGTCCACCGCCCCCATCTATAGCTGGCTATCGCAGTAAGTAGCATTGGAAGGCTAAAACAGGCAACAACAAGGCCTGGGGAATGCTCAGGGAAAAACCAAGCCTACTTACCGACCAGCTGGCTGACAACCAAATAACCTGTCTAACAGTATGCGTTAAAAACAGGGGTTTGTCCGCACGCTTTTGCAAATGCATGCGTGAGCCACAGAGCCACGCCAAGGCCCCCTGGATTCTGTGGTCCTACACTAACTATGAGTGTCCCCACAATGGAGGCACATGCATTCTGATGGTTAGATGAGGGCAGGTGGACTGAAGGGGAGCCACCCCTCCTTAAAGGTACATGAGCACACCAAACACCCAGCATGTAGCACAATGGCTGTAAAGGTGTTGGTATGCTGCTGGACCAATACAAGCACCATAGGTGAAAACAAAAACATGTCCACCGCCCCCATCTATAGCTGGCTATCGCAGTAAGTAGCATTGGAAGGCTAAAACAGGCAACAACAAGGCCTGGGGAATGCTCAGGGAAAAACCAAGCCTACTTACCGACCAGCTGGCTGACAACCAAATAACCTGTCTAACAGTATGCGTTAAAAACAGGGGTTTGTCCGCACGCATTTGCAAATGCATGCGTGAGCCACAGAGCCACGCCAAGGCCCCCTGGAATCTGTGGTCCTACACTAACTATGAGTGTCCCCACAATGGAGGCACATGCATTCTGATGGATAGATGAGGGCAGGTGGACTGCAAAAAGATTTCAAGCAGAAAAAAACTTCCATGATTCAAAAGGATAGTTCAAGTCTGTCAGAGAGCGATCTCCCAATATGAAAATACACTTTCTTTAATTTCACGGCCCCCATCCGAAAGTACTTGGTCATCATCTACAAAAAGACGCATTGAGATTCTAAAATGATCAGAAGCATTACAAAAATAAATACAGGTCATAGTCCATGTTCATCTCTGGTAAGATCTGAATATAGACCCAAAGAACGGGAGGTGAAAGCGACTTTTCTGGAAAAAAAAGGAAGGGGTGTTTTCCCTGCCTGAATTGCATTCAGTGCAACCTTATGCTAAAGGGTGATCATTTTATCAATCCTAGCAATGGGGATAGGATCGCTATTAAAAATTTGATGAAAGTGTATTTTCATATTGGGAGATCGCTCTCTGACAGACATGAACTATACTTTTGAATCATGGAAGTTTTTTTCTGCTTGAAATCTTTTTGCATTGTCTCTTTAAATAATATTTTGTTTCCGTATATTTTTTGTGCAACTTTTTGGCAGCATTGAACCTCTTGATGGTAAATCTCCAGGAATGTATTTTTCTATGACTACCGACATACTGTATTGACGTATTATGCATGATATGTGGTTTAGTGTGGGCTAGCATTTTTGTTTTTAAACCTGCACAGGGCTAATCAAGTTTCAGTCATCTAAACAGATCGCTCCTCGATCAGGTGAGATGGGACTCACCTGTGGGGTTACACCCACAGGTGTTAGGATAAAGTGACGTTCTTTCTGAATTTTACCACAGAAGACCGTGGACCCAACATTAGGAACAACATTGTTCCTCTCAATCCTACTCTCACTGTAGGAGAGTCTGATCTATCTATCAACATACCCAATGGTTGCACACCACCAGCACCCATGGAACATACAGACCAGAAATCTCCTTGTTCCGATGTCCCTGCTCCTACTACTGTAACTGACAACCTACCTTCCCCTTCGGGGACCCCCACACCATCATCATCTTTTTTAGTACCAAGTCCTCCTCCGGCCCTAGCCTCAAGGAAAAGAAAACTCATAGGAGAGGCTGCAGAGGAGGACGAAGAAAACGATCACCATCAAAAAATTCAGAAATACCAAAAACTATAAAAATCTTTAATCTTTCTTCACATATTCTATCTACTGCTGACACCTCTCTTCTCAGTCAAGGTCTTAATTTTGCTCCCATAAACCATCCTAATCCCTTTATCCTTTTTAAAGACCTCAATCGTTACATACGGAATCTCACCCTTAAGAGGTATTACCACATCAAAGAAGAGAAAGATAGGAATCAAACCCCTCATAATCCTACTATGAGTCCCCCCATTCCATCCACTTCTGACTCTTCTTTATCCTTTATTGAGTCTTTCGATCTCAACATCCACAGTCTTGATGAAGAGGACTTTATAAGATTCTGTACCCAACATCATGTTACATCCCCTCCGATAATCCATTCGTCACTTAGGCCCAAATCGATCTTTTTTCCTACGCACTCTAAAGGGCCATATCTCGAGTGTTTTTACAGAGTGGTCTATGCAGACCTAGTCAAGCTGTGCAACTCCAACCCCACATCGAAACATAATAACCTTTCACCATCCGAAATCAAAGCCCTAGATCTACTTATACATGCCGACAATATCATAATCAAATCAGCCGATAAAGGAGGGGGCATTGTACTCCTTGACAAAACAGACTATTTTAAAGAAGCTCATAGACTCCTTTCTGACGAAGCTACCTACACAAAACTCAAAAAAGACCCAACGACTGACTTTGCCAGAGAAGCCGACTCCCTGATTTCTGATGCACTCCTGGATGGCATCATCGCTAAAACAGAATGTTTCTTTTTTCGGAAACACTTTTACCAGATACCTTACTTTTACTACTTACCCAAAATGCATAAAGATCTATTACACCCCCCAGGGAGACCAATCGTAGCAGCCATGGATAGCGTCACCACCGGATTCAGCCTTTACATTGACCAATTTTTGCAACCCATTGTACTCCAACTAGAATCTTATATACGTGATAGTACACACCTATTGGAACGTCTATCCCCTTATAGGTGGGAACCAACATACGTCTGGCTGTCCTTAGATGTCTGTTCGCTTTACACTTCCATCCCGCATAGCTTTGGGCTAATGGCATTAGAGCAATTTTTGCTCATGGACCCATTGATCAATTCACGCCAGGCAGACTTTATCATTCAGGCACAAAATTCTGCCTTACCCACAATTATTTTACTTTCGATGGAGATTTTTTCCAGCAAGTACTGTACAAGGCACAGCAATGGGGGCCAACTTTGCCCCCGCTTACGCAAACCTCGCCATGGGTTTTTGGGAGGTCAATCACATTCACAAAAACAACCCCTATGCAGCCAACATTATTTTCTTTGGACGTTACATCGATGATTTGATCATCATTTGGGATGGTGCCCCCGACCTCATCCCTCTTTTTGTCAAACACTGCAATAATAACAGCTATGGGCTGTCCTTTACATCCGTCTCCCACCCCTCTTCCATGGCCTTCCTGGATCTAGAACTTGGACATGACGAACATACCATCTGTGCTAAAAATTACACGAAACCCACGGCAGGAAACTCCTATTTGCACTTCAAGAGCTGCCATCTACCAAAATGGATAAACAACATCCCCAATGGTCAATTTTGTTGACTAAGACAAAACTGCACTAAGGATTCGGACTATGTCGAACTCAGTAAAAATCTTAAAAGAAAATTTACGGAGAAACAGTATCCCATCGGATTAATCGATGAAGCTTATAACTTTTATCGTCATGGAAAGCCGCCCAAATCTGATACATCTATGAAAGATTGTTCAACCAGATTCATAACCACTTTCCACCATAAGCACAAAAATATAGAAAGAATCCTTTCCAAACATTGGGACATACTATTACAGGACCCTCACTTAAAATCTGTACTCCCGGCACAACCCAGAGTTACTTATCGGAGGGCCCCAAACGTCAAAAACAAGATTGCGCCCAGCAAACCCAAAACTATTCCCCACCCACCCCCCGCTCTTACCCTTATACCTATAGTGGGTATGTATCAGTGCCGGAAGCCTCTATGCAAGACATGCAAATTCATTAAGTATGGTCAAAAATCATTCAGCACTAAAAGCAAGACATACCCACTAAAAGAGTTTTATAACTGTTCTTCCGACTTTGTGGTATATGGTCTGAGTTGCCCGTGTGGCCTAATGTATGTAGGCCGCACCATACGACCTCTGAGACAAAGATTCAGAGAACATAGGAGATACATAGAGGGCGGTACTGACCCTCATAGTGTACCAAGACATTTCACCACTGCACACCAAAAACTACCTCAGGGCTTCATTGGACAAATTGATAGATCCTTTCCAGCAGCTGAAAGATTTATTAAACTTTGTGCCAGAGAGACTTACTGGATCTACACCCTAGATGTACTCTCGCCCGGAGGTATTAACGAGAGCATCGAAGTTAACACAATTTTATAAATCCGTCTTTGTTCTTATTCTCATTTTTTATCCGTTTCACACCTGTGTATATACATATTCTTTTAGGTATTGGTTTTTACTGTGGCCATGCATTCTAAAGGTTCTGTTGCTTTTCTGCTGCCTCCCTCCCCCGTTTCTGTTCTCCCATCCCCCCCCTTCCCCCCCTTTTTATTATTATTTTTCTTCCATCCTCTCTTTCCATACCCTCCCTACCCCCTCCCCTCTCCCCCCTCCTTTTTTTTTCTCTTGCTTTATTATTAAACTACATTTTAATATCACTCTCTTTTCTCATCCTTTTTTTCTCTCTCCTTTCTTCCTCTGTCCTTTTAGTATCACGTTTTCTGTTATACATAAACTAAACCCCCCCCCCCCCTTTTTCCTTTCCTCTTTCAAACCCCGCCCCCCCTTTTCCCTCATCTATCTACCCCATGTTTCTTGGTGTAGTTTTATATTATGCTATACATGTGCTTATATACGGTTTTATTCTCATTCAAACCAATTTGTTTTAATGTGTATATATAATGTATGTGTGCGTGTATGTATACACGCGTATACATCTCATTTAACCGTTTTGATCTAATGTGTATGTGTGTGTGTGTGTGTGTGTGTGTGTGTATGCACGCGTATACATATATACATCTGTATGTTGTATTTATACGATAATTTTGTGTATGTACACCTCGACCCCCAGCACCCACCCTTCATATGTATATCATAGGCTGCATTACACTTATTTGCTTCCCCCCCCTTTCCCATCCTCCTCCCCCCGCCCGCTTTTCATTATTTATTCATTATTTATCTATTTATTATTATCCACCATCATGTTTTATAAAATATAACAAAAACTTTTAATATGTGCGGGCGCGTGTGCGCATATGCATATGTGCATGCTGTTTTTTTTTCCTTGTGTATGTGTGCGTGTGTGTGTATGCGCGCGCACATATACATACATATGTGAGTTTGGATTTCATATTCCTTCTGTGCATCATTTCCTAGTAAATAACTCCCCCCCCCTTCTCCCGCCTACCCATCACCCTGTTCTGTTCTTTTCTGCCACATTCCCCCCCCCCCTTTCCAATCCATTTAATATTAATTATATATATCACACCATCCAGCCCATCCTCCATCATCATTATTAATATTAACTTATTAATTTTCTCCTTTTTTTAATCTTCACTAATATTGATATTCTCCATGTCATTTATTAAGCATCATTCCATTCGTTAGTCCGCCTGCCATAACTTCTTCATGTGAAAATCGTTCACCATTATAGACACTTTTCATAGTATCCATTAACAACACATTGTTTCTGCCAAGCCATTGTCATTTCTCAGTCCCACGGTGTGTCCTGCTCTGACACCGTATACCATTATAACATCACATCACCTTATCATTGTACTGCCATTAGCTGATTATTTGTTCCTTTGTGTGTCAATCACACCTCCACTGACCATTCCGCCTCTTCCTTTTCCTGCTCCGCCCGCCCCCCACCCCCCTTCCTCGCAATATAATCTAGCTCCACACCTCCCTCTCCTATAGCTTGATAAAGGAGTGTGGCTGCCACGTCACTCGCAGCCTGTACCTCACGAAACGCGTCACATTCCAGTGACGTCAGCACACCTCGCCTGCTACACCATCGCGCTCCAAGTCTCGCTTCGGATTTCCTCCTCCATCGCAGCTAGCCTCTTCTATACATCTGTCAGCGGTGCGAGCGAATGCAGAGCACCCTAGCGCCCCAGCAGGAAGAGAAGTGGACTGACACATCTGATGATCCCTCCTTTCCCCTGATTGGGAAGTTCTACATGCTTGTTTTTTACCAACAAAATGTGAGTGGCTTTTGTTCACTGCCTAAATAAATTGTTTTAATACTGCTACACCCAGAGGCGCCTCTCTCCTTGTGTTTTTCCTGCAGAACTGGAACATGGTCTCTGTTCCCCTTTGACGGCAGCCCTGGGAGTGTAACTTTAACCCCTGATATACCCTTCACCTCCAGTACTTGGACTTTTAACAAATTTTTCACCTAAGTCTACTAGCTGTGTCTATTACTATGTACACTTAGTTACTACCATATTGTTTGGATATTTGAGTCTCTGGTATTTTTGCGCATTTTTACTTGTATACTTTTACACCTAGCCTGTTAGCCTGAGGAAGAGCAGGGATGCTCACAACTGTACAGTAGCTATGCTTTGAATTCTCTGTCTGTATATGGCATGATCTGAAGATTTACAAGTAAAATCGTTTTCTGCAAACTGGAGTAAGTGTCCCTTTGTCGTGATTACTTGATTGATGGTGGAAATTGGAAGTCCGCCTTGACATCTCTCCATTGTATTCCAAAAGAAAAAGAGGGAAGTAACCCTCCCGAAGTCTTGATATATATATATATATATATATATATATATATATATATATCAGAGAAGAAGGCACTTCTAAGTGCAGTAAAAAACACTTTAATGACAAGGAAGGGTTAAAGACACTTACAAGATGGAAGTGAAAAACAGGCATATCAATGAATCCATAACGTCCAGCGGTCTTTACTCCTGGGAGTAAAGACAGCATCCTGCTGAATGGTATGGATTCATTGATATGCCTGTTTTTCACTTCCATCCTGTAAGTGTTTTTAACCCTTATTTGTCATTAAAGTGTTTTATTACTGCACTTAGAAGCGCCTACTTCTCTGCTTTGTTTTTCCTATAGAGTGTGCTTCCCTCTTTTGAAGTGCTGCGGTGGTGCATTAATCACATTTCAAGAGCCAGTCATGTACTGTTTGTTAAAGTCTACATGTTATCCAGAGCGCCCTTAGAAGAGTGAGTGTTAAAACTACTGATGCTTAAAACCGTTTGTTTTTTTGGTGGCAAAACCAACTTCCAGGAGGGTCAACGAGCTAGATGCTTTGTCTATTAGACCCCCACCCCCCCACCCCCTTTTATTTTTATTGTTATTTTCAAAAATTATTTATTGATAGAAGAAATTAAGTGATGTACAATAACATGAAAGGTAATGATTTAATATACAGTACCTGGTACAAAACCAACCTAAGCAGTACTGTAGCCTGTTATACATATAAGTAAAAGAAGGAAAGCAGGGAAGGGTGAGGGGTTAGGCCCCATGCACACGAGACGCTGTTATTTGCTGTTGAACGCGCGTTCAGAGGCAGTTGGACGCTTTTTTCAACTGCTCCTGAACCCATTCAATGTTATCCTATGTGTCCATGCACACACTCTCGTTTTTTGGTGTTTACAAGCAGTTGCGTTTAACCTCGTTTTTCCAGAAGCAAAAAAATGGGTTCAGACGCAAACGTTTTCCACGTTTCAGACGCTAAACGCTGCTAAACGCGGCTAAACGCGGCTAAACGCGGTACCGGCGTTTTGCCGCGTTTGCGTTTATAAGCGTTTTTAAAGGTGACCTATTTTTTAACATTAGAAATCTCAAAAATGATGGCAAATGATGAAAAACTATAAAAAAATATAAAAGAAAACTGTAATTGCTTGCATTGCATTGTGGACAATCCACAACTTGTGGCAGGTAACGTGGCAAGTGGACAATCAACAACTTGTGTCAGGTGATGTGGCCAGGTGACGTGGCCAGGTGACGTGGCAAGTGGACAATCCACAGCTTGTGGCAGGTGACGTGGCCAGGTGACGTGGCAGGTGATGTGGCCAGGTGACGTGGCAGGTAACGTGGCCAGGTGACGTGGCGGGTGATGTGGCAAGTGGACAATTCACAACTTGTGGCAGGTGACGTGGCACGTGATGTGGCCAGGTGACGTGGAAAGTGGACAATCCACAACTTGTGGCAGGTGACGTGGCTAGATGACGTGGCAGGTAATGTGGGCAGGTAACATGGCTAGGTGACGTGGCAGGTGACGTGGCAAGTGGACAATTCACAACTTGTGGCAGGTGACGTGGCCAGGTGACGTGGCACGTGATGTGGCCAGGTGACATGGCAAGTGGACAATCCACAACTTGTGGCAGGTGACGTGGCCAGGTGACATGGCAGGTGACGTGGCAAGTGGACAATCCACAACTTGTGGCAGGTGACGTGGCCAGCTGATGTGGCCAGGTGATGTGGCCAGGTGACGTGGCCAGGTGATGTGGCCAGGTGATGTGGCAGGTGACGTGGCAAGTGGACAATCCACAACTTGTGGCAGATGATGTGGCAAGTGATATGCTAAATACAAGTACACTGCTGCTCTCTCAGCTGCTGCTACTCACTCTGGTCTCACAAACTGGCTGAAATGGTTAAAATTTACTTTTTTGAGCTTAGGGAGGGTCTATGATGAAACGCTTATAAACGCAAACGCGGTTAAACGCCGCTAAACGCGGCCGCAAACGCGGAAAAACGCGCGTTTATAAACGCCGGTTTCAGCGTTTAAAAACGTGTGTTCAGCAGAGTTTGCACCTGCGTCTCGTGTGCATGGGGCCTAAGGGGAAAGCAGTGATAGGGGGGCAAGGCAAGGAGAAGAGTAGCAAGTTAGTACTTATAAGTGTTAAGTTATATTATATAGCAAGCATTTTTCAATAGTCAAAAATCCATACTCTACCCAGAAGGCTCTTTGGGTCAGGGCAGCTAGTAAGAGGTGGTATTTAGGTGGTGAGTCAAGAGTTAAATGAGGCTCTGGGGTCTGACAGCCAAAATTGCCAGTGTTTGTAGAATTTGTCCAGTGTCATCTGTGCTTTGGCAAATAGGAATTCCATTGATAGGTGATCATTAAGTATATCAATGGTGTTGCAAATTTTAGGTGCATCAGAAACGGGCAATAGATAGTGGGGCAGCAATTATTTTGTGAGTAATGATAGGATGATATTTTAGGGGCCAGTGTGAGAGGCCAAGACAGAAGAGAGCCAGCTGGGGGGTCAAGGTATATTGGGAGTTAGTGATGTCCTGAATAAGGGCGGTGATGTTTGCCCAAAATATAGTGATAGGTGGGCATTCCCACCAGATATGCAGCATATGTCCATCTTGGTTGCAGTTTCTCCAACATTTTCTGGACTGAGATGGGAACATCCGAGCAAGTTTTACTGGGGTGTAGTACCAATTGTATAGTATTTTCATCAGTGTTTCCCAGTGGGAAATGTTCCTGGAATAAATTGTAGAGGTACCGATTGCTTGGTACCAAGTGCGGGGATGTATCCGAATTTGTAGTTTGGATTCCCAGTGAGCTAAGGTTGGCGAGTGCTCCCCCTCCCTTTTTTGTTACACAACCGTGGCCAAAAGTTTTGAGAATGACACAAATCTTAATTTTCACAAAGTCTGCTGCTTCAGTGTTTTTAGATCTTTTTGTCAGATGTTACTATGGTATACTGAAGTATAATTATAAGTATATAATCATAATTGTCAAAGGCTTTTATTGACAATTACTATATTTATTGGCGTATAACACTCACTTTTTACCCTGAAAATAGAAGGTAAACTGTGCCTGCGTTATACACCGGGGGCTGTTGTACGTTTTTTTCCTGAAACCTCCCTCTTAAAGTTAGGGTGCGTGTTATACGCCTGTGCGTGTTATACTGTTATACAGTATATTAGGTTTATGCAAAGAGTCAATATTTGCAGTGTTGACCCTTCTTTTTCAAGACCTCTGTAATTCCCTCTGGCATGCTGTCAATCAACTTCTGGGCCACATCCTGACTGATGGCAGCCCATTCTTGCATAATCAATGCTTGGAGTCTGTCAGACTTTGTGGGGGTTGTTTTGTTCACCCGCCACTTGAGGATTGACCATAAATTCTCAATGGGATTAAAGTGGATGTAAACCCTTCATATACCCAGTGAAGTGAACAGCCTCAGATTATACACAGAGATGAAACAATTCTCTCTACATATTTTGGGGTGGGGGGAGGGGTGCAGAGGCCCCCCCGCCCCAAAGCATCCACTTCCCCAATGTTGAGGGCATGTAGCCTGGTATGGTTCAGGAGGGTCTCACCCCCCCCCCGCTTACCTGACCTGCCAGGCTGCATGCTTGGATAAGGGTCTGGTATGAATTTTGGGGGGGACCCCACGCCGTTTTTTTTTATTTTGCTGTGGGGTTCCCCTTAAAATCTATACCAGACCTGAAGGGCCTGGTATGGACTGGGGGAGACCCTACACCATTTTTTTTTTTGCCGGCTTTGGTGGTGTGTGCACGCCCTCTGGTGGCTCTTAAAGGGAAACCTGTATATATACGGGATTTCGATTTCGCCCTGGAGAGCCATTGTGTCGCAGTAAATCTGCGTTAGCCGGTCGGGAACCGGTTAAAAAAAGAAAAAAAAAACTAGTCAATTGCAACTGTTTTTGCAGATCCAGCAGAGGAACAATATGGAATCACTCAAATACAATCTACAAACAGTATTCTTCATCAATCTGGCTCCAACTTTCTCTTATTGCATATTGCCAGATCAGCTTTTCAGGTTGGAGCCTTTTCATGGACCATTTTCTTTAATTTCCAACATATATTTTCAATTGGATTGAGGTCCGGACTATTTGCACGGCTTTTTCCAAATGGCAAGATGCATTATCATCCTGAAAAAATGATGTCATCATTACCAAACATCCTTTCAATTGATGGAATAAGAAAAGTGTCCAAAATCTCAATATAAACTGCATTTAATAAAGATTTAATGACTGTCATCTCCCCCGTACCTTTACCTGACATGCAACCCCATATCATCAATGATTGTGGTAACTTGCATGCTTTCTTCAGGCAGTCGTCTTCATACATTTCTTTGGAAAGGCACCAAACAAATATTTCTGCATCATCACCCAGCACAATGCATATTCGTGATTCATCACTGAATAGCACACAGTCCACAGTCCATGATTTTCTTTAGCCCACTGTAATCTTGTTTTTTTCTGTTTAGGTGTTAATGATGGTTTTCGTTTGGCTTTTCTGTATGTAAATCCCATTTTCTGTAGGCAATGTCTTATGCCGCAAACACACGACCATTTTTCATGACGAGAAAAATTCCATTTTTTAAATTGGTCATTAAAAACGACCGTGCATAGGCTCCAGAGCATTTTTAACGATGTGAAAAATGGCCTCAAAAAAATTAGAATCTGCTCTATTTTTTCTCGCCGTTTTTCACGTCGTTCTTTTTAACGTTGTGAAAAACGGTTGTGTGTATGCTTTTACGATGGAGAAAAAAACGCGCATGCTCAGAATCAAGTATGAGACAGGAGCGCTCGTTCTGGTAAAACTAGCGTTCGTAATGGAGATAGCACATTCGTCACGGTGTAACGGACTGAAAAGCACGAAGACTGAAAAGCGCGAATCGTCTCTCACCAAACTTTATTAACACGAGGATCAGCAAAAGCGTCCCAAAGGGTGGTGCCATTCAAATGGAACTTCCCCTTTATAGTGCCGTTGTACGCGTTGTACGTCACCACGCTTTGCTCAAGCGTTTTTTTTTTTTCATGAACGTGTGTATGCAAGGAAGGCTTGAGAGGAAACACGAAAAATCACGTTGAGAAAAACGCTGTTTTTTACCATGACATGAATAACGGTCGTGTGTACGCAGCATTACAGTTCCGACGTTTCTGACCATTTGTTCCTCATTTGTTTTGTTGTGCATTTTCTGTTTTCAAGGCATATTGCTTTAAGTCTTTTATCTTGACGCGTTGATGTCTTCCTTGGTCTACCATTACGCTTCCCTTTAAAAACCTTCCAATCTGATTTGTACTTGGTCCAGATATTTAGGCACAGCTGACTGGGAACAACCAACATCTTTTGCAACATTCCATGAAGATTTACCTTCTTGAAGATGTATACATTAAATTTTAAGGGTGGGGTGTGCGATGTGGTCTGTCAACATCCCAATATTGAACTGCATGAAATGCATCCAGACACCCCTTATGGACTTTGAAGGCAGACTCAAATGTGCAATAATATAAAAGTTGTATTAATAAACATTAATAAAAGCAAGGGACATATGACCTAGTGAAGTAACGTAACAGAGCATACATAATAAACATCTCATAGCGTAATCAATGGACTAACAAAATGATGGACGACTGCACTCCGATGCAACACCTTTATTGTGTCAAATATAATCCATACTGTCAATCCATACAGTCACAGAGGTACAGGCACAATAGCTATTTTCTTTGTCCATTGATTATCTGCAGAGCCAGCACCTGTGCGTCTAACAGGGGGGTAGGTGTTTCATGTGATTGCTGCCTGGAGCAGTGTGAATTCATCTTACCTCATAGTTTAATGTTGGAAGATACCCAAAAGAACCATCTAATCCATCCATAGAGCCGCCTATGTAGGACTCATATGTTCATCTCCAGGTCAGTCCAGGTGAATTGAAGTGGTGCAACCCAACATGTTTCAGACTTATTGTCCTTCCTCAGGGGATTTATGGTATATTTTTGCTTCTAGGAGTAGATATCTAACATTTAATTAGTTAGATAATAATTGTTGTATTCATAAACACGTATACATCAATATAAAAATGTAAATCTGATGATGTGTTATCGGGTTACATAAGTAACGATTGCAGAGAATACTTACAGCAAACAGATGTGAAAACATACAAAGGACAAAGTATTCCTTACACAGAGGGCAGGTGGATAACCTCCAAGCGACCACCATTGCATTTACAAGGACCCCAAAAGAAGGGGCTGCAGTGAGCCCCAAAGAAACACCAGCCAGCATGTATCGGGGTCTAAGAATAAAAAAACAGTAGGGAATATGGTAATCCATAATAATCAATAAAAACGTGGAAAGGATTCTATGTAAAAAAAGGTGTTCTGCTTTGCGTTATTGAACTGTTGTATAACACTAGTCAGACAGCTTAACAATAATTCAGAAGTCAAGAAACGGGAGACATCAAATCTGTATGTATTCTTTTTCCGAATAACTTTGTAAAACTACGACATAAGCATAAACAAACATATGTGTCAGTAAATAAAAACATTATAGAGCAGCCTCACTCTACCAGTGAAAGTACTCACAGACAATTCCACCATTAGTCCAAGAATAGACAGGAGCTCTTCTACATGCAGTCTACTTGGATCAGAGAGCAGACATGAAATGAAGGAAATGCAGTTCCAGGTTAAAGGTTACTGCCTTAACTGTGAAGGAATTCCTTTTCCTGGGACAAAATAATAACTAACTCTGGCCACTAGATGGCAACAATGTCAAACCAACATTGCAGTATAATCTGTAACAGCACATAGCACATATTACTATGACAATATGGGCAGAACACTCCCTGCCTGGCATAATTTATTATGTCAATACATAAATACCACTGCTATGCAGAAAAACATATAAACAAGAAAATGGAATCCTAGCTAGTCCGAGATCAAAACTATAATGTCAGTTACAGGTCTGAGATAAATTCTGGTGATCTCATTTTTCACAATCTTGACCTCCACCTTTCTGACCTTGCCATCTCTGCTTGGTAGAGCATTGACAATAAGTCCTACGGGCCACTCATTTCTGCTCTCTTGGTTGTCCTTTAACAGAACAACATCACCCACTTTACATTTAGGCGATCCTCAGTCCATTTCCTGCGGCGTTGCAAATTTGAGAGATACTCCCTCTTCCATCTTTTCCAAAAGGTGTCTGCCAAGCATTGTACTTGTTTCCATTGTTTTGCATGAACTTGTGTTGTACTTATGGTTCCAGATGGGGCAGACAAAGAGTTCACCTTTTGAGTCAACAACATTGCTGGGGTAAGGACCATAGGAGTATCTGGGTCTGAAGACACAGGAACTATAGGCCTGGCATTCATAATAGCTGAAACCTCTGCCATAAAGGTGCTTAAAGTCTCATGGGTCAAGTGAGCAGGTTTGGTTTGTAGCAACATAGCATCCAAGATTCGTCTAGCAATACCTATAAGTCTCTCCCAGACACCACCCATATGTGAGGAGTGTGAAGGATTAAAGACCCATGTACATCCTCTGTCTTGGAGAAAGTCTTGCAATTGTGATTCACTGTCACAAATGTTAAGTTCTTTGCAGGCTCCCACAAAGTTTGTTCCTCTGTCAGAACGGAGCAGTTTTGCTGGGCCACGAATTGAGAAGAATCTCCTCAAAGCGTTAATAAAGCTTGATGTTGACATGGCTTCAAGTAGCTCTATGTGTACAGCTCGGGTAGACAAACAAGTAAAAAGGACTGCCCATCGTTTACTGTCTGCACTGCCTCCTCTAGTGCGACGGGTTAAAACAGACCATGGACCAAATACATCTAAGCCCACATTGGTGAAAGGTGGTTGAGCAATTACTCTGTCCTCTGGTAGCTCTGCCATCCTTTGATTTTGTAATCTTCCCCGCAGCTTGCGACAGATGACACATTTGTATATAGCAGCTGATACCAAGCGTTTGCCACCAAGAATCCAGAAACCTGCGGATCTAATTGCACCTTCTGTGATGTGTCGCCCTTGGTGAACTACTTGTTCGTGATAGTACCTAACAAGCAGTGCTGCAATGTGGTGATCATAAGGTATGATGACAGGCTGTTTCTCTTCCTCTGAAATTTCAGCAAGAGACAAACGTCCACCTACTCTCAACAACCCATTCTTGTCTAGAAAAGGACTAAGCTTCCTAAGACGGCTTTGTTTTGGGAACGTCTTTTGTTTTTTGATGCTGTCAATTTCCTTCTGGAAATGTTTGTTTTGAACAGAAGAAATTATAACAGACTTTGCCTGAGCCAGCTCTACTAGATTGACCTGTTCATGGAAACTTTCCCACCTTCTGACTTGATCACTGTTGGTTTCTATCCGGAAAGTTTTAGCGACATGGATGAGTCTGACTAGGGTCTTAACTAGTATCTTCCAGCAAGAAAACCTATCAAAGCAATGTGGGTGAAGTGTGGCTTCAGAAGCTTTGGTGCTGAAACTCGTAATTTCCAATCTGATTTCGGGGTCAGCTTCGGGCTCTATGAGTGGATAAGCATTAGCAGTGTCTATTTGCTCACAGTGTGGTTGGTACAAGAAGGATGGGCCTGAGAACCATATAGAGTTCTGAAGGCATGCTGCTTGAGTAGGTCTAGTGGCATAATCTGCAGGGTTTTGCTCTGTAGATACATAGAACCACTGGTCTGGGTGTGAAGATTGCCTGATTCTATTCACCCTATTGGAGACATACAGATGGAATCTCCAAGTGGTGCTGCAAATGTATCCTAGGACGGTCTTGCTATCAGTGAAGAATTTTACAGCATCAAAGTCAGTGTCTAGTTCATCTGTGATTAGCTCAGACATTTCAACTGCTAGCACAGCAGCACACAACTCTAAACGAGGAATAGTGTGGGCTGGTTTGGGGCTTAATTTGGACTTTCCCATGACGAATCCAACATGACACACATTTTCTGCATCAATTAATTTCAAGTAGGCTACTGCACCTATAGCTGTGGTAGATGCGTCTGAGAAGATGCACAGTTCTTTCCTGCAAGCTGATGATAAAGACTTTGGCACATAGCATCGGTCTATCTTTAGGTGCTCTAATGCTTGCAAGGATTCTGTCCATTGAACCCACTCACTTAGTCTCTCTTGTGGAAGCAATGCATCCCATTCACTTTTTCCAGATGACAGTTCTCGAACTAAGACCTTGCCTCTTATTGTCACAGGTGATACAAATCCTAGGGGATCATAAAGGCTATTTACGGTGGATAGAATGCCTCTACGTGTAAAAGGCTTTTCTCCTGAGGAAACTGAAAACAAAACTATCCGTTTCTAGATCCCAACTTAGGCCTAGGCTTTTCTGCAGGGGAAGGGTGTCTGTACTCGAGCAAAGATCTTTAAGGTCTTTAGCCCTGTCTGCTACAGCAGAGGTCATCAACCCCCGGTCTGCGGCCCAAAGCCGGGCCGTACCGCCTCTCTAGCTGGGCCGCAATGTGACTGACACTGTCAGTGCCGTACCGCCGCTATAGCCGGGCCACAGAGGAGACCATCAGCGATGCAGCTGCCCGAGCAGAGAGATGACACCATCTCTCTGCGCTACGCAGAGGCGCGCTGCTGTCCCGCCCTAACATACGGCGCTGCAAGGCTACGCTACACAGAGGCGCGGCCGGCCAATGAGAGAGAGAGAATGACGTCATCTCTCCGCCCACCCTCGCTATGTACCAGCTCAATACATTCCCGCAATCTCCAACGGCTCCCCCTGACTTTCCCGTGCTGAGACTGTAAGTACAGTGGGCACTGCATAGGGAATTTTGTGTACTGGGACATTTAATGACTTTTGTGTACTGGGACATTTAATGATTTTTGTGTACTGGGACATTTTAATGATTTTTGTGTACTGGGACATTTTAATGATTTTTGTGTACTGGGACATTTAATGATTTTTGTATACTGGGACATTTAATGATTTTTGTATACTGGGACATTTAATGATTTTTTTTTATACTGGGACATTTAATAATATTTTTATACTGGGACATGTAATAATAATTTTATACTGGGACATTTAATAATATTTTTACACTGGGACATTTAGGGCCGGTTCACACTGCAGCGATGTCCGAGTTCGGATGTGATTCGCACCACACCGCACTGCAGTGCACATCACATGCGATCTCTGTGCGATTTCAGCCATACAAATCGTATGGCTGAATTTGCATCAAACTCACACGCATCAAACTCACACAGGACCCTTTTTTTTGTCCGCAGCAGAATCAGATCGCATGGGTGTTTACACCCATGCGATCCGATTCCTGTCAGAGTTTGCAGATCGCACTGAGATATACGAACTGATTTGGGGGTGTCGTTAACTTTTAACTGACACTCCCAGCAGTTCGCATAGGGCAATGTGAACTGCCACCGGAAAACCTGCGATGCGGGAACCTGCAGTGGATTCGCAGGGTTCCCGCACCGCAGCAGTGTGAACCGACCCACACGTCGTGATTCCTCCCCCCCCTCCTAACGGGCCTTGGAAAAATATTCTTCCACAAAACCGGTCCTTGGTGCCAAAAAGGTTGGGGACCGCTGTGCTACAGGGAAGGCTTCCATTACTTTTTGGCTGTTGGAAGCGATTTTATGAAGACGCAGGTTGGATTTTGCCAGCATTTGCTTTTCTTTACTAAGGATAGAAATTGCCTCTTCAGGTGTGCTAGTAGAAGCGAGTCCATCATCTACATAAAAATGTCTCAATACAAAATGTTTGGCCTCTTGTCCATAGCACTCTGCATTTTTCTGAGCAGCCTTTTGCATGCAGTATATAGCGACAGCAGAAGAAGGGCTATTACCAAATACGTGTACTTTCATTCTGTACTCGACAATTTCTTTGTCTATGTCATGGTCTTTGTACCAGAGAAAACGTAGAAAGTCTCTGTGATCTTCTCTTACAAGAAAGCAATAAAACATTTGTTGCACATCTGCTGTGAAGGCAACGGGCTCTTTTCTGAAACACATGAGGACACCTAGCAAAGTATTGTTTAGGTCAGGGCCACTCAACAGTACATCATTTAAAGAGACTCCTTTATACTCTGCGCTGGAATCAAAAACTATTCTTATTTGGTTGAGTTTGTGTGGATGGTAAACACCGAACATTGGTAGATACCAGTGTTCCCTGTCTGCTTCAAGTGGTCCTGCCACTTCAGCGTGATTGTTGTCTAGCATCCCTTTAATGAATTCAGTGAAATCTCTTTTCACTTCTGGCCTTCTCTGCAGAGTTTTGCTGAGTGAATGCAGACGCTTCATGGCTTGCTCCCTGTTACTAGGCAAAACACGTCTTGGTGTCCGAAAGGGAAGAGGGGCTACCCAACTGTGATTGTCATCTTGGTAAGCCTCTTTATCCATAATCTGCAAGAAGGTCTGATCCTCTATAGAGAGGGCCTGTTTATCGTCATCTTTAGTTTTCTGGAACACTGTAATCCCTAGATTGTCTGTCTCAATATTGGAATTGACTTCTTCTTCACCACATAGTGTAAGAGAGTCCAAGAGTTGTGTTGACCTATCAAAGCTTTCCTTGACAACAAAGCTGTTGTGACAGGGACTGAGAAGAGATGTGCGTCCATTTGTTAACACAGACGTCTTCTAAATTCTGATATTGTCAGGCTGGTGCACTGTTCCCAGGCAAACTTCTCCTACAATGACCCACCCCAGGTTCAGTCTCTGTGCATAGGGGGCATTATAAGGTCCATTGATTTTCTGGCGCACCTTGTGTACCTGAAGGATGTCTCTCCCAAGAAGTAGTAGAATTGAAACATCTGGCTCAACAGCTGGGATAAGGTGAGCAATTGAGCGGAGGTGAGGGTGGTGTTGGGCTACTTCTGGAGAGGGAATCTCAGTTTTGTCGTCAGGTATCATGCCACACTCTATTAGGGTAGGAAGTGGGAGCTGTACTTTCTTATTGCAGGATTCAATGGTAAAGTCAGAAGCTCTTCTCCCTGTGGTATCAATTGTCCCTGCACATGTCCTTAGAGTGTATGGAACCGCACTTGCTTTAAGATTAAAGATATCAAAGAATTCTGGCTTTGCAAGGGATCTGTTGCTCTGTTCATCTAGCACTGCATACATTTTCACTGCCCTTTCTCTCTTGCCAGTGGGATACACAGTCACTAAACAGATTTTCGAGCATGAACGTGCACTCTTGCCTTGTCCACATACTTTAGTGCAATTAGACATCACTGAGGAGAGTGGAGTCTCTTGTTGCTCCCTGCCCTGATCTTTCCCTGGTTCTACAGTCTCTAGTGAGACGTGAGCAGGACCTGGGTGTAGAGCTGCTATATGTCTCTCACTGCCACATTCTGTACATTCTACTTGTATTTTGCAGTCTTTGGCAATGTGATAAGTGGATCCGCAACACTTGAAACAGATGCCGTTCTGTTTAAGGAAGGACATCCGCTCTGCAATGGGTTTGCTTCTAAAGCCTTTGCATTTCTTTAGTGGATGTGTTTTTTTGTGTATCGGGCAATGTCTATCAGGGTTCTCTATGGTGTGTACCTTGTGGATGCTTTGATAGACTGTGACTTCTGAAGGTACAGTTGTTTTGTGTGTGGATACAGAAGTCCTACCGTGAGGTCTGTGAGGTTTCTCAGGTCTGTGTGATTGATTGCTGAAGGCGAAACTAGGATCACTTCGGATTTTCGCTTGCTGTCGGACAAATCTAGAAAACACAGAGAAAGGGGGGAAAGCAACACCATAATCTTTTTTGAATTTACCTCCCACAGACATCCACTTGTCTTGCAGATTTGAGGGTAGTTTCTCTACTATGGGATTGGTGCCTCTAGCTGTATCTAGATATGAAAGTCCTGGCAAGTAGCCATCCTCTTTGGCATATTCTATCTCTAATAGAAGATCACATAGTTCTTGTAGACGCACATTGTCTCTGTAGCCCACCTTGGGAAAGACTTCAAGTTTTTTCAACAGTGCTCCTTCTATTACCTCAGGGGATCCATACGTTTCTTCTAGTCTTTTCCAGGTCATATTGAGTCCTGCTGCAGGGTTGAACAGGTTTGCTCTTCTCATCCTCTTAGCATGCTCTGCTGACTCGGTACCGAGCCATTTTATCATCAAATTAAGTATGTCTGCTGATGAAAAGTTCAGACCTTCAGTTGCATTCAGAAATGAGGATTTCCATGCCCAGTAGTTTTCAGGACAGTCATCAAATTGGAGAAAGCCTGAGCTAATCATTTCTTTGCGGATGAGATATTTGGTGACATCCACTGCACTTTGTTGTTCGCCCATGTAATCTATATGTTGAGGTGATGGGAACACTTGTTTTTTGTTCTTAGGGGTTTCTGGTGCTTCCCTCTTGATTTGCTGGCAGCCGCTGACCTCATGTGGTTGATTGGGCCTGCTCAGGGGGCATGTTGATCTCGGCCTGAATTCCTTTGCTTCAGGTTTAAGAGGCTTTTCCTTCGCATGCTCATCAGTAAGGTTCTGGATGTACTTACTTGTACGATCTGTAGAGGATAGAGGTTTTTCTGGAACCTCTGGGTCTTTATACGATTTTTCACTTCCTGACCGACTAGTTCCCATGTAGGCAGCGGCCTCAGCTTCAGCAGCTGCAGCAGCGGTCTGTCGCTTCAGGATGAGCAATTTTGCTTCTTCTTGTGCTATGGTAGCTTTCTTTTCTGCTAACTCCCGCATCATCATGGCTTCTTTTTCTGCGTACTGTAGCTGGATGCGGGCAGCTTCTGCCTTGGCACGAGCTTTAACTGCTGAGGACATCTTGCTAGCCCGTGAAGATCTGGACACATGCGATTGTGCATCCTCTTGCTGGGCACTGGGAATGTTCACCCTGTCTTGCTGTGTTGGCGATAGCGTGTCATCAGCCTGGTACTTTGTTCCTGATCTTAGACTCATGCTGTACTGATGGCGTCTCAGTTTATTCCAGACTGCCACGTGGTTGTCTTTTTACTGTTCTGCTTTGCGTTATTGAACTGTTGTATAACACTAGTCAGACAGCTTAACAATAATTCAGAAGTCAAGAAACGGGAGACATCAAATCTGTATGTATTCTTTTTCCGAATAACTTTGTAAAACTACAACATAAGCATAAACAAACATATGTGTCAGTACATTAAAACATTATAGAGCAGCCTCACTCTACCAGTGAAAGTACTCACAGACAATTCCACCATTAGTCCAAGAATAGACAGGAGCTCTTCTACATGCAGTCTACTTGGATCAGAGAGCAGACATGAAATGAAGGAAATACAGTTCCAGGTTAAAGGTTACTGCCTTAACTGTGAAGGAATTCCTTTTCCTGTGACAAAATAATAACTAACTCTGGCCACTAGATGGCAACAATGTCAAACCAACATTGCAGTATAATCTGTAACAGCACATAGCACATATTACTATGACAATATGGGCAGAACAAAAGGAATACTGATATACTAAGTTACTGTATGAGTATCTCTCACTCCATACCAACGGGGGTAGCATATTGCAATCCATAAAGTATAAGGGTGCAGACAAGTATAGTTTCAGTTGATTCTATATGGTATATGTAGGGATAAGCTTGATGTTCGGGTCGGACATACATTCGACTCGAACATCGGGTGTTTGCCGAAGAGCGAACATTATGGGGCGTACGCCATGGAACACCCCATAATACACTGCGAGATCGCAGTGCATTGCTGTATGATGATTGGCCAAAGCATGCACCTGACCTGCATGTTTTGGCCAATCACAGCGCTCTCTGCTAGGAGAGCCATAATTGGCCAAAGGCAGGGTGCCTTTGGCCAATCATGGCTCAGGGGAACTAAGTCCACGCCCCACACTATATAAGGCTGCTTACACTGCAGCCCTGTGTAGTGTTGTTGGTGTGGACAGTTTTATATAGTGTTGATTACCAGTCTTTAAATATGGTTGCTGCATTCAGGCTTTCAGCCTTCTTTTTTTTGGATCCTGCCAGTAACACATTTCCTGTTTTAGGGTGACAACCTTTACCGACCATACTGTGTCTATGGAGGAGCTGCATTGGCATCAGAAGACCCATTGTCTTCTCTATAACATGGTGGTGAAGAGTGTTTTGTAGTTCACAGAAAAGGCTTGGAATAATGTAACTGATAAGTCAGCATAGGTTGAGAGCCTAAAGAAAGGCAAGATTTTAGGTAGGATAAACAGATAATATTTAGCACAGATATAACAAAATGCTTTCAATGGTATATTTAACAGACCAAAAGGGAACAAATAAAATAAGGTTGTTGTTGTTCAGTCGTTTAGTCGTGTCCGACTCTTTGTGACCTCACGGACCAGAACGCGCCAGGCTATTCTGTCCTACACTGCCTCCCAGAGCTTGCTTATTTTCATGTTCATTGTTTCGATGATGCTATCTATTCATCTTGTTTTCTGTTGTCCTCTTCTCCCTTTTCCTCCCATGTTTCCCAACATCAGGGTCTTTTCCAATGAGTCCTCTCTTCGCATTAGGTGGCCAAAGTATTTAAGTTTTAGCTTCAGGATCTGTCCTTCCAGTGAATATTCAGGGTTGATTTCCATAGCCATATACCATAGCTTTCACTATACGGCACTTTGTTGGTACGGTGCTGTCTCTGCTTTTTATAATGTTGTCTAGGTTTACCATTGCTTTCCTCCCAAGAAGCAAGCGTCTCCTAATTTCATATCTACAGTCACCGTCTGCCGTGATCTTGGAGCCTAGGAAGATAAAATCTATCACTGTTTGCCATGATCTTAGTTTTCTTAATGTTCAATTTCAGGCCAGCTTTTACACTCTCCTCTTTCACCTTCATTAACCACTTGCCGACCAGCCGCTGTCGTTATACGGTGGCAGGAAGGCAGGTTCTCGCAAATCACTGTAGGTGTACGTTGGCTACTTTAAGGAGGCGTAGCAGGGGCACGCACCCGCTGTACGGAGGGGGACCCGATGCGCGTGGCCGACGGCCGCGGTGTCCGCTTGCCACTCGTGATCATGGGAACGAGAGCCAGAACGGGGATCTGTCAATGTAAACAGACAGATCCCCATTCTGACAGGCGAGTTGGAGAGAGATCTGCTGTTCCTAGTGATTAGGAACAGTGATCTTTCTCCTCCTCCAGTCAGCCCAGCCCCCATACAGTTAGAAACTAGACATGTGCATTCGTTTTCGTCCGAATGCATTTTCGTCCGAATTTCAGCTATTTTCGTTATCGTTTTAACAAACGAAAACGAAAGCACAGTATCCGAAAACCGAAAGATCCGACATAAACAAATGCTTTATTTTCGTTTTCGTTGCTACAACAGTTCGATATAGATAGGAGATTCGACGTGACGCTGACAATAACAATCTGTGTCTATCGAATCTGTGGTCGAATGTGCCTAACCTTAACTCTATTAGTCCAAGATTATTCTACATAGGAGAGAAAAGATTCGACATTATAGAGAGAAAAGATTCGACATAGGAGAGGAAAGATTCGACATAGTAGAGGAAAGATTCGACATAGGAGAGGAAAGATTCGACATAGGAGAGAAAAGATTCGACATTATAGAGAGAAAAGATTCGACATAGGAGAGGAAAGATTCGACATAGGAGAGGAAAGATTCGACATAGGAGAGGAAAGATTCGACATAGGAGAGGAAAGATTCGACATAGGAGAGGAAAGATTCGACATAGGAGAAGAAAGATTCGACATAGGAGAGAAAAGATTCGACATAGGAGAGAAAAGATTCGACATAGGAGAGGAAAGATTCGACATAGGAGAGGAAAGATTCGACATAGGAGAGGAAAGATTCGACATAGGAGAGAAAAGATTCGACATAGGAGAGAAAAGATTTGACATTATAGAGAGAAAAGATTCGACATTATAGAGAAAAGATTTGACATTATAGAGAGAAAAGATTTGACATTATAGAGAGAAAAGATTTGACATTATAGAGAGAAAAGATTCGACATAGGAGAGAAAAGATTCGACATTATAGAGAGAAAAGATTCGACATAGGAGAGAAAAGATTCGACATTATAGAGAGAAAAGATTCGACATAGAGAGAAAAGATCACTGCTTGTGGGCGGAACATTCGACCGGAAATGTATGATTGCAGAGTCGTACAGTTTCGCTGCTCCGTCGAATCTTCTTTGAACATTCGACAGACACCATAAGCCTTCAATGACAGATTCGACCTTAATTAATTCAGATTTTCGGACGAATGCAATTTTTAACGAAAAACGAAATAAATAAAAACGAATTTCGGGAGTAACTAAATACATTTATTTTTTGGACGAAAACGAAATTCCGAAACGAAATATTTCAGTGTGCACATGTCTATTAGAAACACTTCCAGGGAACATACTTAACCCCTTAATCACCTCCTAGTGTTAACCCCTTCTTTGCCACTGACATTTATACAGTAATCAGTGGCTATTTTTAGCTCTGATAGCTGTATAAGTGTCAATGGTCAAAGAAAAGTTTCAAAAGTGTCCAATCTGTCCACCGCAATGTCGCAGTCCCACTAAAAATCGCAGATCACCGCCATTACTAGTAAAAAAAAATTATAATAAAAATGCCATAAATCTATCCCCTATTTTATAGATGCAATAACTTTTGCGAAAACCAGTCAATATACACTTATTGCAAATATTTCTACCAAAAATATGTAGAAGAATACATATTAGCCTAAACTAATGAAGAGATTTTTTTTTTTTTTTTTTTAATTGGGATATTTATTATAGCAAAAAGTAAAAAATATATATATATTTTTTTTCAAAATTGTTGCTCTTTTTTTGTTTACAGCGCAAAAAATTAAATCCGCAGAGGTGATCAAATACCACCAATTTTGTTTGGGTACAGCATCGCACGACTGCGCAATTGTCAGTTAAAATGACGCAGTGCCGTATCGCAAAAAATGCCCTGGTCATTAAGGGGGAAAATCTTCCGGTCTGTAAGTGGTTAAGGGACTATTTAGTTATTGATCATTTTATGCCATTAGTGTGGCATTGTCTGCATATCTCAGGTTGTTGATATTTCTTCCTACAATGTTAATTCCGGCTTGTGATTTGTCAATCCTGGCATTGCGCACGATGCACTCTGCATATAAGGTAAATAAGTAGGGTGACAGTATACATCCTTGCCACACTTCTTTCTTAATTTTTAACCAGTCAGTTGTTCCATGTCCTGTAAGGTGCTATATAAATCTAAAAGAGTAATACAAAAACAAATATTAAATGATAAATAAAATTACCAATTAAAGATAAATACATTCTCAGTCTAAGGGATAGCCTTTAGATCTTTTAAAGAGATCCTTATGGAACATCAATCCTAGCCTTGCTCAAAGCATATTCAAAAAAGACTGGAAAAGCCTGAGCAGTATGCAATATGATTGCAGGATATTGCCTTGCCGTGGTGAAGGGGCTTCCGTAATTCAGTGAAGCTATAAGCTATGCGGTGTAGGCCCAGCCAAGATGGACAGGTCACAGCAGAGAATTCTGACAAAACGTGATCCACTGGAGAAGGCAACCCATTCCAGTATCCTTGCCAAGAAAACCTCATTAACAGAAACAAAAGGCTACCAGAAGATGACTTCCCCAGACCGAAAGGTATCCAATGTGCTACTGGTTTTATATATGTAGCGGCCTCACCCCCTCTGTTTGGTCTAGGGGTATGTTGTACTTGAGGCTGAGATGCGCTACGGCTCATGTCCTCCCCATTGTAGCGGGTGAGGTGAAGGCCAGTACCAGTTATTCTTCTCGGGCCTGTGTGTTTCTATTCACAACCAAGTCTTGCTGTGCTGACACTCCCCTTCACTCCCATTAACCAGAGTTCCACACACCGATAAGGATCCAACACTTGTTTTATTGTAACACACAATAAACAGTTCTTAGTCAGCCAACTGGTTGAGATCCATAAACAGTTCAACACGGTGGGGTGAGCAGGTCGAGGCACTGTCCTAACGATAAAACGAAACCACTGTGGTTTCACCAGCGGTTGCTATAGCCATTGGAACTTGAAACTTGTGAGTCTCTACCAACGACTCTGAAGAACATGAATTGGAGTACCTTCGCTGCGTTGTGGCCCCTATCAGGGGGAAGATGTCCCTCCAAGGGAGTTACCAGAGGCCCCTCCGTCACCGGGTTGATGCTGCTCCGGACTCTTCAGACAGGTAACCTCTCCGGCCTCCTCACCTCAGACATGGGCCCCATCCACCTCAGGGTCCCTCGGACTCATCCGCCCTTGCGGAGCCCAGTCAAAGTCACTGGGCCCCAGGCCTCCGGTGTAGTACCTCACCCCAGGCTTAAGGTGCCTGGGATGGACGCCAACTCCGCTCCTACCAGGCCTAGGGCGCCTGGGCCGGAACTCCGGATCGCCCACACCCAGGCCTAAGGTGCCTGGGCACGCGCTCGAGAAAAAGACCTCGTGGCGAGGGCGTCTCTCCCCTTTATCTCCTCCCGTGACGCCACAGCAGGTTCTCCGCCCCCCGCTGTACCACCGCCGGAACGGGACAAAAAAAACAGCACTGCGGCAGTGATTCTACCTCGACCTGTGGGAACACCGCCACCCCAGGCCAAGGAGAATAGTACACCACCAAAGTCCTCCACGACTGAAAGTGGTCTAAATCCTCTATGATTTACACACACCTGGGTCATACTATCACCCAGGTGTATCCCCCTAAATTTAGACCCCCGCTACATATAGAAAAAGTACCCCCCATTATAGGTACTTGGGACGTTAAAGGCAACCATTAGAAGACAAAATATGAAAAAGAAGAAATTGTATTTAATGTAATATAAAAATTATTCTGGTGCATACATCACCGTAAGTGATAGTCATAGATCGTAAGTACCTGGTTCTTATTGATGTTGAGCCCGACGCGTTTCAGGAAAAATAGGAAGTCCTTTCATCAGGGGAATTCAATGCAGGGTATTACTACCATAACACATTCTAAAATAGAAATAAAAATAAAAAACAACAATTACACATTACAATCATGATCAGGAACAAGGAAAAAAGGAGCATTGTTGAGACCAGGTCTGAGAAGGAGCCTACCGATCAAGGAGAGCCTGCACTGGGTGTACCTCCAAATACAGAGCCGGATGGTGGAACACGGCTCCAGTACCACAGGAGATGCTGTTGGAGAATCGGAGAACCAAGTTGGTGTGCAACTTCGTGGTGATGTCTGTGAGTGACTAATAATTTTACGTGGCTGGAAACGCATTTATCAGAGCCCAGAATGAAGTGGCTAATGGCATCAGAATAATAAACCAATTCCTCAAAATAGCAGACAAAGACACCATAATCATAATGAAAAAGGTTTAAATTCTACTCTTAACTCATCAGCGTCTTCTTCTTTTTCACAGAATTCACAGAGATTTGACAGAAATTCGTTCACGTTCTGGTGACGATGCCATACCAAGGAAACGTATGGTCGAACCAACATCATCACAGCAACACTCTACACCAGGGGTGCCCAACCTTTTGAAGAGCGAGGGCCACTTAAGCGACTTGGTAACCGGTCGCCGGCCATAATGAGTGGAGCGGGTGTATGGCAGCCCACTCTATTCTATAGAACCCACTCTACTCTTTTTTTTTTTGCGGATTGGATTGGAGGTAGGCGTTTGTAAATGGACACAAGTCCATTTACATCTGCCACTCCTTAGAGGTGAATGGAGGGTCCGATTGGGTTGGACTGACTGTGTGAAAGGGGCCTAAGGCTGCTTTCAGTCTGATGCACTATTGTTTACCCGCACCACGAGTGCAGCACAGTTCACCTGTGGCTTTCCTGCAGGTTAGCTGCACTTTGCTATAGACTTCTATTATAATCCTGTAAGTGTGGTGCACTTTCAGAAGGCACACCAAACTCGCAGGTAATAGAAGTCTATGGCTCAGTGCAGATAACCGGCAGGTGCACTTCTCTGCAGCTGCGGATCAGTTTAAAAGCAGCCCAGTAACCACTGCAGAACAGATATGCCCATATATACACTGTGATTTTAGTAATAAACATACCTTTAATAACAGTATTCTATTCCATCCCAGAGCAGGAGGTCGCGGGCCACATCAGAGGACTCCGCGGGCCACATGTGGCCCCCGGGCCACTGGTTGGGCACCCCTGCTCTACACCTTCCTCTTCTGGAATCACTTCTAACCTGGGTAAAGATATAATGCACGTGGTGTACTAGGACCTCGCCCGGAAGGGCTTTCAGATGATGGCTTACTTACCTCTATTCACACGGGGGCACCTTCTTTACACGACACATCAACTAATGTTACAACACAAGAGGATAAATTCTGACATGGTGACACAGCTTTGGATAACTCTGATACCCTAAATATCATTAAATTATCCGACCATGTATTATCACGAGCTTCTGCTCTATGTAAGGGCTTACATTTCTGTCCAGATTTGAATATGGACATCTTTGATACCACCAAGGATTTCCAACTATTTGCAAGACCGCTTTTCTTTAAAAGCCTATATTCTGAAAAACACCACGTCACAGACACCTGACACTGTACAAACAGATGAGGCACTGGACACCTTACTAAGTTTACTTGAGGAATCGGATCTGAGTGATCTGATTGACAGTGTCGACATTGATACTTTGTTACAACAGCACGTTGACAAAAAAATCGAACCTATACCAGGCCCCCTAATTTTCAAAAATAAATCTGACAAATTCCCCCCTCTTGTCCAATAATCCAAATCTGGCAGTGTTTGTTAATCTTAAGTAAGTAAGTACGGATATCAAAAAAATCCGGAAAAATAAATATAGATTAACAAGTAACCTAACTAAGGAAGAAAAGATTGCACTCCAATCGTTAAAAGATGAACACGAATTAACCATCAAACCAGCGGACAAGGGGGTGAATATTGTCGTAATGACTAATGGCCAATACCAAGCAATGTGCAATAAGATCCTCCAGAACAATATATGGTATAAGAAAATCTCGAAAGACACGATTGAAAAATATAATAAAAACGTTTACTCTCTAGTGGATGAGGGTTATACAAATGGGGCGACAGACAAGGACACCTGGGAGTTTGTGCGCACAAAATACCCCAGGATCCCAACTTTTAATAGCTTGCCAAAAGTACATAAGGACCTACAAACACCACCAGGCAGACCAATCATCTCAGGGGTAGGGAGTAGGGATGAGCTTCGTGTTCGAGTCGAACATACGTTCGACTCGAACATCGGCTGTTCGATCGTTCGACGAAGATCGAACGATTTGGGCCGTTCGCGCCAAATTCGAGTGACGCGAACGGCCCACAATGCACTACGCCATCGCAGTGTCATCCAGGCGCTGTGATTGGCCAAGCATGCACTGTGACCCCGCATGCTTGGCCAATCACAGCGCCGGCAGCGAGGAGAGCAATGATTGGCCACAGGCAGGATGCCTGTGGCCAATTATTGCTGAGGGTGTTTAGTACACGCCCCACACTATAAAAGGCCGCCAGCACGGCGGCCTAGTGTAGTGTGTTCCGGAGCAGGGAAAGAGAAGCATAGGCAGGGACAGTGACATTTATTTTTTTCTTGCTTAACCTGGATTCCTTTAGTTTAGGGAAAGAGAAGGATAGGTAGGGAGAGTGTCAGTGTGTTTTACTGTGCGAATCCTTGTTTCTAGGGACAGGGAAGGACAGTGAGGGACTTCTCCTTGTGCTATAGTGTGCTTTAAAAAAACATTTTTTCTAGGGACAGAAAACTATAGGTAGGGAGAGTGTCAGTGTGTTTTACTGTGTGAATCCTTGTTTCTAGGGACAGGGAAGGACAGTGAGGGAATTCTCCTTGTGCTATAGTGTGCTTTAAAAAAACATTTTTTCTAGGGACAGAAAACTATAGGTAGGGAGAGTGTCAGTGTGTTTTACTGTGCGAATCCTTGTTTCTAGGGACAGGGAAGGACAGTGAGGGAATTCTCCTTGTGCTATAGTGTGCTTTAAAAAAACATTTTTTCTAGGGACAGAAAACTATAGGTAGGAAGAGTGTCAGTTTCTTTCACTGTGATAATCCTTGTTTCTAGGGACAAAGAAGGAAAGTGAGGGAAATTCTCCTTGTGCTATAGTGTGCTTTAAAAAAACATTTTTTCTAGGGACAGAAAACTATAGGTAGGGAGAGTGTCAGTGTCTTTTACTGTGCGAATCCTTGTTTCTAGGGACAGGGAAGGACAGTGAGGGAATTCTCCTTGTGCTATAGTGTGCTTTAAAAAAACATTTTTTCTAGGGACAGAAAACTATAGGAAGGAAGAGTGTCAGTTTCTTTCACTGTGATAATCCTTGTTTCTAGGGACAAAGAAGGACAGTGAGGGAATTCTCCTTGTGCTATAGTGTGCTTTAAAAAAACATTTTTTCTAGGGACAGAAAACTATAGGTAGGGAGAGTGTCAGTGTCTTTTACTGTGCGAATCCTTGTTTCTAGGGACAGGGAAGGACAGTGAGGGAATTCTCCTTGTGCTATAGAGTGCTTTAAAAAAACATTTTTTCTAGGGACAGAAAACTATAGGAAGGAATAGTGTCAGTTTCTTTCACTGTGATAATCCTTGTTTCTAGGGACAAAGAAGGACAGTGAGGGAATTCTCCTTGTGCTATAGTGTGCTTTAAAAAAACATTTTTTCTAGGGACAGAAAACTATAGGTAGGGAGAGTGTCAGTGTCTTTTACTGTGCGAATCCTTGTTTCTAGGGACAGGGAAGGACAGTGAGGGAATTCTCCTTGTGCTATAGTGTGCTTTAAAAAAACATTTTTTCTAGGGACAGAAAACTATAGGAAGGAAGAGTGTCAGTTTCTTTCACTGTGATAATCCTTGTTTCTAGGGACAAAGAAGGACAGTGAGGGAATTCTCCTTGTGCTATAGTGTGCTTTAAAAAAACATTTTTTCTAGGGACAGAAAACTATAGGTAGGGAGAGTGTCAGTGTGTTTTACTGTGCGAATCCTTGTTTCTAGGGACAGGGAAGGACAGTGAGGGAATTCTCCTTGTGCTATAGTGTGCTTTAAAAAAACATTTTTTCTAGGGACAGAAAACTATAGGAAGGAAGAGTGTCAGTTTCTTTCACTGTGATAATCCTTGTTTCTAGGGACAAAGAAGGACAGTGAGGGAATTCTCCTTGTGCTATAGTGTGCTTTAAAAAAACATTTTTTCTAGGGACAGAAAACTATAGGTAGGGAGAGTGTCAGTGTCTTTTACTGTGCGAATCCTTGTTTCTAGGGACAGGGAAGGACAGTGAGGGAATTCTCCTTGTGCTATAGTGTGCTTTAAAAAAACATTTTTTCTAGGGACAGAAAACTATAGGAAGGAAGAGTGTCAGTTTCTTTCACTGTGATAATCCTTGTTTCTAGGGACAAAGAAGGAAAGTGAGTGAAATTCTCCTTGTGCTATAGTGTGCTTTAAAAAAACATTTTTTCTAGGGACAGAAAACTATAGGTAGGGAGAGTGTCAGTGTCTTTTACTGTGCGAATCCTTGTTTCTAGGGACAGGGAAGGACAGTGAGGGAATTCTCCTTGTGCTATAGTGTGCTTTAAAAAAAAATTTTTCTAGGGACAGAAAACTATAGGAAGGAAGAGTGTCAGTTTCTTTCACTGTGATAATCCTTGTTTCTAGGGACAAAGAAGGACAGTGAGGGAATTCTCCTTGTGCTATAGTGTGCTTTAAAAAAACATTTTTTCTAGGGACAGAAAACTATAGGTAGGGAGAGTGTCAGTGTGTTTTACTGTGCGAATCCTTGTTTCTAGGGACAGGGAAGGACAGTGAGGGAATTCTCCTTGTGCTATAGTGTGCTTTAAAAAAACATTTTTTCTAGGGACAGAAAATTATAGGAAGGAAGAGTGTCAGTTTCTTTCACTGTGATAATCCTTGTTTCTAGGGACAAAGAAGGAAAGTGAGTGAAATTCTCCTTGTGCTATAGTGTGCTTTAAAAAAACATTTTTTCTAGGGACAGAAAACTATAGGTAGGGAGAGTGTCAGTGTCTTTTACTGTGCGAATCCTTGTTTCTAGGGACAGGGAAGGACAGTGAGGGAATTCTCCTTGTGCTATAGTGTGCTTTAAAAAAACATTTTTTCTAGGGACAGAAAACTATAGGAAGGAAGAGTGTCAGTTTCTTTCACTGTGATAATCCTTGTTTCTAGGGACAAAGAAGGACAGTGAGGGAATTCTCCTTGTGCTATAGTGTGCTTTAAAAAAACATTTTTTCTAGGGACAGAAAACTATAGGAAGGAAGAGTGTCAGTTTCTTTCACTGTGATAATCCTTGTTTCTAGGGACAAAGAAGGAAAGTGAGTGAAATTCTCCTTGTGCTATAGTGTGCTTTAAAAAAACATTCTTTCTAGGGACAGAAAACTATAGGTAGGGAGAGTGTCAGTGTCTTTTACTGTGCGAATCCTTGTTTCTAGGGACAGGGAAGGACAGTGAGGGAATTCTCCTTGTGCTATAGTGTGCTTTAAAAAAAAAAAATTCTAGGGACAGAAAACTATAGGAAGGAAGAGTGTCAGTTTCTTTCACTGTGATAATCCTTGTTTCTAGGGACAAAGAAGGACAGTGAGGGAATTCTCCTTGTGCTATAGTGTGCTTTAAAAAAACATTTTTTCTAGGGACAGAAAACTATAGGTAGGGAGAGTGTCAGTGTGTTTTACTGTGCGAATCCTTGTTTCTAGGGACAGGGAAGGACAGTGAGGGAATTCTCCTTGTGCTATAGTGTGCTTTAAAAAAATATTTTTTCTAGGGACAGAAAACTATAGGAAGGAAGAGTGTCAGTTTCTTTCACTGTGATAATCCTTGTTTCTAGGGACAAAGAAGGAAAGTGAGTGAAATTCTCCTTGTGCTATAGTGTGCTTTAAAAAAACATTTTTTCTAGGGACAGAAAACTATAGGTAGGGAGAGTGTCAGTGTCTTTTACTGTGCGAATCCTTGTTTCTAGGGACAGGGAAGGACAGTGAGGGAATTCTCCTTGTGCTATAGTGTGCTTAAAAAAACATTTTTTCTAGGGACAGAAAACTATAGGAAGGAAGAGTGTCAGTTTCTTTCACTGTGATAATCCTTGTTTCTAGGGACAAAGAAGGACAGTGAGGGAATTCTCCTTGTGCTATAGTGTGCTTTAAAAAAACATTTTTTCTAGGGACAGAAAACTATAGGTAGGGAGAGTGTCAGTGTCTTTTACTGTGCGAATCCTTGTTTCTAGGGACAGGGAAGGACAGTGAGGGAATTCTCCTTGTGCTATAGTGTGCTTTAAAAAAACATTTTTTCTAGGGACAGAAAACTATAGGAAGGAAGAGTGTCAGTTTCTTTCACTGTGATAATCCTTGTTTCTAGGGACAAAGAAGGAAAGTGAGTGAAATTCTCCTTGTGCTATAGTGTGCTTTAAAAAAACATTTTTTCTAGGGACAGAAAACTATAGGTAGGGAGAGTGTCAGTGTCTTTTACTGTGCGAATCCTTGTTTCTAGGGACAGGGAAGGACAGTGAGGGAATTCTCCTTGTGCTATAGTGTGCTTTAAAAAAAAAAATTTCTAGGGACAGAAAACTATAGGAAGGAAGAGTGTCAGTTTCTTTTACTGTGATAATCCTTGTTTCTAGGGACAAAGAAGGAAAGTGAGTGAAATTCTCCTTGTGCTATAGTGTGCTTTAAAAAAACATTTTTTCTAGGGACAGAAAACTATAGGTAGGGAGAGTGTCAGTGTCTTTTACTGTGCGAATCCTTGTTTCTAGGGACAGGGAAGGACAGTGAGGGAATTCTCCTTGTGCTATAGTGTGCTTTAAAAAAACATTTTTTCTAGGGACAGAAAACTATAGGAAGGAAGAGTGTCAGTTTCTTTCACTGTGATAATCCTTGTTTCTAGGGACAAAGAAGGAAAGTGAGTGAAATTCTCCTTGTGCTATAGTGTGCTTTAAAAAAACATTTTTTCTAGGGACAGAAAACTATAGGTAGTGTGACAGCAGGAAGGTAAAGTCACCTGGTTGCATCCAGGGGGGTAGATATATTTCTCCCAGATTCAGGCTTTATGCTGACTTATACAACTAGGGTGGAGAGTTGTATAAGCCCAGCTGAGGCTAGTAGGCTCATGGATGACTCATACCTCTAGGGAGAGTGTGGGGCGTCGTACAGACAGGGAGTTGATGAGGCCAGCTGAAGCTTGTCAGCTCATTTAGGCCTCTATAAGAACTCCCAGATTCATTAGATGTTAGCTCATGCCTGGAACCAGACCTGTGTGGACTGTCTAGGGAGAGTGAACCCCTGTGCGGTGAGGCAAAGCCTGTGTGGCTATTTGTTTGGACTTTTACTAAACCAGGGACTTAGGGACTAGGACAGCACCAGGCTGATCCCAGTTGTTAGTTTAGGAAACCTGCATGTTTAGTCAGAGGTCAAACTGACCAGGATTTATTTTGTTTATGTTTCTTTTTGGCTTTGCTGTGTTTTTGTCACTGTACATAGAGAAATAAACCGCACCTTTTGATTTTGAAAACCACAACCTCCGTCTGCTGGCCCTGTTTTTGTGTGGGGAGCCCAACCAGGGGGTCACACACACCCGCTACCGAGTTAACCCCCTCACAGTTGGTGGAGAACCAGTGGCAGTTTTTTTTAAGCCAGCATGGAGGAGATACTGAAACAGCTGGCTCTAGCAAATGCCAATCAACAGCAGACAAATGCAGGTTTGCAAAGGAGCCTTGCAGCCCAGCAGCAAGCTCATCAACAAGCCCAGCAGCAATCTGAGGCCCGCTTCATAGACCTGTTACAGAAGCAAGAGCAGAGACTACAACAAATGGAAGCAGTAATGCAGCAACGTCCGCAGACCAGTGAGGAAAGCCGTCCCACTAATACCGCGTCCTTTGGGGTGAGTCGTTTATTGACAAAAATGACTGGAGAGGATGATCCAGAGGTATTTTTGACCACATTTGAAAGGACTGCTGAAAGAGAAAAGTGGCCTGAGGAGCAGTGGGCTGGACTGGTGGCTCCTCTGTTAACTGGTGAATCGCAGAAGGCTTACTATGACCTAGAGCCTGACCAAGCAAAAGACTATGTGATGCTAAAAGCTGAAATATTGGCAAGGCTGGGTGTCACCCTGGCTGTCCGGGCTCAGCGTGTGCATAACTGGACTTTCCAGCTTGGAAAACCCCCCAGGTCTCAAATGTATGATCTCATTCACCTGAGCAGGAAGTGGCTACAGCCAGAGACTTTGTCCGCACCAGAGATTGTGGAACGTGTTGTAATGGATCGGTTTTTGAGAGCTCTTCCTACTGCCATCCAAAAGTGGGTAAGCCATGGAGACCCAGAGACGGCCGGTGGTCTTGTGGATCGTGTAGAGAAATACTTGGCTACAGAGAACCTGACGGCCTCTTCCAGAGACACTCGGACTTTCCACCCTAAGACCAGACCATCCCCAGGGGCGGATAAGAGGATTCCAAGGGGTGAGGGTGGAGAGAGTGAGAGGGTGGGAGCTCTACCCCAAGTTTGGCGAGAACAGCCTGGGAAATCAGCGGCTCAAGAGGCCGCAAGAAGGATCGTTTGCTACCGCTGCCGGCAAGCGGGACATATTGCAGCCAATTGCCCGGTTGTGGAGGAACCCATGCAGTGTGACTTTCTGACGGGCAGACGTCAGTCGCTGTGTGCGACAGTCGCATGCACTGCCATTCGAGGAACTGAGAAACATTTATGCAAAATGTGTATTAATGGTAGAAATGTTGTGGTATTACTGGATTCAGGTAGCCTTGTGACCCTGATAAAGGCTGAATTAGTTAAAACAGAGGTCTCTGGGAATAGCAAGGTAGCTGTTATTTGTGTGCATGGGGACACCCGAGAGTATCCAGTGACTACAGTGTGTTTCGAGACCCCCAAAGGTACCCTCTCTCATCCAGTGGGCTTAGTATCTCAGTTACCGCATGACGCCATTGTGGGAAGGGATTTTCCGAAGTTCTGGGAACTGTGGGATGATCCTGAGCCCCCCACTGGTGCCCCTATGTACCAGGAATGTGATAGCCAGAACTCCTCTGAGAGTGGTGAGGACTCTCCAGAATTTCCCTTGTCAGTATTTGCAGGGGAGACTCAAGAAACTGGAGAGGAGCCCACCTCCTCAGACGAAAACCTACCGTCTGTGGAGTTTTCTGATCTGGAGGTTCACAGGGAAAATTTTGCCACAGAACAGTTAAAAGACCCCGCCCTAATAAAGGCACGGGAAAACGTAGTGGAAATAGATGGCGAGTTAGTGAACCCAGATAATACCTGCACTTACCCATACTTCAGCGTAGAGAAGGACCTACTGTATCGGGTGGCAAAAAGGGCAGAAGAAACCGTTGAGCAGCTGGTGGTGCCCAAACCTTACAGGAAGTTGGTGTTGGAGTTGGCCCATGGGCACATTCTTGGAGGTCATCTGGGGACAGAGAAAACCCGAGAGAGGGTATTACAGAGATTCTATTGGCCTGGGGTGATGAAGGACATAGAAAATTATTGTTTCTCCTGCCCTGTGTGTCAGAGGTCGGCCCCGATGCCACATTTCCGTAGCCCGCTGGTCCCTCTACCCATCATTGAGGTCCCGTTTGAGAGAATCGCAATGGATTTGGTAGGTCCTATAATCAAGTCCGCTAGGGGGCACCAGTACATATTGGTTATAATGGACTATGCCACCCGTTATCCAGAAGCAATCCCTCTCAGAAATACCTCGGCCAAAACCATAGCCAAAGAGCTATCTCTTGTTTTTAGCCGGGTGGGTATTTGTAAAGAACTGCTTACGGACCAAGGTACACCCTTTATGTCCCGGGTTATGAAAGAGCTGTGTAAATTGCTCAAAGTGACGCAATTGCGTACATCTGTGTATCACCCCCAAACCGATGGGCTGGTTGAAAGATTCAACAAAACCCTAAAACAAATGTTGAAGAAAGTGGTGGATAGAGATGGAAAGGATTGGGACTGTCTACTTCCTTATTTGATGTTTGCTATTAGGGAGGTGCCCCAATCCTCTACGGGATTCTCCCCCTTTGAGTTACTGTATGGGAGACACCCAAGAGGGCTGTTGGATATTGCCAAGGAAACTTGGGAAAGTGAGAGTTCTCCCCACAGGAGTGTGATTGAGCATGTCGCCCTGATGCAAGATCGAATTGCACAGGTAATGCCCATCGTGAAGGAACATTTGGCCCAAGCGCAGTTGGCACAGCAGAGAGTGTACAACCGTGGAGCAAAGACCCGTACCTTTTCCCCGGGGGATAGGATATTGGTACTTGTCCCTACGGTTGAAAGTAAATTCCTTGCCAAATGGCAAGGCCCCTACGAGATAATGGAAAAAGTGAGCGAAGTGAATTACAAGGTCAGACAACCAGGAAGGCGAAAGCCCGAACAGATATATCACGTTAATCTGTTGAAAGCCTGGAGGGATAGAGAGTCCCTAGTCGCAGAAACTTGGTCACCAGCTCAAACTGGTTGCGTGATTCCGGAGGTTGGAATAGCAGCCACCTTGTCACAACCCCAACAACAGGAGGTTAAGGAGTTTGTGCTTCGCAACAAGGAGGTGTTCTCTGAGCTGCCGGGACAAACATCTGGGGTAGAGCATGATATTATTACCCCGCCCGGTGAAAGGGTGAAGTTAAAACCCTATCGGATCCCAGAGGCCCGACGGGAGGCAATACGGGAGGAAGTACAGAAAATGCTGAACTTAGGGGTGATAGAGGAGTCCCAAAGTGATTGGTCTAGTCCCATTGTGTTGGTGCCTAAACCGGATGGGAGCTGGCGATTTTGTAACGATTTTCGTCAGTTGAACAAAGTTACAAAATTTGACACCTACCCCATGCCACGTATAGATGAGTTGATCGACCGGCTGGGAACAGCCCGATACATGACGACTCTTGACCTCACAAAAGGGTATTGGCAAATTCCCCTGGCCAAGTCGGCCAAAGAGAAAACCGCATTTGTAACCCCAGACGGGGCGTTCCAATATAAGAGAATGCCGTTCGGGTTACAGAATGCGCCGGCCACATTCCAGCGGAAAATGGACCAGATACTGAGGCCCCATCGGAAGTATGCTGCGGCTTACCTGGATGACGTAATTGTCCATAGCACAGATTGGGCCTCACATCTGCCAAAAGTGCAAGCAGTCCTGGACTCTATCCGGGAAGCGGGGTTTACGGCTAACCCCAAGAAGTGTACCATTGGGCAGGAGGAGGCCAAATATCTTGGGTACACCATTGGCAGGGGAGTGATAAAACCCCAACTCAACAAAGTCGAGGCCATCCAGAGTTGGCCACGTCCCAACAGCAAGAAGCAGGTACGGGCCTTTCTGGGAATCGCGGGTTATTATCGGCGCTTCATTCCCCACTTTGCTTCTAAGGCTGTGCCCCTAACCAACCTGACGAAAGGGAAAGGGTCGGTCATGATTAAATGGACCCCCGAGGCTGAGGCAGCATTCCAATTCTTGAAACAAGCCTTATGTAGCCAGCCAGTGTTGTACTCACCCGACTTCTCTAAAGACTTTGTCGTACAAAGTGATGCGTCAGATGTGGGGTTAGGAGCAGTATTGTCCCAGGTCTGGAACGGGGAAGAGCACCCAGTCATTTACCTCAGCAGGAAGTTGAAGTCCCATGAGGTAAATTACGCCACGGTTGAAAAGGAGTGTTTAGCGGTGAAGTGGGCTCTAGATTCCCTTCGGTACTATCTGCTAGGTAGGCACTTTGACATGGTTACGGATCATGCTCCGTTAAAGTGGATGGCTCAAAACAAGGAGACAAATAGAAGAGTGAATAGGTGGTTCCTGGCCCTACAGGAATTCAACTTCACAGTAAAGCATCGCCCTGGCGTTCAAATGGGGAATGTGGATGCTTTGTCTCGAGTACATGAATGCCTGATTGCTGGTGTTCCAACCCCAAGGTTAAAACAAGAGGGGGGGGTATGTGACAGCAGGAAGGTAAAGTCACCTGGTTGCATCCAGGGGGGTAGATATATTTCTCCCAGATTCAGGCTTTATGCTGACTTATACAACTAGGGTGGAGAGTTGTATAAGCCCAGCTGAGGCTAGTAGGCTCATGGATGACTCATACCTCTAGGGAGAGTGTGGGGCGTCGTACAGACAGGGAGTTGATGAGGCCAGCTGAAGCTTGTCAGCTCATTTAGGCCTCTATAAGAACTCCCAGATTCATTAGATGTTAGCTCATGCCTGGAACCAGACCTGTGTGGACTGTCTAGGGAGAGTGAACCCCTGTGCGGTGAGGCAAAGCCTGTGTGGCTATTTGTTTGGACTTTTACTAAACCAGGGACTTAGGGACTAGGACAGCACCAGGCTGATCCCAGTTGTTAGTTTAGGAAACCTGCATGTTTAGTCAGAGGTCAAACTGACCAGGATTTATTTTGTTTATGTTTCTTTTTGGCTTTGCTGTGTTTTTGTCACTGTACATAGAGAAATAAACCGCACCTTTTGATTTTGAAAACCACAACCTCCGTCTGCTGGCCCTGTTTTTGTGTGGGGAGCCCAACCAGGGGGTCACACACACCCGCTACCGAGTTAACCCCCTCACAGTAGGGAGAGTGTCAGTGTCTTTTACTGTGCGAATCCTTGTTTCTAGGGACAGGGAAGGACAGTGAGGGAATTCTCCTTGTGCTATAGTGTGCTTTAAAAAAAACATTTTTTCTAGGGACAGAAAACTATAGGTAGGGAGAGTGTCAGTGTGTTTTACTGTGCGAATCCTTGTTTCTAGGGACAGGGAAGGACAGTGAGGGAATTCTCCTTGTGCTATAGTGTGCTTTAAAAAAACATTTTTTCTAGGGACAGAAAACTATAGGAAGGAAGAGTGTCAGTTTCTTTCACTGTGATAATCCTTGTTTCTAGGGACAAAGAAGGAAAGTGAGTGAAATTCTCCTTGTGCTATAGTGTGCTTTAAAAAAACATTTTTTCTAGGGACAGAAAACTATAGGTAGGGAGAGTGTCAGTGTCTTTTACTGTGCGAATCCTTGTTTCTAGGGACAGGGAAGGACAGTGAGGGAATTCTCCTTGTGCTATAGTGTGCTTTAAAAAAACATTTTTTCTAGGGACAGAAAACTATAGGTAGGGAGAGTGTCAGTGTCTTTTACTGTGCGAATCCTTGTTTCTAGGGACAGGGAAGGACAGTGAGGGAATTCTCCTTGTGCTATAGTGTGCTAAAGCATTCCTCATCAACCATCTTTGAAATCCTTGTTTTTTTGGACAGTCAGGGAAATTGTCGTTGTGCTATTCTGTGCAAAAGCAATCATCCTCAACCATATTTAGAAATCCTTAAGTAAAGGGACAGAGAAGGACACCTGAAGGTAGCCCTTATTGCTTTTTTCCCATCTCCCTGCAGGCCATCTATTAGAATGTCTGGAAGGCAAACAAGGAGAGGCAGACAGTCAGGAGGCAATAAAAGAGGGCAAGCAGGCTCTGTGTCTGGGGGCAACAGTGCTGGTCGTGGACGCGGTGCATTGTCATCAGCACATGGCCATGGGACACGCTTGTCCTTCTTTTCGGCAGCTGGACATGTCGAGCCACATCATGCCGAAGACTTGGTAGAGTGGATGACCAAGCCCTCCTCCTCCTCCTCATCCTCTCTCACCCAGGCTCAGGGTACTGGAAAAGCAGCTGCCAAAGCGTCCTCTTCCCTGGTATCAATGTCAGACTCATCATCAGTCACTCCTTCCCTAGACCCACCATGTCCTCCTCCTGAGGAGTCCCCCGAACTGTTTGAGCACAGTGTTGGGTACATGCTCCAGGAGGATGCCCAGGGTTTCGAAGGGTCTGATGATGAAACCCAGCTAGAGGAAGGCAGTAGCGTGAGAGCAGACAGAGGGGATGCTCAAGAAGGACACCAATCTGGCAGTCATGTTCCAGCAGCTGCAGCATACTGCCAGATTGGCTCCAGTGATGAGGAGGGAGGTGATGATGAGGTCACTGACTCCACGTGGGTGCCTAATAGGAGAGAGGAGGAGGAGGAGGATGAGGAGGAGGCACATTTCCAACGAGGCAGGATGCCCTTTGGTGGCCAGCGTAAGGGCAGTACACCGACGGAATCACACCGCAGAGCTCCGCCTGTGCAGGGCGCTGGCTCTGCCCGTCATTCAAAAAGTTCTTTGGTGTGGGCCTTTTTTGAGGCTAGTGCATCAGATCGCACAGCTGCTGTTTGCAACATATGTCTCAAGCGTATATCGCGTGGCCAAAACATCAGCCGCTTGGGTACCACATGCCTGACCAGACATATGTTGACCTGCCATGCAGCTCGTTGGCAAGCCTACCTCAAAGACCCACACCAAAGAACAAAGCGGACCTCTCCTTGCACCGCATCAGCTGGGATCTCCAACCCCACTATAACTTCAGTCCTCTCTGAAACATGCTGTGACAGCAGGAAGGTAAAGTCACCTGGTTGCATCCAGGGGGGTAGATATATTTCGCCCAGATTCAGGCTTTACGCCGATTTATACAGCTAGGTGGAGAGTTGTATAAGCCCAGCTGAGACTAGTGGGCTCATTGATGACTCATACCTCTAGGGAGAGGGCTGGGCGTCGTGCAGGCAGGGAGTTGATGAGGCCAGCTGAAGCCTGTCAGTTCGTTTAAGGCCTCTATAAAAACTCCCAGATTCATTAGATGTTAGCTCATGCCTGGAAGCAGACCTGTGTGGACTGTCTAGGGAGAGTGAACCCCTGTGCGGTGAGAGAAAGCCTGTGTGGCTATATTTTGCTTGGACATTTAAAACCAGGGACTAGGACAGCACTAGGCTGATCCCAGTTGTTAGTTAGGAAACCTGTATGTTTAGTCAGAGGTCAAGTTGACCAGGATTTATTTTGTTTGTTTCTTTTGCTTTGCTGTGTTTTTGTCACTGTAAATAGAAAATAAATGGCACCTTTTTGATTTTGAAAACCACAACCTCCGTCTGCTGGGCCTGTTTTTGTGTGGGGAGCCCATCCCGGGGGTCACACACACCCGCTGCCGAGCTAACCCCCTCACAGTTGGTGGAGAACCAGTGGCAGTTTTTTTTTAAGCCAGCATGGAGGAGATACTGAAACAGCTGGCTCTAGCAAATGCCAATCAACAGCAGACAAATGCAGGTTTGCAAAAGAGCCTTGCAGCTCAACAACAGAACTTCGCAGCCCAGCAGCAAGCTCATCAACAGAGCCTTGCAGCCCAGCAGCAAGCTCACCAACAGAGTCTGGAAGCTCAGCAACAAGCCCAGCAACGATCTGAGGCCCGCTTCATAGACCTATTACAGAAGCAAGAGCAGAGACTACAACAAATGGAAGCAGTAATGCAGCAACGTCCGCAGACCAGTGAGGAAAGCCGTCCCACTAATACCGCGTCCTTTGGGGTGAGTCGTTTATTGACAAAAATGACTGGAGAGGATGATCCAGAGGTATTTTTGACCACGTTTGAAAGGACTGCTGAAAGAGAAAAGTGGCCTGAGGAGCAGTGGGCTGGACTGGTGGCTCCTCTGTTAACGGGTGAATCGCAGAAAGCTTACTATGACCTAGAGCCTGACCAAGCAAAAGACTATGTGATGCTAAAAGCTGAAATATTGGCAAGGCTGGGTGTCACCCTGGCTGTCCGGGCTCAGCGTGTGCATAACTGGACTTTCCAGCTTGGAAAACCCCCCAGGTCTCAAATGTATGATCTCATTCACCTGAGCAGAAAGTGGCTACAGCCAGAGACTTTGTCCGCACCAAAGATTGTGGAATGTGTTGTAATGGATCGGTTTTTGAGAGCTCTTCCTACTGCCATCCAAAAGTGGGTAAGCCATGGAGACCCAGAGACGGCCGATGGTCTTGTGGATCGTGTGGAGAAATACTTGGCTACAGAGAACCTGACGGCCTCTTCCAGAGACACTCGGACTTTCCACCCTAAGACCAGACCATCCCCAGGGGCGGATAAGATGATTCCAAGGGGTAAGGGTGGAGAGAGTGAGAGGGTGGGAGCTCTACCCCAAGTTTGGCGAGAACAGCCTGGGAAATCAGCGGCTCAAGAGGCGGCAAGAAGGATCATTTGCTACCGCTGCCGGCAAGCGGGACATATTGCAGCAAATTGCCCGGTTTTGGAGGAACCCATGCAGTGTGACTTTCTGACGGGCAGACGTCAGTCGCTGTGTGCGACAGTCGCATGCACTGCCATTCGGGGAACTGAGAAACATTTATGCAAAATGTGTATTAATGGTAGAAATGTTGTGGTATTGCTGGATTCAGGTAGCCTTGTGACCCTGATAAAGGCTGAATTAGTTAAAACAGAGGTCTCTGGGAATAGCAAGGTAGCTGTTATTTGTGTGCATGGGGACACCCGAGAGTATCCAGTGACTACAGTGTGTTTCGAGACCCCCAAAGGTACCCTTTCTCATCCAGTGGGCTTAGTGTCTCAGTTACCGCATGACGCCATTGTGGGAAGGGATTTTCCGAAGTTCTGGGAACTGTGGGATGATCCTGAGCCCCCCACTGGTGCCCCTATGTACCAGGAATATGATAGCCAGAACTCCTCTGAGAGTGGTGAGGACTCTCCCGAATTTCCCTTGTCAGTATTGGCAGGGGAGACTCAAGAAACTGGAGAGGAGCCCACCTCCTCAGACGAAAACCTACCGTCTGTGGAGTTTTCTGATCTTGAGGTTCACAGGGAAAACTTTGCCACAGAACAGTTGAAAGACCCCGCCCTAATAAAGGCACGGGAAAACGTAGTGAAAATAGATGGCGAGTTAGTGAACCCAGATAATACCTGCACTTACCCATACTTCAGCGTAGAGAAGGACCTACTGTATCGGGTGGCAAAAAGGGCAGAAGAAACCGTTGAGCAGCTTGTGGTGCCCAAACCTTACAGGAAGTTGGTGTTGGAGTTGGCCCATGGGCACATTCTTGGAGGTCATCTGGGGACAGAGAAAACCCGAGAGAGGGTATTACAGAGATTCTATTGGCCTGGGGTGATGAAGGACATAGAAAATTATTGTTCCTCCTGCCCTGTGTGTCAGAGGTCGGCCCCGATGCCACACTTCCGTAGCCCGCTGGTCCCTCTACCCATCATTGAGGTCCCGTTTGAGAGAATCGCAATGGATTTGGTAGGTCCTATAATCAAGTCCGCTAGGGGGCACCAGTACATATTGGTTATAATGGACTATGCCACCCGTTATCCAGAAGCGATCCCTCTCAGAAATACCTCGGCCAAAACCATAGCCAAAGAGCTATCTCTTGTTTTTAGCCGGGTGGGTATTTGTAAAGAACTGCTTACGGACCAAGGTACACCCTTTATGTCCCGGGTTATGAAGGAGCTGTGTAAATTGTTCAAAGTGACGCAATTACGTACATCTGTGTATCACCCCCAAACCGATGGGCTGGTTGAAAGATTCAACAAAACCCTAAAACAAATGTTGAAGAAAGTGGTGGATAGGGATGGAAAGGATTGGGACTGTCTACTTCCTTATTTGATGTTTGCTATTAGGGAGGTGCCCCAATCCTCTACGGGATTCTCCCCCTTTGAGTTACTGTATGGGAGACACCCAAGAGGGCTGTTGGATATTGCCAAGGAAACTTGGGAAAGTGAGAGTTCTCCCCACAGGAGTGTGATTGAGCATGTCGCCCTGATGCAAGATCGAATTGCACAGGTAATGCCCATCGTGAAGGAACATTTGGCCCAAGCGCAGTTGGCACAGCAGAGAGTGTACAACCGTGGAGCCAAGACCCGTACCTTTTCCCCGGGGGATAGGATATTGGTACTTGTCCCTACGGTTGAAAGTAAATTCCTTGCCAAATGGCAAGGCCCCTACGAGATAATGGAAAAAGTGAGCGAAGTGAATTACAAGGTCAGACAACCAGGAAGGCGAAAGCCCGAACAGATCTATCACGTTAATCTGTTGAAAGCCTGGAGGGATAGAGAGTCCCTAGTCGCAGACACTTGGTCACCAGCTCAAACTGGTTGCGTGATTCCTGAGGTTGGAATCGCAGCCACCTTGTCACAACCCCAACAACAGGAGGTTAAGGAGTTTGTGCTTCGCAACAAGGAGGTATTCTCTGAGCTGCCGGGACAAACATCTGGGGTAGAGCATGACATTATTACCCCGCCCGGTGAAAGGGTGAAGTTAAAACCCTATCGGATCCCAGAGGCCCGACGGGAGGCAATACGGGAGGAAGTACAGAAAATGCTGAACTTAGGGGTGATAGAGGAGTCCCAAAGTGATTGGTCTAGTCCCATTGTGTTGGTGCCTAAACCGGATGGGAGCTGGCGATTTTGTAACGATTTTCGTCAGTTGAACAAAGTTACAAAATTTGACACCTACCCCATGCCACGTATAGATGAGTTGATCGACCGGCTGGGAACAGCCCGATACATGACGACTCTTGACCTCACAAAAGGGTATTGGCAAATCCCCCTGGCCAAGTCAGCCAAAGAGAAAACCGCATTTGTAACCCCAGACGGGGCGTTCCAATATAAAAGAATGCCGTTCGGGTTACAGAATGCGCCGGCCACATTCCAGCGGAAAATGGACCAGATGCTGAGGCCCCATCGGAAGTATGCTGCGGCTTACCTGGATGACGTAATTGTCCATAGCACAGATTGGGCCTCACATCTGCCAAAAGTGCAAGCAGTCCTGGACTCTGTTCGGGAAGCAGGGTTTACGGCTAACCCCAAGAAGTGTACCATTGGGCAGGAGGAGGCCAAATATCTTGGGTACACCATTGGGAGGGGAGTAATAAAACCCCAACTCAACAAAGTCGAGGCCATCCAGAGTTGGCCACGTCCCAACAGCAAGAAGCAGGTACGAGCCTTTCTGGGAATCGCTGGGTATTATCGGCGATTCATTCCCCACTTTGCTTCTAAGGCTGTGCCCCTAACCAACCTGACGAAGGGGAAAGGGTCGGTCATGATTAAATGGACCCCCGAGGCTGAGGCAGCATTCCAATTCTTGAAACAAGCCTTATGTAGCCAGCCAGTGTTGTACTCACCCGACTTCTCTAAAGACTTTGTCGTACAAAGTGATGCGTCAGATGTGGGGTTAGGAGCAGTATTGTCCCAGGTCTGGAACGGGGAAGAGCACCCAGTCATTTACCTCAGCAGGAAGTTGAAGTCCCATGAGGTAAATTACGCCACCGTTGAAAAGGAGTGTTTAGCGGTGAAGTGGGCTCTAGATTCCCTTCGGTACTACCTGCTAGGTAGGCACTTTGACATGGTTACGGATCACGCTCCGTTAAAGTGGATGGCTCAAAACAAGGAAACAAATAGAAGAGTGAATAGGTGGTTCCTGGCCCTCCAGGAATTCAACTTCACAGTAAAGCATCGCCCTGGCGTTCAAATGGGGAATGTGGATGCTTTGTCTCGAGTACATGAATGCCTGATTGCTGGTGTTCCAACCCCGAGGTTAAAACAAGAGGGGGGGGTATGTGACAGCAGGAAGGTAAAGTCACCTGGTTGCATCCAGGGGGGTAGATATATTTCGCCCAGATTCAGGCTTTACGCCGATTTATACAGCTAGGTGGAGAGTTGTATAAGCCCAGCTGAGACTAGTGGGCTCATTGATGACTCATACCTCTAGGGAGAGGGCTGGGCGTCGTGCAGGCAGGGAGTTGATGAGGCCAGCTGAAGCCTGTCAGTTCGTTTAAGGCCTCTATAAAAACTCCCAGATTCATTAGATGTTAGCTCATGCCTGGAAGCAGACCTGTGTGGACTGTCTAGGGAGAGTGAACCCCTGTGCGGTGAGAGAAAGCCTGTGTGGCTATATTTTGCTTGGACATTTAAAACCAGGGACTAGGACAGCACTAGGCTGATCCCAGTTGTTAGTTAGGAAACCTGTATGTTTAGTCAGAGGTCAAGTTGACCAGGATTTATTTTGTTTGTTTCTTTTGCTTTGCTGTGTTTTTGTCACTGTAAATAGAAAATAAATGGCACCTTTTTGATTTTGAAAACCACAACCTCCGTCTGCTGGGCCTGTTTTTGTGTGGGGAGCCCATCCCGGGGGTCACACACACCCGCTGCCGAGCTAACCCCCTCACAATGCACTGAGAGGAATGAAGGTGTAGAATTAGGTGTGTCACAGCCAAGTACTTGCGGCCACTCTGCTAGCAGTACACCGATGTCCGATTCTAGCAGGCAAATTTCCCTGCCCCAGCTGCTGGACCGTCGAAAGAAGTTCACTCCCAGCCATCCACATGCCCAGCGGTTGAATGCTAGCTTGGCTAAATTGCTAGCACTTCAACTGCTGCCTTTTCAGTTGGTAGACTCGGCCCCCTTCCGTGAGTTTGTGCAATGTGCGGTTCCTCAGTGGCAGGTTCCCAAACGCCACTTTTTCTCACGGAAGGCTATTCCGGCTCTCTACCGGCATGTGGAAGGCAATGTCTTGGCCTCGCTGGACAGGGCGGTCAGCGGTAAGGTGCATATTACCGCTGACTCATGGTCCAGCAGGCATGGACAGGGACGTTACCTTTCTTTCACGGCCCATTGGGTCACTCTTTTGGCAGCTGGGAAGGATGCAGGACAAGGTGCAGTAGTGTTGGAGGTTGTTCCACCGCCACGCCTCCAAAATGCTACTACTGGTTGTGACACACCTCTCTCCTCCACCCCCTCCTCTTCTTCTTCCTCCATGGCCTCTTCCTGTGGTTTGTCCTCGGAACCAGCGGTGCTCCGTAGGCGTTCAAGGGGCTACGCAAGTACGCAGGCAAAAAGATGCCATGCCGTGCTTGCACTGGTGTGTTTGGGGGACAGAAGCCACACTGGGGCAGAGGTCCTGTCTGCTCTGCAGGGCCAGGCCGAGAGGTGGTTGATGCCACGCCAGCTTAAGCCAGGAATGGTGGTTTGCGACAATGGCACCAACCTCCTCTCCGCCCTCCGACAGGGACAACTGACCCATGTGCCCTGTGTGGCTCACGTCCTTAACCTGGTGGTGCAGCGGTTCTTGGGCAGGTACCCGGGCTTACAGGATGTCCTGAGGCAGGCCAGGAAAGTCTGTGTGCATTTCCGCAGATCTTATAATGCCAGTGCTCGCCTGGCTGAGCTGCAAAAGGAGTTGAACCTGCCCAAGAACCGCCTTATATGTGACATGCCCACCAGGTGGAACTCAACGTTGGCCATGCTGCAGCGGCTGCACACGCAGCAGAGGGCCATCAATGAGTACCTGTGCGACTACGGCACCAGGACAGGGTCAGGGGAGCTTGGTTTTTTTTCTCCACGCCAGTGGGGCATGATCAGGGATGCATGCACTGTCCTGGCACCATTTGAGGAGGCCACGAGGATGGTGAGCAGTGACAGTGCATGCATCAGTGACACTGTACCTCTTGTCCACCTGTTGGAGCACACGCTGCGTGGAATAATGGACAGGGCACTTGAGGCAGAACAGAGGCAGGAAGAGGAGGACTTCCTTGCCTCTCAAGGCCCCCTTTACCCAGACAGTGTTCCTTCTGTCCCACCCATCGCACAGGAAGAGGAGGAGGAGGAGGAGGAGGAGGATTGTGTCAGCATGGAGGTGGAGGCTGGCACTCAGCATCATCAGCAGCAGTCTTTTAGGGATGATTTACAGTCCCAAGAAACCAGTGGACTTGTACGTGGCTGGGAGGAGGTGGCTGCGGATCATGTCGTCCTTAGTGACCCAGAGGACTCCGGAGCGAATGCCTCAGCAAACCTACGCTGCATGGCCTCCCTGATCCTGCAAAGTCTGCGGAAGGATCCTCGTATTCTTCGGATCAAGGAGAGGGACCATTACTGGCTGGCCACTCTCCTTGATCCACGGTACAAGGGTAAGGTTGCGGACCTTATGTTACCGTCGCAGAGGGAGCAGAGGATGAGACAACTCCGGGAGGCCTTGCAGAAAGGTCTGTGCAACGCGTTCCCAGAGACTGGGAGGTTACAAACTCCTGGTCCTGGACAACGAGTTGCTGAGGCTTCGGCCAGTCAAAGAAGGAGCGGTGGGGAAGGTGGCCGTCTGACCGATGCGTTCAGACAATTCTTTAGTCCGCAGCCCCAAAGTATGATCGGTTCCAGCAACCATCGCCAGCGTCTGATAAACATGGTGCAGGAATATCTAGGGGCAAGGTCAGACTTGGACACCTTCCCCACCGAAAATCCTCTGGCTTACTGGGTCTTGAGGATGGATCACTGGCCAGAGCTTGCACAGTATGCAATTGAGCTACTGGCCTGTCCTGCATCCAGCGTTCTTTCGGAACGCACATTCAGTGCTGCTGGAGGATTTGTCACGGATCACAGGGTGCGCCTGTCCACCGACTCGGTTGATCGACTGACTTTCATCAAGATGAACCAGTCTTGGATCACCACCAGCTACCACACACCTGATGCTGATATAACAGACTAATTGATTTTAACATGTCACATCCCTTCAAGACTGATGCTGATGCTGAGTGCCTGTGCTGTTATGTTGACTGGCTATCCTCCTCCTCCGAGTCCTCAATGATACGATTGATGATGATAGCTTGGAAGATCATTTTTGTTTATGGGTGCCGCCACCAGTGGCTAAGGCCCAATTTTTCAGCCCCTGTTTTACAGGGGCGTGTAATTACAGTTTTTTTAGCAATAATTTGCCATAGGGCTCATTGCTGTGCTCCAAGTACAGTATCTGTGAGGGGTTGGAGTGTTGTGGCACCAGTGCCTAAGGCCCAATTTTTCAGCCCCTGTTTAACAGGGGCGTGTCATTACAATTTTTGAAGCAATACTTTGCAACAGGGCTCATTGCTGTGCTCCAAGTACAGTATCTGTGAGGGGTTGTAGTGTTGTGCCACCAGTGCCTAAGGCCCAATTTTTCAGCCCCTGTTCAACAGGGGCATGCAATTACAATTCTTGATCTAATAATTCACAGCAGGGCCCATTGCTGCACCCACCAAGAGTAACTCTGAGGGCTTACAGTGTTGTGGCAACGCCACCACCACCACCACCACCACGAAAGGCCAAATTTTTCAGCCCCTGTTCAAAAGGGGCATGTAATTACAATTCTTGATCTAATAATTCACAGCAGGGCCCATTCCTGCACCCACCAAGAGTAACTCTGAGGGCTTACAGTGTTGTGGCAACGCCACCACCACCACCACCACGAAAGGCCCAATTTTTCAGCCCCTGTTCAACAGGGGCATGCAATTACAATTCTTGATCTAATAATTCACAGCAGGGCCCATTCCTGCACCCACCAAGAGTAACTCTGAGGGCTTACAGTGTTGTGGCAACACCACCACCACCACCACCACCACCACCACGAAAGGCCCAATTTTTCAGCCCCTGTTCAACAGGGGCATGCAATTACAATTCTTGATCTAATAATTCACAGCAGGGCCCATTGCTGCACCCACCAAGAGTAACTCTGAGGGCTTACAGTGTTGTGGCAACACCACCACCACCACCACCACCACGAAAGGCCCAATTTTTCAGCCCCTGTTCAACAGGGGCATGCAATTACAATTCTTGATCTAATAATTCACAGCAGGGCCCATTCCTGCACCCACCAAGAGTAACTCTGAGGGCTTACAGTGTTGTGGCAACACCACCACCACCACCACCACCACGAAAGGCCCAATTTTTCAGCCCCTGTTCAACAGGGGCATGCAATTACAATTCTTGATCTAATAATTCACAGCAGGGCCCATTGCTGCACCAACCAAGAGTAACTGTCAGGGCTTACAGTGTTGTGGCACCAGCACCACCATCAAAGGCCCAATTTTTACTACCACTGTTCAACAATTATATGTAATTAAAATTCCTGATATAATAGTTGACAGCAGGGCGTTCCAGCACCAACCAAGAGTAACTGTGAGTGCTTACAGTGTTGTGCCAACACCAACAACTAAGGGGCCTATTTCTGCAGAGTATATACGGCAGGTCCCTACTTTCAAACATCCAACTTACAAACGACTCCTACTTGCAAACGCAAGAAGACAACAGGAAGTGAGAGGAAATCTACCACTAGGAAGGAAAATTCTCTCCTGTAAGAATAAATATGGGAGAAAGGTGTCTCCTCTGTACTGATGCTTTATCAGCAATCCTTGTTTCAAGAAAAACACTACATTTCAAAAACAGTTGTCATTGGGATGGAAAGTGAGGTGAAATGTTCTGAACAGGGGCACAGACAGCAAAACAAATGTTACAGGGGTGATAACCCTTACCTATGTTTTCCAAAAAGTTTAAAAATAGATTTTTGGGCTGGAGCTACACTTCAACAATGTACCTGTTCAAAATTACAAACAGATTCTACATAAGAACAAACCTACAGTCCCTGTCTTGTATGCACCGCCTGTATACGGCTGTTCAGAGTATATAGGGCCTTTTTTATTTTATGTGCGGGGTTCCCCTTAATATCCATACAAGACCCAAAGGGGCTGGTAATGGGCTGGGGTAGGGGGGGGGGGGGGGGTCATGGGGTAGCTATGCCATTTTTCTTAAAGATTTTCATCCATATTACCGGGACCAGACATTACATTAAAGCCGCAAGCAGTTTTAAATGGCTTTTTTTTCCTTTAGAAGTGTCATTTTGTGCAGGGACAGTTCTAAACACGGGAAACACGTGGCACTTCACAGGCATACTTTAGACACCCCCCAGGTACGATATTTAAAGGAATATTTGACTTTATTTTTTTCACTTTATGCATCATTAAAATGACTGCTTCCGAAAAACGACCGTTTTTAAAACTTCTTTTTGCATTGATACATGTCCCCTGGTGCACAACCCGGGTTCCCAAACCCTTTTTAGGACAATAACATGCATAATAGTTGTTATAATTAGAACTTTAGAATTCGAACGTTCGCATCCATTGTATTTAATAGGGTTCTAATGTTCGTTCGAACTTTCGGTCCGTTCGCGGGTTCTGGTGCGAACCGAACCCGGGGGTGTTCGGCTCATCACTAGTAGGGAGCATCACGGAAAATCTGAGTAAATTTGTTGATGCTTAATTAAGACTCTACGTATTAAATATTCCATCCTATATAAAGGATACAATACATCTTTTAAAACATTTAGAAGGTATTCAACTTACCCCTGACACTTTGCTGGTAGCCATAAATGTCAAAGCACTTTATAGCTTGATTCCCCATCATTTAGGAGTCGCAGCTGTAAAGCACATACTCTCGCAATCCCATAGACAATTGGACAATTTGGCAATTCATTATTGCTTCCTTGGAATTTATTCTGCTACACAACTGCTTCTCTTTCAATGGCTCCCATTTCCTCCGAATGCAGGGAGTAGCGCTGGGGACTTATGCCCGATCCTACATTAACCTGTACCTGGGGGAGTGGGAGAGCTCCCTCCTAGATTATGAGGATTTGTCCTCATTAATGTGCCATATCACCACATGGTATCGGTACATTGATGACATCCTCATCATCTGGGAGGGCCCAGCAGAGATGCTTAACACGTTTCTGCTGGCCATCAATAAAAACAACTTTTTTTATTTTTTATTATCAGATAAATGTTTTATTGTGCCAAAAAGAAAATATAGAACACAAGTTACATACCATAGTTCAAAAAACAAAACAGAATTAGTTACATCATTGAAGCATGTGTACAGTGGAAAAACAGTGGCACCAAAAGTATTACCTAGTCACAAGTAACGAGAAAAGAAAAGGTAGGCAGCACCGGGCAGGCAAGTGCGACCCCACCCCCCCCAATACGGCCAAACTGGGCCACATCCTAAACTCTACGTCCCACAGTCTGCCTATATCTTTGAACCCATACCCACCGTAAAACCAAAAACTGGTACCCAAATTACAGTACCCATTTGATGTGTATTCCAAATAGAGTAAAATCTCCACTATGAATAGAAGTGCCTTTTAAACTTGTAGCAACCGAGTCAAAATCAAGCATGGGGGCGCTAACCCAGGGGTCTCCAGCCAGGGCTGCCATATGGAATAAAATTTACGGGCAGCATTTCTATGCTGATATGTAAGGTGCTCCCGTATAAGGATGAGATTAACCTGCTCAATCTATTGTTTTCTGGTCGGGACACGTGGAGAAATCCAAAACCTAGCCACCAACTTACGTGCTAAATATAATAGTCTGATCACTGCAATATTAGTTGGATGGGGGTATATTTCTTCATCGACTGCACCCAGTATGCAGATTAGGGGGTCCAAAGGGACCCTAACCTGATAAACCGAGGAAATATCTTCCGTAACATCACCCCAATAACGGTGTAACTTGGGACAGCGCCACATCAGATGAATGAGCGATCCCTGCCCCCCCGTATTGTTTAGGGCATAGAGAAGAGTCTCTTCTTCCCCAGCGAAACAATTGTATGGGCGTGCGGTAGGCCCTATGCAGTAAAAACAAGTGAGACAGTCTGTGCGACTGTGAAACCGACGTGAGAGGACCTGCTTGTAAGCATGTGCCCAAGTTTCACTATCGATGACCCCCAAGTCTTCTGTCCAGCCCCTTCTACACGGTAAAGTCGCGGAGTCTTGTACGGTCGAAAGTAGACTTGAATAAATATGGGATATTAAGCCTTTTTTTTCCTGACCAAAAAAGATGTAATTAATCAGGGAGTGACTGGAAAGTAGGAGGACAGAAATCTGACCCTGGGCCTGCAAAGCATGGCGGACCTGGAGGTATCTATAAAATTGGTGTCTAGGGAGGTTAAATTCAATCTGTAAGTCCTGAAATGATTTAAGAACGTTTAGAGAGAACAGTTGAGCAATATTACAAATACCAGCCTGTCTCCAAGATTGGAAGCCGTCCAGTTTGAATACTTCCGCCAAATTGGGATTATCCCAAATTGGCGTGTCAGCAAGAAATCCAGAGATACGCAGGCTAGACCTTATCGTGGACCAGAGTTTTTTCAGGAGGACTACAGTAGGCGCCGCCTGTGGCAGGTGAGGAAATCCCGCCTCCAAGTTCGCCAGCACTGAAGTACTCTGTGTCCCCGTCCTCAACAGGCCTTCAATAGAATCAGATTCACTCACGTGGCCCATCTCACCCAGGTGCTGCAGCTGGGAAGCCAGAAAATATAACTTGGGTTAGGAACCGCTGCGATCTATGCGAGTAAACAACCTACGTGGTATCCACTGAGGGGAATTATGCATTATATACAATAGCTGGGGGCACCACACCATCTTAATTAGGTTTATCCTGCCTATGACTGACAGGGGGAGCTTGCACCAAGTATTACACGTCATTTGGAGTCTTTTAAAAAGAGACAGGAGGTTTTCCTCCAGATACGTCAATGGGCTAGCCGACACCTGCACCCCTAGATATTTAAACGAGGAGTCTATCTTGAGGGACCTTGCAGCAGCCGGCAATGAATTTATAGGGTTGTCTACAGGCAAGAGGACAGATTTACTCCAATTTATGGAGAATCCTGACAGGGAGCCAAAGTGTTGAATCAACTCCATAGCCGTGGTAAGGGATGTGTCCACATGCCCTAAATACAGCAGCGTATCATCCGCGTAAAGGGAAACCTTATCCACACTCACACCCCTATTAAAGCCAATGATTGACGGCGAAGACCGTATCAGAGCTGCAAGTGGTTCAAGGGCTAGCGCGAACAACAGGGGCAACAATGGACACCCCTGTCTCGTGCCCCGAAAAAGAGGAAAAGAGTCTGACAGGTCCCCATTCACATGGATCCTAGCCGTGGGGGCCGCATACAACAACCCCACCCATTTTATGAAAGTGTCACCCAGGCCAAAGCGTTTCAAAACTTCCCATAAATAAGGCCATTCGACGCTGTCAAAAGCTTTGGCAGCGTCCAAGGAGAGAATCGCTCTCTGACCTGTGTTGTCAGCAGGTATTTGGAGATTAAGAAACAGGCGTCTAATATTAAGGGCCGTTGACAGGGAAGGGATGAATCCTGATTGGTCTTTGTGAATTAGTCTGTGTATAACTGTAGCCAGTCTGGTAGCTAACACCCTCGCCAGTAGCTTCACATCAGTCGTTAACAATGAAATTGGCCTATAAGAATCCGGGGAATGGGCCTCCTTATCAGGTTTCAACAACAGGAAAATTATCGCTTCATTCATGGACTGAGGCAAGCTTCCCTTCTCCAATGCATCCACAAATACTTCTCGCAAATGCGGTATCAGTATATCTGAGTAGCGCTGATACACCTCTGCCGGTAAGCCATCCGATCCCGGAGACTTACCAGAAGAAGAAAGCGCCAAGGCCTCCAGCATCTCGTCAGCCGTGAGAGGGGCATTCAAATGCTCCACATCCAGGGCCGAAAGACACGGGAGTTGGCACTGATCTAAAAAGGAGGCAAGCTCTTCCACAGTAGGCGATACCCTAGAGGAATACACATCAGCATAGTAATCTCTAAAGGTAGATACAATTTCAGCATGTGAGAATAATGGTATCAATAAACTAAGCCCTTCCTATATACCACCACTGCGCTAATGGGATAAGTGAACCTATATTAATATTCATAAAAAAGCAGCCACTTTTAAATAGATAAATATGAAAAAAATATGTGCAAATCTAAAAGACCCCACACAGCGGCGCTAAAGAGCAGAATCCCCCTGTGTCCGTACCTTATGGACTGTAGGGGATAATGTTCAAAACAAATTACAAAATACACCCTGTGACATATGTGAAAATGTGCACAAAAATAAAGTCCACACAATGTAAAATTAAATCCAAATGCGTGTAAAATCTTACAGTCTTCCACCACACAGTTCAGTGTACAGTGATCCCTCTCCCGTCAGATGGACACTCACCACAGCAAGTTGCCTCACACTTTCGTGCTTGGCGTGAAAACGTAAACAAAATCTCACAAAGCCGTGCAATCGATCCTCCAAGTTCCAATCAAGTGTTTTAAGGGATTAATTTCAGCATGAGAGGAGACCAGGTCCCCTGAAGAATTATTAATTGCCTCTATGTGGGCAAAACCCCTCTGTGACCTTACCATCATGGCCAACATGTGGCCCGTGCCCTCCCCCTCCTCAAAATATTTCTGTTGGAGAAAAAAACTGTGAGTCAGTGTGAGAGAGGAGGAGACAGAGGAGCAAACTTCACCCGGGTACTGACAGATCACCCTATATAACCCAATAAATAGCCCGACGTACAACCTGGAAATCAGCCTGCTGGGGGGTCATCAGGAGATTTCTACCGTCGAGAGCTGCTGACCTTCTGGCTAAGAGACGCCGCTTGTCCCATACCCTTGGCTGGGGAATAGCCACAGGCTTTCTTTGATCCCCTGTGACAAGGGATTCATCTCCTTCGGTAAGAGGCAGTATTTATATTGGTGGAGGCTGTCCTATTCTACACTAGCTCTGGGTGCAGGATGTATGGATCATAATCAGCACGGTGGAGGATCAACATTTACACGTGTATATGAACTTTTGTGTTTGGACTTTTTTGCTTGTTCAAAGTAATTTTTTGATGGTATATGGATCTTTCATCACTAGTGATTCCTTATTACGTGTTTTGCATCACAATTTTTTGTGTTATTTATTCACTGTGTGAGCCGCCGTGCTCATTCATATATGTTTAGGTGTTTCATATTTAAAAGTTCATATTTATGTCACACAAGTGTCACTCAGGTGTCACGTTTAATATAGTGCAACTTTTTTCTTTTTTATTACTTGTTTGGTGTTGTATAACACACATTGTTGCAGCTTTATTTTTCATGCATTAGCGCAGTTTTTTTTCTTTCCATCACCACAAAGTTGCACACCAACTTTGTTCTCTGATTCTCCAACGGCATCTCCTGTGGTACTGGAGCCGTGTTCCACCATCCGGCTCTGTACACCCAGTGCAGGCTACCCTTGATCGATAGGCTCCATCTCAGTTCTGGTCTCAACAATGCTCCATTTTTCCATGTTCCTGATCATGATTGTAATGTGTAATTGTTGTTTTTTATTTTTATTTCTATTTTAGAATGTGTTATGGTAGTAATACCCTGCATTGAATGCCCCTGATGAAAGAACTTCCTATTTGTCCTGAAACGCGTCGAGCTCAACATCAATAAGAACCAGATACTTACGATCAAACCTTGCATTTTGTTTTTATGTATCCCATACATGATACACCAGAACAATTTTTATATTACATTAATAAAATTTCTACTTTTTCATATGTTGTCTGCAATTGGTTGCCTTTAAAGTCCCAAGTACCTATAATGGGGGGTACTTTTTCTATATAAAACTTTATACCGGGATGTTGGCAACAACCTGGGTCTCATTTGGTGGATTTATACAATGTGCTACTAGGGAAGGGCAGAGGGCAATTTCAAGTAGCTCCAGGGCTAATGAAATGGCTGGGCCAAAGCCGCAAGGTCATTGTTAGGGTTTATATAAACTCTACACCATAGGACAGCCCACTGCTGGAGCATGGGGGAGTAGAGGAGAGCATCGGCTACTGGAAGAGCAGAGGATTTTGTAAGAAAAAATGCTTTTTCCGGTACCCTAGTTTAAAACTCGCATTTAAAGTGGTTGTAAACCCTCCTTCCTGACTTTTACCTATAAGGCTTACCTATAGGTAGTGGAAATATCTCCTAAGCTTGCGCCGTTTAGGAGATGTTTCCCTTGAAGTGCGCCGATGATGTCATGCGCTGTGAAGAAACGGACCTCTGTGCCGTTTCTTCCCCAGCGTGTGCCGTGACTGCGCTGCTCCGGCAAGTCACAGAGCCGGAGTCCGCGGCCCCGGAATTGAGAGGGGCGAAGATGGACGCGGCCTGCACAGGAAAAAAGGGATTCGTTTGCCGGTAAGTGTAAGCTTTTATTTTGCAGGGTTTGCAGGGAGCAAAAGACAAAGTAAAACCCATCAGGGTTTACTTCCTCTTTAACCACTTCAGCCCCAGAAGATTTGGCTGCTCAATGACTGGGCCATTTTTTACGATACGGCACTGCCTCGCTTTAACTGACAATTGCACGGTCGTGCAATGTTGTACCCAAACAAAATTGACGTCCTTTTTTTCCCACAAATAGAGCTTTTTTTGGTGGTATTTGATCACCTCTGCGGTTTTTATTTTTTGCGCTATAAACAAAAAGAGCGTCAATTTCGAAAAAAACACAATATCTTTTACGTTTTGCTATAATAAATATCCCAATTAAAAAAAAAAAAAAATTTTAAAAATGTTTTTCTCAGTTTAGGCCGATATGTGATCTTCTTCATATTTTTGGTAAAATAAATCACAATAAGCGTATATTGATTGGTTTGCGCAAAGGTTATAGCGTCTACAAACTATGGGAAAGATTTATGGCATTTATATGGCGTTTTTATTTTTTATTTTTTACTAGTAATGAGGCGGTGATCTGCGATTTTTTGCGGTGTTGCGGCGGACAGGTCAGACACTTTTGACACATTTTTGGGACCATTGACATTTACAGAGCGATCAGTGCTATAAATAGGCACTGATTACTATGTAAATGTCACTGGCAGGGAAGGGGTTAACACTAGGGGACGATCAAGGGGTCAACTGTTTTCCCTATTGTGTGTTCTAACTGTGGGGGGATAGGACTAACTAGGAGAGATGACAGATCCGTGTTTCTACTTTGTAGAACCACGCAATCTGTCTGCTCTTTTCTGACAGCACGGGGATTTGTGTGTTTACACACACAAACCCCTGTGCTGCCGCTCGTGCACGAGATCGTGCTCGGCCGGCGGCGATTGCGCCCGCCGGCCACGCGCATCGCGTTCCCCACTGTGCAGCGGGCGCGCGCCCTCTGGTGGCTCTCCTGCTCAAAGCCGTATATGTATGGGATTTCACCCAAGAGTGTCATTCTGCCGCAGTAAATCTGCGTGAGCCAGTCGGGAACCGGTTAACCCTTGCAGTGTGGGGGCAGTTCCACAGATGGGCTTTAAGATAAAACTAAGTTTGTTGTATTTGTATTTTCAGCAGCAATTAAACTGTAAGAATATCCTGTTTATTTTCCATCAGGCCAGATCTCGTCTAAGATGTTAAAGACACGGCAGCCAAGACAGAGTACATCGCAATCCAATAAGCTGCATATGGCTGTAGAATGGGGAAGCATTGCTTTGGGTACTGTACCACTGATGTACGTTCAGGCTATTTATACTGCGTAAAAACACAAGCAAAGCTTCCCATGTGGAATGGACCTGATGCTCTTTATTCACTGGGATGCGGGCCAGCTCCTTGTTAAGTGGGATCTTGCCTTGTAGTTTGCTTTACATCTACTGGACTACAGTCATATTTCTAATGACTTGATTATTGTCCTATTTTTACCTATCGACCATTGCATCTGCAGATCTTGTCTTTCAAGAGCTTGGAGTATGATGATCAGCATTTTCATACTGGCTCCAAGTTTTATTTGATTTCTATTTAAGCCAATAGCAGCAATCTCTGATAAGTAGCTTAGGAACCACATGTCATTTAGTTTCTGCTTCAATTGCTTGGCTTTTAATGCCCTGTACACACGATCGGAGTATCCGATGGTCTAAAATCTGATGGAATTTTTCATCGGAATTCCGTTCAAGCTGTCTTGCATACACACTGTCAGACTAAATTCCGACCGTCCAAAACGCGGTGACGTAAAACACTCTGACGAGCCGAGAAAAATGAAGTTCAATGCTTCCGAGCATGCGTCGACTTGATTCTGAGCATGTGTGGGTTTTTTCTCCGTTGGAGTTCCACACAGACAATAGGAATTTCCTATAGTTTTTTTTCCATCAGACAAATTTAAAACATGTTCTATTTCTAAACACCGATGGAAAAAAGTCTGATGGGACCCACACACAATCAGAATTTCCAATGAAACAAGTCCATCAGACTTTTTTCATCGGAAATTCAGATCGTGTGTACAAGGCATAAGGCAGCCAGTATGTACTCACCTCTGAAATAGAGTTGCACACTTCACATACTATATACAGTATTATGGAAAAGTTTTAGACAGGTGTGAAAGTAAGTAGTTAGATTCATGGGCGCCAGACACTTCTTGAATGCAAAGAGATTTTATTTCTCTTAAACAGAACTTTGGGAGAGAGAGTTAGGGCCAGAACACCCTTTAGCAGTTGCAATGTTAACTGTCAGACTCTGAGACTTCTACAGGAGGACAGCCATGCAGGGAAAGGCATCCAGCAAGACGCCACATCTGTATGTGTAGGAATGCTGTCTCCTATGGCAACAGTCTTTAACAGTTTCTAACACAAGGTGTAATCGTTCCGTCACTTCCAGTACAATAATTTTTTGTAGTTCTTCAACCCACTGAGCTTCCAGTCTCTCTCTCTCACTAGACTAGATGATTTACTACCACTGAATCCCTTGAGCTCTTCCAATCTTCCCTGTAGTATCTTCCTCAAGCGTCACCCCCGCTTCTCTGCTGAGTCCCTACCTTGGCACTCTAGATACCTCTGAAGCTTCACCCCACTGGCCTACTCGGTCCCTGGCTTGACACGCAAGGCTGCGCTGCAAGCGTCATCTCTGCTGGCTGGGTCCCTGGCTTGATACCCACGGAAGTTTCCAGATTCTTCACCGTCCCCGGTTGGTGAGAATACTGCTGCGGTACTTGCTTCAGTTACTGACTGTGGTCCCTGGTAATAAGGTGTTTAGTCCCTTAGTGGCGGCAGCTTCCCTTCTACCTCTGACCACGACAAGTTCTCCGGCCGGCAGAACCGTCACTTTTGGTTGGACTGCAAGGCACAGTCCCAACCCTGCGCTGCTCTCTTGCTTCTGGATAGGCCCTCAGACAGCCTGGCAGCCAGATGTGCCCGGGACAGGCCCAATCTCCAGCCTAGCAGCCCGGGCAATACAACACACATCCACCCAGACACCCTTCCAGGTGGCACAGAACTCCGATCACCTGACTCCACCCGAATATATAGGCTCTCCCAGCAGGCCAAGGGATTCAAGAAAACCCCTGTCCATTGGCTGAGATACCCCATATACCCATAACCTGACTTTGCGTTGCCCTTCTCGTATCTAGTACCACCAAGTACCCAGCCACCAAGTGGTAGAAGCAAAAGTGCAACAAGGCCAAACTTATGGAGAAATCAATAGATCTTTAACAATCAACCAGGATAACTACTCCTGGCAAGTACATTTGTGAGGAGCAACCCTGCCAAAGCTCCAGGGTGCTACACAGAGATGAAACAAATCCTCCTACATAAGTTGTACCTGTTTGTACAGCTGCAGAGAAGAGAAGAAGTGGATAAAGTGCTGAATTTATACAGCTTATCTGTGCTTTCAGAAAGCAGGGGGCAGGGAGCTGAGGTTACACTCTGCAGAGCTCAATGAGAGCTGATTGGAGGGAAGGGACACACCTCCCTTTACACAGCAAACAGGAACAGAGCCGAGGCTGTCAATCACAGTGTGTGTTATCCATTTAAAATCTCGTTAGATATTTTAAGATATTTTTCATTGCAGTCAGCATGAGTGCGAGTGTAGTTGAAGGATTCCCACTGATCGGTGGCGAACCGTTGTGGGGGGGCCATTCTGGCCTCACATGATGTTTCGGTAATCACCGATCGGTGTGGGCAACATTTCCCCTACTCAATATGGCGGAACTGTGTGGAGGCCTCCCGGAGGTCAGAATCGGGCGTGTCTAACGTTCCGTGTATGATAAGAAGCGGTGAGTCAGCACGCCGCTCGTGCCCCTGGAAGACGTCATCTCTGACGAAACGGCGTAGGGAGGAGCGGCGTGCTGACGTCACCGACAAACAACAAACGCTATCCCGGAAGGACGGGCGGATAGTGAAGCCGGCCGGCTTACAAACAAATTTTGCGCATTTTATCATCACTTATTTGTAAGTGCAATTTTTTTTAATTTATTAAAACTGCCTTTAAGTACTTCACCATGGTGGCCTTTACATTTCTTTTGGGATCTTATATCCGGGAACGGTATTGAGGAGCCTGACTGTGGAGGAAGATATCGATTACTGATCTGGTATTTAGAGACCCTTGGCGGGGGAAACAGCCACAGGCGGGTGTGATCTCTTTTATTAGGGATCCATACTAGTCGGTAAGGAGATTTGATATTGAAGGTGGAGGATTCTATTCTTTACAAGTGTCACACACTTTTCTTGGGTGTTTTTGAGTGTGAAGTCACTATTTTTCACCTGGAGGAACTTCTCAACAGTACCTTTATGAAAAACAACTTTTGAAACTTGAACATTTGTTTGTTTATTCAATTTTTTTGGACACTTTGTAGGATGAATTACATGTTATATTAATTTACATTGTTATTTGAGTGTCATATGGTTACTATCATAGGTCACCAGGTTATATTGTTATCACATAATTTTTTTTATATAGGATGTGGGCATTATCAATCGTGTCACTAACAATAGTTAACTAATAGGTGTCAGGATAGTGCCCATATTACGCAGCGCAACTGTTACCTATTTACCATATCTATAATTGTGCATATCCACATTTTTTAGTTGCAGCAGCGGCCACTTTTATATCATTAGTGGTGTTATGTGTGTTGGAGGTCCCTCCCCTGTCACCTTTTTACCTCTTGGTGTCTTGAAAACTTGTCAGAAGTGACTCATGATAGCAGAGGGATGAAACCGCAAAGAAAAATTACACTTAGTGCTCTGGATTGAGACAAGTACACACTATAGAGGGATATGCTTTATTCATCTTTCATGTCTGAGGTTTACAACCACTTTAACACCACGGCTCTGATATAAACAGAAACTATCATAACTGAAATGCTGTGTCAGCACTTACCTTTTGCATTTTCATATCTTTAACATGATATCATCTGCTGCGAAGTGTAGAAAGGCGTTTCACCTAGGCTAGGCGATCTAAAATACTTCTTTAGCTGCGGCCTCCCTTTGATGCAGAATGTTTGTCAACCTTTTATGCATGTGTCAGGATTTTCTCAATTTAGTATAATGAAACTCAACAACATCGGGTCTTTGGGGAACATAGATCCATTTGAGAAAATTGATAAAACATAACTGTGAGGAATGTGTGGTCTTCTGTGCCGCATTCAAATAAACCCGAGCGCTCAGCATTCCGTTTTACCAGCCAATTACAGCAGCATCTCGCGGCTCGGCTGCACATACTCCGCTAATAATTTAATGTTTATAAAGAGCTTTTTTAAATTCCAGAGCATCTCGCTACGACATTAGTAAATGCAGGCTTTTAATATCTATAATTCACTCCACTTGGCGTTTTGCCATGAAGAACGTCTGACAGTCCTGGAAGAATTATTCCGTTCCTTTCTCAAGGCCGGTACTTTTTTTTTATTAGGCTCCGAACTAAACTATCATTTATCCAGATTCAATTGACTCAAAACTAGAAGCAAAGTCAAATGCTTGGCAAGGCATAAAAAAATGCCTTTTGTAGGTCTTGTCTTACTGACAATCGGAGGTCATGTAGTGTTCATTTTAAAGAGGAACTCTGCATTAAATTAGAAATAGGTGGACTACCATCACCAACTTAGGCATGCAGTTCAGACCCCTATAAATGTCTTACATCAGCGATTTTCATACCTCCCAACTTTCTGTGATGGGAAAGAAGGACACCTATTAGCAAAAAGAATTTAGGCAAATAACACACCCCAGCCTACCCCGTTACATGGAGAATAAAAGTATAATTAATGGCAAAACTCTATTTTGGGATAGAGTTGAAAGGCATAAGACCCCCTGTCAGGTTTGTATTGCTCTCTGTACCACCCATTAGGGAGATTCACCCTCTCTATTTGTCCTGTTTACCATTATCATTGAAAGTGAAAGTAAAAGAAAATCCCAGATTTTGGGATGTCCCCAGAAAAGTTATAGGAAGGAAATCTTCCAATGGGGACACTAGTTCTGGAGACCTGGTGGTCCCCAAGGAATTCCCTTAATTTGCAGGAATTTCCTCTCACTTCCCGTTTGGCTATGGGACAGGAAGTGAAGCAAAATCTCACCAATGGGACACAAAAAGCGGAAAAAAATCTGGCAGAGGTTATTTTGCGCTATCCAAAATGAAAAATAAATAAATAAAGTTTTGCCTATAGTCCTACTTTACTAGAAAAAAAAAGTTTGGTTAAACCCACAAGTGCTTTTTTACCACTACTAATTCTTTACACTGGCTTTTGAAATTTTAAATTGCAGCAATTTAGAAATGTAAAATATGTTTTGATGTAAAGATGTAAGCCTCAGAGCAGCACAGTGGCTTAGTGGTTAGCACTTCCACCTAGCTACACTAGGGTCCTTGGTTTTAATCTCAACCACGGCACTACCTGCCTTGAGTTTGCATGTTCTCCCATTATTCTGTCCTTTCAGCAAGTGTGTCAAACACAAGGCCCGCGGGCCGAATCCGGCCCACCAGGCCATTTCTTGTGGCCCTCGCACCCACGGAAAGAGGTGGAAGTGTAGATGTGGACAGTCTGGGAGAGAGAGCTGAACCCTGCACACTCCTCAACCCTGCACTCTGTATATTGTGCACTCCTCAACCCTGCACTCTGTACAAAGCACAACCCTGCACTCAGTACATAACGCACTCCTGGTATTTTTTGTCCCATTAAAATCTTACCAACATTAGTGCAATTTGGCCACCACCATTTTTCCTCTACAGGGAGATGTACCATGCAACTGTCATGGAATGGGCAGAGTAGTAGGTATAAGCAGCCAGGGGAAGTAATGTGAGATTGACATGTTGACTTTTGACAAAATTAAAATTTGCAAGTGATGTTGACATTAATAGTAAAAAATAGCAAACGATGAAATGTAAGCCCAATTTCAACTATAACTGCCACACCCTTCCCCCTTCTTTTCAAGTCTTTTATCTACCCTTCCCTGAACCCCCCCGCCTGACATTAAAGTATAACTAAAGGCAAAACTTTTCTTTAGTATTAGTGAAGAGGGATTAAAAAAACAGTCCGATTTTTATTGCTGTTCGATAAAGACCAGCACTCAGCCAGTAAACCTCACAATTTTGGGGGATAAAATGGCAGAAGCCTTATACAGGAAGCAAAGTTAATATATAAGATCTACATTTCAGAGCTGCCTGACACCTTAAATATGGGGTCCTTCATGGCCCCAAAACGATGGTGGTATGTGTTATTGTCCATACTTTCTACATATGACATTTGCATCTTGACCTCGTTAAAATTGTGAAGTATGTTGGCTCAAGTCTCGTACACACGGCCGGTTTTCTCTGCAAGAAACGACAAGAAAACTGCTGGGAGAGCTTTCTTGCCGAGAAAACCGTTTGTGTGTATGGTTTCTTGTCGAGAAAACTGCCGGGGAATCTCGACGAGAAAAATAGAGAACCTGCTCTCTATTTTCTCGTCAGGATTCTCTTTTTTCTTGCCGGAATTCTCGTCGCCCTGTTTCCCGACGAGAAAATCAAGTGTAGCGGGTAGGTACTTTTCAGTATGTTGATTCGGGTGGAGACATCAGTAATGTCCAGTTCCCTGCGGCCCAGCGGGTGGTGCTGTCGCTTTGGGCCGGGGTTGAGCCATCGCTGGAGTGCCGTGCCCTTTTTGGTCTTTCGCAGCGGTTGTACGGCGGGGCGGGGAACCCACTGTGCTAGCTAGGAGAGGCTATAAAGGGGGTGGACATCTTCGCCACGAGGTCGGAGTCCCAGGCACCTTTAGCCTGAGGGCTGCTGTCCAGCGGTCGTTGTCCAGGCGGCCCAGGCCTGGACACGTGGAGTTCGGGAGTCACCCCAGACACCCTCAGTCTGGGGTGAGGTGCATCGTTCAGGCCTGGGGCCCAGCTTCTTCCACTGGGATCCGCCCGGGAGGAACCATCCTAAGGCACCCACAGGATCGGGTGTCTGAATCCAGGCGTAAGGGGCCACGCAGGTGACCTTCCCACAGATCTGGTGCAGCAGATTGCCAGTGCCGGGACAGGGCCTCCGGAGACCGTCGGGATGGATGTCCTCACCAAACAGGGGCCATATTCACACGGAAGGTGGTCCATGTTCTAAGGTCGGCCACAGAGACCGTTACTCTAAGGTCGTGACAGAGACTCCAAACAGTTCACCCGGTAGGTGGCAGCTACCAACTTCACGGTCGGTGGCAGAGACCGTGCGCCAGGCCTATCCGCACGAGAAAGGGATAGGAGAGTTCATTGTGCCTGGGCCTACTCGTATCCACACCCCTGTCTGTCTGTTATGGAAGTTCAACTGATTATGTTCATTCTGGCATTGAAGAAATAAAGGAGTTTTGAACTTTTAATGGTGTGGGGCTCTATTACTGGTAGATACACCTCCACGGAAGAAGCGGAGGCTCCATATGCAGAATGCAGACCCGAAGGTAATTAAAAAAAGGACTTTGCTCAAACCTCACATACACAGAGGGTGAGAGCTTGGCGTAGTGTCCTGCACTCTCTCCTCCAGAGTACCCCTAGACAACAGCCACAAACAACCGATACAAGAGAGAGAGAGAGAGAGTGAGGCTGCTACACAAGTATGAAACGGGAGCGCTCCTTCTGGTAAAACTAGCGTTCGTAATGGAGATAGCACATTCGTCACGCTGTAACGAACTGAAAGCACGAAGACTGAAAAGTGCGAATCGTCTCTCCACAAACTTTTACTAATACGTGGTAACAGGAGATCAGCAAAAGCAGCCCAAGGGGTGGCGCCATTGGAATAGAACTTTCCCTTTATACTGCCGTCGTACATGTTGTACGTCACCGCGCTTTACAACGACAAGATTTGGAATTGACAGTGTGTATGCAAGGAAAGCTTGACAAGAATCCCGTCAAGCTTGACAAGAATCTCCTCGAGAAAACCAACATTTTTTTTTAAGACGGGATTCTCGGCCGTGTGTACGAGGCTTAAGTGCTGGCATCATTACCGAGTGAATGTTGATGGGGTTACCATTTGCCGTGCATGTCTGACTAAACAAGGAAACATATGGGTCTGGTGCTGGATGGATTTATAACAACATTTTTTTATTGCTGTCTGTGCCCATTAGGGAAATGAACCCTCTCTGTTTATAATTTTTTGCCATTATCACTGTGAAAGTGAAAGAAAAATCCCATATTTTTACCCATTCCCAGAACAGTAATAGAGAGGGAATCTTCCAACTGGGACATTATACCTAGTGACAGTGGTGACAACCAAGAATTCAGTGTTTCCCTCACTGGTGACAACTGTAGCGGCCTCACCCTCTCGCTCTTCTTTAGCGGTTACTTTGGCTTCGGTCTAGGGGTACCTTGAAGGGGAGAGCGAGGTGCGCCGCGGCCCATGTCCTCTAGATTACTGCATGTAGAGGTGAAGGCCAGCATCAGATTACATTCGGGCTATGTACACGCTCAGAGCCAAGTCTGTTCTGCTGATAACCCCCCTTTGCTCCCAGTAATTGTAGTACCACACACTGAAAAAGGTCCAACACGTATTTATTCCATAACGGCAAACAAATAGTCCTTTGCGAGCAGACAGTTTGAGACCCATAGAACAGTTCAGTATTGGTGGGGAGTAGGTCAAGGCACAATCCTCAACGAAACTAAACTGTTGAGGTTTCACCAACGGTTGCTAAGCAAAGTGGCTGTTAAATGGACTTTTTGGCTTTAGAGTCTCTTCCAGCGACTCTAGTGAACAGGAACTGGAGTTACTTTCGCTACGTTGCAGCCCCTGTCAGGGAGAAGACATCCCTCCAAGAGAGTTACCAGAGGCCCCGCCGTCACCGGATTAATGCTGTACCGGGCTATTCGGAAGGGTTACACTCCCCGGCCTCCTCACCTCAGATACGGGTCCCAACACCTTAGGGCCCCTCGGACTCCTCCACCCTTGCGGAACCCAGTCGAAGTTACTGGGTCCCAGGCCTTGGCCGTGGTACCTCACCCCAGGCTTAAGGTGCCTGGGATGGACTCCATCCCTCGCTCCAGCCAAGTCAAGGGCACCTGGGCCCGGAACTCCGGAATGCCAGCACCCAGGCTGAAGGTGCCTGGGCGCGGCGGCGTCCTCCAACTCTGAACCCCGAGGTCAGGGCGTCCGCCCCTTTTATCTCCTCTCCCTTTGCGTCACAGCGGGTTCCCCGCCCCGCTGTACCGGCACCAGGAAAGGACAAAAAGGAACAGTCTTGCGGTGCAGGTTCAACTCCGGCCCAGGGCGACAACCCCACCTGCAGGCCACAGGGATCCTTGCACCACCAGAGTCCTCCAAGAACCACAAAAGGGATTCTCAGATTCCCTAACAATTATTACATCTGGGTTAAATAACCCAGATGTTCCCCCCAAATTTAAATGCCCGCTACACAACCATGAATTCAGGGTTTCCCTCACTTAAGCGTTATTTCCTCTCACTTGCTGTTTGGGACTGTATCTAAAATTTTAAAAAAACATTTTTGCCTTTTAGCTCTACTTTAAAAAAGTGAAAGCATATTAATTAAGTATTTGTAATTAGGCATAGTAAATACAAGAGCATTTTGTCAGGTTCCATGACAAGTGCTGTTCTCCTCCTCTTCTCAATCACTAAGCAGAGTTCAGTGTTGCATTAAATAGTACTCATGTTGACCTCACCCTCCTAGTCTTAAACTTTCCTGTCCCTGTCCCAACATAATAGCTGTGTGGCCTCTTTGGTGCCACTGCCACCCAGCCTCCTGTCAGAATTTTCTCTGCAGGGGCCACTTAGCATACCATAATCTTGATTCAGTCCTAAGTCAAATTTCGCAATTTAGAGTGAATACAAACTGTGGTGCAAATTTACAGGCGCTGCAAGGAAGAATATAGTAGATGGCTGTGCAGTGCTGACGAGGCTGCAGACCAAGGACTTGCTGGGTTGGGGATCGATGGCAGAGGATGGCAAAGAAGGTTGGGGGCAAGTGTTCAAACAATAAGTGTAAAAGCACTGGAAATACAGTTACACTATAAAAGATGGCTTACCATGTCTAGGTTCTGCCGTCTTACAAAAGCTGAAATATATTAATGATGAGGAAGACCGTCGTAAAGGTCAAATTAACCCTTTATATCAGAACGTCTAAACTAGTGTTCCTCCATGGGTTTCTTGAGCTGTGGCTGATTGACCTCCCATCTGATGGCCCCTGCATAATTTTGGGTCCGATGTCTCCTAGCAGAGACGATGGTGTATGACCCCAATTATCTTTTTAGATAATTTGCATCTTGACCTCGTTAAAATTGTGAAGTATGTTGGCTCAAGTCTCGTACACACGACCGGTTTTCTCGGCAAGAAACGACAAGAAAACTGCTGGGAGAGCTTTCTTGCCGAGAAAACCGTTCGTGTGTATGGTTTCTTGTCGAGAAAACTGCCGGGGAATCTCGACGAGAAAAATAGAGAACCTGCTCTCTATTTTCTCGTCAGGATTCTCTTTTTTCTCGCCGGAATTCTCGTCGCCCTGTTTCCCGACGAGAAAACCGGTCGTGTGTATGCTTTTTCGAGTCTTAAAAAAACGCCCATGCTCAGAATCAAGTGTAGCGGGTAGGTACTTTTCAGTATGTTGATTCGGGTGGAGACATCAGTAATGTCCAGTTCCCTGCAGCCCAGCGGGTGGTGCTGTCGCTTTGGGCCGGGGTTGAGCCATCGCTGGAGTGCCGTGCCCTTTTTGGTCTTTCGCAGCGGTTGTACGGCGGGGCGGGGAACCCGCTGTGCTAGCTAGGAGAGGCTATAAAGGGGGCGGACATCTTCGCCACGAGGTCGGAGTCCCAGGCACCTTTAGCCTGAGGGCTGCTGTCCAGCGGTCGTTGTCCAGGCGGCCCAGGCCTGGACACGTGGAGTTCGGAAGTCACCCCAGACACCCTCAGTCTGGGGTGAGGTGCATCGTTCAGGCCTGGGGCCCAGCTTCTTCCACTGGGATCCGCCCGGGAGGAACCATCCTAAGGCACCCACAGGATCGGGTGTCTGAATCCAGGCGTAAGGGGCCACGCAGGTGACCTTCCCATAGATCTGGTGCAGCAGATTGCCAGTGCCGGGACAGGGCCTCCAGAGACCGTCGGGATGGATGTCCTCACCAAACAGGGGCCATATTCACACGGAAGGTGGTCCATGTTCTAAGGTCGGCCACAGAGACCGTTACTCTAAGGTCGTGACAGAGACTCCAAACAGTTCACCCGGTAGGTGGCAGCTACCAACTTCACGGTCGGTGGCAGAGACCGTGCGCCAGGCCTATCTGCACGAGAAAGGGATAGGAGAGTTCATTGTGCCTGGGCCTACTCGTATCCACACCCCAGTCTGTTATGGAAGTTCAACTGATTATGTTCATTCTGGCATTGAAGAAATAAAGGAGTGTTGAACTTTTAATGGTGTGGGGCTCTATTACTGGTAGATACACCTCCACGGAAGAAGCGGAGGCTCCATATGCAGAATGCAGACCCGAAGGTAATTAAAAAAAGGACTTTGCTCAAACCTCACATACACAGAGGGTGAGAGCTTGGCGTAGTGTCCTGCACTCTCTCCTCCAGAGTACCCCTAGACAACAGCCACAAACAACCGATACAAGAGAGAGAGAGAGAGTGAGGCCGCTACACAAGTATGAAACGGGAGCGCTCCTTCTGGTAAAACTAGCGTTCGTAATGGAGATAGCACATTCGTCACGCTGTAACGAACTGAAAGCACGAAGACTGAAAAGCGCGAATCGTCTCTCCACAAACTTTTACTAATACGCGGTAACACGAGATCAGCAAAAGCAGCCCAAGGGGTGGCCCCATTGGAATAGAACTTCCCCTTTATACTGCCGTCGTACATGTTGTACGTCACCGCGCTTTACAACGACAAGATTTGGAATTGACAGTGTGTATGCAAGGAAAGCTTGACAAGAATCCCGTCAAGCTTGACAAGAATCTCCTCGAGAAAACCAACATTTTTTTTTAAGACGGGATTCTCGGCCATGTGTACGAGGCTTAAGTGCTGGCATCATTACCAAGTGAATGTTGATGGGGTTACCATTTGCCGTGCATGTCTGACTAAACAAGGAAACATATGGGTCTGGTGCTGGATGGATTTATAACAACATTTTTTTATTGCTGTCTGTGCCCATTAGGGAAATTAACCCTCTCTGTTTATAATTTTTTGCCATTATCACTGTGAAAGTGAAAGAAAAATCCCATATTTTTACCCATTCCCAGAACAGTAATAGAGAGGGAATCTTCCAACTGGGACATTATACCTAGTGACAGTGGTGACAACCAAGAATTCAGTGTTTCCCTCACTGGTGACAACTGTAGCGGCCTCACCCTCTCGCTCTTCTTTAGCGGTTACTTTGGCTTCGGTCTAGGGGTACCTTGAAGGGGAGAGCGAGGTGCGCCACGGCCCATGTCCTCTAGATTACTGCATGTAGAGGTGAAGGCCAGCATCAGATTACATTCGGGCTATGTACACGCTCAGAGCCAAGTCTGTTCTGCTGATAACCCCCCTTTGCTCCCAGTAATTGTAGTACCACACACTGAAAAAGGTCCAACACGTATTTATTCCATAACGGCAAACAAATCGTCCTTTGCGAGCAGACAGTTTGAGAGACCCATAGAACAGTTCAGTATTGGTGGGGAGTAGGTCAAGGCACAATCCTCAACTAAACTAAACTGTTGAGGTTTCACCAACGGTTGCTAAGCAAAGTGGCTGTAAAATGGACTTTTTGGCTTTAGAGTCTCTTCCAGCGACTCTAGTGAACAGGAACTGGAGTTACTTTCGCTACGTTGCAGCCCCTGTCAGGGAGAAGACATCCCTCCAAGAGAGTTACCAGAGGCCCCGCCGTCATTAATGCTGTTCCGGGCTATTCGGAAGGGTTACACTCCCCGGCCTCCTCACCTCTGATACGGGTCCCAACACCTTAGGGCCCCTCAGACTCCTCCACCCTTGCGGAACCCAGTCGAAGTTACTGGGTCCCAGGCCTTGGCCGTAGTACCTCACCCCAGGCTTAAGGTGCCTGGGATGGACTCCATCCCTCGCTCCGGCCAGGTCAAGGGCACCTGGGCCCGGAACTCCGGAACGCCAGCACCCAGGCTGAAGGTGCCTGGGCGCGGCGGCGTCCTCCAACTCTGAACCCCGAGGTCAGGGCGTCCACCCCTTTTATCTCTTCTCCCTTTGCGTCACAGTGGGTTCCTCGCCCCGCTGTACCGGCACCAGGAAAGTACAAAAAGGAACAGTCTTGCAGTGCAGGTTCAACTCCGGCCCAGGGCGACAACCCCACCTGCAGGCCACAGGGATCCTTGCACCACCAGAGTCCTCCAAGAACCACAAAAGGGATTCTCAGATTCCCTAACAATTATTACATCTGGGTTAAATAACCCAGATGTTCCCCCCAAATTTAAATGCCCGCTACACAACCATGAATTCAGGGTTTCCCTCACTTAAGCGTTATTTCCTCTCACTTGCTGTTTGGGACTGTATCTAAAATGTAAAAAAAACATTTTTGCCTTTTAGCTCTACTTTAAAAAAGTGAAAGCATATTAATTAAGTATTTGTAATTAGGCATAGTAAATACAAGAGCATTTTGTCAGGTTCCATGACAAGTGCTGTTCTCCTCCTCTTCTCAATCACTAAGCAGAGTTCAGTGTTGCATTAAATAGTACTCATGTTGACCTCACCCTCCTAGTCTTAAACTTTCCTGTCCCTGTCCCAACATAATAGCTGTGCTGCCTCTTTGGTGCCACTGCCACCCAGCCTCCTGTCAGAATTTTCTCTGCAGGGGCCACTTAGCATACCATAATCTTGATTCAGTCCTAAGTCAAATTTCGCAATTTAGAGTGAATACAAACTGTGGTGCAAATTTACAGGCGCTGCAAGGAAGAATATAGTAGATGGCTGTGCAGTGCTGATGAGGCTGCAGACCAAGGACTTGCTGGGTTGGGGATCGATGGCAGAGGATGGCAAAGAAGGCTGGGGGCAAGTGTTCAAACAATAAGTGTAAAAGCACTGGAAATACAGTTACACTATAAAAGATGGCTTACCATGTCTAGGTTCTGCCATCTTTCAAAAGCTGAAATATATTAATGATGAGGAAGACCGTCGTAAAGGTCAAATTAACCCTTTATATCAGAACGTCTAAACTAGTGTTCCTCCATGGGTTTCTTGAGCTGTGGCTGATTGACCTCCCATCTGATGGTCCCTGCATAATTTTGGGTCTGATGTCTCCTGGCAGAGACGATGGTGTATGACCCCAATTATCTTTTTAGATAAATGTAAGGGTAAAATTCTGATTACCACTCTAAGGTGGCATTCAACTCACTGGCCAACAATGTAACGGGCATGCTTTCCACTGATCCCAATCAACTGATGACCTTAAAATTATTTCAAGGGTTCTTCTGGGGTAAAATAGGTTTAGAAAGGCTGCTTCATATAATATGTCTTATTATTAACTTGCAAGTCTGTTACTGGCGTAACAGGCATATTGCACACAGAATTTATATCAGAACAGTTACCATCTATATTTTATACACAGTACACACCAGCTCAAGAGGAATCAGACCTCTCTATTAGTCACACTTACTGAAATTGCTCATGTGAGTCCTTGTCTCGCCCTTGCCTTATATTCCATATATTAATTGCTGCACAGAAGCTGCCACTGCTAGTGAATTACTTGGATGTCTTAGCTAATGCACATTAAATAAAATGAATATGGCTTTCCAAGCTCCTCTGAACAAAATGGTTACTAAGCTGAATGTGTAAAAGCTTATTCACTCTTGTGTGTTTTGGACTCTTGGCAGGCAAATGAAATCTGCAGTAAAGATTAAACAAACTTAAAGAGGAAAGGCTAGTTTATTTAAAAAGCCAAGCCCAGTGTAAGCCCAGGGCATGGTTTTCTGGGCCCACTAAATGTGTCCCTTTATTGACAGACTGTCAACTTCAAATGAAGCCTCAACATTTCCAGGAAAGTGGAAATGAAGAACTTTTATCGTCCTATATTGTCCTGCAGCCCTGGCACAGCAGATTTTTCTTCAAGGCCAGGCCCTGCACATCAGTCCTTTACCATTCCCATAGATGGTTGTGTAGCGGGTATACACTTTTCTCTCTATTTAAAACTGGCAGAGACACCAGCGGTGTGCAGTTACTTGCGGCCCAACAGGTGGCGCTGTCGCCCTGGGCTGAGGTTGAACCATTGCTGTGTGCCGTGCCTCCTTTTTGTCCTCCCTCGGCAGCGGTATGGTGGGGCGGGGAACACGCCGTGCTTGCTGGGAGAGGGTATAAAGGGGCCGGCCATCTTTGTCACGGGGTCAAGTCCCAGGCACCTTCAGCCTGAGGGCGGTGGTTCGTGTCGGTCCTCTAGGCGGCCTAGGCCTAGAGGACGTCCGGAGGTCGTGTTCCATCCCAGGCACCTTCAGCCTGGGGTGAGGTACTCGGATGGAGGTCTGGAGCTCAGTGCCCAACACTGTGTTCCGCGAGGGAAGGAGGTCCTAGGGAACCCAGGGATTGGGTACCCGAATCCGGAAGGCGTAATGGACCAGGGGGAGATACTCACTTGAAGACCGGGTGCAGCAGATTGCCAGTGACAGGTGAGCCTCCCATCGGAGACCGCCTGTAAGGAAATCCCCCCCTCCGCTCGGAGACCTCAGCCCACTTTCAGGGAGGAAAGTGGAGAGTTCATTGTGTCTGGGCCTACTCGCATCCACACCTCCTTGTTTGTTCTGTTCTTTAAGGGAGTCTAACTGATTGTGCTGTTCACTCGAGAAGAATAAAGGAGTGTTGGACTTTAATGGTGTGGGGCTCTTTTCTGGTGGACATTGTTCAAGGTAACTCCAGGTGCACAACACTGACCCGAAGGTAGAGAAAGAACTTTGCTTACACCGCTCAGACATCTGTGGTGAAGGCTTGGCGTGGTGACCCCGCTCTCTCCCCTCTAAGGTACCCCTAGACAAGAGAAAGACGAGCTAATGCAAAGAGGGGAGTGAGGAGGCCGCTACAGTTGTATAATCAAACTCCAAGTAAAGTAGAGAGCTAGCAATAAGAATGAATCCCCATACATGAACTATGGCCTACATGCGTTTCAGCTATGGGCAGGGCCGTCTTTAAGGCAGGGCAAAAGGGGCAGCTGTCCTGGGCCCTGTCGTTGTTGTGGGGCCCAAAGCAGCTGCCTCATAATTGCCAACTATACCAGTTTAAATTGCCTTGTCCCATGAAGTTTTAGTCCTTTGCTGTGTCCTGATATCTTAGTGTGATGTGCTGCTACTAGAGCTGCCGTGCTCTGCCCTATTGTTGTGTACAGATGACTCACCTGCAGACCCTGTGTTTACATGTAAATAACCGTCATTCATATGTAAATAACAGGAGCATTCATATGTAAATAGCGGTGGCATTCATATGTAAATAGCTGAGGCCGACGGCATTCATATGTAAATAAAGGCAGCATTCATATGTACAGTCAGGAGCGGTGCGTCCATAGTGGGCGCAGGAGCGCCGCCCCCCCTCGCTCCTGCGCCCGGCTGTCAATCACAACAATACATAGGTTCATGCATTGCATGAACCTATGTATTGTCGCCGCCGCTGCCACTATTCAGATGGCCGACCCCCTGTTGAGCGCCGGCCATCTGAATAACAGCATCTTGTTGGTCTTTAGAAGTGCCTATCAGAGCCAGCGGGGGGTGCGTTCCGTGGTTGCGTTTCAGCCAATCAGGTTCATCGGGTCTGGTTACCGGTAAGCTGATTGGCTGAAGCGACATCGAGGGCGGGAGAAGACATTGAGGATGGTGCTGACCCGAAGAAGGTAAGTGTAGGGCTGGGGGGGACAAAGTGGCTGTATTTGGGGGACAAACTGGCTGCATTTGGGGGACAAACTGGCTGCATTTGGGGGACAAACTGGCTGTATTATGGGGACAAACTGGCTGCATTTGGGGGACAAACTGGCTGCATTTGGGGGACAAACTGGCTGCATTTGGGGGGACAAACTGGCTGTATTATTGGGACAAACTGGCTGCATTTGGGGGAAAAACTGGCTGTTTTAATGGGGGGAAACTGGTTGTATATGGGGGGAAACTGGCTGTAATTTGGGGGGAAACTGGCTGTAATTTGGGGGGAAACTGGCTGTAATTTGGGGGAAACTGGCTGCATATGGGGACAAACTGGCTGCATATGGGGACAAACTGGCTGTATATGAGGGGAAACTGGCTGTATATGGGGACAAACTGGCTGCATTTTGGGACAAACTAGTTGCGTTTGGGCACAGTGGCTGCGTTAAATGGGCACAGTGGCGGCAATTGATGTTTTTTTTTCAGTTTGTTTGCGCCCCCCCAAAAATTTTGAGCACCAGCCGCCACTGTGTACAAGTATGTCATGCCCCTCTGCAGTGAAGAGATGATGTGCTGTAACCTCTAGCAACCAATCAGTGAGCAGTATTACTGCACAGTAATCTCTAGCAACCAATCAACAAGAAGAAATCACGTGCTGTAACCTCTAGCAACCAATCAGTGAGCTGTAATGTGTGCTGTAACCTCTAGCAACCAGTCAGTAAGTGGTAATGATATGCTGCAACTTCTGGTAACCAATCGCAATCACTGCCTGATCTGATACAGTAAACTGATTTTAAGTCTAGCTGATATTTATTGTATGTCTCAGAGCAGGTGGAGAGTAAAATTACATGGGGGGGGCCCCAAGAATTTTTTTGCCCAGGGTGCAATCAACATTAAAGGCCCTGGCTATGGGGGCTTAAAAAAAGGTACTGCACATCTGTCATAAAATAAATATGTGGGCCTCTCTTGCTGGCCTTCTTTTGACAATACCTCTTTACTGGCTGTATTTGAATTTCATTTTTAGGATTTACATATCTGGAGCTGTACAAAGGAAGTACAGCGCTACAAACTCAGTGAATCAAGACAAAAAAATTGACCTTAAATGACTAAAAGGCATTAGTAATAACAAGTGATAAATAAAAAAAAAAAAAGTAATCCAAAAGAGAAAAAAAAGGAATTATTTACAAAGTCCACCAATTAAGTCCACCATAGACAGAAAGGGAAATTTCCATCAAACTCGCTTGTAAATACCCATAGGTGCAACATTTGAGATGGTTGTTAGAATTAAGATGATGTTCAGTGCTTCCGACCAAAGAGTGTATTGCAGCTGCTTATCGGACAGTATTGACCACTGACTTCCAAATGGTCCTGTAGCGGGGTGCTATATTTAGGGGGAGTATCTGAGTAGTAATATGGCTCAGATACACCAATTGTCAGGTTTCTTGGACCATTTATGTCCTTGGGGGATGGTATTGGTGTGCTGTTCCCTGTGGCCTACAGGTGGTGCTGTTGCCGTAGGCCAGGGTTGAACCACTGATACAGGGCTGTGTCTTTTTTGTCTCCTCTCGGAAGTAGTACGGTGGGGTGAGGAACCTGATGTGCCTGTCGGGAGAGGGTATAAAAAGGCGCGCCATCTTCCAGAGGGTCCGGTCGCTCCCAGGCACCTTCAGCCTGGGTGGTGCGTGTGTTGTCTCTGGGTGCCCTAGGCCCGAAGGCCGAGTTCCTGTTCCACCCCAGACACCTTTAGTCTGGGGTGAGGTACTAGTTTGGAGGCTCAGCGGCTTCTGCTGGGTTCTGCCCAGGATCGAGGGCTCCCAGGGTGCCGCCTTGCGAGGGGACCCATATCCAGGATCGAGGAGGCCAGGGAGGTGACCCCTTCTGAAGACCCAGCGCAGAGTCGTGGTGACAGTGGGGGCCTCTGGTAACTCTCCGGAGGGAGGTTCTTTTCCTTAACAAGGGCCAAGTTTCTCCAAAAAGGAAGTGCATGTTCTGTAGGTCATAGTGGCAGTGACTCTATGCACACCAGGTCAGTGGCAGTGACCAAATAGGGCAAGGCCCTGTTCACCAAGTCAGTGGCAGTGACCAACTTCACAAAGTCAGTGGCAGTGACTTTTCATGTTCACCTGGTCTGTGGCAGAGACCGTGCGCCCAAGCCTGTTCATGAAAGCAGAACAGTAAGAGAAGCCTAAATTGAGTTTGTGCCTGGACCTCCTCCCACCTTGTCTGACCTGTGTCTCATGTCAACCTGTCTGCTCTCATAGAGACTATTTGTTATCCGTGGTGAAATAAATACAAAGGTTGGATTCTCAGTTGGTGTGGACAGTTACTTTACTGGGGAGAATTAAGGACTTGTCTCTGGCTAATGCAGAGACGAGATCAGCTCAGGAGGATTCTAACACTGGCCGCAGGAAAAACTAACACCGCTCAACCTCCCCATCCAGGAGGGTACGGGCTGATAGTGTGGTGTGCCCCATTCTTTCCTGCGGAGGAGCCAAGTAAAAGAAAAAGCAGGTCCAGTCTGGGGTGGGTGCGCTAGAGTCGAATAGCGACCATTCCACTGTACATTATCTGGTTTTAACAATCTTCACAGTTTTTGCACCTATGAGTTTTTACCACCAAGTTGAATATGGAGATTTCCCTTTCTGTCTATGGTAGACTTTACTGGTGGACTTTGTGATGAATTCCTATTTTTTCTTCTCCCTTTTGGAGTACTTATTTTTTTAATTTATCACTTGTTATTACTTATGCCTATTAGTCATTTAAGGTAATTTTTTTGTCTTTAATCACTTAGGCACTTTCTTTGTACATTTATATTTGAGTTTTTGTATCTGGACTCCTAATGCTAGTAGCTTTGTATAATATTTTTTTTTTATATATACCTGGAGCTAATAGAAATCAGGGAAAAGTCAGGATTCCCTAATCCCATACTAGTTTTGGGTCATTGTTTTTTTTACAATGCATTGAATCCAAAGCATATGGCACAAGAGCCAGGCAACTACCATTTTTTAGAAGGTCAGAAATGGTAGCTCCAATATTTTTCTAATGACCGGAATGTTTCCATACTACAGAACAGGCCAAAAAGACCAGCTTATGGCATTAATAATTTAGTTTGAAAACGGAATACATTAAAAATGCACTTGTAAAAGAATGGAAAATAGCGAGCATGTAGCTGACCCCAAGTGAGAGTGTCAAGGTGAAGTCAACCTCACTCATTGCCACTGATAAAGGAGGACAAAGATGATGAAACCTCAAAACATGGAGCCACTACATGGAGTCCTCCTAAATTGTCTGTGAACATTGGTGTAGGCATCTTTCTAGCCTGAAACCAGGTCCTTCAAAATACACTTAATAGGGATACTCAGTGGTTTTTACTGCAGCCCTGTACCCCAATTTTCTTGTCAGCTGCAGGGTAACAAATGTGACCATGCGCTCCCCAGCTCTGGGATTGGTCCATGGTGCAGAATGTGCCTTATTTAAAGTGCATCAGTGCCTGTGCTTGTGATAGCATTTCCTGCTGACCAAGTGTGCCTGTTTAACTAACTGTTGCGGTTCTTTGCTTTGTTCTTGGATTATTCTAGTGCCTGCCCTGACCTTTGCTACATTCTCAAATTCCTCTGTTGCCTGCCCTTACCTTTGCTACAATCTCATATTCTTCTACTGCCTGCCCTGACATTTGCTACATTCTCAGATTTGTCCACTGCCTGCCTTGACCTTTGCTACATTCTCAGAATGTTCTGCTTCCTGCCTTGATCTTTGACCCTGACCTTTGCTATGTTTGCAGATTTTGCTTGCTGCCAGCCACCAGTCCTCCTCCAGAGTGTCTTCCATCTTGTTTCTCCCATCGAGGTATGGGTTATCTACTCTTTTACTTTGGGTCCATAAGCCACATTATATAGCCGGAGTATATGTTTTCTAGTACTAAAGTGATTGTAAAGATTTTTTTTTTTAAATAACAAACATCTCTATACTTACCTGCTCTGTGCAACAGAATTGCACAGAGCAGCCCCAATCCTCCTTTTCTCGGGTACCCCGATGGTACTCCTGGCTCCTTCTATCTTTCCAGTGCCCCCACGGGAAGCTGCTCCCCATTGGGGCACTTGTGCGTGCTCACCGCCGAGCCCCGCTGCTGCAACCATTAACACAGACAGCGGGACTTGGCTCCATCTCCCTCCCTTGTCACTGGAGTTGATTGATAAGAGGGGGTGCCAGTGGCTCCTGCTGCTATCAATCTTCCCAATTAGGAGGGAGACAGCTGCGAGAGCTGCTGCTCTTATGCACGACACTGGATCCAATTGGCAGGGCCGCTGATAGGGCAGTACAACCAGCCCTGTTGTACCGGGCCCGGTCAGCGGGGGGGGGGCGAGCAGCTTTGTAGTTAATTTCTAGGTAAAAATAAATAAATTAACTAAATAACTTTATTAACTTGCACCTACTTGATTGGCAAGGTATATAGTACCTTCCTGGGCCCCATAAGGTTAACAGAGGGGCCCAGGAGGTGAGAGCAGAAGAGGGACTTTTTCTCCATTTTCGGGCGGAGGGATACCAGCCCTGCTCTGCAGAATTGTACCTTGTGCTCACTGTATGCTTTCCATGGTGGATGGATTCAATTGTAATGTGGCTCCTTTCCTCAGTAAGTGCCATGCTGCAGCCTGAGGGAGAGACATCACTGAGGAGGCTGAGACAGTAGTACAGAAAGAGTAATCCCGATGCAGGTCCACAGGCAAGCAATCCCCCTGCACACACACACACACACACACATTGACATATCACACAGGCTGAGGCTCAGGTGAAGTCCCCAGACTCCCCATTGCGTGCTCATGGTCGTCATCATCATCATCATCATTATGATGATGATCAAAGAACAGCAGGTGCTGGTATGGCTCTGTCAATGTGACATGCTGTTGGGTGCTGACTTTCTTAATGTATGGCTGTACTGTGTGTTACAGACTATAACACTGTACAGCCATAAGAAAGTCAGCACCCAACAGCATGTTACATTGACAGAGCCATACACCACCTGCTGTGCTCGGATCATCATAATGATAATAACCATGAGCACACAATGGGATGCGACTTTACACGTGTGTTGGGGGAAGGGACAGTAAAAACACACAGCCAAGCTGCATTTTTACCACCCCCCTTTGAGAATTTTTCACCCAAGCTTTGGGTGTGATACTGCCTGGTAGTAGTGTTCACTGTTGCCTGTAGGTGGCACTGTCACCACCGGCATAGATGAACCAAGAGAGGTATCACAGCACCTTGGGTGTTCTCTCTCGGCAGCTGTACAGTGGGTGTGGTTGACCCACTGTGCATGCTGGGAGAGGGTACATAAGAGGCAGACGCCATTTGGGTTGGCGCGTTCCAGGGGACCCTTTGGTCCTGTGTGTGTGTGCTTCGTGGCCCGTATGGTACGAGGTGCGCGAGTGTGTTTGGGCCCCGGGCACCTTCAGCCCGAGGTTGCGTTGCTGCATGGTAGGCCCAGCCCTGCTGGCAGCGGCCTACACCTCAAAGAAGGATCCCAGGCTGCCCATCTGTAGGGAGCCCACCTTTAGGAAATGAGACCAGGGGAGGATCAGTCCCTGAGGAGATTAGCGACGGTACTGCTGTCTCGGGAAGAGGCCTGGAACCTCGCCTAAAGAGGTATTCACTGTCTTGATTATCCATGCTCCATCCCGGTTGCTAGGACCGCTCTCAAAGGGACTATCCGGGTGAGCAATACCCACTCAGGCTTGAGTGGCGAGGAAAGATTAACACTGTGCTCTAGGTGTTGCGTGCTTGAACCTTTCTTTCCCTTACTTCTCTCATCTTCCTACTCCCTATTCAAGTTCACGGAAATGATAAAAGAATAAAACCTTGCTGCTTGGGTTTTACTCCTGTGTGGACATTGGCCTTATTCTGAGGAACTTCTACCTAGACAACGGAGAGAGAGGATCCACTCAAGAGAGGTAATTGCTGCAAGACCCAAACAATAACACCGCTCGCCCCTCTCTCTATACACAGGGAGGGGATACCGGGCAAGTAGCAGGTGTGCCCCGCTGCAGGTGGAGGACGGCAGTAGAGAAAAAGGGGTCTGTGTGCTACACTTTTCTATTTTTCCAGACCTAAATGTGACAGATCAGAGGCAGCCTGATGTAAATGGACACAAGTCTGTGGAGTATGCGGACACAAACTGAACGGGCACAGATGTCAAAACACCGACATCTCTCCCATTCAGATCCAGTTATGATTGGTGGGGCGCTGTAAAGCTTCCTGGTGGTATAGCCAAGGTGGGTTCAGACTACGGTCCGAACACGCCTGAGCTCATCCCAGCTAATTATTAGTTGTTGTCAAAAAAAGTTCTAAAATAAGACATCTCTGCTGCTTTATCATAGTGTAAAAAGTTTAGAATAATAATGGTTATTAAAGGTTCACCTTTTGGACATGTTACATGTTTCAGCTCCTGCCACCATTCCCCCAGATTTCGTGACCGCATGGGGCCAGGGGCAGAGCCAGTGGTGGGGTTGTGGGCGGGGCCAAGGGGGCCCCGTCAGGTACACTGTATGGGGCCCCATGATTTCTAACAGCGGCCCTGCCAATCGGGCTCAGGTAAGAATAAGGAGGAGCTAGGAGGATCCTGCAGCAGAACATGCAAACAGACAAAAAATTTGTGCGAACATGCGAACACTGTTAAAGTCTATAGGACACGAACGTGAAAAATCAAAAGTGTTCATTTTAAAGGCTTATATGCAAGTTATTGCCATAAAAAGTGTTTGGGGACCCAGGTACTGCCCCAGGGGACATGTATCAATGCAAAAAAAAGTTTTTAAATGGCCGTTTTTTCAGGAGCAGTGATTATAATAATGCTTAAAGTGAAACTATAAAAATGAAATATTCCTTTAAATATCGTGCCTGGGGGGTCCCCTTAGTCTCCCTGTAGCGTCTCTTTCCCGTGTTTATAAGAGTAGAGTACCGCAGCAAAATGAAATTTCTAAAAGGAAAAAATGTCATTTAAAATTGCTCGCGGCTGTAATGTATTGCCCAACCTCGGCAATATACATAAAAAATCATTGAAAAAAACGGCGTGGGTTCCCCCCAGTCCATTATCATGCCCTTCGGGTCTGGTATGGATATTAAGGGGAACTCCAAGCCCAACAAAAATCAAAAAATCAAAAAATGTCCATACCGGACCCTTATCCGAGCATGCAACCTGGCAGGCTGCAGGAAACCGTGCCAGGCCACATGCCCTCAACATGGGAAGGGTGCTTTGGGCCTCACCCCCACAACCCTTGCCCTGTGGTTGTGGGGGTCTGCAGGCCGGTTATTGGAATCTGGAAGCCCCCTTTGACAAAGGGGCCCCCAGATCCCGACCCCCCTATGTGAATGGGTAGGGGTACATTGTACCCCTACCCATTCACCAAAAAAATGACAAAAAAGTAAAAACGACAGCAGACAGTTTTTGATAATTCCTTTATTAAAAAAAAAAAAGTGTCCCGCGATGAAAACCCATCGGCAATCACAGCGCAGACGGTCTAGAGAAAAAACCCAGAAAAACTCTGCCTCCATGGGAGGTGTCCCGCCGACTGCCATCTTTTTCCTTTGACAGCGGTTATTTAGCTATGGGCGGGGCCACCTGATGACGTAAACGGGTAACCCCATCCCCCTCTGACATCACAGGATCTCAGAAGGGGCGGGGTCACCCAGTTACGTCACTGGGTGGCCCCACCCTTGGCTATATGACAGCTGTCACAGCAAAAAAGACTTCAGTCCCTGGGACACCTCCCATCGAGGCAGAGTTTTTCAGTTTTTAATATTTATTTCCTTGACCGTCGGCGCCGTGATTTAAGATGGATTTACATCGCGGGGCACTTTTTTTTTAATAAAGGAATTGTCAAAAACTGCTGTCGTTTTTACTTTTTTGGTGAATGGGTAGGGGTACAATGTACCCCATACCCATTCACATAGGAGGGGGCGGGATCTGGGGGCCCCCTTGTTAAAGGCGGCTTCCAGATTCCGATAAGCCCCCCGCACGCAGACCCCCACAACCACCGGGCAAGGGTTGTGGGGATGAGGCCCTTGTCCCCATCAACATGAGGACAAGGTGTTTGGGGGGTACCCCCAAGCACTCTACCCATGTTGAGGGCATGTGGCCTGGTATGGTTCAGGAGAGGGGGGGTGCTCTCTCATCCCCCCTCCCCTTTTCCTGTGGCCTGCCAGGTTGCATGCTTAGATAAGGGCCTGGTATGGATTTTGGGGGGGACCCCCACACAACCCCTATAATACTTACCTGAGGTCCATCTAGATCCAGCGATGTTCCAGCACAGATTTGGCTGCCCAGAACTCTCCCTCCCCATTGACTGAGACAGCAGTGCGGCGCCATTGGCTCCTGCTGCTGTCAATCAAAGTCGGTCAGCCAATGAGGAGAGAAAGGGGGCAGAGCCGGGCCACAGCTATGTGTCTGAATGGACACAGGGAGCTGTGGCTCAGCTCGGGTGCTCCCATAGCAAGCTCCCTGCTGTGGGGGCACTCAACAGGAGGGAGGGGCCAGGAGTACTGAAGAGGGACCCGAGAAGAGGAGGATCTGGGCTACTCTGTGCAAAACCACTACACAGAGGAGGTAAGTATAGACATCTTTGTTATTTTTAACTAAAAAAAAATTGTCTTTAAGGAATTAATATAAAAATACTGCGCTATACACATAAATAAACAATAACGGCCAGCACTAGAGTCTTAACAAAAATTGTGTGAATGAATAAAGTGAAAACAGTGCAGCGCTAAGAATCAAATGTTGAGTATTGACATATCAACATACTGTGATATACAAAATAAATTGTGATTAGCATATATGAAAAACTCTAACACCATCATCTGACTGATAGTGTTTCTAAATAAAGTGCACTGTGCAAATTGTAAACCAACATTGGTAGCATAGTCCCATTGGGAAGGAATCCAGGAGTGTAGGACTAAAGAAGTCACCGCCGTGTGTGCATCCACCACCCAGGGGAGAAGTTTAAATACACTTACCAGAAGGTAGCATAAATCAGGCATGTGATATCAAAGCTCTGTGTAGCAAGTGGTACAATTCCTCCTCCTCAGCTGAGCCACCTCAGGCAACCTCGACCCGGCATATGAGAAAATGGATCAGGATGGCAATGTCCCAGATGGCAAAAAAACTATTTCCACCACAGAACAGTTTGGTAGGTTTATGGTTAACCGCATCCATAAAAAACAACAGAAAGCCTCCATATAGTGAAAAACCTTATGGTTACGGGTTTATTTGGCATAAAAAGGCTTTTCATAGATTCCAAGATGTATTGCATCAAGTAAAAAAAATCTCATCTATGATCACAAAAGCATAATAAGATGGGGGGGGGGGGTCAAACAAAAATCTCATATAATATTGGGCAAAAATGTCCAGGCCTCAAAGCAGTTTCACCAAAGGGCAGCACATACAGGGTAGCTTTTTTCTTGATTTTGAGAGAGAAATCAACACCTCAGGTGTCTAGGAAAAGGGGAAAAAGGGGAAGAAGTCTGATTCCCATATGGGGAGTGATCTCAATTTAGGAATAGGTCAAATATTCATCTGAGAAATAGAACAAGTCCCAGGACAGCCATTGTGCGTTGTGTTCCTCCATCTTGTCCCCTGAGGGTAGCAGTCAAGCGTTCCATCTGTTGAATATCACTCACGCCATTCCGAAACTGTAGGGGGTGATTATTGTTTCCACATGCTGGGGATGCATGCCCTGGCAGCATTTAGAAGTTTCAACTAAGACTTGGGATATTTCTTTCTGGACATAGGGGTTAAGTTAAGGAGCACTGCAGCTGGGTTGTCAGAAAGGAAGATATCCGTAAGTATGTGAACGATCATCAGGATCTGTTGCCAGAAAGGACGGAGCTTTGGACAATCCCAGTAGATATGGAGTAATGTGCCAGTCTGGGAACCACATCACCAACACAATGGGCTGTAACTAGTGACGCTAGTACTGGCGGGGTCCGATACCAGCGTGTCAAGATTTTAAATGTAATCTCCTGGTATTTTCTGCAAAGGGAAGACTTGTGAGCAAACAGAAGCTTCCGTTTATTTTGGTCCTCCGAGATTGTAGTTGTAGCAATACCCCCGAAGGGTCCGCTGGTTTAAGATTTTGGGCCTGCCGTTACCTTACTGTTCACCACGTCCGTCTTAGGGGTCTTCATTGTTCACAAATGTCTGCACCAAACACTTAAGCCCTGTACACACGATCGTATTTCCTATGGTTTTTAAACCAATGGATTTTTCCATCGGAAATCCGATGAAGCTGACTTCCATCAGTCTTGCCTACACACCATCAGTCAAAAAACCGACCGTTCCAAACGCGGTGACGTAAAACACTCCGATAAGCCGAGAAAATGAAGTTCAATGCTTCTGAGCATGCGTCGACTTGATTCTGAGCATGCGTGGGTTTTTTAACCGATGGACTTGCCCATAGACGATCGGAATTTGCTATAGGTTTTTTTCCATCGGAAAAATTTAAAACATGTTCTATTTTTTGACACCGATGGAAAAAAGACCGTTCGGTTTGTCCAATGAAAAAAATCCATCGGACTGTTTTCATTGATAAAACTGATCGTGTGTACGCGGCTTTAGTCTCTTTTTCTCAAGGGTTTAATTAAAGAACTTCCAGACAGAGGGATGGAGGGTTAGGGGAGATTCAGCTACCTTGCTTTTGCGGATCACGGGTACTTTCTTTAATCCAGAGGACAAACAGCTTCCACACTGGATCTAGCATCCACCGGATAGGCCTCCTTCACTGACCTAGCAGCCGGTGTGAGCTCGCTCAAAAGTCTCTGCCACAGACTTGTGTAATCACTCACTTGATAAAGTTCTGAAACATAACACACAGTGCCAGGATCTTTCAGCCAGCCGGCAGCACTGCGAGGTAGATTTTTATCCGGATGCGTCCTCCAATTGAGCCCTCAATTGTTCGGTCCCTTCCCGCAGGCAAGGCGACACAGGACCATTCCCGGATCAGTAGGCCCCAGAAACTCCTGGGCCTACTCTCAGTAACAGAGCCTCGGGCCTGCAGGCCCCGAGGCAGAAAAACTGCTAACACATCCCTGAGGCCAAGAGGGCCGTCAGGTCAGGATCGAAAGACCCTGAGAAAACGGTGTCTGTCCCTTAAGTACCATCTCCTAGAATGCACAGCGGGTGACCACTCCCACTGCGCTGTTTCTGGGAAAGGAATACCCAATGCATCCAGCCTACTGCATTTCCAACCTTGACCTGTGGTGACAACGACACCTACAGTCAGGTGGAAAATGTGCAACCCAGCTGAACTGGAACAGAGACCAATAATTTGGTACAATTATTCTGAGCTAAACTACGGCTCAGACAACTAAATTTACACTAGCGCCTACCCAATAGGAGCAGGGCGCTACATAGTGTTAAGGTCTCTTTCTTATTTGTGTATATATAGAGGATCGTGCTGGAATGTAACTGCAAATAGATACCGTAAGAAGAGGAGAGAGATTTTCGTAAGGGTGGGAAGTGATCTTTGTGTAAGCCCAAACAGCCAGGTGATCTGATTGACAGAAGTATGGTGTAGCCAAGCATAAATAGCAGAGCAGAGAATCGAATAACTTAATCTGTTACTTTGAATGGATAAAGCACAGGCTCTCTTTAAGTTCTATTGGCATATTTTAAAAGGTGAAAGATTAAAGCTGAATTCCAGGAATGGCAATTCTTACATAGTTACGTTGGTCCAGCTTGGACCAATGTACTGTAATGCCCCGTACACACGATCGGACCTTTGTTCGACCAAACTCACAACGGAATTCCGACGGAGAAAAATAGAACATGTTCTATAGTTAAACTCCAATGGAATTCATCTAATGGGGCACACACACGGTAGGAATTTCCGATGGAAAAAGTCTGTCACACTTTTTCCATTGGAAATTCTTATCGTGTGTACAAGGCATAAGTATGTATGTGCCATACCTGTGGGATCCCTTTGGAAACTGGAAATCACTGTAGTAAACACTGCTACTCTAGTGATCTACACTAGCTTTGGACTCCCGACACGCGCACCATTCAGGGAGCACTTTGCATTTTCTCATAAATTATCTCAATCTCTTGACTGGATGAGGTGGAGAGGTGGGGTGATAAGGTCACAATATCCTCCTCAACCAATTAGAGAACACTTTGCATTCTTTGAGAAAATGCAAAGTGTTCCCTGAATAGTTTCCCTGCCAAGGAGTTGACCACCTTTGTCCACAATGTAGTTGCTGTTCGGCATGGGACCTGGAAACTTGCTGAGATCACTGTAGTAGTGGTTTGTATGTACAACTATGATTTCCTGATTCTAGAGGGATCCCACAGGTATGGCACATATACAGTATCTCACAAAAGTGAGTACACCCCTCACATTTTTGTAAATATTTTATTATATCTTTTCATGTGATAACACTGAAGAAATTACACTTTGCTACAATGTAAAGCAGTGAGTGTACAGCTTGTATAACAGTGGAAATTTGCTGTCCCCTGAAAATAACTTAACACACAGCCATTAATGTCTAAACCGCTGGCAACAAAATTGAGTACACCCCTAAGGGAAAATGTCCAAATTGGGACCCATTAGCCATTTTCCCTTCCCGGTGTCATGTGACTCGTTAGTGTTACAAGGTCTCAGGTGTGAATGGGGAGAAGGTGTGTTAAATTTGGTGTTATCGCTCTCACTCTCTCATACTGGTCACTGGAAGTTCAAAATGGCACCTCATGGCAAAGAACTCTCTGAGGATCTGAAAAAAATAATTGTTGCTCTACATAAAGATGGCCTAGGCTATAGGAAGATTGCCAAGACCCTGAAACTGAGCTGCAGCACGGTGGCCAAGACCATACAGCAGTTTAGCAGGACGAGTTCCACTCAGAACAGGCCTCGCCATGGTCGACCAAAGAAGTTGAGTGCACGTGCTCAGCGTCATATCCAGAGGTTGTCTTTGGGAAATAGACATATGAGTGCTGCCAGCATTGGTGCAGAGGTTGAAGGGGTGGGGGGTCAGCCTGTCAGTGCTCAGACCATATGCAGCACACTGCATCAAATTGATCTGCATGGCTGTCATCCCAGAAGGAAGCCTCTTCGAAAGATGATGTCAAGAAAGCCGCAAACAGTTTGCTGAAGACAAGCAGACTAAGGACATGGATTACTGGAACCATATCCTGTGGTCTGAAGAGACCAAGATAAACTTATTTGGTTCAGGTGGTGTTAAGCGTGTGTGGCGGCAACCAGGTGAGAAGTACAAAGACAAGTGTGTCTTGCCTACAGTCAAGCATGGTGGTGGGAGTGCCATCGTCTGGGGCTGCATGAGTGCTGCCGACACTGGGAAGCTACAGTTTATGAATGTATCAACCATGAATGCCAACATGTACTGTGACATACTGAAGCCAAGCATGATCCCCTCCCTTTGGAGACTGGGCCGCAGGGCAGTATTCCAACATAACGACCCCAAACACCCCTCCAAGATGACCACTGCCTTGCTAAAGAAGCTGAGGGTAAAGGTGATGGACTGGCCAAGCATGTCTCCAGACCTAAACCCTATTGAGCATCTGTGGGGCATCCTCAAACGGAAGGTGGAGGAGTGCAAAGTCTCCAACATCCACCAGCTCCGTGATGTCTTCATGGAGGAGGGGAAGAGGACTCCAGTGGCAACCTGTGAAGCTCTGGTGAACTCCATGCCCAAGAGGGTTTAGGCAGTGCTGCAAAATAATGGTGGCCACACAAAATATTGACATTTTGGGCTCAGTTTGGACATTTTCACTTAGGGGTGTACTCACTTTTGTTGCCAGCGATTTAGAAATTAATGACTGTGTGTTGAGTTATTTTGAGGGGACAGCAAATTTACTGTTATATAAGATGTACGCTGACTACTTTACATTGTAGCAAAGTGTAATTTCTTCAGTGTTGTCACATAAAAAAATATAATAAAATATTTACAAAAATGTGAGGGGTGTACTCACTTAAAGTGATGAGCCGAACACCCCCGGGTTCGGTTCGCACCAGAACCCGCGAACGGACCGAAAGTTCGTACGAACATTAGAACCCTATTAAATACAATGGATGCGAACGTTCGAATTCTAAAGTGCTAATTATAACGACTATTATGCATGTTATTGTCCTAAAAAGGGTTTGGGAACCCGGGTTCTGCACCAGGGGACATGTATCAATGCAAAAAGAAGTTTTAAAAACGGTCATTTTTCGGGAGCAGTCATTTTAATGATGCATAAAGTGAAAAAAAAAGTCAAATATTCCTTTAAATATCGTACCTGGGGGGTGTCTAAAGTATGCCTGTGAAGTGCCACGTGTTTCCCGTGTTTAGAACTGTCCCTGCACAAAATGACACTTCTAAAGGAAAAAAAAGCCATTTAAAACTGCTTGCGGCTTTAATGTAATGTCTGGTCCCGGTAATATGGATGAAAATCTTTAAGAAAAATGGCATAGCTACCCCATGACCCCCCCCTACCCCAGCCCATTACCAGCCCCTTTGGGTCTTGTATGGATATTAAGGGGAACCCCGCACATAAAATAAAAAAGGCCCTATATACTCTGAACAGCCGTATACAGGCGGTGCATACAAGACAGGGACTGTAGGTTTGTTCTTATGTAGAATCTGTTTGTAATTTTGAACAGGTACATTGTTTAAGTGTAGCTCCAGCCCAAAAATCTATTTTTAAACTTTTTGGAAAACATAGGTAAGGGTTATCACCCCTGTAACATTTGTTTTGCTGTCTGTGCCCCTGTTCAGAACATTTCACCTCACTTTCCGTCCCAATGACAACTGTTTTTGAAATGTGGTGTTTTTCTTGAAACAAGGATTGCTAATAAAGCATCAGTACAGAGGAGACACCTTTCTCCCATATTAATTCTTACAGGAGAGAATTTTCCTTCCAAGGGGTAGATTTCCTCTCACTTCCTGTTGTCTTCTTGCGTTTGCAAGTAGGAGTCGTTTGTAAGTTGGATGTTTGAAAGTAGGGACCTGCCGTATATACTCTGCAGAAATAGGCCCCTTAGTTGTTGGTGTTGGCACAACACTGTAAGCACTCACAGTTACTCTTGGTTGGTGCTGGAACGCCCTGCTGTCAACTATTATATCAGGAATTTTAATTACATATAATTGTTGAACAGTGGTAGTAAAAATTGGGCCTTTGATGGTGGTGCTGGTGCCACAACACTGTAAGCCCTGACAGTTACTCTTGGTGGGTGCAGCAATGGGCCCTGCTGTGAATTATTAGATCAAGAATTGTAATTGCATGCCCCTGTTGAACAGGGGCTGAAAAATTGGGCCTTTCGTGGTGGTGGTGGTGGTGGTGGTGTTGCCACAACACTGTAAGCCCTCAGAGTTACTCTTGGTGGGTGCAGGAATGGGCCCTGCTGTGAATTATTAGATCAAGAATTGTAATTACATGCCCCTTTTGAACAGGGGCTGAAAAATTGGGCCTTTTGTGGTGGTGGTGGCGTTGCCACAACACTGTAAGCCCTCAGAGTTACTCTTGGTGGGTGCAGCAATGGGCCCTGCTGTGAATTATTAGATCAAGAATTGTAATTACATGCCCCTGTTGAACAGGGGCTGAAAAATTGGGCCTTAGGCACTGGTGGCACAACACTACAACCCCTCACAGATACTGTACTTGGAGCACAGCAATGAGCCCTGTTGCAAAGTATTGCTTCAAAAATTGTAATGACACGCCCCTGTTAAACAGGGGCTGAAAAATTGGGCCTTAGGCACTGGTGCCACAACACTCCAACCCCTCACAGATACTGTACTTGGAGCACAGCAATGAGCCCTATGGCAAATTATTGCTAAAAAAATTGTAATTACACGCCCCTGTAAAACAGGGGCTGAAAAATTGGGCCTTAGCCACTGGTGGCGGCACCCATAAACAAAAATGATCTTCCAAGCTATCATCATCAATCGTATCATTGAGGACTCGGAGGAGGAGGATAGCCAGTCAACATAACAGCACAGGCACTCAGCATCAGCATCAGTCTTGAAGGGATGTGACATGTTAAAATCAATTAGTCTGTTATATCAGCATCAGGTGTGTGGTAGCTGGTGGTGATCCAAGACTGGTTCATCTTGATGAAAGTCAGTCGATCAACCGAGTCGGTGGACAGGCGCACCCTGTGATCCGTGACAAATCCTCCAGCAGCACTGAATGCGCGTTCCGAAAGAACGCTGGATGCAGGACAGGCCAGTAGCTCAATTTCATACTGTGCAAGCTCTGGCCAGTGATCCATCCTCAAGACCCAGTAAGCCAGAGGATTTTCGGTGGGGAAGGTGTCCAAGTCTGACCTTGCCCCTAGATATTCCTGCACCATGTTTATCAGACGCTGGCGATGGTTGCTGGAACCGATCATACTTTGGGGCTGCGGACTAAAGAATTGTCTGAACGCATCGGTCAGACGGCCACCTTCCCCACCGCTCCTTCTTTGACTGGCCGAAGCCTCAGCAACTCGTTGTCCAGGACCAGGAGTTTGTAACCTCCCAGTCTCTGGGAACGCGTTGCACAGACCTTTCTGCAAGGCCTCCCGGAGTTGTCTCATCCTCTGCTCCCTCTGCGACGGTAACATAAGGTCCGCAACCTTACCCTTGTACCGTGGATCAAGGAGAGTGGCCAGCCAGTAATGGTCCCTCTCCTTGATCCGAAGAATACGAGGATCCTTCCGCAGACTTTGCAGGATCAGGGAGGCCATGCAGCGTAGGTTTGCTGAGGCATTCGGTCCGGAGTCCTCTGGGTCACTAAGGACGACATGATCCGCAGCCACCTCCTCCCAGCCACGTACAAGTCCACTGGTTTCTTGGGACTGTAAATCATCCCTAAAAGACTGCTGCTGATGATGCTGAGTGCCAGCCTCCACCTCCATGCTGACACAATCCTCCTCCTCCTCCTCCTCCTCCTCTTCCTCTTCCTCTTCCTGTGCGATGGGTGGGACAGAAGGAACACTGTCTGGGTAAAGGGGGCCTTGAGAGGCAAGGAAGTCCTCCTCTTCCTGCCTCTGTTCTGCCTCAAGTGCCCTGTCCATTATTCCACGCAGCGTGTGCTCCAACAGGTGGACAAGAGGTACAGTGTCACTGATGCATGCACTGTCACTGCTCACCATCCTCGTGGCCTCCTCAAATGGTGCCAGGACAGTGCATGCATCCCTGATCATGCCCCACTGGCGTGGAGAAAAAAAACCAAGCTCCCCTGACCCTGTCCTGGTGCCGTAGTCGCACAGGTACTCATTGATGGCCCTCTGCTGCGTGTGCAGCTGCTGCAGCATGGCCAACGTTGAGTTCCACCTGGTGGGCATGTCACATATAAGGCGGTTCTTGGGCAGGTTCAACTCCTTTTGCAGCTCAGCCAGGCGAGCACTGGCATTATAAGATCTGCAGAAATGCACACAGACTTTCCTGGCCTGCCTCAGGACATCCTGTAAGCCCGGGTACCTGCCCAAGAACCGCTGCACCACCAGGTTAAGGACGTGAGCCACACAGGGCACATGGGTCAGTTGTCCCTGTCGGAGGGCGGAGAGGAGGTTGGTGCCATTGTCGCAAACCACCATTCCTGGCTTAAGCTGGCGTGGCGTCAACCACCTCTCGGCCTGGCCCTGCAGAGCAGACAGGACCTCTGCCCCAGTGTGGCTTCTGTCCCCCAAACACACCAGCGCAAGCACGGCATGGCATCTTTTTGCCTGCGTACTTGCGTAGCCCCTTGAATGGCTACGGAGCACCGCTGGTTCAGAGGACAAACCACAGGAAGAGGCCATGGAGGAAGAAGAAGAGGAGGGGGTGGAGGAGAGAGGTGTGTCACAACCAGTAGTAGCATTTTGGAGGCGTGGCGGTGGAACAACCTCCAACACTACTGCACCTTGTCCTGCATCCTTCCCAGCTGCCAAAAGAGTGACCCAATGGGCCGTGAAAGAAAGGTAACGTCCCTGTCCATGCCTGCTGGACCATGAGTCAGCGGTAATATGCACCTTACCGCTGACCGCCCTGTCCAGCGAGGCCAAGACATTGCCTTCCACATGCCGGTAGAGAGCCGGAATAGCCTTCCGTGAGAAAAAGTGGCGTTTGGGAACCTGCCACTGAGGAACCGCACATTGCACAAACTCACGGAAGGGGGCCGAGTCTACCAACTGAAAAGGCAGCAGTTGAAGCGCTAGCAATTTAGCCAAGCTAGCATTCAACCGCTGGGCATGTGGATGGCTGGGAGTGAACTTCTTTCGACGGTCCAGCAGCTGGGGCAGGGAAATTTGCCTGCTAGAATCGGACGTCGGTGTACTGCTAGCAGAGTGGCCGCAACTACTTGGCTGTGACACACCTAATTCTACACCTTCATTCCTCTCAGTGCATGTTTCAGACAGGACTGAAGTTATAGTGGGGTTGGAGATCCCAGCTGATGCGGTGCAAGGAGAGGTCCGCTTTGTTCTTTGGTGTGGGTCTTTGAGGTAGGCTTGCCAACGAGCTGCATGGCAGGTCAACATATGTCTGGTCAGGCATGTGGTACCCAAGCGGCTGATGTTTTGGCCACGCGATATACGCTTGAGACATATGTTGCAAACAGCAGCTGTGCGATCTGATGCACTAGCCTCAAAAAAGGCCCACACCAAAGAACTTTTTGAATGACGGGCAGAGGCAGCGCCCTGCACAGGCGGAGCTCTGCGGTGTGATTCCGTCGGTGTACTGCCCTTACGCTGGCCACCAAAGGGCATCCTGCCTCGTTGGAGATGTGCCTCCTCCTCATCCTCCTCCTCCTCCTCTCTCCTATTAGGCACCCACGTGGAGTCAGTGACCTCATCATCCCCTCCCTCCTCATCACTGGAGCCAATCTGGCAGTATGCTGCAGCTGCTGGAACATGACTGCCAGATTGGTGTCCTTCTTGAGCATCCCCTCTGTCTGCTCTCACGCTACTGCCTTCCTGTAGCTGGGTTTCATCATCAGACCCTTCGAAACGCTGGGCATCCTCCTGGAGCATGTACCCAACACTGTGCTCAAACAGTTCGGGGGACTCCTCAGGAGGAGGACATGGTGGGTCTAGGGAAGGAGTGACTGATGATGAGTCTGACATTGATACCAGGGAAGAGGACGCTTTGGCAGCTGCTTTGCCAGTACCCTGAGCCTGGGTGAGAGAGGATGAGGAGGAGGAGGAGGGCTTGGTCATCCACTCTACCAAGTCTTCGGCATGATGTGGCTCAACATGTCCAGCTGCCGAAAAGAAGGACAAGCGTGTCCCATGGCCATGTGCTGATGACAATGCACCGCGTCCACGACCAGCACTGTTGCCCCCAGACACAGAGCCTGCTTGCCCTCTTTTATTGCCTCCTGACTGTCTGCCTCTCCTTGTTTGCCTTCCAGACATTCTAATAGATGGCCTGCAGGGAGATGGGAAAAAAGCAATAAGGGCTACCTTCAGGTGTCCTTCTCTGTCCCTTTACTTAAGGATTTCTAAATATGGTTGAGGATGATTGCTTTCGCACAGAATAGCACAACGACAATTTCCCTGACTGTCCAAAAAACAAGGATTTCAAAGATGGTTGATGAGGAATGCTTTAGCACAGTATAGCACAAGGAGAATTTCCCTCACTGTCCTTCCCTGTCCCTAGAAACAAGGATTATCACAGTGAAAGAAACTGACACTCTTCCTACCTATAGTTTTCTGTCCCTAGAAAAAATGTTTTTTTAAAGCTGATTGATGATCAATGCTTTAGCACACTATAGCACAAGTAGAATTTCCCTCACTGTCCTTCCCTGTCCCTAGAAACAAGGATTATCACAGTGAAAGAAACTGACACTCTTCCTACCTATAGTTTTCTGTCCCTAGAAAAAATGTTTTTTTAAAGATGGTTGATGATCAATGCTTTAGCACACTATAGCACAAGGAGAATTTCCCTCACTGTCCTTCCCTGTCCCTAGAAACAAGGATTATCACAGTGAAAGAAACTGACACTCTTCCTACCTATAGTTTTCTGTCCCTAGAAAAAATGTTTTTTTAAAGCTGATTGATGATCAATGCTTTAGCACACTATAGCACAAGTAGAATTTCCCTCACTGTCCTTCCCTGTCCCTAGAAACAAGGATTATCACAGTGAAAGAAACTGACACTCTTCCTAACTATAGTTTTCTGTCCCTAGAAAAAATGTTTTTTTAAAGCTGATTGATGATCAATGCTTTAGCACACTATAGCACAAGGAGAATTTCCCTCACTGTCCTTCCCTGTCCCTAGAAACAAGGATTATCACAGTGAAAGAAACTGACACTCTTCCTACCTATAGTTTTCTGTCCCTAGAAAAAATGTTTTTTTAAAGACGGTTGATGATCAATGCTTTAGCACACTATAGCACAAGGAGAATTTCCCTCACTGTCCTTCCCTGTCCCTAGAAACAAGGATTATCACAGTGAAAGAAACTGACACTCTTCCTACCTATAGTTTTCTGTCCCTAGAAAAAATGTTTTTTTAAAGCTGATTGATGATCAATGCTTTAGCACACTATAGCACAAGTAGAATTTCCCTCACTGTCCTTCCCTGTCCCTAGAAACAAGGATTATCACAGTAAAACACACTGACACTCTCCCTACCTATAGTTTTCTGTCCCTAGAAAAAATGATTTTTTAAAGATGGTTGATGATCAATGCTTTAGCACACTATAGCACAAGGAGAATTTCCCTCACTGTCCTTCCCTGTCCCTAGAAACAAGGATTTGCACAGTAAAACACACTGACACTCTCCCTACCTATCCTTCTCTTTCCCTAAACTAAAGGAATCCAGGTTAAGCAAGAAAAAAAAAATGTCACTGTCCCTGCCTATGCTTCTCTTTCCCTGCTCCGGAACACACTACACTAGGCCGCCGTGCTGGCGGCCTTTTATAGTGTGGGGCGTGTACTAAACACCCTCAGCAATAATTGGCCACAGGCATCCTGCCTGTGGCCAATCATTGCTCTCCTCGCTGCCGGCGCTGTGATTGGCCAAGCATGCGGGGTCACAGTGCATGCTTGGCCAATCACAGCGCCTGGATGACACTGCCATGGCGTAGTGCATTGTGGGCCGTTCGCGTCACTCGAATTAGGCGCGAACGGCCCAAATCGTTCGATCTTCGTCGAACGATCGAACAGCCGATGTTCGAGTCGAACGTATGTTCGACTCGAACATCGAGCTCATCCCTACTCACTTTTGTGAGATACTGTATGCTTACATTGATCCAGGCTGGACCAATGTAACCATGTAAAAATTGGCATACCTGGAATTCAGCTTTAAACAACTTAAAAACTCAACTGGGCACCACCATCTTCTTCTGCCTTTTCCATGACAGCAACATGTTACTGTCTCTGTAAAGCAGTAGATACTCATACAAGTAGCTGAAAACATAAGCCCAGCTCCAGCTGAAATTCAACTTTAACACAAAGTACATTGGCACAGGCAACACATCAATGCATTTGATTCCTGAAAAGTAAGGGCAGGTGCACTTTTATTGTTTTTCCTGGATCACTTCCCTTTGCATACTCATTGCTGGTGTAATTTCTTTATTAAAAAGAGGGGGCTCCCAAAATTCAAAGGGTCTATAGCTTTATAGAAAAAAACTAATTTTGTTTCAGAGCTGCAACACAGATCAAGTCCACAGGATGGGGATAAAGCGTAAGAGAAGAGGAAGGATCAGGACAGACATTGCCATGAAAACAGTGATAAGAAGCAGAGATGGTACAACAGACAGGTCTTACAAAGGGGCACGGCATGAAATAATGTGGCATCTTTTTTTGTGCTCTTTAGAATACTGCCAGGAATCTCTTTTTTTTTTTTTTTTTATCTTGTTTTTGAAAGGTCTACAAGCTTTTAATGATGAATATCTTTACTTTTATTTATTTCAGGTACTTATATAGCATTTTGTGCAGCGCTTTACATATACATTGTACATTCACATCAGTCCCTGCCCTCAAGGAGCTTACAATCTAAGGCCCCTAACTCACATTCATACATACACACACTAGGGCAAATTTAGATAGGAGCCATTTAAGCTACCAGCATGTCTTTTGAGTGTGGAAAAAAAACTGGAGTACCCAAAGAAAACCCACACAGGCATATGGAGAACATGCATACTCTAGGCAGGTAGTGCCATGTTTGGGATTCAAACCAATGCAGAGGCGTAAGGCAGGGGGGGTCGTGGCACCGGGCGCAACATTGGGGGGGCGAAATCCCGCAACGTTTGTGTCACTTTTGTCAAGTCTGTGAAATTTAATTTACTGTGTCTCGGCCGCCATGTTGCGGCAGCTTTGCGCCCTGTGATTGGACGATTGTGGTCATGTGCTGCAGCGGGGCTGGCCAGTCCTTGATTGTGGGCGGCGCATACGCGAAGGCTTCTCCTGGAGACTTGAGTCCCGCCCACGCTTCTGTAAGCCGCCATCATCTTCGGCTCCACCCTTCCTCCTGACCGAAACTGGAAGTGTGCAGTGCCTTCATCTGGGACTGGGAACTCGGCAGTATCAGTGTGGCATTCCGATGGACAACAAAAAAAGGCGGTGAGTCACGAGTGAGCCTGTGAGGGAGGCAGGGAGCCATCTCAGATGGATCATGGAGCAGCCGCCGGTCAGCAGCAGCAGTTAGTTCGGGAGAGGAGAGTCACACAACCGCCATGCCACACCACGTGTTAATGTATTGCCACAAGCCTGTGGGCCTAACTACAGACAGCAGTTACATGCCAAGACCCCCCTCCAAGCCCCTCCCCTCCTGCTGCAGGAATTGGATTGATAATTTACTGAGCTTCTTGATGTATCCCTCAGGGCTTTCAGCATGTAAGGGGTTAAATGTCTAATCCTGCTATGTAATGTATCCCTCAGGGCTTTCAGCATGTGGACTGTGTAGTGGGGTAGGCATTGTAGTGTAGTGTAGTGGGGTGGGCAGTGTAGTGGGGTGGGCATTGTAGTGTAGTGGGGTGGGCAGTGTATATTAGTGGGGTGGGCAGTGTATTGTAGTGGGCATTGTAGTGTAGTGGGGTGGGCATTGTAGTGCAAGTGGGGTGTGTAGTGGGGTAGGCAGTGTAGTGCAGTGTGCTAGGCAGTGTAGTGTAGTGGGTTGGGCAGTGTAGTGTAGTGGGGTGGGCAGTGTAGAGTAGTGAAGTTTAGTGGACAGTGTAGTGGGGTGGGCAATGTAGTGTAAGTGGGGTGGGCATTGTAGTGTAAGTGGGGTGGGCATTGTAGTGTAAGTGGGGTGGGCATTGCAGTGTAAGTGGGGTGTGTAGTGGGGTGGGCAGTGTAGTGGGGTGGGCATTGTAGTGTAGTGGGGTAGGCAGTGTAGTGTAGTGGGTGGGCATTGTAGTGTAGTGGGGTGGGCATTGTAGTGTAGTGGGGTGGGCATTGTAGTGTAGTGGGGTGGGCAGTGTAGTGTAGTGGGGTAGGCAGTGTAGTGTAGTGGGGTGGGCAGTGTAGTGTAGTGGCGTAGGCAGTGTAGTGTAGTGTAGTGGGGTGGGCATTGTAGTGTAGTGGGGTAGGCATTGTAGTGTAGTGAAGTTTAGTGGACAGTGTAGTGGGGTGGGCATTGTAGTGGAGTTTAGTGGACAGTGTAGTTGGGTGGGCATTGTAGTGGGGTGGGCATTGTATTGTAGTGGGGTAGGCAGTGTAGTGTAGTGGGGTGGGCATTGTAGTGTAGTGGGGTGGGCATTGTAGTGTAGTGGGGTGTGCATTGTAGTGTAGTGGGGTAGACAGTGTAGTGTAGTGGGGTAGGCAGTGTAGTGTAGTGGCGTAGGCAGTGTAGTGTAGTGGCGTAGGCAGTGTAGTGTAGTGTAGTGGGGTGGGCATTGTAGTGTAGTGAAGTTTAGTGGACAGTGTAGTGGGGTGGGCATTGTAGTGGAGTTTAGTGGACAGTGTAGTTGGGTGGGCATTGTAGTGGGGTGGGCATTGTATTGTAGTGGGGTGGGCAGTGTAGTGGGGCATTGTAGTGTAGTGGGGTGGGCATTGTAGTGTAGTGTAGTGGGGTAGGCAGTGTAGTGGAGTTTGGTGGACAGTGTAGTGGGGTGGGCAGTATAGTGTAGCGGGGTGGGCATTGTAGTGTAAGTGGGGTGGGCATTGTAGTGTAAGTGGGGTGTGTAATGTAGTGGGGTAAGCAGTGTAAGTGGGGTGGAAATTGTAGTGTAAGTGGGGTGTGTAGTGTAGTGGGGTGGGCATTGTAGTGCAGTGGGGTGGGCAGTGTAGAGTAGTGAAGTTTGGTGGAAAGTGTAGTGGGGTGGGCATTGTAGTGTAGTGGGGTAGGCAGTGTAGTGGAGTTTGGTAGACAGTGTAGTGGGGTGGGCAGTGTAGTGAAGTGGAGTTTAGTGGGCAGTTTAGTGGTCAGTGTAGTGTAGTGGGGTGGGCATTGTAGTGTAGTGGGGTGGGCATTGTAGTGGAGTTTGGTGGACAGTGTAGTGGGGTGGGCGGTGTAGTGTAGTGGAGTTTAGTGGACAGTGTAGTGGGGTGGGCGGTGTAGTGTAGTGGAGTTTAGTGGACAGTGTAGTGGGGTGGGCGGTGTAGTGTAGTGGAGTTTAGTGGACAGTGTAGTGGGGTGGGCGGTGTACTGTAGTGGAGTTTAGTGGACAGTGTAGTGGGGCAGGCGGTGTAGTGTAGTGGAGTTTAGTGGACAGTGTAGTGGGGTGGGCGGTGTAGTGTAGTGGAGTTTAGTGGACAGTGTAGTGGGGTGGGCAGTGTAGTGGAGTTTAGTGGACAGTGTAGTGTAGTGGGGTGGGCAGGATAGGAATCAGGTTGGTCAGTGTAGGAATCAGGTAGGTTAGTGTAGTGGTCAGTGTAGGAATCAGGCTGGTCAGTACTATTGTAGGAAAGGAAACGACTCGTGGAGTGCAAAAAGTCTGCAGGTTACTTGCCTTGCCCTGGTCGCTGACAACCGACGCTACGCCACTGAACCAATGACCCTAGTGCTGCCAGGTGGAGGTGCTAACCACTTAGCCACTGTGCTGCCCATATTTTCTCCCTCTGTTGTGACAAATGGCCCCAAGTTCTAGACTCACAGGAAGTCTATATTGCAGGTAGGATGTCTCTTCCTAAGGCTTACCATACACCTTAAAATCTGATCATACAATATTTGCACAATTTACAAAATCCATGAAATATGGGGATCTATCCAATCAATATGATCCAATCAGGCAGGTTCTTACATTACATAAATATTAGTAGATGTAAAGGAGTTTGTACTATTAGACTGTGATGTGTGTAATGAGCTGAGGGATAAGAACACCTTAGTTTCCGGCTACCTGACTGGGTGGCCACAGGTACCTGATTAGAGGTAAGGTCTTGGTCTTTACAAGGGGTTCTGCTGGGTACAAATGACTGTCTGGGACTGTGCTTAAGCCAAAGAAAAACCCATGCCAAAACAATTAGCCAGGGTGCTAGAAATGAAATCTCATTTTTTTTTATATGCCACAGAAGTGAAGATTTGAAGATGAGCACAGGGGATAAATATTCAAATTTAATATATTCCTCAATAACCGCAAAAAACACACACTATATTATCAAAAGTATTGGGATGTCTTCTTTTACACGCACATGAACTTTAATGGCATTCCAGTCTTAGTCCGTAGGGTTCAATATTGACTTGGCCCACCCTTTGCAGCTATAACAGCTTCAACTCTTCTGGGAAGGCTGTCCACAAGGTTTAGGAGTGTGTCTATGGGAATGTTTGACCATTCCCCCAGAAGCGCATTTGTGAGGTCAGGCACTGATGTTGGACGAGAAGGCCTGGCTCACAGTCTCAGCTCTACTTCATTCCAAAGGTGTTCTATCAGATTGAGGTCAGGACTCTGTGCAGACCAGTCAACTTCCTCCACCCCAAACTTGCTCATCCATGTCTTTATGGACCTTGCTTTGTGCACTGGTGTGCAGTCATGTTGGAACAGAAAGAGACCACCCCCAAACTGTTCCCACAAAGTTGGCAGCATGGAATTGTCCAAAATGTCTTGTATGCTGACACCTTGAGGCTGGGTTCACACTTAGTGCGGAAGCAGCTCACAGCAGGGGTCCAGTGCGTCCCTGTTCTCCGTTTCAGGGACACATTTTTGCCTGAATTAGGACCTAAAACAGAGCCTAAAACGCACAGGACTCCTATGCAATCTGCTCCATGACCGCCACAGAGATGTGTGAACTGGCTCCATTGAGAGCCGGGCACACTTCCCTGTCACACGAATTGGATGAGGGGAAACCCGTATCCAATTCGCACTAGTGTGCACCCAGCCTAAGAGTTCCCTTCACTGGAACTAAGGGGCCAAGCCCAACCACCGGAACTAAGGGGCCAAGCCCAACCCCTGAAAAACAACCACACACCATAATCCCCCCTCCACCAATGATTTGGACCAGTGCACAAAGCAAGGTTCATAGAGACATAGATGAGTGAGTTTGGGGTGAAGGAACTTGACTGGCCTACACAGAGTCCTGACCTTAACCTGATAGAACACTTTTGGGATGCATTATAGCGGAGACTGCAAGCCAGGCCGCCTTGTCCACATCAGTGCCTGACCTCACAAATGCTCTTCTGGAAGAATGGTAAAACATTCCCATAGACACACTCTTAAACCTTGTGGACAGCCTTCCCAGAAGAGTTGAAGCTGTTATAGCTGCAAAGGGTGGGACAACTCAATATTGAACCCTACGGACTAAAACTCGGATGCCATTAACGTTCATGCATGCAAAAGCAGGCACCCCAATACTTTTGGTAATATAGTATATATCAACATTGCATGCCCCAAATGCCTTTGCAAACCTAGTAATTACCTTGGAAATGTAGCAGTGACATGATCACTGTGCTGCACACATTATGTGAAGAGTGCAGAGCTGTGGAAGGAAACCCAGGTGGTTCCACCCACTACAGGCTGCCTGCACAAAACTACAAGAGGGGGCGGAGACAAGACCAGTCACTCTACACAGGAGCTGAGAGCAGCAGTGAGCGGTCTTTATTACAGGAAGCTCCTGCACAGAGACAAATATTCACACTGGATTACTGCACAGATTTAGAAGAAATACAAAAATAAGAAGAATCATGTAAGAATACGTGTTTCTTGTATGTTGACAATATTTGCTTATCCTGAAATTCAGTGTTGGGTTATCCTTTTTTTCCCCAAAGAATAAACATAAACCAACCGATATTCTTCATAGGAGTTCAGGATTTGCAGAGATCCCTCCTTTTTGCCAGCGATATTTGATGCTAACCTTATATAGCGATACCCCCAGTTCAGAGGGCTGCTGGTATAATTCTTTTGGGCCCCTGTAATGCACCCTGTCAACCCCCTAGCAGTTGGCTCTAACCTCCCCTGGCACAGCTAGTAGGGGATGGTGGGATTGTGTGGCCTGCAACTCACAGAGACACAATCCTATAATAGAACACACACAGCAATTGAGTTTAACTATCCTTACCCATCTCCTCTGCAAAGTAAATGACACAATACCAGTATACTTAACCCTTGCACTTTTACTTAGATGGTTGGGTAAGAATATAATCACAGTTTACATATCATGTACAGAGCCCTGCAATAAAAGAGTATCTCAGCAAACAGACAGATATACAGTATGATGCATAAGTCTAACAGTCCCCGCTGCAGCTATTTCTCCCTCGTAGCAAAAAATGGCGCCCAGCAATGTCTACGCTAAGTCAGGCCTGACTGTACTGTGTAGGAGTTTGTAGGGGAAATTCTTCGCTAGCAAACGGTGGTGCACTTACTGAAGAAACAACTGTAATCCGCAGGGTAAAAAGGGGTTTTGATAACTTGGTGAATAAAGAAAATCTCTAAAGCTGCTCCGATGCACTGTCCCTCTGGTGCGCAGCACAACACTAATGAAAAGCTCCGGTTAAACAGTTATTGGGCCTAGAGATCCTATGTAGTTCTCTGAGCAGGTGCTCTCTCACCCAACTGGACCAGTCCGTGTCCGTATCTTCTTGTCTTGGTACACAGGTCTCACTCTCACGACATCCAAGTCTTCGGTCCTCCGGGGAGCGATGCGGCAACGGTATGCAGAACGTCCCTCAGGTTCCTCGGTGAGAGTGGAAGGCTCTTTGGAGAAAGGCCCAGGCTTTAGGCCTTGTTGCACCGCAGGCTCGGAAAGGAATTCCTCTTGCTGGGCGGGCGATGTCCAATAAGACTGAAGCCGGTTCCGCCTTTTTCTTATAAAGTCCACCCCAGCAGTCTTTGCGCGGGGCAATGCACCCTGGATGCCCAGTGGGGTTATGGGTACAGTAGTCTCTGAGGCCTTAAAGGAAACCCCCGCTACACTTCCAATACACGTATGCATTATTTTATTAGCAGTACAAATATAATACCTGAGAATAGATTCCCAAAGCATGATGGCTTTTCAAAGTTGTAGCATTGCCAAAGGAAAAGGTCCATAAGCCGCACATCATTAAGGCAGACCCATGTGCATGAAGTGAGATGAATGGCAGCCTTAGCCCAGACTCCAGCCAGACCAAACCCTCAATGTGTTTTGCTCCGCCTCTTGGAGCTCAATCATGGGGATCAAAGTTGTATTCATATACTTTCGCTTCTCTCACTGTTTTAAATGAATCATAGTGAATCATAGACCAAGTCTAGGAGGTATGTCATTGCAAACAAAATTAGGAAAATGTGCGCTAGTCTTAAATGGTGAACACAAACAGCTGCTGCAAAATAATGTGACTAACATACAAATACAATTGGAAAAAGAAAATGAAGCGCTAAGTGTCCAATAAATGCCCCTGTAGATGTATTATTATACGAAACTAGTAGGGCTGGTATTTTACCACTTCATTTATTGCCTTATTTTATTGAATTGTTATGTGATCACTTTTTATTGATGGTTTTATTCAATAAACCTTCAAAAACGTATTTACACGATTGGAGTCCTCCCTCCCTTTTTTTCCCTTTTCTCCTATGCACGGTGAATCCATCACGGGGAAGTTTTTGACCTATATTGGCTCTTTCTAGGATCCGAACAATCTTTGTTTTACGGGTCCATTTTACAACATCGGTGGCATCATCGTGGTGGTGAGTTTCTCAGAGAGTTCTGCCTTGATTCGGGATACGGTGATCGCGATCAACACCGCTTGAGTTCGGACTTCGATCCAGGATCCCAGAGGTGGAAAATCTCCAGACAAGTTGCAGAGTTTGCCCCGTTGAGTTCTCATGCCTTTACGACCCACTGTCGCTGACAAGTGGGTCCACCGGCTCTGGTAAGAGTACCCTATGCATTTATAACTTTGAAGAAGCTGTGTATGATCGATTTGGGTTCCAACTCAGTTTATTATTCATGGATTGCACATTTTGTGTTATGGACAATTTTTAGTCATATATTACACTTATAAGGACTGTAACTGGTTCTATATTCAATTTTTTTTTTGGCACATATGAAATGTTGGTTCTCCCCAGATTTTTTGGACACTTAGCGCTTTATGTCATTGCAAAGCATTCTCTGATTGGATGAGGTGGAGAGGCAGGGTGATGACGTCACAATCTCCACCTCAACCAACTAGAGAACTCTTTGCATTCATTGAGAAAATGCAAAGTGTTCTGTGAATGGCACCCATACCGGGAGAGTGTGTTTTCTGCTTGTCGCGGTACCCAGAGGCTAGTGGCGATCACTGTAGTAGCAGTGTCTACTACAGTGGTTTCCATGACTGCTGAGGCGCAATGAGCCCAGGTACAAATAACTGTAACATAGATGTATAGAAAAACCTTCCCCCTTGCCCCCTCACCCCATTAAATAAACACACTTACAACCATTAGGTTGGGAAGGGCAAGGCCACAGCTTTATTAAATCCAACACATAACATGTGAACACTTTTCAACCAGTGACAGTCACAGTTGTACTGTGAGCACACAATTCCAAAAGGGGGCCTGTACTTACCATAAGTGCTGGACAGGCCGCCTACTTCCGATTTCCATCAAGGGCATAACCCATTACAGCCATTTTATGCTGGCAAGGTCAAGAAACCGCAGCAAGCTGTGACATACCATAGAAAAAAGAGGGGCGGGAGCAGGGCCGCCATCAGGGGGGTACAGGCAGTACACCTGTAAGGGGCCCGGAGGTCCCCAGGGGCCTGGATGGCAACCCCCCCCCTTTTTTTTTATATTTTTTTTTTTTTGCAAGGGCCCCAGAGGTCTCCAGGGCCCCGGATGGCAACCCCCCTTTTTTAATATATATATATATATATATATATATATATATATATATTTTTTTTTATTTAAACTTTTTTTTTTCTTTTTGTAAGGGGCACAGGATGGCAATCCCCCCTTTTTTTTATAATTTTTTAAATTTCCTTATTAATTTTTTTAAATTTTTTGTAAGGGGCCCAGAGGCCCCCAGGGCCCCGGATGGCAACCCCCCCTTTTTTTTCTGTTTTTTTTTTGTTCCTCTGCACCCAAAGCCCCCCCGACCCCAACGATTTGCGGCGGCAGCACCCCCCCACTTCTCAATTTGTGGAACCCCCCCGCTTCTCAATTCACGGCAGCCACCCCCACTTCTGAATTTGCGGCGGCAGCACCCCCCCGGTTCTCCTCTGCTCCAGGGGGCCCATGCCTGAAGCTGTGTAAGGGGCCCCAAAATTCCTGATGGCGGCCCTGGGCGGGAGGGTGGGCAGCTCTTCCAACCACGTTTCTTGAAAGACCCAGAATTCCCTGGGGCAATACTTTTACAGAGCTCAGGCCCAGCCCATCCCCCCAAACAACCAATCTTTGATGACCATTCAGCCACCTTGTCCTGCACCTGGCCATGCCCTCATCAGTCAAGGCTTTCTTTCCCTAAGGGGCTCAAGAGGCCTTCATCCTCTACAGCAGGGGAAGGCAACCTCGGCCCTCCAGCTGTGGTGAAATGACAAGTCCCATGAGACATTGCAAGATTCTGATAATCAGAGGCATGACTCCTAGAGGCAGAGGCATGATGGGATTTGTAGTTTCACCAAAGCTGGAGGGCCAAGGTTGCATAGACTGTTCTACAGGAATAAGTCAGGTTTGACACATGCAGACTTACATTAGTCCAAGCTCGACCAATGTAACCATGCAAAAATATCCATTCCCAAACTTCAGCCTACCCTCCCCATGTTGACCATTTGTGAAATAGGAAATGCTTATCAAAATGACAGAGTTGGTGAATGCAACTAGTAATTATATGGATTATGCCATTGGGACAGCCAGGTGTAGAATGAAATAAGAGCCTCCCAAATAGGTAACCTGCAGCCCACTATCAAGTCAGTTCAGTTGTAAAGTTTTGAATAGATTGTACCATTAGTGAAAAGATTTCATTAGCCTTGTAATGGAACATGACTTCTAAATGTTAATTGGATCTTTTTTTTCTCTCTTTCAACATTTGCGTCTCTGTCTGGATTTGTTCGAACATATTGTATTGATCTGCAAAGCTGCTTCCTCAAGAATGTAAAACAGTTCAAAATGTTGTTTGTCTGCAGCGAAATGCTGATGAATGTTTGCCTTATAAATCTCAGTAAAGATAATTAATAATGATCCATAAGGGTAGAAGAGAAAAGCTTTTAGTATATGGTTGGGGATTTGCCTGTGACTTGAAGGTGTTGGGACCAATTAAATACATGATGATGTTAGTTTTAATGTTTTAATGAGCTTTATACAAATTATTTCATCCTGCTGCAGAGAGTTATAGGAGCTCTGCCATTCATGCCATGAGTTATGAGGGGACTGTCATGCGCCTCCACAAGCCATCTTACAACTTTGGGCTTGTTCACACTTGCTCAAAATGCTGGCGCTTATCAAACATGCCTATAGCGTTAATGCGCCTTAATAGGTGCATTTGATAAGCATTTAATGGGCATTAAAAACACTCCCCCAAACGCCCTATGTGCGTTTGCGGCGCGGTTGACATGCATTTTTGGCGTGTTCAAAATCTGCACCACAAATGCCTATTATTAACCACTTGCCGACTGCCCTATAGCCGAATGACGGCTACAGGACGGTTCGTTAATTCTGGGAGGGCGTATATTGACGTCCTCCCAGAATCGCGCTCCCACGGGCCCCCTGGGGCGCGCACAGGGAAGTGTCCGTGACCGCCTGGTCCAGAGGACCCGGCGCTTCACGGATCATGGCAAATGGCCGCTGATAACGGCCGTTTACCACGTGATCGCTCCGTCAAATGACAGAGCGATCACTTGTAAACAAACTGGCGTCATGTCACGACGCCGGTTCCTCTCTCCCCTCTGTGTACCGATCGGTATAGTGTGCGAGGAGAGGGGGAGAGATCGATGGCAGCAGCGCTGTGGGCTGGATCTGTAGTGCCTCCTGGATCTGTAGCGCTGCTCTTTGACAATTGCAGTTACATCCAGCCATCCATCCATCCATGCTCAGCCATCCCTCCATGCTCAGTCATACTCTGCAATACCCTGCAATACTCTGCAATATTTTGCCATACCCAGCCATACCCTGCCATTCCCTGCCATACTCTGCCATACCCTGCCATACTCTGCAATACCCTGCCATACTCTGCCATACCCTGCCATACCCTGCCATACTCTGCCATACTCTGCCATACTCTGCCATACCCTGCCATACCCTGCCATACTCTGCCATACCCTGCCATACTCTGCCATACCCTGCCATACTCTGCCATACCCTGCCATACCCTGCCATACTCTGCAATACCCTGCCATACTCTGCAATACTCTACCATACTCTGCAATACCCTGCCATACTCTGCAATTCCCAGCCATACTCTGCAATTCCCTGCAATACCCAGCCATACTCTGCAATACCCAACCATACTCTGCAATACCCAGCGATACTCTGCAATACCCAGCCATACTCTGCAGTACCCAGCCATACCCAGCCATACTCAGTGATACCCAGCCATACTCTGAAATACCCAGCCATTTCCAGCCACACTCGCGATACCCAGCCATACCCAGCCATACTCGGCGATACCCAGCTGTACCCAGCCATACTCAGCCATACCCAGCCATGCTCGGCCATGCTCTGCCATGCTCAACTGTACTCGGCCTCTGTATGTGGCCAGGCTGTGAAAGACTCACACATGTGGTATTGCCGTACTCAAGAGGAGTAGGAGAATCTATTTTGGGGTGTCATTTTTGGTATGCACATGCTATGTGTTATAAATATTGTATAAATGGACAAATTTGTGTTAAAAAAAATGCGTTTTAACCACTTCCTGCCAGCCGGCCATCATATGACGTCCTTGACTTTGTGCAGGGATATCTGAATGATGGGTGCAGCTACAGGCATCATTCAGATATCAGCTTTTTCAGCCGGCGATTCCCTACACCATAAGAATGATCATAGAGACTGTTCCACTGCTTGATCGTTCTTACGGGAGGCGAGAGGGGACGCCCCCCCCTCCCGCCGCCCTCCGGTGCTTCTACCGACTCACCACTATGATCGAAGCCAGGATCGTTTTTTTTTATTTCAGGCTTCCCAGCCTAGAGGTGAAATGTGGGGTCTTATCGACCCATTATTTCACTGTCATACCATATTCCTATTACAAGGGTTGTTTACATTCCTTGTAATAAGAATAAAAGTGATCAAAAAATTTATTTTTGGGAAAAAAGTGTTAAACCAAAATAAATAAAATAAAATGAACAATAAATATTATTTTTTTTAAAGCGCCCCTGTTCCCGTGTGCTTGCATGCAGAAGCGACCGCATACGTAAGTCCCGCCCACATATGAAAACGGTGTTCAAACCACACATGTGAGGTATCACTGCGAACGTTAAAGCGAGAGCAATAATTTTGGCCCTAGACCTCCTCTGTAACTCAAAACATGTAACCAGTAAAAAAAATTAAAGCGTCGCCTATGAGGATTTTGAAGTAGCAAAGTTTGGCGCCATTCCACGAGCGTGTGCAATTTTGAAGGGTGACATGTTAGGTATCTATTTACTCTGCATAAATTCATCTTTCACATTATGCAAAAACATTGGGCTAACTTTACTGTTTTTCGTTTTTTTTAAGGCACAAAACATTTTTTTTCCCAAAAAAACACGTTTGAAAAATTGCTGCGCAAATACCGTGCTAGATAAAAAGTTGCAATGACTGCCATTGTATTCTCTAGGGTCTTTGCTAAAAAAACATATATATATGTATATATATATATATATATATATATATATATATAAAATGTTTTGGGGTTCTATGTAATTTTCTAGCAAATAAATGATGATTTTTACATGTAGGAGGGAAATGTCAGAATTGGCCTGGGTGCTCCAGAACGACTGAAGGTGCTCCCTGCATGTTGGTATGTGGCCACGCTGTGTAAAAGTCTCACACATGTGGTATCGCCATACTCAGGAGTAATAGCAGAATGTGTTTTGGGGTGTAATTTGTGGTATGCATATGCTGTGTGTGAGAAATAACCTGCTAATATGACAATTTTGTGGAAAAAAAAAAAGAAAAAAAATCTTGATTTTGCAAAGAATTTTAGGAAAAAATGACAACTTCAAAAAACTCACCATGCCTCTTTCTAAATACCTTGGAATGTCTTCTTTCCAAAAAGGGGTCATTTGGGGGGTATTTGTACTTTTCTTGCATGTTAGGGTCTCAAGAATTGAGATAGGCCGTCAGTACTTCAGGTGTGATCAATTTTCAGATATTGGCACCATAGCTTGTGGACTCTATAACTTTCACAAAGACCAAATTATATTCACCAATTTGTACTTATTTTTACCAAAGATATGTAGCAGTATAAATTTTGGCCAAAATGTATGAAGAAAAATTACTAATTTGCTGAATTTTCTAACAGAAGCGAAGAAAAATTCTTTTTTTTACAGAATTTTCAGTCTTTTTTCTTTTATAGCGCAAAAAAAACAAAAACAAAAAAACAACGGTGATTAAATACCACCAAAAGAAAGCTCTATTTGTGTGAAAAAAAGGACAAAAATTTCATATGGGTACAGTGTTGTATGACTGAGTAATTGTCATTCAAAATGTGAGAGCACCGAAAGCTGAAAATTGGTCTGGTTAGGAAGAGGGTTTAAGTGCCCAGTGGTCAAGTGGTTAACTATAATCTACTAAAACGCCACAACTGTGCTGCAAATGGTTGCGGCGCATCACCATAGACTTAAATGGAAGGCGTCGAAAGGCTTCAAACACCTCCAGACTCGACATGAGGCTTCAATTTTGAAGCAAAGTGACACTAAGGCCCCATGCACACAGGGCGTTTTTGCAGCTGCTGTTAGCAGCGTCAGACGTTTTTTTTTACAGCTGCAAAACGCCCATCCATGTTATTCTATTGTGTCATGCACACATAGAGCTTTTATGAGCTCCAAGTGGCATAGGCGTTTTCCAGCTGCAAAAAAAATCCAAGACCACCGCGTTCTGGAGCTCCAGGTTCGAGCTGCAAAAACGCCCGACGCTATTAAACGCGCATAAACGCGACATAACGCACGTCAAACAGCGTCAAGCGTTTTTATTTATTCATATGTGATTGGTCACTTTATTGCATGAAAAGCATGAAATACCTAAAAAATGTGATTGGTGACCGTAATCACATGTAAAACAGGAAATGTTAATAAATCATTGTTAATTTAACACGTTAATTTTTTTTTTTTTTTGGGTTAATGGTGCACTTCAGCAGTATGTTAGCATAGGGGTATCATACGCTTTCCTCAAGCAGGAGAAAAGGAGTCTTTTTACTCTGCCTGGGGCAAGCGTATGTGCAGCCCAACAAGGTTCAAGGCACAGCTGAACTAAAGAAACGGCAGACATGAAAAGAACAGCCAAATTATAAAATGCTTTATTTCAAAATTTTTGTCACAAGAATTATTTCAGGCAGAGCTTAGAAAGATACAACATTTCTTTTTAAACATAGTCATTTTGCCACAAAACTTCTCCATCAGGTGATAAGAAGTAATCGGCAAACTGATTACGAATGGCCATCACCCGTGCCGTTGACCGCAAGTCGGAAAATTGTACTCGTTGATTTGTGTTTCGGGGTTCCGGTTCAACGGTGCTCCTCTCCTTATCCCGCAGGAAGTTGTGGAGAACACAGCATGCCAGGACCACCTTAATGGCATTTTCCACATCAAGCTGCATACAGTTGAGTAATACTCTCCATTTTGCTGTGCAGACTCCAAAAGCACATTCAACAACGCAGCGGGCACGGCTGAGATGATAATTATACATTTTTTGGGCATCACTGAGAAAATTGCCACTGTATGGCCGCATTATATGTTCAGACAGTCCAAAGGCGTCGTCTGCTATCATGACCAATGGTAAGTTTGGTTCCTCGGTACAAGGTAGAGGCCTGCTTTCTGGAATGTTGAGCCTTCCTTGATGTAGCCGACGTCCAAAGGCCGACTCACGAAATATACGTGCATCACTCTGGCTGCCATATGCTCCAACATCAACTACTATGAAGCGCAGATTCGCATCAGCCACTGCCAGGAGGACCACCGAGAAGTATTTTTTATAATTATAATATGAAGAACCAGAGTGTAGAGGCTTCTTCACCCTGATGTGTTTGCCATCAAGGGTGCCCAGACAATTGGGGAAACTGAGTTTTTTCCCAAAACTCGGCCACCACTGCTTCCCAGAGGTCATCTGTTGGCTCCGGCATTACTATCTGATTCAGCTCCTCCCATATTGCCACACAGCTTTCTCTGACTATCTTGGCAACCGTCGAGACACCAAGAAGAAAGTGGTGGTGCAAGGACACGAAACTCAGTCCTGTAGCAAGGAACCTAAAAGAACAAAATTGGGGGTGTCAAAACAATACAATACAATACATTTTTTACACATGCGATGCGACATAAGCCATACAATCGGTTTGCATGAAATCGCAATGAACAGACATCTTATGAAATTTGCATAGCATTACGGTACAAATTGCATGCACTTTCATGCAATGTGTGACATTGCATATGTGTGAACAGGCACTAACTCCCCTTCAAAACAAATATTACTTACCAGAGTGTCACAAGCAGTCGTTCCTCTGGTGACACACTGCTTCTCATCATGATGTCCATCCTTTGCAGCCTTGGCCTGAGCATCTCCAGCAGGTCATCAAAGACAGGCACTGTCTTACACGCACAAGTCCTCAGTAGCAACTAGATATCAAGAAGGGGTCTATAAGATTTTGAGTAGGTGGTATAGAACTCCAGCAGTGCTGCACCGAATTTATCCACAGGTATCTAACCTTTGCTGGAGATGCCAAGGAGCTGAGGGCACCTTGTTACACATTTTCTGGGAGTGCCCGGGAATAAAATATTTTTGGAAGATGGTTGCTGAAACAATAAAATAAATTACCAATGTGTCCCTTGTAGAGATGCCAGCTACTTTTCTCCTGTTTGATATTCCGCTTTCAATAGTAAAGTATAAAAAATCATTGGTGAGACATATTTACTCACAACAGCGAAAGCATGTATTCCAGCTCTCTGGAAGAGTCCAGTTTCACCAACTAGAACACAATGGATTACTAAAATAACAGAAATCCAACAAATGGAAAGTCTCACAATGAGTATGAGGGAACAGGAGGACAAATATCGACAAACCTGGGCCCCCTATATCATCTTCAGAGAACAGGGGGGATAGGAGGAGAGGTGGGGGAGAGGGGGTGACTGTGTTTTTTTTATTTTCTTCTTCGGTTTTTTAAAATTTTTTTTTTTTTTTTCATGGTGCTATGCCTAATCCGGGGTTATAGGGCCTCGGATACAGGCGGGGAGGGAGAGGTCTAGGGAGGGGGGGATGAGGAAATAATAGAGATTTACAGCAGTACACTACAGAATAATGGTTATATAAGACCAACAAGAACGAAAAAAGGAAAGTGAATGTAAAATTTTAAGGTGGTAGGTCAAAAAGAGTGATCAATGATAATACTACAAAGAGGTGAATGAGAGATGGATTAGGATTGTTATATAAGATGTACTGTACAAAATGCTGTATCTCTGTATATGTGAAAGAAAAGATTAAAATAAAGAATTTATAAAAAAAAAAAAAAAAAAGACAGGCACTGACATTCTAGTGAAATTATAGAATTTTTCAGGATGCATGCGAAGATGGACGTACATGCTCTGAAAGTACCCCAACGTAGGACGCTGGGATACAATTGGATGCATCCAGAATGTACGCCGACTGCTGCTTCTCTCCTCCTCCTCCTCCATCTGTCTCCTTCGCCGCATCCTACGCAGAACAATCAGCAGAATTGCCTCATCGAGTTTTTGAATCACAGGATCCATTTTCCTCAAAACAATCTTCAACATTTTTTTTATGCTCTCTCCTCAGTTTCTCCTCACCAAATGGCATAGTCATGTGATATTTCTCATATTTTATGGAATTCTGGGTAATTTGGGAGTGAAAGTTGTGTTTATTGAAAAAAAAACGCTGGTTAACGCTGACGCGCTTAAACGCGCTATGACGCCAATGCAAAACGCGGCTTAAGGCGCGTTTTTGATGCCACTTTTTCCTAGCGTCAAGAAACAGCTTTGGAGCTAGTTTTTATGACGCCCTGTGTGCATGGGCCCTAACGCTTTATGTTTTTTTTTTTTTTTTTAATTCATTTTTATTGAAAAGAATTTCAGACAAGATGATACAGATAGAGGAAATAAACAAAGGGTAATTTTTCACTGCTTGACATGTCTATAATACTATATGCATAGCAAAAGAAGTAATAATCCCCAAAGGGGATCACTGCACATATTCAATAACAACAAAAGGAGGTGAAAACATCACGGCCTTTGAAACGAAGAACAAGAGGATAAGAAGGGGGGAAGGAAAGAGGGGGGGGAAGGAGATGGAGGGGGAAGTGGGGAGTAAGGGCGGGGGGAAGAAGGAGGAAGGGGAATGGACGGGGAAGGGGGTGGTTGATCCGTAATAGACATGCTAGGTCATCAAATACAAGTAATAATTTATAATCTACCGACCATGCCATACAATTATTCATTTAGGTACATTTGAAACGAATGTCACATAATATATTTTAAGAAGGACTTTTATGCCAGGTTGACCAGATTTCCCAGTGTTTGTTAAACCTAAGTCGATTGCCAAGTCTGTTGGCCATCAGAGATTCAAAGACGTAGTTTGTTTGGGTAATAAGCAGAACTTCGGAAACATTTGGTGCTTTGTCTGACTTCCAGTTTCTGGCAATTAGCGTCCTGGCAGCTAAGAGAATGTGAGTTATCACTGTTCTGTGGTCGGGAGGGAAAATTTCAATTCCAACATTTAAGATGGCTAGGGCGGGATTAGGGCGGGTCAGAACCCCCGTAATTCCTGAAATATGACGGAAAATGGAGTTCCAGAAACTGGTCAGGTGTCTGCAAGCCCATAGCATATGAAGTAGGTTGCCTGTTGTACCGCAGTTCCTCCAGCATAGTGGGGAGCTTTGGGACCCAAACTTGGAAAGCCTGTAGGGAGTAAGATACCACCGGAGTGCTATCTTTTGGGATAGTTCCCAATGGTTAACGCATCTAGATGCCTTATAGAGAGATCGAAATGCGTGTTGCCACTGGGAGACAGCAATAGTTTGACCCAAGTCTACCTCCCATTTCTCAAATGGTTGAGATTTTATAAACGTCAATTTATGTTGAAATAAATTATAGAATAGAGAGATTCCCTTAGTGGGGGTAGGACTGGTATTATAGAAGCGCCACACCACTTTCGGGAGGTGAAGCCTGCGTGTGCTTAGTGACCTGAGGAAGTGGGAGATTTGTATGTACTTGTACAGGTCTGTGGAAGGCAGTGAGAATGTGTTTTGAAGGGCAGTGAAGGAGAGAAGGACCTCATCCTGGTAAAGATCATCTATAGCCTTAATACCTCTGTCCTTCCAGCTTTTGATGGAGAGATTAGGTACAATCTGAGATAGAATTTCAATAGGAGCAGGGATATCTATCAGGTCGGTGTGTGGGACTTGGAGACTTCTCAGGTCTCTCCAGACCTGTAGGGAGGCCTGGATGGTAGGGGGGAGATCTCGTAGAGGCAGTCGTCTCCACATATCTGCAAAGAGGAGGGATTTCAGGTCTGCGGATGGCATGAGTGACTGTTCAATGTCTCTCCAAATGGAAGGAGTCGATGGATTAATCCAACTCTTAAGTTGTGTTAGGAGGGAGGCACGATAATAGTCTCGGATATCAACCAACCCCATCCCTCCTGCTAAGCGGTGTTTAACTAGAAGGGTTTTGGAGCATCTTGGTCTCTTTGTTTTCCAAATGAAATGAGAGAGAAGAATGTTAAGCTTTTTAATATGTATGGGGGATAGAGGAATGGGAAGAGTCCGAAATATATAGAGTATCTGAGGGAGGATTAACATTTTAAATGCCGCCAAGCGCCCCGACCAAGTCAGTTCCACATTGGAAAGACGCGTCAGTTCCACTGTTAATTTATTGATCAGGGTAGAGTAGTTAATCTCAGCTAGCCGTGAGGGGTCTGAGGTAATTTTTATACCTAGGTAGGTAATATGTGATTTGCTCCAAGAGTAAGGATAGGTATTCTGGAGATGATTTTTCAAATTGAGTGGGATGCCTAGATCTAAGATAACTGATTTTGAGAAATTGACTTTATAAAAGGAGACAGCACTGAATTCAGAGAGAGTTTCGTGGGCGTTACGTAGGGATACAGAAGGGGCGGTCAAGAACAGAATGATATCATCTGCAAATAGGTTAATATCATGGTATTGCGGCTCAATAAGAAGGTTAAAGATTGAGGGGGAAAGGGGGCACCCCTGTCTCGTACCGTTGGAAATAGAAAAGGTATTTGAAAGCATGTTAGATGTGTAGACCTGGGCACAAGGGGAGGAGTATAGAGCCAATATGGCAGAGAGGATGGGCCCCATGAATCCGAATTTCTGTAGGGTTTGGTACATGTAGCCCCAGTGTACCCGGTCGAACGCCTTCTCCGCATCCAAGGATAAGAGCAGGGAAGGCGTCCGACAGAGATTGGCAGATTGAATTACTCCCAACACCCTTCTCGTGGCGTCCGATGTTTGTCTGCCCCGGGTGAAACCGGATTGATCCGGGCCCAGCAGCAGGGGAAGGATAGGCATTAATCTGCGCGCTAAGAGTTTAGCGTATATCTTCACGTCAGCGTTGAGAAGGGATATAGGTCTGAAATTAGCTGGATTAGTATGTTCTTTCCCAGGTTTAGGGATAGTGACAATATACGCCTTAAGCATCTCTGGAGGAAAGGAGGCAGAGGACATGGCAGCGCCGAACACCTCTTGAAGAGTTGGTGCTAAATTACTTAGAAAGGCCCTATAGTAGTCGTTAGGAAGTCCATCAGGACCCGGAGATTTACCTAGGGGAAGTGTTTTTATAACCTCCTTGATTTCACACTCTGTAATAGGGGAATTAAGAGAGTGGAGGTGATCTGGCGACAAGGAGGGAAGGTTTAATTTCTCTAGGAATTTCTGAATAGCCTCTCCTGTGGGTTGGGGTGTGTTAGGGTCATCCTGTAAATTGTAAAGAGAGGAGTAGTAGTCGGCAAAAGAGGTAGCTATTTCTTTGGGATTGAGTATTTTCTGGTGATTACTTGGGTGTAGTAGGAACGGGATTTTTGTTTTGACCCTAGTACTTTTTAGCCTTTGGGCCAGACATTTGCCTGCTCGGTTACCTGAGGCATAGTGATTTAACTTTAAATACTGAAAGTGCTTAGAATGTTGTTCAATAAGAAACAACCTGAGCTCCGCCCGCTGCTGTGATAGCTGTTGGGAAATTTGTATATCAGGGGACGATTTGTTCAATGCCTCCAATTGTTGAATAGTAGTAAGGAGTTGCTCTAACCTATGGGTCCTCCGCCTCTTTTCCCCCGCACATATTTGCAATATTATACCCCTAACAAATGCCTTATGGGCACACCATAACATTGCAGGGTCCGAAACCGAGCCTACATTATCTTCAAAGAAGGTGACCAATTTACTAGTTATAGTAGAGACATGTGTAGGCATCCCGAAGACACGAGAGTTGGCTCTCCATATGTAAGCAGGACTAGGGGTGTGCCCCTCCATCACCGTGATTGAAACAGGTGCGTGATCGGACCACGCGATATCATGGACGCTGGAGGAGGACACCGCCTGCAGGAGTATTTTGTCAACAAGGATCAAGTCTATTCTTGAATACGAGTTATGCCGAGTGGAGTGGAAGGTATAGTCTTTTTCATTGCCATGCTGGCATCTCCAGACATCAAAAAGGTCTTCTGAATGGAGAAGGTTTTGGAGTTGGGGTATTGGACGCTTGGAATCAGAGGAAGAGTCAAGTACGTAATCCACAGTTAGGTTGTGATCCCCACAGATGACCAGAGACCCTTGTCTAAGCTCAGCGACCTTGCTGTACAACCTTTTCAGGAATCTAAGTTGGTGGGAGTTCGGAGCGTACAGGTTGTCAAAGGTGAAGGGCTTGTTGTTGAATTCACCTATCAGTATGAAGTACCTTCCTTTCGGGTCAGCATGTGAGTCCAACAATGTAAAGGCTACTGAGTCTCTAACCGCGATAAGGACACCTTTCTGTTTGGAAGATGCCGAGGCAGAAAAGATATGAGGAAATCGGTTGTGGCGAAAATAGGGAGGACTGTCTGAGAGGAAGTGTGTCTCTTGAATACACAGGACATCGGCCTGAAGTTTGAGAGCTTCTCTCCAGACCGAGGCCCTCTTGGCCGGGTGGTTTAGGCCGTTCACGTTAAAAGAGACTATCTTAAGCGCCATATCCTAATAAGAAGCGAATATGATGAACGTACCTCCTGTTAGCCGAGACCACCCAGATCCCAGGGTCAGGCGGTGATGTGGAAATGCAGTGTTGTTGTTCTTGAGACGAATAGGATTGCAGATTCTCCGAGGCAGGATCAACCAGGTACAGGCTTGAGAAGGTGGGATAAGGGGGGACAAAGAGATTAAGACAGAGGGGGAGGGGAGGTAGAAACAAAGCAACAGTACACAGTTCTTTGTGCATAAGGTAAAAAGAAAGTTCAAACAAGAACCAGAGGGAAGTCTCGCTTCCCATAACTTGACGGGAGGGTATCATTTTGAAAGAGTCAAAGGGCTACATACTCCAGAACATACCGGGAACCTTGAAGTAACTGAGTCATACTAAGGTACGAGCTAGTTGATTAAGATATTTGTTTTTTGTTGTTCTTCTTTTTCGACACCATTTGCCATTCATACTGTGGATCAAGCTTAGGTGGTGGTGAGGACCCTGTTGTAGATTTCACTGGCAGAATATCTAAGGTGCGCAGGAAGGAGAGACCTTCCTCTATATCCATGATAACTGTGGACTTGCCCTCATGTGTGACCGTGAGTTTAACTGGATACCCCCACCTATAGGGGATGTTGTGGTTGCGGAGTGCTTTGGTCACTGACAGGAGGGATTTGCGCTTATGCATGGTGAATTGTGACAGATCTGCAAACAATTGAATATTTGAGAATTGAGCATTTGATTGCTGATTTTTGCGAAATGCAGTCATCAGTTGGTCCTTCACCTGGTAAAAGTGAACCCTCATCAGGACATCTCTGGGGATATTATCCGGGAGATGGGATGGTTTGGGTAATCTATGGATGCGGTCAATTTGCATTTCAACTTCTGGGACAGAGGGCAGGAACTGTTTCAATAGGTCACGGGCATATTGTTGGAGTTGGGTTGGGAGGATGGACTCCGGTACCCCTCTAATTTTCACATTATTCCTCCTTGACCTATCTTCAAGGTCAGCGACCTTTGCCCTGAGCCAAGAGAGTTCCTCTGAGTGATCAGCGTGTGCATCAATCAAAGTGTTGTGGGATGCTGCAAACTCTCCCATTTTCCCCTCAACATGGTCTACTCTGCCTGCTAAGTCTCCTATGTCAGATTTAAAGTTCTGCATGCATTGCATCAGATCTGCGTGCATAGAGCTGCGGAGGGAGACAAGCATGTCTTTGAGCGTAGTGTCTGATACAGGGTGACCTGTAGTGGGAAATGAGGTGAAAGGGTCGACCAGCTCCCTCGTATCCTCCATGGGACTGTGTTTGTTGCTCACCTGCTGACCGTTGCCATCCAGACGAGGCTTAGATTTCGCTGGGCTGCGAGATAGCGGGGTCGAGGCCGGCGGAGGTGTCCCCGCGTGGATCAGAGGCGAACCTGGGCTGGCGGCCGCAGATTGCGCGCCGCTGGAGGAGGATGACGAGACATCACCCCCGTCGGCGCCATCTTGGATAGGCCCACGGCCTCTCGACGGGAAGAAATCCTCCAGTTTCTTGGGCTGAGTGTGGTCTTTCCTCTTTCGGGTCATTCCCCAAGCGTACTGGAGCTCTCGGCTGCGATGAGGAGGAGAAAAAAGCGGCTGGTGTCGCGCTATTCGACCGTGGTTCCCGTGTCTGGAGCGGAGCTATGCAGTCAGACGTCCATGCAGTAGCTCGGTAGCCACGCCCCCCACGCTTTATGTTTTGATAGATTTGTTTAGGTTTGACTGTGTGCTGTCCACTGTATCATTTGCATAGGCATTTGAAGGACGTTAATAACGCCCATCAAACGCTTGCTTTCAATGCCAGTTTTAACTAGGCCTTAGTGACATCTACATCTAAATCCTTTCCAGTTCCCCTAATAACTGTACCTTTATACTTCCCCCTCCCAATTCTTACACCCACCTGACCGTGACCCTGGCTGATGGACACTGCGGTTCCTCAGGAACCACAAAACTCTTCTGACTGGTCCCAAAGTGCAGACACAATCTCATTAATTTCTGTCTGTCTATCAACTCAGAGATAGAGGGCCTCACCACAGGAATACATAGGATTAGTTTACCCATGCGCATAAGACTTTGGCATCACCTGGGAGAGTTTCTAGCAGTGGTTATGTGATTCCTCATGGGTCACACAATGTTGGTTTGCCAGGATTGTGGACACGTCATTATCAGATCTTGATGGTAGATGGGGATATTTAAAGGATCACTTTAAAAAATTAAAATGAGCACATACTGTACATGTCCCTTCCTCAACTATTGACATTACTTCCAGGGGCGGATCCAGGGGGGGGGGCAACAGGGCAATTGCCCCCCCCCCCGAGACCATCTGTCACACTCACTCGCTTGCTCTGTTTTTTTTTTGCGCCTGATCTCCAGAAATATGGGGACCCGGTACCGGCCGGCCATAGGTCCCCTGGACCCCAAACGTGGCACACATGTAGCCCCATGTCTCCTCTACAAGTGTGCAAAGTTTGGTGTCTGGGGGACCTACAGCCAGGGAGCACTGATTTTTTAAAGCCGGCACCCCTTCCATAGACTCAAATGTTAAACGGTCATTTCTCCGGTGATTTTGCAGACCCGGTACCAGTCTGGCACACATGTAGCCCAGTGTCTTCTCTACAAGTGTGCAAAGTTTGGTGTCTGGGAGACCTACGGCCGGGGAGAACCGATTTTTCAAAGCCGGGCACTCCTTCTATAGACTCCCATGTTAAACATCAGTCTAGTCATGGGCACAGTGAAGCATGGGCACAGTGAGGCATGGGCACAGTGAGGCACAGTGAGGCATGCAGATGGACACCCTAGGCTTATACTCGAGTCAATACGTTTTCCCAGTTTTTTGGGGTAAAATTAGGTGCCTCGGCTTATATTCGGGTCGGCTTATACTCGAGTATATACAGTACTTGTTCTGCAGCTGCCGCTGCCTCTCTGAGTCTCTCTCTCAGTTTCTCACATAAGCCGATCAGCGGCGCCGAGAGAGAGACTTGTCTAATCTAGTTACGCGGCGCACTGACACGATACCAGGAGGAGGTGGGTGGAGCCTCTTCCCTGCACTCGTTGCTAACGCCTGGGCCGCTTGGCGTCTAGCAACGAGTGATGTCAGTGAGTCACGTCGGGCCGCTCTGCGGGCAGGTGCGATAGCGTGCGGCTCCACAGACGGGTAAGAAAGCAGGCGGCTCCGCTTGCGGCGCAGTTTGTGGCTGGGCGGCGCGGTTCGTGGGCAGACCGTGCTGCTCAGTGTGTTGCCAGCGCAGTTGAGAGTGAGAGAGCAGGCTCAGTGTGGCAGCTGGCCAATCAGCTAGCCGGGAGCGGGGGAGCAGAGAGATGAGATCATCTCTCACCGCCCGTGCCTGCCCGGCATTCCTGCAGTGACTTCCGCCCTCACTGTGCAGGCAGCAGAGAGATTACATTATCTCTCTGCTGCCTGACTCTGGGAGTCTGGGACACAGCAAAAGACAACCAAAACTACACCTTAGCAGGCAAGTTAGTGACAATCCGCAAGGTGTGGCAGGCGACGTGGCAAGTGACAATCCGCAAATTGTGTCAGGTGACGTGGCAAATGACAATCCGCAAGGTGTGGCAAGTGACAATCCACAAGATGTGGCAGGTGACGTGGCAAGTGACAATCCGCAACGTGTGGCAAGTGACACGCTCAGGGCTCCCACTAATTGCAGGCGACGGTGGCAAGTGACACACTCGGGGCTCCCACTGATTCTGCATTGAACTATTTAATTTTATATTACAATGTAATAATAGAAATAATGCGCTTCAATCATCCTGACACCATAACAACCAGGGTGCTGGGATGATCGAAGTGCCGACACCAGTCATTTCCCCGATAAATTTCCCACAAAAAAAACATATTTTTTGGCAGTGCCCCTCCCGAGAAAAGACTCTGGATCCGCGCCTGATTACTTCATCCTCAGGCCCCTCACAGTTTAATTTCACTCACAATCATATCTCTCCCTCAGCCTCCTTACAAATGCAATGTCTAGGCTCCATCAACACAAACCAAGACCTGACTGTCTCAGTAAACAGTTTATAGTAACCCTAGAAAGGATTGTACAATTATGCTGTAGTAATGTAATGTAATATAAAGTAAGCCCGAAGCAAAAATAAATAAATAGGCGCAGGGAAGCATGAGAAGGTGCCCAGTCAGACTGGGCTAGTGGGGGTTAACGATTCCGGAGGATTAGAATGCAGGAGGAGTGGGATTGGCAAGTTAGTGGAGGGAGGCTGGGCAGTGTAGGGGGTCACAGGGCATAGCAGCAGCTTCCGGTCAGCACACGAGGAGAAGAAACGTTTGTGTGCTGACCGCGCTCCTTGCTCTCTCTTCTGTATAGCATGGCGGACTCCCGGGACCTGGCGGAGCAACTCAAGGCCATGGCGGACCGAATGGGAACAGATTGGCTGCAAAGTCAGCTCGCAGCCATGCAAGGTGCGGATGCCGCAGATCCCGCTAGCTCGCGTCCTACCGCCCCTGGACAACCGGCCGGTCAGTGTTGGCAGTTCAACGAGGGTTCTTGTAGGTTCGGCGCGAACTTCTGATACAAGCATGAATGCTTACACTGCAGGTGGGTTCACCCCCTCTCTCCTTGCTTTAAGGCCGGAAAATCCCATGCCGGCGATCCTGCGGGAAAAAGGCCGGACGCCGGTGAGGGTGGACAGGATGTCCCCCTTTCTAAATAGGTATCCGGATCGTCCTGCAGCTCTGTTGTTACGGGAGGGTTTCGCAGAAGGGTTTTTAAATTCCTTGTTCCCTCCCACGAATTCCCCCTGCGGTGGACATCCTTCGGTCCGCCATGTTACATTCTGACATGGTTTCAGAAAAGCTGGCCAAGGAAGTGTCTTTGGGCCGCATGTGCGGCCCTTTTCCGTACCCGCCCTTGGAGGATTTGGTGGTATCGCCTTTTGGCGTCATTCCAAAGAAGGAGCCCAATCAATTTCGACTTATCCACAATCTTTCATTTCCAAAAGGCGGCTCCGTCAATGATGCCATTAACCCTGAGGCATGTGCAGTGTCATATACCTCTTTTGATGCTGCCGTGTTTTGGGTTCGGCACTACGGAAGGGGGGCCCTTATGGCTAAAACGGACATAGAGGCGGCTTTTCGTCTACTCCCAGTTCACCCGTGTAGTTTTCACCTTTTGGGTTGCCAGTGGTTGGGGGCTTTTAATGTTGATCGATGCCTGTCTATGGGCTGATCTCGTGCGCTCTTTTTGAAACATTTAGCTCTTTTCTGGAATGGGTGGTGCGGGACGTGTCTGGGGTCAACTCAGTGATTCATTATCTGGATGACTTTCTCTGCGTTGGTCCTCCAGCATCCAGGTTGTGCGGTGTACTGCTGGCAACGGTACAGCACATAATGGAGCGGTTTGGTGTTCCTCTAGCTGTGGACAAGACTGAAGGCCCCACAGAAGTGATCACATTTTTGGGGATAGAAATCGATTCTAGAGCCATGGAATGTCGGTTGCCGGACGATAAGTTGCGGGCGTTGCAGGAGGAGGTCAGTTTGGCTGCGGGCAAAGTCAAGATCCAGCTGTGAGAATTGCAGTCTCTGCTTGGAAAGCTCAATATTGCTTGTCATATTATTCCTATGGGCAGGGATTTTTGCAGACGGCTGTCGGCTGCCACGGCTGGGGTCACTTCACCCAGGCATTTCATTAGGCTGAGCAGGGAACACAGGGCTGATTTACAGGTATGGCGGGAATTCTTGGATGAATTCAATTGAAGAATTTGGTGCTGCTGGAACTTTTTCCAGTGGCGGACGCATTGGAGCTCTGGGGTATGGTGTTTAGCAACAAAAAGGTTTGTCTCCACTGTGACAACCTGGGGGTGGTACATGTTCTCAACTCTCTGTCGGGGTCCTCCCCCCCGGTTATACGGTTGTTGCAGTATTTGGTTTTAGGTTGTCTTCTTCGCAATGTTTTCTTGTAAGCTGTTCATATCCCTGGGGTGGCGAATACGGTGGCTTTCAGTTGGACAGGTTTCGGGAGTTGGCGCCAGACGCAGAGCAGTACGGAACCCCTTGTCCTCCTCATCTATGGCGGGTTGCGTTGGAATCGCCTCCGGTTTGATTCGGAACTCCTTGAGCGAGTGGATCTGGTCCTTCTACTCTAAGGTCTGGAGGGAATGGGGGGCTTTGACACAGCGGGTAGGTTCGGAGAGCGACAGCGGGGATGTTTGCCAGCTTGTTATTTATTTTGTATGCTTTGGTTTTGCGGATGGGGTATCTCTTTCGACCATGCGCCGTAAATTGGCCGGCCTGGCCTTTTGCTTCAAACTCCGGGGCATGACGGATTATACCAAGGAATTCTTGGTGAAACAGGCCCTGAAAGGTTATCGAAAGGATGGCCGCGGGCCTGTCACTTTTGATATTTTGCGGACGTTGTTTTTACAGACGTCCATGGTTTGTACGTCCACTTTTGAGACTTTGCTGTTCAAGGCGGCTTTTGCTCTTGCCTTTTATGGAGCCCTCAGGGTGGGGGAATTTGTTAGTCCTGCGAAAACGGCTCATAGGGGGGTTATCGGCGACAGATGTTCACTGGGATGATGCGTCGGTCAGGCTTTTCTTCCGTCGGTCCAAGACGGATCAGGCCGGCAGGGTGGCTCATGTGTACTTGCTCCGGGTCCCGGGCTCCGGCATTTGCCCAGTGGCTGCGGTTGGTGATTACTTAGGGATTCGCCCGGATGTGGTGGGTTCCTTTCTGGTACATGAGGATGGTGCGGCTTTGTCGACTTTTCAATTTGTGTCGGTCATGCGGCGCTGCCTCTCGGCAGTGGGTATAGCGGCTCGCAGTTTTTCCTTGCATTCTTCTTGGATTAGGGCGGCCACTGAGGCGGCCCGGTGGGGTTTGGACGCTGCGGTGGTTAAGCGTATTGGCAGGTGGAAGTCAGATAGATTCAAACTTTACGTCTGCCCCCATCTAGTTTAGTACAGGTGGGTTTGCTGGGGGGGTGTCTTGTGGTTTTTGTATATTTTTCTCAAACTTTCTGTTACTGGCTGTTATGTTGCAGTGAGGTGTGCGTTATGTTTGCACATTTTTCTTTCAGATCGTACTTGCCTCGTGTGGATCACGGGCACTCATTTGTACATTGGGGGGCAAAGAGGGCTGACGTCAGGCCTAATGGCCGTCAGCTGGGCTTGCTCAGATCAGAGGCTAGCATTCGGTGGATAGGTGTTCCAGCGCTGTTATGGAGCAGGGTGGTCCCGGAGGTCAATAGGGCTGCTAGATGGGATAGGCCCCCCGATGTTCTGGTCATACATGCTGGTGGGAATGACCTGGGGGTTCGGTCCAGTAGACACCTCATATGGGACGTCAAGTTCGATGTGCTAAGGCTGCAGGCTGCATTTCCCCCATACGGTGGTGGTGTGGTCGGAGATGGTGGCTCACACCACCTGGCGTCAGGCCAGGTCGGTGTCTAAGCTTAATAGGGCACGTGTGAAGGCCAATAAGGAGGTTGGGAGGTTTGTGACAGAGGTTTCGTAGTCAGGCATCGGGAGCTCGAGGTGGACACGTGGAGGTATCTCCGTGTTGACGGGGTTCATCTGAATGCAGTGGGCACGGATCTGTGGTCACTGGGCTTGCAAGAGGGCATCCAACGAGCGGTTCGTTTTTGGCAGGGCTCAAAGGTGTGAGGCTTCACACTTTGCGCTGTGGCGGTTGGGCCTTTGGAGGCATTGTTAAACAGACTTCTGGAATTTGATGAGTGGGGACACATCTGAGGTATGGGTCCCCGGTGAATACCAGTTATGGTGGACTAACTGGGAAGTCAGAATGGTATATCTGCTGAAGGTGGTCGTCCCGAGTCGGTGCAATGCGGCAGGGACCAGGGATAGTAAGCAAATATAAGGTTAAAAGATTTTATAGGTAGTGCCTCCAAGGATCGGCAGCCAAAAAAGATTATGCCTTGTTTTGGTTATATTGTTAAATAATTTTTTCACTTAAATAAAAGGGGCCATACAACGGCCAGTTTTTTCCCAACCTTTGGTGTCAGACTAATTTTTTGGTAGTTATAGCGGGAGGCAGTGTTAATTTAGTCGACTAAAATGACTAAAACATTTTAGTCGACTAAATGAATACTATTTTAGTCGACTAAAATACGACTAAAACTAAAACAATTGAGATGACTAAAATACGACTAAAACTAAAATGGCATTTTAGTCAAAAGACTAAAATGGAACTAAAACTAAAATGGCATTTTAGTCCTAAGACTAAGACTAAAACTAAATTGAAATTTGACTTCAAAATGAACACTGGTCTATAGTGCATGTTCATACCTCAATAAGATAAATAATAAGATATTCGATTTTTCATTCCAGGAGTATATAATGAGTTTGGAAATTGTAGAGAAATGTTAACTAATGCATTACAATTTAATTACACTCATTAGATTTTAGACGACTAAAATTAGTTTTAGTCGACTAAAATGCACTGGAGATTTTAGTCGACTAAAACGTAGGACATTTTAGTCGACTAAAATGTACTGGAGATTTAGTTGACTAAATACGACTAAAACTAAAACAATTGCAGAAGACTAAAATGGGACTAAAACTAAAATGACAATTTAGTCCCAAGACTAAGACTAAAACTATATCGAAATTTGCTGCCAAAATTAACACTGGCGGGAGGCTATAAGAGGGGTGTATGTAAGGTGGTAAAATTGGCCAGTATACATATGGGTTACCTTTTCATGTATGTGGCAAGTTGAACAAATGAAAAGTTTAGTCCATTTAACCTGTAACCTGTAGTAGTGATTTTTGTTTTGTCCTCCATGGAGTTCTTGACCACTTGAATGCTATATGACTATACTGATATAGCGCAGACTTAAGCCCAGGCTGATTTATTTTTTCCAGGTTCCATTCCCTGTGAGGCACATGGCAGCCAGCAGATCACAGTCACTTAACTCAGAAAACAGGCAGTGCATGTCTTTTTGTAGTTTAGGGCGCGGGTGGGCTTTGGGATATTCCAAACCAGCAGCAAGATAAAGGAGGACATTTCTAACTTAACTGTCTCTAAAGGGGCAACCACCCCTCTTGTGTTCAGTGTCTAGTGAACTACAACTCAGGGAACCCCATTGTGAAGGTAAAACTTGAGTCAGCAAATTGGAGTGAGCTTTCCATAAAGGTAGCAAAGACAGTCTCTTTGATCTTTTAGGCTTGTACTCACAGTGCCCTGTCTACTTCAATGCTTTCTTACATTATCAGCCAGCCTCCGCACTGGATACCTGAAGGTCAGATCCTCTGCGGACTTCCTGCACTGCTCTTCAGGAACTCTGGATGTGGGTCCCCTAGCTTAAGCCAGAGCTGTAACCCAGATGTCATCTTCTAAGCTGCAGTTATCAGCCCAGAGGGACTAAGCCCTGGGTCTTCTCCCATAGGAACAAGGACCCTGCTGTTCCAGGCCTCAGCCTATGTATACCCACCTTAGCCCCCTACTGGCCATTCTTCTTGTCATGGATTGGGTATGAATATGCAAGTGTGGGTCCATCTCTTCCACCCACAAAATTCTGGAGCCTTCCAGAAATTTGGGGAAATCAGTTCAGCCTGCACCAGCAGAACCGAGGACAGCCAAAAGCAATTGAACACTGCTCCACTGCTACAGAGGAACCAAAAACAAACTTTATCTTGTTAAAAGGGTGCAAACCTGACTATAATTTCAGTCCAGATACTTCAAACTTTTTCCTTCTTTTTTTTTTTTTTTTTAAACCATTTGTAAATAACATAGTGGTGTTATGTGATTAGTATCATATGACAACCAGTTGAAAGTCACTACTACTCTCTCAGTGGTGAGGCCTCAATATCAATACCCAAGCATTGGATGATATGATGGATGTGTTGTATTGCCTGCTTGCTGCCTGGGTATTGTCATGATTAGCTGTTTGTTGCCCAGGTATTGTTACAATTATTTATTTGCTTCCCATGTATTTTCAGAATTGCCTGCAATTTTGTCCACCTACTGTCAAGATTGTCTATATGTTGCTCACGTATTGCCACATCACCCCATGTATCGCCACAGTTTAGTGGTCAGCACTGTTTGCTTTAAAGAACCATGTAACTATAATCTAATGTGCCCTGTAAACTTGTGTCTGTTAAACCACACACCTAAAAGCTCAAAAGCAAAACTCCTAATTAGGTATGCCTCACTATTAGCACTGTAATGGCACTCGCTCCTTTGTTGAATCCTGGCCTCTTAGGATATCAAAAATGTTTACTTATGGTGACCACACACGCCATTACCCTGGACTTCGGTAGCCCCCAGTCACTGAATGCCCAGAGTAGTACTTCTATAAATACAGGGAAGCCTTTTCTTACCCTATAATTACATTTACAGATAAAGAGAACGCACGCATGTTCACCATTTTGTGGGCAAATAGAATATATTATACATGTAGCGGGGTCACCAAATTTAACCCCGCTATACCTAAATTTAGGGGTGACCAGAGCAATAGTTGGCTCATGGCTCTTAATTATTTGGACTCTGCCTTACTGCTTTGTCACCTGACGTGCAGTTCCCCTTTGGGCGTATAGGTGGTGCTGTCACCTATACCCGGGGTTGAACCACAGGTGATGGAGTAGGTATTGGATGTCCTCTCTCAGCTGCCGTTGGTGGGTGGTTCTGGCCTGCTGTGCATGCCGGGAGATGATATATAAGGGGCAGATGCCATTACAGGAAAAGCAAAATCCCGGGGCCCATGCCCGGAAGCCAATTCCCGGGGCCCATGACCTGAAGCCAATTCCCGGGGCCCACTGTCCAGAGGGAGCTACCCCTCAGAGGGGGGCGTGCCCCATCTTGATCGAGGAGTCTCGGGCACCTTCAGCCCGAGGCTACAGAGTTCCAGGTAGGCCCAGTACCTTTGGCTGGGTCTACAACCGAAGAGGAGTCCCAGGGAACCCGCGTGAGGGTAACCGCTCTGACACAGAGGAAACCAGGGGAGGATCGATCCCATAACAAGAGGGCGAGTAATAAAGTATTGCTGACTCGGGAAAGGCCTGGTGACCTGTCAGGGGGAAGGATTCCTCACTTCGTAGACTGCCTCTGCGGAGTGTTGAAAGTTCAGGAGGGATCTCCTTGACTTGGTCCTTGGAGTGGACTGAGTCATTGTTCCAGCATCACGACGGCTGCTAGTGGTATTGAGTGACTATCCGGGTGAGCTGTACCCACTCGGGACCGAGTGGCGATGAAGCCAAGAGTGTGCCTGAATCCACTTCTATCTGCTAACCTTTTCTCACTTCAACTCTCTGGTTCCTGAAAGCAAGATAAAATAAACTCACGTTGGAGTTGATATGTTGTGTGGACATTGACCTCATTTGGGAAAGATAAAGACTCGCCTCTATAAACATAGAGGGGAGAACCAGAAGAAGGAAGCAACTCGCTGCGGGACCCAAGTATGTAACACCGCCTGACCTTTATAATCTAGAGCAGTGTTTCTCAAGTCCAGTCCTCAATGCGCCTCAACAGGTCATGTTTTCAGGCTTTTCATTATTTTGCACAGGTGATTTGATCAGTTTCACTGCCTTAGTAACTACCACAGCTATTTAATCTGAAGGAAATCCTGAAAACATGACCTGTTGGGGCGCCTTGAGGACTGGAGTTGAGAAACACTGATCTAGAGGACACGGGCATGTGGCATGGTGTGTCTTATCCCCCTGCTTGAGAAGGTAAGAGGGGGAAAAGGATCCGTGTGCTACATACATGTAGCACCATTCATACCTATGTACATTTATTTGCTGGAACATGCACCTAAACTATAGGAAGCTGGATTAATAAAATGCAACAAATAAAGAAAATAAAGCACTGAGATATAAATGAGCCCTTATTAGTGTAGGAATACCCCCGTAGGAGCTGCTGGTTATATTTTTGGGTCTTGCCATTACCTGTCTGTTCCACCGTATCCGTCATAGGGGTTCCATTGAAGAGTTTTCACAGATGCGTCCTCCAATTGAGTCTCCAGGCTCTTCCCGAGGCACCAGCCCTTTTGGCTCGGTCCTTTCCTGGGAAAAGTCCTCCCCTGGTTTCTTCAATTGCTCGGCTTCTTCCCGCAGGCAAGACAGCAAAGGTCAACCCTTGATCAGTAGGCCCCAGAAACTCCTGGGCCTACTTCCAGTAATGAGGCCTAGGGCCAGCCAGCCCCTAGGCAGGAAACTGCTCCGGCACACCTTAAGCCAGGAGGGCCATCAGGTCAGAACGCTTTCCGGAAGATGGTGTCTGTCCCTTAAGTACCCTTTCCCAGAATGCACAGCGGGGGGACCAATCCCACTGAGCTGCTTCTGGGCAAGAGGTACCCAATACACCCAGCCTGCTGCATTTCCGACCTTGACCTGTGGTGACAGCAACACCCACAGTCAAGTGGAAAAATGCGCAACACAGCTGGACTGGAACAGAAACCAGTAATTACCAAAATTATTCTGAGCTAAACTACAGCTCAGACAACTAAATTTACAACTAGCACCTACCCAATAGGAGCAGGGCCCTACATTAGCCTTTATTACATTCAAGAAGGTGTAGAGTTGGCAGGGACTGGTATTGGATCAAACTCCAGCATATACTGTCAATACTGGTACGCAAGCATAATGCCCACCACCAGACCCTGCTCCTCCTCTTTTGACAACTTTTCGTGTTACTGGGGCTTAATCATAGATGGTTAAAATTCACCTCTTACATAAACTGGCCTATGCAGACAAGTGGCTTAAAATACACAGTGCTGTTTGTAAAAACACAATTTTACGCAAAAGCTATACCTGCATGCCTTTTGTCAACCATAAAGCCTGGTCAAAATACTCCCTATTTACTTCCAATGTTTACACTCCTATGTCCTTGCTTATATTCAGGACACAGCTTACAGGTATGGCATTTGCTATAAACAATATTTTTTTTTGTTCAAGGGCACAGTGTATTTTAACTATTTTAGGACCAGCCGCCGCAGTTGTACTGCGGTGGCTGGTCCTAAAGTGGTTAAAATACACTGTGCCCTTGAACAATAAAATATATTGTTGGCTCCCCTGGGCAAAGCAACGTTACCTTACGTCGCTTTGCCTTTTGGCCACTAGGGGGTACGCTCGCCGCCGGAGGTATGCTCGCACGGCACGTGGCTCACCGCCGGAGCTGATGTGAGTGCCCGGCGGGCGCGATGACCACTAGACACCCACAATCGCTCGTGACAGATCCTGGTTCTCTCAGGGGAGAGGAGACTGATCGTGTGTTCATACTGATTATGAACACCGATCTGTCATCTCTCCTAGTCAGTCCCATCCCCCCCACAGTTAGAACACACACTAGGGAACACATTTAACCCCTTGATCGTCCCCTAGTGTTAACCCCTTCACTGCCAGTGACATTTATACAGTAATCAGTGCATTTTTATAGCACTGATCGCTAAATAAGTGTCAATGGTCCCAAAAATGTGTCAAAAGTGTCCGATCCTTCCACGGCAATATCGCAGTCCCAATAAAAATCGCTGATCACCTCCATTACTAGTAAAAAAAAAATAATAATAATAAAAATGCCATAAATCTATCCCCTATTTTGTAGACGCTATAACTTTTGCACAAACCAATCACTATACGCTTATTGCGATTTTTTTTTTTACCAAAAATATGTAGAAGAATACATATCAGCCTAAACTGAGGGAAAAAAAAATTGGTATATTTATTATAGCAAACATGTCGCTTTTCTTTTGTTTATAGCACAAAAAATAAAAACCGCAGAGGTGATCAAATACCACCAAAAGAAAGCTCTATTTGTAGGGAAAAAAAAGACGTAAATTTTGTTTGGGTACAGCGTTGCATGACCGCACAATTGTCAGTTAAAGCGACGCAGTGCCGAATCGCAAAAAAAATTGCCTGGTCATTGAGCAGCCAAATATTCCAGGGCTGAAGTGGTTAAACTACTGGGGCCCCTTGTCTGCAAAGGCCTGTTTATGTAAAAGGTGAACTTACCCTTTAAAAGTATATCTAACTGCAAAACCTTTTTTTTTGATAGAAAAGAGAGGGATAAGAACAACTGCCAGGTTTTTATTCCTGTGTGTGTCCCCGTTACGGAGATACACCATTTTTTTTTGTTGTTGTTTACTGTTATCACCATAAATTAAAGTAATAAGGAAATCACACATTTGGGGTTTTCACCAGAACAGGAATGGAGGAGAAATCTTCCAATGAGGACAATAGTTTTGGTGACCCCGGTGGCAACCAAGGATTCCCTCACCTTGGAGGGATTTTCTTTCACTTCCTGTTTTGGCTATGGGACAGGTAGTAAAGAGAAATCTCCCTAATGGGACATAGATAGGGTTGCCACCTCATCCCTTTAAACCCGAACACATATTAATTAAACAGGCTCTGAGGCTAATTTAATGCAGATAAGGCACTAAGTGAGTTTAATTACCACCTTAATCAGCCACAGAACCTGCGTAATTAATACATGTCCGGGTTTAGGCTGGGTTCACACTTGTCCGACAAATGCTCCGACATTGGGAGCTCATGTCGCATGACGTGTGAAAATCAATGTTTCCCTATGGGAGCCGTCTTAACTGGTCCGACACATGTCGGTCCGACTTTGAAAATGCTCCCTGTACTACTTTGGTCCGACTTTGATCCTACTTCAGCCCATTGACTATCATTGAAGTCGGATCAAAGTCGGACCGCAGTCTTGCATGATCCGACTTTGGCATGCGACTTGTGCTCTGCTGATCTTGAGGGGGAACTCCACGCCAAATTTTAAATAATAAAACCAGCATGGGTTCCCCTCCCCTTAAAATCCATACCAGACCGAAGGGCCTGGTATGCTCCTGGAGGGGGAACCCATGCCAGTTTTTTATTTAAAATTTGGCGTGGAGTTCCCCCTCAAGATTCATACCAAACACAGTGCCGTTCATTGAAAGTTGGACATATGTTGGCTTCATGTCGCAGGGCAAAGTCTGATCCAAAGTAGGACGGCTGTCGTGTCGCACAAGTGTGAACCCTGCCTTAAAGAGATGAGGTGGCAACCCTAGACATAGATGGCAAAAAAATAAAAAATAAATTGACAGGGGTTATAACTCTTCCTTGCTTTATCTAAATTAAAGTTTTGTTTTTAGATCTACTTTAAGCTCCAGCAGTGGTGAAACATCATGGAGGAGGGCATTGTGTTTTGGATTGATGTTATGAACATTTACAATAAAGCTTCTTGGAAAAGAAATATGTGGTTGAGTTGTGGCTTCTTCTTTTTGTATTTTGCATTGGAGAACAGACAGGAGTAAATATGAATTCTGCTTATACATGACCCAGTTCTGTGGTTTGATTGGCACAGTCCTTTGAACAAGAAATATCGTAGAACAAAAAAAGATGAAAACTAGCTCCATGCAAAAAAAAAAAAGAAAAGAAGAACAGGTGAAAACCGCAGATATGTTTTCGGGAACACACTTGCAAGAAAAGCTCTGTTTATAAGAAACTCGGCAGTAACTCTGGAACACTGCATGTTTAAAATGCAGCACAGTGACAAATTTTTCTCTCTTTCTTACTTTAACACACGGACAGTAGCAATTCCATCTGTTGGCACCATCTTTGCCCATCTGTTTAAACATTTATAGCAGCAAAACATAATTATAGTTAAACTCTGCGTAAAGCAACCTGACACAATTAGGCTATGATGAGAATTTAGAGAAACTGTCAAAGTTATAGCAGAATAAAAAAGCCATATAATGTAATATCTGTGTCTTTAGTTGAACCTAACAAGGTGCTTTGTCTTCAAACTGCAGGTCTCAGTTGTCTATTTCAGTGGTTCTCAAGCACCAGGCCATGGCTGCCAAATGGTGGCCTCTCTACTGTGGGCCTTCAGCCAGCTGCTGATCCCCTTACCTCCCACAGTGCCTTCCAGCTCCCATAGCCACCCGACCTCTTATAGTAGCTTACAGCGACCTTTCACAGCACTCCCAGACCCCCAAAGGCTCTCAGCCCTCACAGTGCCACTTAAATTAACACAGAGCCTCCAGCCCCCTATAGTACCCCCAGCCTCCAACAATGCCCCACGGTGTCATAGTCCCTGTAGTGCAGTTCAGTCATCCACAGTGCCCCTGAAATGCATCCAGCTTCCCGGAGAGACCTCCAGCCCTCTCCAGAGACCTCATCCCCCTCAAGTGACACCCTTCAGAGCCCAGATATTCAATGTCCTTCAACATTTAAATACATATTTTCTATTCCCATACTTTTCGTTCGTGAGTATAAACATATATATTTTTTTTATACTGTTGAGGCATGGAAGGTTTTGAAAGAATTTACCTGGCCCTGGTCTCAATAAGGTGTTGGGAACTACTGCTCTACATGATCTCCCGCTATGATCTGTCGATCTTCAGCAGTGAAAGGATACATAGAATACAGAAGTTGAGTAAGTAATGTAATTTCTCATAGACTGATTTTTTTTTATTTTTTATTCAGCCTTCTATGTAGTAGGGACAGCCACATATATATTGAAATTTGGCCGGTCCCTGTTGAACTGGCTGAACTTCAATGCATCTATGTTTAGCGCACCCCTGCAAGAGCTGTTTAAGTCCTGTACACACGATCAGATTTCCTATAGTTTTTAAACCGATGGATTTTTCCATCGGAAAACCGATGAAGCTGACTTTCATCAGTCTTGCCTACACACCATCAGTCAAAAAACCGACCGTTCCAAACGCGGTGGCGTAAAACACTCCGATGAGCCAAGAAAAATTAAGTTCAATGCTTCTGAGCATGCGTCAACTTGATTCTGAGCATGCGTGGGTTTTTTATCCGATGGAGTTCCCCACAGACGATAGTAATTTGCTATCGGTTTTTTAACCATCGGATAAATTTAAAACATGTTCTATTTTTAAACACCGATGGAAAAAAGACCGATGGGGCCCATACACGATCGATTTGTCCTATGAAAAAAGTTAATCGGACAAGAGAGTTTCCTTGGCTTTGTGTTTGGTATCATTGTCTTGTTGAATGTCCACCATCCTTTCCTCTACATTATCCTGGCAGATGACAGCAGATTTTTATTAAGAATGTCTTGGTACATTTTTACATTCATCCTTCCTTCAATAAAATGAGGTTTGTCAATACCGTATGCCGAAAAACAGCCCCACACCACAACTTCATTGTTGGTATGGTGTTTTTCGGATGATTGTGCAGTGCCATTTGACCTTCAAACATGGTGCGTATTATGGCATCCAAAGAGTTAAATTTTGGTGTCATCTGGCCAGACTAAATTCTACCAGTATTTCACAGGCTTGGCTAAATGTTGTGAAGAAAACTTTAAACAAGCTTCAACATGCTTTTTCTTCAGCAATGGAGTCTTTCATGGTGAGTGTGCATACAGGCCATGGTGGTTGAGTACTTATGTAGCTGGGCTTTTCAATCTAGGGGAATGTTTGAGTGGTAGTTGTACTCAAACACACTATTTGATAGGGTTCTGTAAAACCCATTTTATACTACAGGTGGGATGCTGGCGTATAGTTCCCTGTGGCCTGTTGGTGGCGCTGCCATCAGAGGCTTGGGTTGAATCGCTGATACAGTGCTGTGCCTTGGATGTCCCCTCTCGGCGGTGGTGTGGTGGGAGTGTTGGCCTGCTGTACATCCCGAGAAAGGATATAAAAGGGGCAGACCCTGTCTGTAGGGGGTGAGTTCCCGGGGGTCTGACCCCGGGAGCGTGTGATTCTGTTCGTGGCCATCCCAGGCACCTTTAGCCCTGGGGTGGAGTTCCTGGCCCGGTACACTGGCGGATCCGTCCCAGGCACCTTTAGCCCTGGGGCTGCAACTGAAGGCCTTGGGTCCAGCACCTTCAGCTGGAGCCCACAGAGGAAGGAGGAATCCCAGGGTGCTGCCTTGCGAGAAGCCCTGTATCTAGATGAGGAGGCTGGGGGAGGACTGTTCCGAGGGACTGGTGAGAGATCACAGTGAAGGAAGGGGCCCGGTAACTCTCTGGAGGGATGTCATTTTCCTGATAGAGGCTTAATACCAGAACCATCGTTCACCAGGTCTGTGGCAGAGACCATTCGTTTACCAGGTCTGTGGCAGAGACCTAACGTTCACCAGGTCTGTGGCAGAGACCTAACGTTCACCAGATCTGTGGCAGAGTTTGTGCAGAGACTGTGTGTAATCTAATTCGAGCATCACTCCGGCTGCTAGGATCCACTCTAATGGGAGACTATCTGGATGAGCTGAGACTACCTGAAGATATGGGTAGTGAATAAGTATTCGTTTGTGCCTGGACCTACTCTAACACCTCTTGCTGTCCTGATCTTCCTCCAACCTTTTCTATCTAAATGACTATGCATAAGAGAAAAATAAACTCTACGTTGGAGTTGCAATTGGTGTGGACCTTGGAGTTATTGGGGAATAGAGACTTGTCTTTATTGCAGTGAAGATGGGAGCCATTCTCTGGAGAACCTGACCATAAAGACTCGGGTACATTACACCGCTCAACCTCTTCACACAGGAGGGTACGGGCATGTGGCATTGTGTGCCCCTTTTCCTATAAGTGAGCCAAAGGTAAGGAAGAGGGGTCTGTGTGCTACACTTATTATTTTCTTTGAAACAATTTTACCTGCTAATTCCAGGTCTTTCTGAAGCTCTCCACAATTGGTCCCTGGCTCTTGAACGACTCTTCTGATATTTCCTTTCACTCCTCTGCCAGAAATCTTGTGAGGAGCACCTGGTCAAGGTCAGTTTATGATGGAATGATGTTCTTTACACTTCCAGATTATGGCCCCAACAGTGCTCACTGGAACATTTAGAAGTTTAGAACTCCTGCTGTAACCAATGCCATCAGTATGTTTTGCAACAATAAGGTTGCAAAGGTCTTGAGAGAGCTCTTTGCTTTTACTTGTCATGAGATGTTCCTTGTGTGACACTTTTTATAGGCCATCATTTGAGACTGAACCAGCTGATATTTACACTGATAAGGGGTAGGATTGCTTCCTAATTACTGATAGATTTCAGCTGGTGTCTTGGCTTTATATGCCTTTTTGCACCTCCATGTGTTCAATACTGTTTCCCTGTGGCATTCCATTTTATTAAACATAACTTAATTTCTGAGCGTATTTGTTTTGGTTTCTTTGTATGTATGGATTGCATAGGACTCACATGTGGTGAACATTTAATGTCAATAGCACCTTTGAAAATATATTTACCTAGAAACCGGTGATGTGTACACTACTTATTTTGTCCGCTGTATATAAAAAAAAAAAAAAAAAGGATCTTTAATAAAAATAAATAGTGAGACAAGTGCTAATAGTTAAGGCAAGAGGAGATTGTCCCTAATATGTAATTTTTTCTTTTTATTTATTTTTATTTTATTTTTTTGCTAGCTTAGTTGGGGTCCTTCTTTGATGGCGCACAAGTGGTGAATCTTGGTTAGGTCCGTCAATCTTTCTAGAGGTGTTTGTAAGGTGATACTTTAGAAAAGAAATAGAAACACTGATAGGGGAAGATCGTTTGAAACACGTGAGAAGAGAGAGTAGGAAGAACTCTATTTCTATTTGATTCCTAGGACATGTGATATACTGTAGCAATATCTGTCTGTTTCTGTAATTTGTGTAAAATGGGTTTTACAACTCTCTCTTACCAGTCCTTGTTCACTGGTCTTAATGGCAGAGGGATCCCTTTCAGCTTAATAGCTCGAACTCCAGGTAGACTGACCTGATATATGTGTAGCCAAGTCTTGGGTCCCCTTTGGTCTAATGAGAACCTCCAGAGTTTGGGATAGCGGACATCCTTCTATGTAGAGTGGGTTACAAGGCATGGTGGGTGTGATGCAAGGTAGATTCATGGGCACCAGACACTTCTTGAATGCAAAGAGATTTTTTGTCTCTTAAACAGAACTGTGGGAGAGAGGGTTTGGGCCAGGACACCCTTTTAGTAGTTGCAATGTTAATTGGCAGACTCCGATACTTCTATAGGTAGACAGCCATAAAGGGAATGGCACCCAGCCGGACACCACATCTACATGTGTAGACACGCTGTCTCCTATGCCAGCAATCTTGAACAGTTCCTAACAAAGGTTACAGTGAGCTCTTTCACTTCCTCTACCATCTCCTATTGTAGATCTTCACTCAACTGAGCTCCCAGTCTCTCTCACTAGACTTGCTGATCCACTGCCACTGGATCTCCTAAGCTCTTCCAACCTTCTCGCTCAGTATCTTCTTCAAGAGTCATCCTTGCATCCCTGCTGGGTCCCTAGCTTGGCATCCAAGATACTTCTCAAGCGTCACCCCACTGGCCTGCTCGGTCCCTGACTTGGCACACAAGGCTGCTCTGCAAGTGTCACCTCTGCTGGGTCCCTGGCTTGACTCCTGCTGAAGTTTCCCAATTCTTCTCCGTCCCTGGTTGGTGAGAATACTGCTCTGGTACTTGCTTCAGCTACTCACAGTGGTCCATGGTAATAAGGTGGATGGTCCCTTAGTGGCGACAGCTTCCCTTCTACCTCTGACCACGACAGGTTCTCCGGCCGGCAGAACCATCGCTTCTGGTTGGACTGCAAGCCGCAGTCCCAACCCTACGCTGCTCTCTTGCTTCTGGATAGGCCCTCAGACAGCCTAGCAGTGCGATGTCCCCGGGATAGGTCTTAGGCTCTAGCCTAGCAGCCCGGGACAGCACAACACATGTCCACCCAGACAGCCATTCAGGTGGCACAGAACCCCGATCACCTGACCTCACCCAAATAAAGAGGCTCTCCCAACAGGCCAAGGGACCCAAGAAGATCCCTGCCCATTGGCTGAGATACCCCATCTATTCCTTATTTGTCCTTGCAATGCCCTTGTCTTATCTAATGCCACCAGATACCCGGCCATCTAGTGACAGAAGAGAGAAGTGCAGCAATTCCAGAATTAGGGTGGAATCAATTGATCTCCTATCAATTGACCAAGGCAACTATACCTGGCAGGTAAATTTCCTAGCCACCCAGCCTAAACATTAGAGTGCTACATATGAGAAATTATGATTAACGACCAGGTCTGTACTGAGATGTAGAGACTGCAAGCAATGGTTGGCAAAATTTTCCTTGACACACTAAGAAGTCACAATATTTGGCTGGAGTCCTCATCCTAAATTACTGAGGGGCGTATACAGAAATATACTATCAAACTCTCTTCAAGAAATTACTACGAACCACACCTTGTTGTAATGGTACCTGCTGTTGAAGCTGACAAGTCACTCTGGGATTGTCGCTGACTGTTCAAGATGCCTGCTGTATTTTTTCTGAGGTAATGGTGGCAAGAAATAATACTGATAGCTTTGTTGACTGTTAAAGATGGCTGCCATCCCTAAAGTAATGGTATCCAAGGGTGAAAATTTACAGTTTCTCTGAGAGGTTGCTGACTGTTAAAGATGGCTGCCATCTTCTTTCTGAGGTATTGGTGGCCGTTAGGCATAAGCTCTGAGTTTGAGTCGAACCCATGTTCAACTCGAACATCGGCTGTTCGATCGTTCGCCGAATTTCGAACATTATGGGCCGTTCGCGCCAAATTCGAGTGGCACATCACGGCCCATAATTCACTGCGCAGTGCATTGTTGGCTGATGATTGGCCAAGCATGCACTATAATCCGCATGCTTTGGCCAATCACAGCGCGCAAAAAACAGAGAGTTATAATTGGCCAAAGCCAGGGTGGCTTTGGCCAATTATGTCTCAGGGGGTTTAGTACACGCCCCACACTATATAAGGCCGCCTCCGTGGCGGCCTTGTGTACTGTGTTGTGATAGTTAAAGACAGATAGAGAGAGAGAGAGAGAGAGAGACGGTGTCATTTATTTTGAGTTAGATAGAGCAGGCAGGCGAGTCAGTTAGCTTCAGTTACAGTGTGTAGAGGATATATATGTGTAGCGGGTATGTACTTTCCCGGGTGTAAATTTAACTGGCAGAGACACCAGTGATGGGGTTGAATAAATGCTGTGTGCCGTGCCTCCTTTTTGTCCTCCCTCGGCAGCAGTATGGTGGGGCAGGGAACCCGCTGTGCTTGCTGGGAGAGGGTATAAAGGGGCCGGCCATCTTTGTCACGGGGTCGAGTCCCAGGCACCTTCAGCCTGTGGGCGGTGGTTCGTGTCAGTCCTCTAGGCGGCCTAGGCCTAGAGGACAGCCGGAGGTCGTGTTCCATCTCAGGCACCTTTAGCCTGGGGTGAGGTACTCGAGAGGAGGTCTGGAGCTGAGTGCCCAACACTGAGTTCCGCGAGGGACGGAGGTCCTAGGGAATTCAGGGATTGGGTACACGAATCTGGAAGGCGTAATGGACCGGGGGGAGCTCCTCACTTGAAGACCGGGTGCAGCAGATTGCCAGTGACAGGTGAGCCTCCCACCGGAGACCGCCTGGAAGGAAATTCCCCCTCCGCTCGGAGACCGCAACCCACTTTCAGGAAGGAAAGTGGAGAGTTCATTGTGTCTGGGCCTATTCGCATCCACACCTCCTTTTCTGTTCTGTTTTCTAAGGGAGTTCAACTGATTGTGTTCACTCGAGAAGAATAAAGGAGTGTTGGATTTTAATGGTGTGGGGCTCTTTTCTGGTGGACATTGTTCAAGGTAATCTCACGTGGAGGTTTTAGGTGCACAACACTGACCCGAAGGTAGAGAAAGAACTTCACGTACACCGCACTGACACCTGTGGTGAAGGCCAGGCGTGGTGTCCCCGCTCTCTCCCCTTTAAGGTACCCCTAGACAAGAAGAGAAACAAGCTGATGCAAAGAGGGGAGTGAGGAGGGCGCTACATATGCATCCTAGGTGTTGTATATATATTTATACACTGTATTCAGTTTAGCTAGATCCGTTTCTGTTATTCTCTATACTGTGACAGGCAAGCAATTGCTAGCTGCAGTCAGTGTTTCACTTAGTGTACTGTGTGCTTTGCAATTTCTAGTGTTCTCATAAAACTACAGGCAGTGAGGCAGAGACCTCCTGTATTTTGTTTTAGTGTTCTTTGCACAGTGTGCACCTAATTCTTACCTTAATACAATTACTGGGGTTCTCATAAAAATACAGGCAATGAGGCAGGGACCTCCAGTATTTTGTTTTAGTGTTCTTTGCACAGTGTGCACCTAATTCTTACCTTAATACAATTACTGGGGTTCTCACAAAAATACAGGCAGTGAGGCAGGGACCTCCAGTATTTTGTTTTAGTGTTCTTTGCACAGTGTGCACCTAAAGCTTACCTGAATACAAATACAAATACCCAAAGGGGCTGGTAATGGGCTGGGGGGGGGGGTACCCATGCCATTTTTTCAATGATTTTCATCCATATTGCCAGGACCAGACATTACATTAACCACTTCGTGCCCGGGCTATAAGCAAAAGACGTCCGCAAAGCGGTCGTCAATTGCTGATAGGACGTCCATGGACGTCCTCTTGTTTACTTCCACGATGCGCGCCACCGCGGGTGCGCGTCGGGGAAAAACTGTGCCCGCCGTGTCAGGCGAGTGCCGATGCGCGTGCCTGGCGGCCGCGATGTCCGCCAGGTACGAGCGATCGGCTGTCACAGAGCCAGGGACGTGGATCTCTGTGTGTAAACACAGAGATCTACGTCCTGTCGGGGAGAGGAGACGGATGGTGTGTCCCTTGTACATAGGGACAACCATCAGTCACCTCCCCCAGTCAGTACATCTAGCAGGGAACATATTAACCCCTTGATCGCCCCCTAGTGGTTAACCCCTTCCCTGCCAGTCACATTTATACAGTAATCAGTGCATATTTTTAGCACTGTTCGCTGTATAAATGTGAATGGTCCAAAAAATGTGTCAAAAGTGTCCGATGTGTCCGCCGTAATGTCACAGTCACAAAAAAAAAAATCGCAGATCGACGCCATTACTAGTAAAAAAATAAATTAAAAAATAATAAAAAAAAAATCATAATTCTATTCCCTATTTTGTAGGCGCTAAAACTTTTGCGCAAACCAATCACTATACGCCTATTGCGATTTTTTTTTTTACCTAAAATATGTAGAATACGTATCGGCCTAAACTGAGGAAAAAAATAGTTTTTTTAAAAAAAAAATGGGATATTAATTATAGCAAAAATGAAAAAATATTGTGTTTTTTTCAAAATTGTCGCTCTATTTTTGTTTATAGCGCAAAAAATAAAAACCGCAGAAATGATCAAAGACCACCAAAAGAAAGCTCTATTTGTGGGGAAAAAAAGGACGTCAATTTTGTTTGGGAGCCACGTCGCACGACCGCGCAATTGTCATTCAAAGCGTGATGGCGCTGAAACCTGAAATTTCGCCTGGGCAGGAAGGGGGTTATGTGCCCAGTTGTCAAGTGGTTAAAGCCGCAAGCAGTTTTAAATGACTTTTTTTCCTTTCAGAAATGTCATTTTGTGCAGGGACAGTTCTAAACACGGGAAACACGTGCCACTTCACAGGCATACTTTAGACACCCCCCAGGTACGATATTTAAAGGAATATTTCACTTTTTTTTCACTTTAAGCATCATTAAAATCACCGCTCCTGAAAAAACTGACATTTTTAAAACTTTTTTTTGCATTGCTTCATGTCCCCTGGGGCAGGACCCGGGTCCCCAAACACTTTTTAGGACAATAACTTGCATATTAGCCTTTATAATTAGCACTTTTGATTTTGAACGTTCGCGTCCATTGTATTTAATAGGGTTCTAAAGTTTGCGCAAACGTTCCGTCCGTTCGCAGGTTCTGGTGCGAACCGAACCGGGGGTGTTCGGCTCATCTCTAGTGGCCGTGAGGGAGACTTATAAGTCACTCTCGGATTGTTACTGATTGCTAAAGATGGCTGATGTCCTCTCTCTGAGGTAATGGTGACCACAAGTGAAACTGACAGCTTTGTTGACTCTTAAAATAGGGTGACCAGACATCCCCAGTTTGTGGGGACAGTCCCCGGATTGAGGACACTGTCCCCGGACCAAGTCTGTCCCCGGTTTTGTCCCCGGATTGGATTTGAACAGGGGCTGGAGCAATTTCAAAGACAGTCAGTGCAGAATTAAAAAAATTCATTCTGAATTACACACCCCCGCTCCGCCGCTCCTACTAGCATAGGGGGGTGTATTTTTTTCCATTATCTGTGCCCCTTTCTGATGATCATCTGCTGGTCGGAGCGGAGGGAATATTTCTTCAGTTTCGGGGTGCATGCCCATTCAGCTCCGCTCACTGTTCTTCTGCCTTGCCTCAAGTCCCGGCCACCCGCCTGCTTATTGCTGATTACCGCCATTACTAGTAAAAAAAAAATATGTCCCCGGATTTCATTTTAAAAATCTGGTCACCTTATCTTAAAAGATGACTACTGTCCTCTTTCTGAGGTAATGGTGGCTGTGGGTGAGACTAACAACTCACTCTGGGATTGTTATTTATTTGGTAAAGAAGGCTGCCGTCCTCTCTCTGAAATAATGGTGACCACAAGTGAAACTAACAGCTTTGTTGATTGTTAAAGATAGCTGACGTCTTTTCTCTGAGGTACTGACCACGGCAGGACAGGAAAATCCACCAGACTCTGTGCTTATATCCCTGCGTCCTTCCTCTTCTCTGATCTGATGCGAGGTTCAACTCTGGGCAGAGGGTAGTGTTAGATGCACTAGCAGATTTAGATAGACTTGACTAACAAATTGAAGTCAAACTCCAGCTAAAGTTGTTTTAAGTTTATTTACAACAATCGTTTTTTTTTGTCTTTTGGCAAAAAGATTTTTACACGAATGATAAAAGCACCCCTGTCTCTGTAAAATGGTTTGTCTTAACTGTCACTTTTGCTGGTAAGCTTGGTCTGTTAAGGAGGCTGAAAAATAACAACAGACTTACTGTCTGGATCACCAGATAAAAATAAAGGTTACAAAAGAAAATGAAAGCAACGCATCTTAGAATTGGCGAGTTGAAATATGTTAGATTTTTGTTTTAGTGTCTAATACCGCTTAACCGCTTGAGGACCGGTGGACGCCGATGTACGTCGGCAGAATGTCACGGCTGGGCACATGGACGTACAGGTACGTCCCCTTTAAAAGCCCAGCCTTGGGTCGCGAGCGCACCGCCGCTGGCGCGCTCGCGACCCGGTCCTCTTCTCCGTGACCGTCCCCGTGGGAACAGCGGACCCGATCGCCGCTGGTGTCCCACGATCGGGTCACAGAGAGGAAGAAGGGGGAGAGGTAAGTGTAAACAAACCTCTCCCTGTGCTTCCTAGTGAGCCTGTCACTGATCGTCTGTTCCCTGTAATAGGGAACGACGATCAGTGACGTCACACGGTAAGCCACGCCTCCCCACAGTAAGAAACACAAATCAGGGCACACTTAACCCCTACAGCTACCCCTCCTGGTTAACCCCTTCACTGCCAGTGTAATTTTTACAGTAACCAGTGCATTTTTAGAGCACTGGTCGCTGTAAAAATGACAATGGTCCCAAAATAGTGTCAAAAGTGTCCGATGTGTCCACCATAACGTCGCAGTCGTGAAAAAAATCACTGATCGCCGCCATTACTAGTAAAAAAAATAAAAAATTAATAAAAATGCCATAAAACGATCCCCTATTTTGTAAACGCTATAACTTTTGCGCAAACCAATCAATAAACGCTTATTGCGATTTTTTTTTTTACCAAAAATATGTAGAAGAATATGTATCAGCCTAAACTGAGGAAAAAATATGTTTTTTTATATATTTTTTGGGGATATTTTTATAGCAAAAAGTTAAAAATATTTTATTTTTTTTCAAAATTGTCGCTCTATTTTTGTTTATAGCGCAAAAAATAAAAACCGCAGAGGTGATCAAATACCTCCAAAAGAAAGCTCTATTTGTGGGAAAAAAAGGACGCCAATTTTTTTTGGGAGCCACGTCGCACGACCGGGCAATTGTCAGTTAAAGCGAAGCAGTGCCGAATCGCAAAAAGGGGCATATTGGTCCGGGTCTTTTTTGTTTACAAAAGTTTATTGGAAAAAAATAGATAAGGCAGTTACAAAAAAATAGTGCATGTAAGGTTATGACAAATATAATGCAGTAGATATTGTAGGATACAGCGTTGATTGTATGGATACAGCATATAGAAGATATTCTCTATGTATGTGGATGTGAGATGCAGGAAGATGAGAGGAAGGTGTAATGATTAGGGGGGGGGGGGCAGAAGGGGACAAGTGTGTTGTTTTTTTTTGTTTTTTGTTTTTTTTTGGGGTTATCCGATGGGGATCTGGTCTATGATAGGGATATCCCAATAGGACCATTTTAGTACGTATATGTGTAACGAGTCGTTTAGGGTATGGAAGATTTTTTCTGAGAGTTTGAGCAACTCCATTCTGTCGAGTACTTGGGACCAGAGTAGTGTTTGTGATTTCCAATTAAGGGCTACCATCCATTGAATGGAGCTACATAGAGAGTGGAGCAGTCTTAGGCAGGGTTTGGGGATGTTAGGGTGTTTACCATAAAGGAGACATAATTGAGGAGAAGGGGAGATAGTGTGACCAGAGGAATCTCTAAACCTATCCAGAGCTGTGAGCCAAATCCTGTTCACTTGCGGGCAGCTCCAGAACATATGAAGGATCGTTCCTTGTTCAGGGCAGCCTCTAAAACAGAAGGGGGAGATAGAGGGGTAGAAGGAATGTAGCTTGGTAGGAGAAAGGTACCATCTAGTGAAGAGTTTTAAAGGAGTTTCTCTAAAAGCAATTGCTTTATTGCTTAAGCGAAGGTTATTCAACATGGTGTTCCACTCCTCAACTGAGATGGAGATATCAAGGTCGGATTCCCAACTGAGCATTGGGTTGGATTTGTCTTGTAGTGTAGAGTTGTTGAGGTATTGGTAGAAACTGGAGATGAGACCTCTGTCTCTGGGGGAAGAGATACATATTTTTTCAAAAAGGGTGTTAGAGGTATCTGTTGAGAGCGCATAATACTTAAGAAAGAAGGATTTAATTAGTTCATATTGTACCCGTTCGGATAAGGGTAGGTTAAATTTTTCCTGTAAGGTTGGAAATGAAATGAATTTCCATTTGGATTGTAGGGATTTTAGTGTGGTCAAGTTATTCATTAACCAAGGTGAGAGAGGAGATCTGTCTCTAAAGGCAGTACCAAGTCTAGCATCACCTAAATATGATGCCAGGGGTGGGGGAGAGGAGGAAAGAGTGAATGTATCTTTGATTTTAAGCCAGAGTTGGTAAAGGTGTGCAACTATGATATTGTGTTTAGTGAGGTTTCGATATAGGATTGAATTGGACCACTGGATACCCTGCAGGTGATATGGTAATATGGAAGAGGATTCAAATCTGAGCCATGGGATGTCTGAGTTCTGAGTATACCACTGGCTCATTTGAGAAAGCTTTGTTGCGATAAAATAAAGCCAGACGTTTGGAAGGCCCAAACCACCTTTTGGCTGAGGTCTATGTGCAAGGATATAACTATGTCTGGGTTTTTTATCTGCCCAGATAAACTTGTTTATTTGTCTTTGAATACGAGTTATTTTAGATTTGGGGATGTTTATGGGGAGAGCTCTAAAGTAGTATAGAAGTTTGGGTATTATAGACATTTTAACTGCGCATATTCTTCCGAGAAAAGAGATGTGGTAAGAGGACCAAGTTTTAAGTAGGGAGGAGATGTGATTCAAGAGGGGAATATAGTTAAATTTATATAGAAGGTTGTGGGAGTGTGAGATATGTACTCCTAAATATTTAAATGACTTTGGGCACCAAGTGAAATGGAAGTTATTTTGTAGCAGAGTTTGGAGATCTTGAGGAATATTAATTGGGAGGGCTGAGCATTTATTGGTATTAATTTTAAGACCTGAAATTTTGTGGAATTGGTCGAGTGTTTTTAAGAGTATGGGGATGGATGTGAGAGGTTCTGTAAGAAACACTAGGGCATCGTCCGCATAAAGACTAATTTTGTATTCATCTTGTAGTTTGGGGTAGCCTTTGATATCGTTATTGTATCTAATGGATAGAGCTAAGGGTTCTAAGGCTAAGGCAAATAATAATGGGGATAGGGGGCAGCCCTGTCTTGTGCCTCTGCCTAAAGGGAAAAAGTCTGAATTGTTTCCTGGGATTTTTATACGTGTTTGTGGGGAATGATAGAGGGCATTGAAGCCCTGAAGGAATTTGTGTGGGATACCAAATTTAGGGAGAAGGGTGTTGAGATATGGCCAACTGACGCTATCAAAGGCCTTATGGATGTCCAGGCTAAGGAGGCAGACTCTGCTAGAATGTAGATTGGCGTCTTGAATTATATTGGTGCCAAGTCTTATGTTATCTACAATCTGACGACCTGGAATAAATCCAGTTTGGTCGGGGTGGACTAGGGGGGAAATAACCTTAGCTAGTCTATCTGCAAGTAGCCTACCGAAGATTTTTATATCGTTATTTAGAACAGAAATGGGACGGAAGTTTTGGGGGAGGGTGTGGTCTTTGTGGGGTTTGGGGATGAGGGACATGTTGGCAAGTAGCATCTCATCAGAGAAGTGATTTCCTTCTAAGATGAAATTAAAGAGTTTAGTAAGGTGAGGGGATATGAGGGAGGAGAATTTTTTGTAGTAAGAAGATGTGTAGCCGTCTGGGCCTGGGGCTGTGGAGTTTTTGAGTGATTTGATAATATTGGTTATTTCAGCATCAGTACATGGTATTTTAAGTGAGTCAGCTTGTGCTTGGTTTAGGGAGGGGAGTTGTATATTTTCTAACCAGGTTTCCGAGTTTGGATCAGGGGGGCCACTGGGATTTGAGAGTAAGTTTTTGTAGTAGTTGGTGAATATCTTCAAGACCTCTTTTGGGTGTGTGACTATGTTACCCTTCGTGTCTCGTAGTTTATAATTGTGTGTGGGTCTGCAGTCCTGTTTAAGTTTTCTAGCAAACATGGTCGAGGTTGAGTTACTATGTAATAGGAATTTTGCTTTGGAAAACCTGAGGGATCTTTCTGTATTAGATGAGAGAATTAGGTCTAGAGCTTTCCTTTTAGATTGTATCTGTAAAGTGATATCCTGAGAGGGGGAGATTTGTAGTTTATTATATAGATGCTCTAGATCTTTGGTGAGGGATCTAATATCTGCGAGTCTCTCTCGATTTCTAGTAGCTGTTAGGTTAATCAAGTGACCGCGGATGACAGCCTTATGAGCAACCCACAGAGTTGTAGGAGAGGTTTCGTCATTTATGTTTTCATTGAAGTAATTTTCAATATGGGTGGTCACTGCCTGTGTGTTAGAGGCATTAGTGAGAAAAGAATCATTTAATCGCCAGTTGAAAGGTGAGGTGGAGAGGCCTATGCATGAAGTTTCCAGGGATGTGATATTGTGGTCAGACCATGGGCAGGGATGAATAAGAGCTTGAGAGGAATTGGCTAAGATGATGGGGGTGCAAAAGATGTAGTCAAGTCTGGCGTAACTATCATGGGGGTGGGAGTAGTGTGTGTAGGATTTTACTCCTACATTATGAGCACGCCATGAGTCCACTAATTGAAGTTTATTAATGGATCTGTTCATAGATTTCGAAAAGGCCTGTGAAGAGGGAGAGATCTTACTTCTGTCCAATGCTGGGTGGGCGGAGAGGTTGAAATCTCTGCCCACAATAAGATGAGGGGAGCTATAACGGTCCAGGGTTTCAAAAAAATGAGTGAAAAATGTTGATTGGGAGGTGTTAGGTGCATAAACAGATGCAATCGTAACTTCACGGTTGTTTATAGTGCCTTTAAGAATGATAAATCTGCTATTGTCGTCTTTGTGAACTGACTGAATGACAAAAATGATTGAGTTGCGTATAAATATCGCCACTCCTCGTGTTTTGTTTTCAAAAGTAGTGTAGTGAAATTGATTGTAGGATTTATTAAAGTACTTAGGGCAGTTAGAGTCCGCAAAATGCGTCTCTTGTAAGAGAAGGATGTCTGCGCCCAATCTTTTGTAATGGAGAAAAGCCTTTTTCCTTTTATGGGGAGAGTTGAAACCCTGGACGTTATGGGATAATATTTTAAGACCCATTATATATTAGAATAGTGTAGCTATGATTAAGGGGGACCCCCTCTGTATGGATATGGGGAGAAAGAAACCACTGTATATTGATCTCATGTGAGTATTTTGTAAGGTGAATGGAGTTAAACCAATGTTTGTACTGCAATACGTTGAGAATATATGGAAGTGAGCATACGTCAAATGTTCCAGATGCTGTAAGAAAGTAAACTATAGTTTCAGATATAAGAATACTGTACCAAGAAGATATTAATGCCTTAACATTTCCAAATTTTGAGATTTTTCTAAAGTGTGCCCTAAGGGCCGTTAGAACTGAGAATACAAAGATAACATGTATAAACGTGGGGACAGAAGAAATTCTGTCACAAAAACAGTTAATTGAAAAATTGGTAGGACTAAAAGTCCTAATCCCGCTATACAAGCCTGGGGTCCCACCATATAATGGAGAGATCACCTGACCTGCCAGCAGGAGTGGGGGTCAATCTAGTGACGACGGAAGCTCCAGGCCTATTGAAAAACAATATATTCTTTTTTTTTCTGTCCTTTTTCTTTCTATTCCTTACTCCTTTCTCCTAGCGGCTGAACCAGCCAGTTAGAAACTGAGAGCATTTTCAAGAGATTAGTGTGAACATATTCTGGGAAGGAAAAAAAAACAAAAAAAAAAAAAACAATTTCTTTCAAACCCAGGCAAGCAGCATGGATTATGTGGATATCATAAGAAGATAATAAACATGTCTAAGAACATATGAGTATAAAGGGCCATGCAAATTCTGTCTTTTTTTGAGAAAAAAAAAAAAAAACTGAGCAATAATGTTCGCTCTGGTGTCAAATGAGAAGAAGAGCAGACAGCTGCCTGCATGAAGAGGGAGTCGCCATAAGTGGGGACTTTGCCAGGAGATATCCGTGCTGAAGTACAGTACCTTATAATAGCACAGGGATGGTGAAAGTATTATGAAAAAAAAAAAAAAAAAAATATTAAAAAAATTTTCCTTTTCCTTTTTTCCCCTCTTCTGGACCCTCCTCCATCCCTCGATGTATCGGTCCAATCTTACTTGATGGTGTTCCCTTGGCCTCGGAAAGGATGAGGTTCAGAGTGGTGTGTAGAGGGCTGTAGAGGGCTGAGAAAATTCCAGATCACGTTTCTGATTCTAGTAAGCTTGAAAGAGTCTTCTTTGAGCTCTCTGATTTCTTCTAGTGGAGGGGGTAGACCAGATAGGAGAAGGTCTGGGAGTCGGTGGGGGGCGATTCGGGGGGTCTTGTTGAAGAAGGCCCAGTTTCACTAGCAGCTCCTTACCCTCTATAATGTTATATACCGTGTAAGTCGTACCATTATGAGGGATAGAAACTATAAATGGAAAACCCCATCGATATTTGATTCTTGCTGCTTGTAGTATATTAGTAACTTCTTTCATCCTACGCCTCCTGCCCAGCGTGGCTGGGGAAATATCAGGGTATATCTGCAGTCTTTTACCCTCAAAAGTGATATTAGGTGTGTTTCTGGAAGCGTGCATTATTTCCTCCTTGACGAGAAAGTCACGCATACACATAATTATGTCTCTGGGGGGCTTGTCTGGAGTGGGTTTGGGACGGAGAGCTCTGTGAATCCTGTCACACAGAAACTCTGTGGAGGATTTGCCAGGCAGGAGGTCCTGAAAGATTTTTGTGACTGCAGGCACCAAGTCTGTGACGGTTTCAGGAACTCCACGCAGTCTTATATTATGGCGCCTGTTTCTATTGTCTAAATCTTCGACTTGGGCCTGCATAAAGGCAAAGTTATCTGCAAGATTCTCATGGTCTTTTCTCAAATCATTGTGGGCCAGGGAGAGCTCATCATGTTTGGCCTCAAGTTTGTCTGTGCGGTTGCCTATGCTGGCTATCTCAAGTGAGAGGGCCGCAGTAGAATTATGTACTTCCTTTTCAATTTTTTCCACTAGCTTCTCAAAAATAGTGGTGAGGCTAGCATCTAGGTCTGCTTTAGTGAGGGGGGGATTGTACTCACTGTTCCCCTGGGAAGCTGCCGGGATGTGGTTAACATGAGACACATGTGTCGCAGTGCTGCTGCCGCCGCCATCTTGAGGAGTCTTGCAGGCTCTCTGTTCCATGTTCAGGAGAAGGTTGGTAAGGCACTTTTGAGAGCGCCGATATCGCTGTTTTTTGCCGATTGGCATGCACAGAGCTTTCCCACAGGGGTGCTTGGTGAAATAGCCGGGAATAAGTGCAAATTGCCCTGGGTAGCTGGCCTGGAAGGACCGGGTCTCACGGAGCACGGCTCAGGCACGTCCTTCCTGCATCGCGTCGCGCATGCGCCCCCATTGGTCCGGGTCTTAAGTGGTTAAAGGAACAATTATACTTCTACTGTCCTTGATGCTCCTGACAGCATGTATAACACTTGTAAAATTACTTTGTGTTTTCTTTTTTAGATGTGATCTCTCATCAGTTGCCACATTGCCCTTGCTGGACTTTTTGTAATAGCTGATGGCCACTGGAGAATACTATAATAATTCAAGAAAAGGTGACGTTTCCGTACACACACATTGTTATGGTTCTGTGTAGCTTTAGATATATCTGATAGGGTAAATAATTCATGCAATTTAATTCCGTTTTTTGTCTATGTACCAAAAAGGTGTGGAACGTTTTCTGTACATTCAGCATGTTGTTCCACTTATAACACTAAGGAGTCCATTTATAATTAAAAAAAAATGTTGGCAAATGCTGACCGTATTTTGCTAAATACAGTGTTTCCCTGTGATTCAGCTGCATCTACAGGTAATGGCCATATTGTGGTATTTTTCCTTTAATACCACAATCAGAAAAAATGGTGGAGCTGGCAATAGTAGTAAATCACTGTATTAGGCCGGGTTCACTCTATTGCAAATTGGATGTGGGTTGCAAATTGGATGTGGGTTTTCCCCCGCATCCAATTTGCATGTCAGGAGACTGTGACTGTCTCTCTATGGAGCCGGTTTACATATCTCCGGACCGGGTCTGGCATGAATTGCCCAGGAGTCCTGTGCGTCTTCTGGGCTGTTTCAGGTCTGAATTCAGACAAAAATTTGGGCTGAAATTGGACCTGAAGCTGTGAACGGGGACGCACTGGACCCCTGATGTGAGCCACTCCATGCTGCGGTGTTAACCCAGCCTTAGGGCCAGTTCACATCATAGAAACGCAGTCCAGATGTGTTCCAGATGCTTTTATGCATGCACATTTTTTACATGTTCCAGTGTATTTTTGGTGCAGTCCAGTGCATTATTTCGAACTCTTTTTTCTTAAATAAGGGCGTGTGTGTTCCAGTGCATTTTTGGTGCATTTAGGTGCGTCCCTGGAGCATTTTTGATGCGTTTTGCTGAAACTGGAAAGCACTGGTGTGAACTATGCCATTGAAAAGCATATACACTACTTTCCAATGCGTTTTTGATGCAGAAATAAATGCACTGGACTGCATGTGGTATGAACTGGCCCTTAAACAAAATATGGTAAGAATTTGTCAAGGATGCTTGTCACATCCACTCAACAATTTAAATAGATCCCATCCGCAAACTGCATTTACACATATGGGACACAATAAGAAACAAGGCATTTTATTTGTCTATGCTTTGGGGCTGAACAGGTAATAGCTGCCAGCGTAGCCCCAACACATCTGGTGTAAACAAGCTCTTAAGCAAACGGTCAAATCTGCTCAGAAAGACAAGCAGGAGTTTGCATATTCTTGGATGTGTAAGGGATGTCAAAACCAGGTACCCCATAAAAAAGGATTATAGTTCTGCTAATGGAGAAAGTAAAACTCATGGCATTTCTATTAAATCACCAGTAGATGGCAGCATAGAGTGAAAAGCCTGAATGACAGAAAGCACAGTCTAATGGGATTATTGCTAATAGCAGGGGAACCAAAAGACTGACCTTTGTTTCTAGTGGGAACACAATAGCAGTTGCTACCCAGTCTTACCCAGTCTATTAGTCTGAAGGTCATGTGTTTGTGTCATTGCAGGTAAAAGGGAGCATTTTTAAGGTTATAAACAGGGTGAAATTGATTTAATTTACATTCCTGTGATCAGTAAAGGCTGCTGTGTGATTAATGAACATATCAACACATGTGCAATTGTTTATTATTTTCTTTGAGGACGTTATTCCTGTATATGTGAATGTTGTAATTACAGATATAGATGTGTATTATTTTGTATGAACACAATAGCAGTTGCTACTCTCTCTATCAGTCTGAAGGTCATGTGTTTGTGTCATTGCAGAAACTTTTTAATAAAAACACTTCTGGTTTCACCCGGCCCGCTCCCTTCGCACATTGGAATTATTGACCATACTTTCAGCATATGTGCATCACATGTGTTGTGATTTCCTTGCAAGGTCCAAAATGTACTGGTGGGTTCCGTTCAAACAGACCTGTGTGCCTATGAGTGGCATTGGGAAATTAGGGTGTAAGCAAGGGATAGCAACATATCAAATCATTGGTCTATGGTCTATGAGGTTGATTTGTAAAGAGATAAAAGACAAGGGCAGGTGCGGCTGAAGTAAAACTGTATAATTTTAATATTGCAGTAACATTAAAACACTCACATTAAGTTGTCTTTAGATCGGCATGTGGGGGTCCTGTGGGATGTGCACCTCCGCTCCTGCCAGCGATGTCCAAGCCCAGTGCAGTGGAGCTGGTGTTCAGTCCTGTGGAGAGTTTTTTCCGGGTCTCTTGCGGCGGCCGAATGGAGGCCTGGAGCGCAAGCTACTCATCTGTGCTGGATGCTGAGGCGCAGCGTGGGGCGGGATGACGCCACAGGACCAAGATGCAATGCATTTCGGTGCATGCGCAGTGAGAGGAGGAACACACTGCGCTCACCTTTTTCAAGCTTTACATCCCCTCCTGAGTCACAATGACAGTCTCTCTCCATGCCAGGTGGTCCCTTCAGTCCTCTCCAGTCCAAACCGCACTGACAGTCCCGCTCCCAGCTTGCCTTGCTCCCATCCCGCACATGAGACTCCACCCACTCTGCTTGCCTCCCTTGCACCATGACAGCACAAGACATGCTCGGGCACAGCCTCCACCAGACCCGCTAGCGCCACCCAAACACACTGCAGCAGGCCCTCGGATGGTCTTGGCCAGCTCCGGACTGGAACTGCGCAAGCAGTTCTGAGCTGAGCTTCACAGCCATATTTTTACTGGCAAACTTTCCTGTAACTGACATTTACTGGCAGGAGAAAAGTGCGCGTTTTTTACTGGCTGCCAGCAAAAATACTGACAGTTGGCAACACTGACCCTAATTCCTTTTCAGTGCTAATCTGGTGATCTTGGAACTCATTTGGAGGTGATACTGAGGATCCATGCACCCTGGCTTAAAAATCTCTGCTACTACAGAAGTTTTGTGTTCATGTACATTAGGACAACTAGAGGCATATTTTGAGCTCAACGTTTAGAGGCAGGAAAAAAAAAACTTCTGGTTTGTGTTTCTGATTGGAGCTTTCTGGCAAAAAAAAATCGAAACTCTCCTAAACTCGTCTAAACTGTGTACAAAAACGCTCTATAAGAGCAGTTTTTTCTGTCACTTTGCTGCTTATTGCAAACAAAATGAATGCTATAAAATTAAGTGCTAAAGCTGGGAATACGCTAGTACAATTTCAAAAAGAAATTGTATGAAAATTCTTAGGAAGATTAGTATGAAAATTCTCAGAATATTCAAATGTCGTTCAAATGTAGTTTAAGATTTTGTTTCCTCTTAAAATTAGATTTTTTTGTAAATGGACTTTAAAGCTGAATTCCAGAAATCCAGCCACTTTGTAAAAACTGAAGGCACACTATGTGTTAAGTCCAAAGAGCTGCATGACCTCTACTGGGCCTATGTCTATTATTTACATTTGACAGGTGTTTCGCTCTGCTGTAGAAGGTGCTCTGGTGCCTGAGAGGAGAGAAACACACAGAGCAGCTATGCCCGCCCCTCCCCTCTGCTGCCCATTCACAGAAGCCTTTGTATTTTGTGAATGTGTTTACACAATATCAAGGCTTCTGTGAATGGGCAAGAGGAGGGGCGGTAACAGCAGCTGCAGAAACTCTCCTTTTCAAGATGCATAGCTCAGAATGATCAGTATTGGGCTCCCGGGACTACAGCGATAGCTTGTCTTCTGGGAGTACCGTAAAGCTGTCAGATATAAATGAGCTAAGCTCATGAGGTGTCATACATCTTGCTGGACATCATTTTTTATAAAGGAGCGGAATTCCTGGAATTCAGCTTTAACAAAACCACATACTGTACTGTACACTATTAGAAATTCGTACATTTGGGAAACATTTTCCATCTTGGTCCTTCGATAAAGAACGTTGATTTGACCCCACTAATGATTAGAAAAATTAATAAAAGTTCTTAAAACATTCTTACAACAAAATTGTCAAACATTTTTCTACTAGGGTATACCCATGTTTAGTTGTTTATCTCAGCCAAATAGTTAATTGTGCCTTGTATTAGTAACGCAGAAGTGAGAGAGAGGAAGATACATAACAAAAGCTTAAAAAAAATAACACTGCCCTCCTACTGACCCTGTGGGGTCGTCAGTATGTGCTGCTAATTAAGGATGAGCCGAACACCCCCCGGTTCGGTTCGCACCAGAACTTGCGCACAGGCAAAAAATTGTTCGAACACGCAAACACCGTTAAAGTCTATGGGACACGAACATGAAAAACCAAAAGTGCTAATTTGAAAGGCTTATATGCATGGTATTGTCATAAAAAATGTTTGGGGACCAAGGTCCTGCCCCAGGGGACATGTATCAATGCAAAAAAAAAAGGTTTAAAAATGGCAGTTTTTTCGGGAGCAGTGATTTTAATAATGCTTAAAGTGAAACAATAAAAATGAAATATTCCTTTAAATTTTGTGCCTGGGGGGTGTCTATAGTATGCCTGTAAAGTGGCGCATTTTTCCCGTGTTTAGAACAGTCCCGCAGCAAAATGACTTTCTAAAGGAAAAAAAGTAATTTAAAACTGATCGCAGCTGTAATGAATTGTCGGGTCTCAGTCCATTACCAGGCCCTTTGGGTCTGGTATTGATATTAAGGGGAACCCCAAACCAAAATGAAAAAAAAATTGCGTGGGGGGGGGTCCCCCCAAAATCCTTACCAGGACCTTCAGGTCTGGTATGGATATTAAGGGGAACCCTGCGCCAATTTTTTTTTAAATGGCGTAGGGGCCCCCCAAAATCCATACCAGACCCTTATCTGAGCATGCAACCTGGCAGGCCGCAGGAAAAGATGGGGGACGAGAGAGCGGCCCCGCTCCTGAACCGTGCCAGGCCACATGCCCTCAACATGGGGGATGGGTGCTTTGGGGCAGGGGGGCTCTTCACCCCCCCACCCCAAAGCACCTTGCCCCCATGTTGATGGGGACAAGGGCCTCATCCCCACAACCCTTGACCGGTGGTTGTGGGGGTCTGTGGATGGGGGGCTTATCGGAATCTGGAAGCCCCCTTTACCAAGGGGACACCCAGATCCTGCCCCCCTATGTGAATTGGTAACGGGTACATTGTACCCCTACCATTTCACAAAAAAAGTGTCAAAAATAGTAAAAAAGACAGGAGACACTTTGGGGCAAATCCTTTATTTAAAAAAAATTAAATAAAATGTCCAGTGATGTCTATTCATCTTCTATTCCGCCCGACCCGGAAAAAAAAAACCGCAACATCTCCGCCTCCATGGGAGGCTCCCGCCGACTGACGTATCTCTTGCTTTGACAGCTGTTATATAGCTGAGGGCGAGGCCACACGGTGATGTAAACGGGTGACCCCGCCCCCTCTGACGCCACGGGGAAACCCTCACATTATGGTAAATTTGGTGAATGTTCTAATTTTAGAATAGCTGCAGGATGCCTGAATGCACTTTTAGCCCCTATTGTTTTCATTTCCTGCCTGGAATTGCTCTTTAAGCGTGGAAGTTGACCTAGTGCTAACCAACCCTACAGAAGGGGCAACACTGTTAAGAATGTTTAAAGTTGCCGGCCCATATAGATCTGAGATTTCCCCCATTTACACTACTATTAAAGTTAGATAAGCAACCAGTTGACATCAGAGAGTGGTCAGAGTATATACAGCTGGGAAAGTTGGAAGATGTCCCAGGAATTGTAGGTACAACGGGGTCCCTGCATTCTGGGTAAAGATTGGACAGGAGGAACATAGAAGGGTCATATCTCTAGTGTGTCAAATGGTGATCTAAGACATTCTGCATCCTCGGGAGCCTCATTCAGTCTGTATTTGACATTTGAAAGAGTATATCCCATTTACCTAACTGTGTCATATATCAGAAATATCACTGTGTACAATATAGCATGTTGACATTCATTGACTGAAGTGCATTACCAGAGACGGCAGTATAATTAGTAAGGATTATTGATTAGAAGGTAGACTCTTCTTATCTTGAGATACTTTTTCTCATATATTGTAGAAGACTGTGCCCTAGTATCACCAGTTATCATTCCAAACAGTTACCTATTACAGTACTATTTAAATGGCAGCTCCACCTAAATAACAAATGCATGCATAAAACATATGCATTTGCCAGAAATATAAATAAATGTCCACACTTTTGTGATTCACTCACCCCTTGTGCTCCATGGCTGGAACTCTGCTCTGAAAACTTTAGGGTTGATTAACTAGAAGCAATAGATCAGCCATTCTCAACCAGGGTTCCCTGGAAGCCTAAGGTTCCTCCAGAGGTTGGTAGGGGTTCCTTGAGGTGTGGTTGATTGACCTACCTTTTGATGGAGCCTGCATAGTTCCAGAGCCGATGCCACTTGGCAGAGCCTGCGGATGTTTATAGCTGTCTGTAAGGGTGCCATGCTGACCACCAATGAAAGCAGCATTTTTACATTGACCCCTGATGAATTTCAGGGGTTTCCTAAAATGTAAAATTTCTTTCAATGGTTGCTCTTTCGAAAAAATGTTGAGAAAAGCTGCAATAGACTGTTCACTTTTCAAAGAAAAGTGCAATTTGTAAGTGAAGGTGGGTGAAGCTCTGCTGTCTTCCAATGTCCAACCAAGTGCAAGAAAAAATTCATTATTTTTTTTGTATTTGGCTTGTACATGATTTCATATTCTTTACATGAACACCTTGCACTTATACACTGGGACAGTCTATTGAAGCTATAGACATACTATACACAAGTCCTTTACTCCAAAGCAAACAGGTCACCAAGGGGTATTTATTAATACAATTCAGTTCCTTCACTCTTAGGAACTGAACTCTGGATGTTGTGCCCATATGGAAGGCAGAGAGCAAATGACTAGCCATCAGTATTACCTATGGTCTCTGTGCAGCTGAACTTTTCCACATTACAGGGGGTCCCCGGGTTACAAACAAGATAGGGACTGTAGGTTTGTTCTTAAGTTGAATTTGTTTGTAAGTCGGAACAGGTACATTTTTTAGGGGTAGCTCCAGCCCAAAAAATTGTTTTTATACTTTTTGGAAAACATAGGGAAGGGTTATCACCCCTGTAACATTTGTTTTGCTGTCTGTGCCCCTGTTCAGAAGATTTCACCTCACTTTCCATCCCAATGACAAATGGATTTTGAACATTTTTGGTTGTTAGGGAAACATGGACTGGTGATAAAGCTCCAGTGGAGACACATTTTTCCCATATTAACTCTTACAGGAGTGAATTTCCCTTCCTAGGGGTAGATTTCCTCTCACTTCCTGTTGTCTCACTTCGTTTGTAAGTAGGAGTCGTTTGTAAGTCGGATGTTTGTAAGTAGGGGACCCCCTGTACTGATTAACAATACCTTGTCCTGCATTCTGTCCCTGTGCGGAGGCGGCCGTCTTGGTAGAGGCAGTGCACAGGGAATTTTACCCAGAGCTTAGTCTATGGGGGTCTACAGCCATTCATTAAGACAGCGGTGGACCACCGGGAACGCACCGTGCTACTCGCACATGCCCAGTAGGGAACCGGGCAGTGAAGCCGCAAAGCTTCACTTCCTGATTCCCTCACCGAGGATGGCGGTGGGGGCAGCCGAGAGACAAGCGATTGCTCGGCTTCGGCTGCCGACATCGCGGGCATCCTGGGCAGGTAAGTGTCCATTTATTAAAAATCATCAGCTGCAGTATTTGTAGCGGCTGGCTTTTAATATTTTTTTTTTTCGCCGGACCTCCGCTTTAAAGTAGTGGATGTGTATGAATTATTTTTGGAGAATAGAGATATTTCTTAGTTTCACTTTAAGTACATCTAAAGCCAAAATGTTTTTTCTTGCATTTTGGAAAGCGTATTCAAATGGTAAAACTCTTATTTTTTGTCCGTGTCCTGTTGGGGAGATTTCCCTTTACTTCCTGTTTTTCACAAACAAGAAGTTTTCATTATTTCTGCTTTGTTTGCAACCAGGAGCGGTGCGTCTATAGTGGGCGCAGGAGCGCCGCCCCCCCTCGCTCCTGCGCCCGGCCGTCACTCACAACAATACATAGGTTCATGCATTGCATGAACCTATGTATTGTCGCCGCCGCTGCCACTATTCAGATGGATGGCCCCCTGTTGAGCGCCGGCCATCTGAATAACAGCGTCTGGTTGGTCTTTAGAAGTGCCTATCAGAGCCAGCGGCTCTGATAGGCTTCTCGACTACAGCCTGAGGGCTGTAATCGGCTTCTAAAAAGCTAACGAGAGGACGCACGGGGGTGCGTTCCCTGGTTGCGTTTCAGCCAATCAGGTTCACTGAGTCTGGTTACCGGTAACCTGATTGGCTGAAGCATCATCGAGGGCGGGAGAAGACATCGAGGACGGCGCTGACCCGAGGAAGGTAAGTGCAGGGCTGGGGGGGACAAAGTGGCTGTATTTGGGGGACAAACTGGCTGTATATGGGGGAAACTGCCTGTATTATGTGGGACAAACTGGCTGTATATGGGGGAAACTGGCTGTATTATGGGGGACAAACTGGCTGTATATGGGGGAAGCTGGCTGTATTTGGGGCACAAACTGGCTGTATTTGGGGGACAAACTGGCTGCATTTGGGGGACAAACTGGCTGCATTTGGGGGACAAACTGGCTGTATATGGGGACAAACTGGCTGTATATGGGGGACAAACTGGCTGTATATGGGGGACAAACTGGCTGTATATGGGGGACAAACTGGCTGTATTTTGGGGGCAAACTGGCTGTATATGGGGACAAACTGGCTGTATATGGGGGACAAACTGGCTGTATATGGGGACAAACTGGCTGTATATGGGGACAAACTGGCTGTATATGGGGGACAAAATGGCTGTATATGGGGGACAAACTGGCTGTATATGGGGGGAAACTGGCTGTAATTTGGGGGGAAACTGGCTGTAATTTGGGGGGAAACTGGCTGTAATTTGGGGGGAACTGGCTGTATATGGGGACAAACTGGCTGTATATGGGGACAAACTGGCTGTATATGGGGACAAACTGGCTGTATATGGGGACAAACTGGCTGCGTTTGGGGACAAACTAGTGGCGTTTGGGCACAGTGGCTGCGTTTAATGGGCACATTGGCTGCGTTTAATGGGCACAGTGGCGGCAATTGATGTTTTTTTTTTCAGTTTGTTTGCGCCCCCCCAAAAATTTTGAGCACCAGCCGCCACTGGTTGCAACTCAAAATGTTGGATTTTCCCCCGCAGGACAAATAGAGAGCACAAATGTCCAACCACTATAAAAACTTGACAGGGGTTCTTAATCTTCACTACTATAAACTACATTTAAAAAAAAACATTTTGGCATTAGATGCACTTTAACTAAAAATATATTCGTTTTTTTTATATATTTCCCTACAGATATTTTTGTTTTAAAAGAGGACAGTGACAAGATCAATACAATTTGTTAATTACAAGGCAGAGTATCCTTCTCATTTAATCAATACTTCCTCATATCCAGTAAATGCGGATTATCCCCTAGTATCACCATTAACCATTGCAGGTTTCTTGAACTGGTTGCAATATTGCTGACTGTGCTTTCTCTGCCAGAGATTACATCATAAGCAGCAGATTGAGATGGAGAGAAGCCAGACACCTCAAATTGGCCCTTTTACAGGGATAAAGGCAACATGCTGACTCTGCAGTCATCCCATCACCGAACTCTGACATAATAGGAGGGGTGCAGTGACAGAAACTGTGACTCATTCGGGCCTATTTAACATGGAAAAAGCAATAACGATGTAACAAATTATTGACAACACAGTCTCATCTGGAGATTTGATGGCTGTATTTAATGGAACTAATCCTTTAAAGAATATGAAAAGTGACATCTCTTTCCATACCTCATCGCCAACCCACTTATACTTACCTTTGTAAAGGCTGCAGCTGATGAGCCTGACAAATACTTAATGCTTATGAGTAGAAGGGACCTCCTCCCAGAATGAGTTGGTTGGGCATGATGAGGAAGAAGAGGTCAGCAATAGGGTGACCAGATTTCCAAACTACCATTCAGGGACACCCTCTCTTCCCAAAAATCAGCTTGTGCTGTAACGAATCACAGCACAGTGATTGGACACAAGAGGAGGGATTTATGATTTCTCCAATCACAAGCAGGGGGCGGGATTGTGCTCCTCCAGGCATTCCCGGCCAGGACAAGTACTGTCAGTGAGTAAAGCGGTGATGTGGCGGCCTTTTTTAGGGGCATCAGATTGGCCCGGGGGATGGCTATGTCAGTTTCATTCAGGGACACTGTATTGTCCTGGAATTAAGGTGCCCGGGACAGACCTGTAAAATGCGGGACTGTCCCGGGCAATCCGGGACACGTGGTCACCCTAGTCAGCAACCCTGCATCATCTTTGACACCATCCCACATGGAGCATACACAGGTTAGGACTGCAGAGCAAAAGGAATGGTGGGGGACCGCAAGAAGGAGAATACGAGTGGGTTGATAAGTGGGCTTTAAAGAGACTCCATCCCTTTTTTCGTTAAATGTCTCATTAAAGTGTATGTAAAGCTCAAACTGTTTTTTTTTTGTTTTGACCTTTTGTCAAGTTTTATTTTTTTGCTGTCTGTATCTCCACAAGGGAGATTCACCTTCTCTGTCTTGTCCTGGTGACTATTGTCACTAAGACAGAAAGCGATAGGAAATCCAAAATGTTACTGTTGTCATCAGAGCTCTCCTGATAGGTTCACCTATTCCAGTGATGACTATCTAGGGTTGGCCATATATTATACAATTTTCTTGTTCAATTTCCTTCAACTATGTAGTACAAGGGCAGGCCTGACTGCATAGAAATTTTAAATGTTTAAGTTTGACCTCATATTATATGGTTTTGGTAAATCTAAAGGAAAATTGTTCGAGAAAATTGTATAATGTATGGCCAGCCGGAGGCTCCATGTACACTGAAGCTGATAAACTGCAGTTTATTGGCGTTTTTTTAAAAAGCCCATTAACTGCACTCTATGTTAGCCTATGTGTTCATGTACACATAGCATTTTTTAGCTTTAATGAGCCGTGGAGTTAATGGGCTTTCAAAGAAATTCGCTCTCAAAGTCCTTTTTTTCGGCGGGAAAAAACGCAAAAATGCTAATAAACGCTCAAAAACGCAGGTCGCAAGCGTTTTTTCGCGTTTTTTGATCCATTGAAAAAAAAAAAAAAAAAAAAAGCTAAAAAACGTTAACACTGAAAAACGCTAATAAACGCTAGTAAAAAACGCTGATAAAAGCTATATTTTAAAGCAGCTTTTTCTGCCAGAAATCTGGCGTTCAAAACAACCGTTTTTGAGCTTCTGTGTACATGGAGCCTAAGGCCTCAAACACATGGGCTCTTGAGGCTATACAAGATAACTTGGATGTTGTCAATGCACATGAGTGCCTGGGGTCTTATAACATAAAATTTGGATGTCCTCATGCGGATGGGTCCCTGGTACCGTACACCATAAAATGTGGATGTCCTCAGATGTCTGAAGCAGTACAGTGTAAAGATTGGATGTCCTCATGCACTTGGATCCCTGGGGAAGTACAATGTAAAGATTGGATGTCCTCGTGCACTTGGATCCCTGGGGCAGTACAATGCAAAGATTGGATGTCCTCATGCACTTGGATACCTGGGGCAGTACAATGCAAAGATTGGATGTCCTCATGCACTTGGATACCTGGGGCAGTACAATGTAAAGATTGGATGTCCTCATGCACTTGCACTTACAATGTAAAAATTGGATGTCCTCATGCACTTGGATACCTGGGGCAGTACAATGTAAAAATTGGATGTCCTCGTGCACTTGGATCCCTGGGGCAGTACAATGTAAAGATTGGATGTCCTCGTGCACTTGGATCCCTGGGGCAGTACAATGCAAAGATTGGATGTCCTCATGCACTTGGATACCTGGGGCAGTACAATGCAAATATTGGATGTCCTCATGCACTTGGATACCTGGGGCAGTACAATGTAAAAATTGGATGTCCTCATGCACTTGGATACCTGGGGCAGTAGAATGTAAAAATTGGATGTCCTCATGCACTTGGATCCCTGGGGCAGTACAATGTAAAAATTGGATGTCCTCGTGCACTTGGATACCTGGGGCAGTACAATGCAAAGATTGGATGTCCTCATGCACTTGGATACCTGGGGCAGTAGAATGTAAAAATTGGATGTCCTCATGCACTTGGATCCCTGGGGCAGTACAATGTAAAAATTGGATGTCCTCATGCACTTGGATACCTGGGGCAGTACAATGCAAAGATTGGATGTCCTCATGCACTTGGATACCTGGGGCAGTACAATGCAAAGATTGGATGTCCTCATGCACTTGGATACCTGGGGCAGTACAATGTAAAAATTGGATGTCCTCATGCACTTGGATACCTGGGGCAGTAGAATGTAAAAATTGGATGTCCTCATGCACTTGGATCCCTGGGGCAGTACAATGTAAAGATTGGATGTCCTCGTGCACTTGGATCCCTGGGGCAGTACAATGCAAAGATTGGATGTCCTCATGCACTTGGATACCTGGGGCAGTACAATGCAAAGATTGGATGTCCTCATGCACTTGGATACCTGGGGCAGTACAATGTAAAAATTGGATGTCCTCATGCACTTGGATACCTGGGGCAGTACAATGTAAAAATTGGATGTCCTCATGCACTTGGATCCCTGGGGCAGTACAATGTAAAAATTGGATGTTCTCATGCACTTGGATACCTGGGGCAGTACAATGTAAAAATTGGATGTCCTCATGCGCATACTGTAGGTGCCTGGGGCTGTCCAACATAAAATGTTGATGTCCTCTTGCACATGGGTGCCTGGGGCCATACAACATAAAATTTGGATATCTTCATGCACATGGATGCCTGGGACCATGCAACATAAAGGAAACCACAGTTTTTGTGTACAGCCGCCCATAGAAGTCAGTAGGTGTACACAGCCGTAGGTGGGTATGTCCATATGAATGCGTGCATCTGCTTAAAGCCATTTATTTCTAGGAGCAGCATGCAGGGGCAGCTGTATTTGGGTAATGCACCCAAAATTTACAAGCTGGGACAGGACAGAAATTCTCGCAATGAGACACATACATCAAAAAATAAACAGGAGTTTTACCCATTCCGTACCCTATCCAAAAACGTGTGGGCTATAAATACTCTATGATAAATCTTGTGCCAATAACTCAAAATATGCGATCCCTAGAAATATGTGATACTTTACATTTTATTTAGACAATTTTCTTATTCTCCAATTGCTTTCTTAAAGTGGTGTTCCGAGAAAAAATAATTACAAAATTAAAAGCCAGCAGCTACACATACTGCAGCTGTTGGCTTTTAATAAATGGACACTTACCTGTCCTGCAGTCCCTCGATGTCTGTTTCCATCAGCTGCCGGGTGCTGCCGCCGCCATTGCGGGTAAGGGAACCCAGCAGTGTAGCCTTTCGGCTTCACGCTGGGAACCCTACTGCGCATGCGCGAGGCCCCGCTCCTCTCTCCTATTAGTCCGGCGGCCGTTGGAGGAGGGAGCCCCGCGGTGAAGTCACGGCCGCGGCCGGACTCCCGGAAGTAGTACAGGATACCTGTCAAAGACAGGTATCCTGTCCCCCCTCCCGAAAGGTGCCAATTGTGGCACCGGAGGGGGGAGGAATCTGATGAACGGAAGTTCCACTTTAGGGTGGAACTCCGCTTTAAGATGATTTGGAAAGCCAGCTATGGGTATGCGGTCCAGAGACTTATAGCATATTAGTCAGATTAATTTCTGAAAACATCTTTATTAATTGCTTATTCTGAGGTCATCCCTGTAGTACTATTTAGGAACAGTTGTTTTAGAAGGAATAACCTGTCTCTTGATAGAGATTATGCCATCACAATAATGCCCTGGAGTTTCTTGTTATGTGTGAGTGCTCAACTTTGTTATGTAAATTACACTATGGCCAAACATGTAAACTCTGTACAGTGGAAGCTTGGTTTACGAGTAACGCGGTTTACGAGCATTTTGAATAACAAGCAACTTTTTTTTAAAATTCTGACTCGGTTTGCGAGTGTTGTCTCGCAAAACGAGCATAATTCAAGCTAATGGGGTGTGCAGTACCGCATTTGGCCAGAGGTGCGGGGGCGTCGGTGACACTCGGAACGGTTCGGAGCCGTTTGGAAATACTCGGAGTCACTCGGAAATACTCCGTTCCCGAGTGTTTCCAAACCTTTCCGAGGGTTTCCGAGATCAGCCGAGCTGTACCTGAGTATTTCCGAGGCTCTCCAACGGCCCCCACCTCTGGCCACATGCGGTATTGCATGCCATAGAAGTCAATGCGGAACAAATTATCTTAGTTTCCATTGACTTCTATGGGGAAACTCGCTTTGATATGCGAGTGCTTTGGATTACAAGAATTCTCCTGGAATGGATTATGCTTGTAATCCAAGGTTCCACTGTATTTCTGCTGAGCCTTCGAGGTAAATGGGCATTATTTTTATTCCGCATTTATTTTCAGCACCTGGCTGCCCCGCTAGATAAATTTACCTGGAATGCTACTTGCTTGGCTGTCAGAGCTGCTTGTTCTGAAGCTAACAAATCAATTTGACAATCAGACATCTTTCGTTTTTTAGAAGCCCCCCCCCCCACCTCTCCCCTCCAAAATATTGTTTGGTACGAGTAGTGCACATTAATTGTGGTCATGACTACTTCTCTATGCACACTACAAATCTCATAGTCCATCTCAGGAGCGAGCAAATGAGGGTGACTACACTCATTCATACAGTGGTACCATGGAGAACATAGACATCCTCTAACAGGAAGTCAGATCACAGCAGCACAAAAAAAGTATTTGGTGATTTCAGCCCCGTACACACGGTCGGACTTCCATCTGACTTTTCCGTGTTTTTTTGTCCGAACGGAGTTGGTCGGGAACACCCATAGCATACACACCACAGGACTTTTCTGCAAACTTTCCCAAAACTTTTTGCAACATCACGTGGTTTTTCTGCACTTTTCTGCTCTTTACCGCAACCCTTTGGTCAACTTCTGCTATTGTTGGTTGATTTTAACATTAGTTGTTTTGTCCATCGGACAAAAGTCCGATGGTTTTCTGTACACACGGTCGGACTTTGCTCCATCGGACTTTTGTTGGGCAAAAGTTTGTCCGTTTGCAGACCCAACATTTGTCCGATGAAAACAAGAAAAAAGCAAAAAAAGTTTGTCCGAAGGAGCGTACACACGGTCAGATTGTTGGTCCAACTTGCTCAAAATGAAGTTTGTTGGCCAAAAGTCCGACCGTGTGTACGGGGCTTTAGAGTAAGCGGAGAGCAATAGATGGTACTTTTTTGAGTTGATAGTATTTTTTGCTTTTTAATTCAGAATTTAGTGTCGCTTTAAACTAAGCAAAGAACGCTTGGGCATAAAGCAGTTACCGGTACAATGATAATTTACCTCTTTACTGATCCAATGTTTTCAGCTCATAATGACATTATCTCCAATGGTTTTGCCCAATTTTACCGTTTTGAAAATAACGAGTTGTAAAAATCAGAAAGTAGTCCTGTTTTGTTTTCCCCGATTAAGATTCCAGCAGTCTTCTAATGGTGTTAAACGAGCAGCCCTCCTTAATTTGTTGGTGTTCTCGCTGGCTGTAATCCTGCACTTTTCCTGCAAGGGGAGCGAAAAGCTAATGTTATTTTAGCTTTGAGCGGAAAGCTGCAAAACAGCAAACAACAGGAGGGCTTAAATGAAAGAACAATCTCAGAATAGATTTAAAATGCATTCTGAGCAGTGTCAACAGGCAAGGTACATAGGGCTGTGGAATCAGCACGGAAACTTTTTCAGAACAGCATGTAGAATGCTCACAAAACAGATGTGTTACTGGATGTATTTATTTAAGTGTTTAAAGCATTACATAATGATCTTTGCAAGATTGCAATAATTTCTTCAGACTCTCAGATCTACAGGGGGCAGCTATGTTCTGCTGGGTTCAGGGCTGTATAAGAAGATCATTCAGACCTGCACATGAATGATGGTTCCCAGGCTTTACCTTCTTTGTTCTGCATCCATGTTTTCTGAATCTTACCATAAAAATGTATTATTAGAACCAGCATGTTGTATGATTTATGCAGAGCTCCCACTAAATACCATTTATTTCTTGTATTTATATAGCATGGATAACGCTCTACCGAGTACACAAAATTGTTCACATTCATTTCTGTCAGAACTCACAAAATTAAAGTGGAAGTAAACCCTCCTATCGTTTTCAGCCAAGGAAGCTGCCATCTTGGCCTCTGTTCAATCTTCAACTGCCATGATGCTGCACATGTGACAAGTTATGACACCAGCCATTGGATGGTTTGACAGTTTGGTTGTGAGCACAACTAATGTGGCAGTTAGCATTTCCGGCATGCCGGAAATGTAACTGTTTTTTTAAACTGTTAACTTAATGGGTTTACTTCCACTTTAATGTTCCTACCACATCCAAGGGTAATATGGGTAAAAAACAGTTAAAGTGACACTAAACAATATCTTTATTCTCCAAAACGTATCCATACATATCCACTACTTAAAGTGGTTGTATAGTCAGATTTTACACTTTTACCTACAGGTAAGCCTTAGGGCTTATCTGTAGGTAAAAAAAAATATATCTCCTAAACCTGTATGGTTTAGGAGATATTCCCCTCGCAATGAACCGCTGACTGCGGCGCATGCGCACAGGGTATTCTTGGCTGAAAGCCCAGCAGACGCCGGACTTTGCCGGAAAGAAGTCTCCCGCGCGCATGCGCGGGAGTGACGACATCGTGGCTACAGCCACTCAGAGCGCTGGAGCCGCGATACCCGGAAGACACGCCGAGGCAACATGTTATCTCCCTCGGCGTGGACCAGGTAAGTTACCGACGCCTCGTTCTAAGGTAAGTATTTCATAATGAGCTAGTATGCGGTGCATACTAGCTCATTATGCCTTTTGCCTTACAGGGGTAAAAAAAAAAAATCTGAGGGTATACAACCGCTTTAATGGCCCTGTACTCTATTTTTCATTAAATTGTTTCTTACTGCGTTTTTCTTCCTCCTTGGGATGTCCTTCATGAACAACCAACCTCTCCTTTTCCACTTAATTTCTGTTTGGAAGGAGCAGTACATTTAATTGTAGTATTGTGCCTTCTATGCATGTTACACATCCCATAGTCCATCTTGGGAGTGAGCAAGAGAGGGCGGCTACAGTCTTATATACAGTGGGACCATGGAGAACGAATGTAGCCACCATCTACCAGGAATAGATCACGGCAGCAAAAAAAAAAAAAAAAGAATTTGGAGGTGAATGAGAGCAAAAGAAGGTACTCTTTGGAGTTAATATCACATACTTATATATTTGTCTTTTTAAACCAGAGTTTAGTGTCACATAAATGGATTAGTATGTTATGGGTTGCAGGATAAAAACCCAAGCAAACATGGGGAGAACATGCAAACTACAGTATATGCAGGTGTTTTTGGTGTGACTCAAGCTCAAGACCCAAACTGTAACTATGCAGCCAAGCTCAAATACAAAGGGTGACCAATCTGGGGAATGTGGACACATTCACACCTTCTTTGCCATTGGTGCACACTGTGCCCATGCCTGCGCTTCCAACTGTACACTGACATTCATAATTTGGAGACGGAATTTTATCTCTTTACCTCTACAGCTGAAAAAACTTCTCTTCACTATCCCTGCACCAGTACCTATGGCATCATCTTTTCTAGAATCCACACTTTAGTGCTTTTTCCCAGCTTTACACTTTACTTTACTTTACTTTACACAGAGTGGAAGGCCTATGTCTTTGAAAAAAAGTTGTTCCAACCTTTATGTCTGATGCATTTTCTCATGCGTCTTCTCATTAAATCTTCTCTAACTAGTCTTCCAAAGGTTCTTTAATGGTGGTGAAAGACTGCAGGCTCAAGCCTCGTACACACGACCGAGTTTCTCGTCGTAAAAAACACGTCGTTTTTTTCGACGAGATTCTTGTTAAGCTTGTCGATTTTCTCGTCAAGCTTTCTATGCGTACACACTGTCATTTCCCAATTTCCTCGTTGTTCTCCGCGCTCACGTCCAGCACGTACGACGGCACTATAAAGGGGAAGATCTTTTTTCTTGGCGCCACCCCTTGGGCTGCTTTTGCTGATCTCGTGTTACCGCGTGTGAAGTAAAAGTTTGGGAAGAAACGATTCACGCTTTTCAGTCTTCGTACTTTTCAGATCGTTTTCTGCCGTTCAGTTTGTGCTTGTGGGTTCGTATCTTGACTTTCAGGGCATCTAGGCAGGTCGTATCTGTTTTACAGTGCGTTCTTGCCTGTTCGTTTCTGATTTTCAGTTCGTTATTCATAGGCCTTGCTGTTCTAAAGTGCGTTCTGTTCTGTACGTTCTGATTAGACGACCGTTTCCTAGCCATGTCGCCTGGACGTTCTCGTCGTCGAGTTCGTGCTGTGCGTGCGCTTGGTGTTGGTCTGCTTGTTTTGGACCAAGACCAGTCCATGAATGGTGTGAGGAGGAGTTCATGGACCAAGAATTGGTTGCTCCAGCGGGACCAATTCTGCCACATGCCTTTGCTGCGGGAGATCGTCGAGAATAATCCTGAGGACTACAGGAATTTTCTGCGGATGTCTGACCCTGTTTTTCAGGAACTGTTGGCTTTGGTGTCCCCCTATATTACCAGGAAGGACACCGTTATGCGGGAAGCCATCAGTGCTGAGCAGAGGCTCATCGCCACGTTACGTTATCTGGCGACAGGGAGAAGTCTTCAGGACTTGAAGTTCACCACAGGCATCTCCCCCCAGGCTCTGGGCCTCATAATCCCAGACACCTGTTCTGCTATTATACAAGTCCTGCAGGAGGACTATATTAGGGTAAGTTTGCTCCCTTAACATCACATTTTATGTATTACATGTATGCTAATGTATTGTATTTCTTTCATCCTTCCCTAATTACCATGATTGTAATATCCTGAGAATGTCCCCTTTGTCCCCATGCATGTTGGAAGCTTTAGATTGCCCCTTTTTTCTCCTCCATAAATATTTCCCTTCACTAACTTTTCCAGCAGGGGCGCCTGTTGCTCCAAATGTTTGGGGGTTCAAACCCCAATTTAGGAAATAAACTTCCTCCTTTTTTGCTCTGGTGCCTATTAAACGCCCCCAGTTGTCCCCTCCAATGCAGCCATTTTGTTCCCTCAAATGCAGCCATTTAGTCCCCTCTAATGCAGCCAGTTTCCCCCCAGCCCTGCACTTACCTTCTTGTGGTCAGCGCCATCCTTCTTCTGTCCTTGATGTCTTCTCCTTCCCTTCATGTTGCATCAGCCAATCATGTTACCATTAAACAGACTTGGTGAACATGATTGGCAGAGCAGCCTGTCAGTGTTTACCCAAGGAATGCCCCCCCCCCTGCGTCCCCGATTTTACTTTTAGGAAGCCAATTACATCCCTCAGGTTTCTGATATGCAATTTGAACCCCCTAAATGCCGCAATGATTCATATGTCGGTCGCTTTACAAGAGGCCATCCACCTGAATAGTGTGCGGCATAGACAATACATAGGTTCATGCAACGCATGAACCTATGTATTGTTCTGAGTGATGGGCACAGGAGAGAGGGGGCAGTGCTCCAGCGCCCACTCTGGACGCACCGCCACTGCAATGCTATCCTGTGGCCAAACACATCTCCCCCCCCCCCAAATAATTTAGTAATGGCCCATCAGAGGGGGTGATGAATATGATAAATGAGCCTTCCATTATACTTTTTTTAAACACCTTAATAAACGTATAATTTGATTGGTGTTGGCCTCTAATTTTTTTGGATAGAATTTCTTTGTAATGTATGACTTTGTTTTTCTAATATTATTTCATCTTGTTTCACTCCACAGCTTCCTTCCACGCCACAGGAATGGCAGACTGTGGCATCGGAGTTTGCCACGCGGTGGGACTTCCCCAACTGCGGTGGTGCCATAGACGGGAAGCACGTCCGCATCGTGCCGCCACCCCGTTCTGGGTCCTACTACTACAACTACAAGGGGTTTCATAGCATTGTGCTGATGGCGGTGGTGTCAGCACGGTATGAATTCCTCTATGTTGATGTAGGGAAAAATGGCCGGATGTCCGATGGGGGATCCTTCATCCAGACGGAGTTTGCCCTCCGTCTCCAGAGTGACGACCTTGCATTGCCACCGGATGCAGGGAATATTGAAGGACTCCCCTTTGTTTTTTTGGCTGATGAAGCCTTCGGACTCGGACGGTATCTTATGAGGCCATTTCCACAGAGGACCCTGACCCCAGAGAAGAGGGTGTTCAATTACCGGCTGGCCAGGGGCCGAAGAGTCGTTGAATATGCCTTCGGCATAATGGCCAGCCGGTTCCGCCTTTTTATGACTTCCATCCACTTGGCGGACTACAAAATAAACTATGTAGTGTTATGCTGCTGTGTGCTACACAATTTTCTTGGCCGCAAATCGAATTCATATATGGCCTCAGTTTTGCCAGAGGCTGGACTTTCCCCTGCAAATCCCCTGCCGGGCCTGGAATCTGCCCGTCCTGGCTTGCCCCCCCAAAATGCCCGTGAGGTTTGGGACAAATACATGGAGTATTTCACGGGTAGGGGGGCAATTCCTATGCCAGCCTATGTCTAAGTATCCCAATAAAAAGCTTGTTTAAACCTTTAATTATTTGTTATTTCCTGTCTCCTAGTTTGTCTTTGTGCATTTGTAGTGGCAAGTGTATTTTACTTTAGTAAATAACAACCATTTCACTAGGGGGGAGGGGGAGCCCTGTGCTCCCATCATGCTCATGGGGCGGCGGACTTGTGTTCCGCCTGCCCTATTTGGGCGTTCCTTCCTTGTCGGCGGCGTCCCTGATCCCCTCTGGATGTCCTTGCCATCCACGCGTGCGTGGGAAACCATGCACGCGTGTGATGTCAGGACGTCACGCTTTTGCAGCAGAGGAGACGGCAGCTGTCGGAGACCTTGTGTCTTTCCGGAACGCCGAGGGAGCCACTCAGGGAGGACCGCCCACTGCGGTGGGGATATCCCTGGGGGATATTGCATGGACTAAGGCGGGGCGCCTGCTGATTACACCAGGGCCTTCCCAATTAAGGGCAGTACTAATATAACCCGAGAGCTGTGTGGCTCACACTTTGATCCCCAGCTCCTCCATGTGGACGACTAGACTCAGCCTGGTAAATGTAAGTACACCAGCCCTATATAGGCTGGCTGCCAAATTCCTTCCAGACCCCTTCAAGCACTATGCACCAGGTCTGATTAGCATATTTTTTGATTAATTTATAACTAATTACAGCTTCATCCGTGGTGTTGGTCGGTCTCCTTGGCACATTCAATGAGCCTGGGACCCTCCAAGATTAATGGAACCCACATATTTCCTTACACAACACTGTGGCATGCACTTGTTGTGCAACAATACATATCCAGTACAATTGATCCTAATGACCCTCATCACATCTTTATTTAATCCCACTATCACTTTCACTATTGTCATCCCGCTTATATACACATTTATTCCACACACAATCATTTCAATCTATTTTCACTTTTCACACGCATCATACCACACCACTTTTTCACACACACACTACACATTACACCACCATTATCATTTTTTACACTTTTCACATTTCATTTCACCTTTTCATTTTTGTGACCTTCGTTTTTGTCCTTCACTATCTCATTCATAGTGCACATCACCCTCATTATTTTTCTCACAATCTTTATATTCCATTTATTATGTTTAGAATATGACAAACATACCTTATTAGTTACATACCATTATAGAAGTACATTGATATATACAAATATATACTGAAGGATATACCCCTGCTGATCTCTAGTCTGTCCACTTCATACTCAGCAATCACATAGTGTACATGGATGCAGCACAGATGCATCCTACATTGATGCCCTTGGTGTTTCATTACAGGTGTCGGCTGTGCGTCCGTGTGTGTCCCCTTTCGGGTCTCTCCCCCTCCAATATGACTCCTTGTAGGTCGCACACGCCTGGTGGCGCCCTACTTTTGGGTGTCGAGTGTCCGGGAGGCTGCTGATTCCCCTTGAGATGCTAGTGATGGAACTCCGGTTAGAAGCATTGGTTCTAACACACAGTTGACTGGTAATTATACACTCTATATATATTTTTTACTATTGGGCATACACCCATGTAGAGAATGGAAATTTAATACATATATTTCCCACAGCCAACCACCCATCCTCTGAAGAGATCCATTGGGATCGAAACGCGTCAGGAATTTATACAGATGCATGCAAAATGTAAAACTGTATGGCAATGTTGTGTCAATAATTCTGTGTGGTTTTTATATACATGTTTTTTTACCGGAGTATAAACCTGTTAGGATTGTATTTAATGTTATACACAATAAATTTTTAACATGCATCATTGTAAATTATTTTTGGAATTTTGCTGCTAAAAAACCCCATTGGGGGAACTTCCCATTCTTCTTGCAATTTTCGGGGTGCACAGTAATTTTCACTCCCAGTATACGTGTCCTTCCTATTCTACCATTTCACTATGTAACCTTACAAAAGAACCAAATAAGCTTAGAGGGTATTATAAAAAGAAGCTACACGTTGTTTGTGGTCAAATATTTTACTCTGTGCACATTCTCTTCATTTTTTTTTTTTTTTTTTTAATTTTGGGTTGTCCTGGCCCCAACCCGGCAATTTTTTGCTTATGAAAATACAAAAATAACAGTTGCATTTCAAAAATTACAACATTGGATACCTCTGAGCAATCGGAGACATTCACTTACACAAACTATGTCTCTATGTGCCCGTCCTAATATGGGGTCCTGCCACCCCTTGCCCAGCCAAAAATTGAATATGCACACATTTGGGATTTTTTTCATCTAGGAAGTTTACAATCCTGATCCCTATTGTCAACATGTGCTATCTGCCATCAGGGGTGATCAATGGACGTGTTTTGGGGGTGCATCCCCTTCCTCAGTTCACCAACTTTAGATACGAGGAAGGGGTTGCACCCACAAAAGACGTACATGGATATCCCCTGATGGCAGATAGCACATGTTGACACACTGTGTGCATATTCAATTTTTGGCTGGTTTGATAGTCAAAAAAATTCAAAAAATTACAAAAACAAACATGTAAAAACAAATGTGTTTGGCTGGCTTATTGAATTCTCCCCAAAACATCGAGAATGTCTTTAAATGTTTGTTCCATCACATGGATTCTTTGTTTAATTAGGTCCAGTTCCGTGCTACATTCCATCACTTGCTGGATGAGGCGGAGGGCACTGTCAGCAGAGAACCGTGTACTATCCTTCACAACATTTACATCCCCTAAAAACCAAAAAAAAAATGTATTATAACTCTGCAGGCCTACCTCTCTTACCTGAAGCTGTGGTGACAGATACTGACCTGTTGTGGTGACCAGATCCACAACGTCATCCACCTCTCCTTCCTGCACTTCTCCTTCCTCCACCTCAACTTCCTCTACATCCTTCGGTTGTGGGTCTTTGGGAGTTTGGGGTTGCTTGGAAGTTGTGGGGTGCATGTGCTCCCTGGAGTGTCCTCCTCCCAGTCTTCTCTCCCCTATGAGAATAAAACAAAAGTTCTATTTATCACACTGTAAATCTCATTGTTAAAATAAAAACAGGCTAAATTGCTTGGAAGTGGGGTACAAGTGTGTGTTTGTGCGGAATTTAAAGAAAAATGCATTATTTATGACCCAAAATATGTTTAGTATTCACATTTGGATGTAATTTTTTTGACATGGAGGCACCACAAAAATTCTCTGATGCACCTGTGTGGGACACCCAAAAAAGGCAGGTCTGGTGGCCCACACTATAGTGCTCCAAAGTACAGATGTGGAAGCAGCTGCTGAGTGTCCTCTCCTTTACACTGATAAAAGTTTGCATTTCATTCTCTTTACAAACACATCATCTAGACTAAAAAATTATCAACAATATTTGATCAAAATTGGCAGATGTCTAATTACTTTTGTGGCTCTAAAATAAGCCAAAACCACAGATAGTGGCCGAACGAAGTGTCGGTAACGTAACGAACGATTACTGTGCCCAACCAAGTTCAAAATATTACATTTTGGAAGGGAGTCCAATATGAGAAAAAAAAAAAAACATGTCAGTTTATAAAAAGATTAATAGCAGAAAAGTCTACATTTTACTTACTTTTAGCGAGCATTCTCTTTATGCTCCTCAACTGGTCTGGCTCCCTCAGTTTGAGGTCTGACCACCTCTTTCTGAGCTGCTCATTTGAGCGTTTCACCCCAAAATTCGCCTTCAGACTCTTCACAACTTTAGTGAGGATTTTGGCCTTCCTTCTATTTGGTTTGCTGTACGGCCCATGCTTGGCATCATAATCAGCCTTGAGCAAGATGTCCACCATCTCCGCCAAAGACATATTTGATGCCTTGAATCTCCTCCTTGATCGTGACGTGTCCTCGGTCTCCGGGCTTGTCTCCTCGTTAGTTGCGGAATTATCAGACACCTGCTGTAACTCCGCCATATCTGTCTGCGCGCCGAAAGAGAAGGGGCGGGGAAAAGATGTTAGTTAGAACGTCATGGGCGGGCGACGTGTGCGGAGCGACGTGTTCGAATTTTGACGCATGCGTGGTGTGTATATAGCAAACACACATGTGACTATAGTACGTTCGGTGTGCGGAGAGAGGAGTTCAAGTGACGGACGTGCGAACGAAGGTATGTGATTTTGTGACTTGTAAAAATTGTTGGCCTATACTGTCTTGAGATTGTTGGAGGATATATATGGTGACTAGGATGTTAAGGAGGTTAGACTGTTTGCCTCACATTAGTTAAATATAATTTATTTAACTTGCAGATACAATATGAATGTCTTTATTAGCGACAAAGAGTTCCTGGCGGAATTTATTGACCGTGTAAGGGAGCTGCCGGCTCTGTGGGAGACGAAAAACCCCATCCATAAAAAAAGAGGGGAGAGAAAAGCAGCGCTGGAGAAGCTGCTCCCATTTGTGCATACCAAGGTGCCCACAGCCACAGCAAAACAAGTGGACACTAAAATTGGGAGCTTGAGAGGTACCTACAGGACTTAACGCTCTAAGGTGCTGGCTTCTCAGAGGTCAGGAGCAGCAGCAGATGATGTTTATGTACCGATTTTGTGGTACTACAACAGGATGTCCTTCCTGGATGACCACATTGAGACAAGGCCATCACTCTCCACTCTTCCCCCCAGACTTCCCTACAGCCAACCTGAGCCTTCTCTGGAGCAAGAGGAGGCAGCCATCCTGGATGATCCTGATTTGGCCATCTGGAGCCAGGTATAGTATTAACTGAAAATGTATTGGGATGAAATTAATGTTTGACAAATATGTCAAGATGAGAAACATACATTATTTTGGATTCCACAAGTGAAATCAAGATCTGTAGACATTATTCTGCACTAAATTGGGTGCTAAATAGTCAATCTGATGTAGTGGTAAATTTAAAGCAAGGATTTATGCATTTACATTCTAATTGCTTCAATCAGGATTACAAAGTTTGATGCAAAGATTAAACCAACATATTAAACTATGTTCCTTTTTCATACACAGGATGAAATCAGCCAGGAGGAGGGTCTGGAAACTGTCAGGCAGGAGGAGGAAGGGCCCAGTGGCAGCCAGGAGGTGGCAGGGCCCAGTGGCAGCCAGGAGGTGGCAGGGCCCAGTGCCAGCCAGGAGGTGGCAGGGCCCAGTGCCAGCCAGGAGGTGGCAGGGCCCAGTGGCAGACAGGAGGTGGCAGGGCCCAGTGGCAGACAGGAGGTGGCAGGGCAAAGGAGAAGCACCAGATCCCAGGTGCCTCCCATCCGGCTTCACAAAAGAGGCAGGAGGGACAGGACCACCAGTGAGGCAGCAATGGCCCTTATTAAAGAGGCCCATGCCACCCTCAAGGAGCCCACATCCCCTGAAGAGGCCATTGCCGGCCTAGTGGAGGCTAAGTTCAAGGTGATGAGCATGGAGCAACGCCTCCTATGCGAGCCCCTGCTCATCACCTTGCTCAACAAGGGGGTGATGGAGAAAATTACCCCCAATACCGCCATATGTGAGGTGGCCCAACTGACCCAACCTCAACCTCCACCTCCACCTTCTTCTTCTGCCCCACCCCCTTCTGCTACACCTCCACCTTCTTCTTCTGCCCCACCCCCTTCTGCTACACCTCCACCTTCTTCTTCTGCCCCACCCCCTTCTGCTACACCTCCATCTTCTTCTTCTGCCCCACCCCCTTCTGCTACACCTCCACCTCCTCCTCCTGACAGGAGTACCCCTCCAGTGGGCCAGCCTCCAGCCAAACGAAGAAGGAAGGCTGCAGGGAAGGCTTCAGGAAAGGCTGCAGGGAAGGCTTCAGGAAAGGCTGCAGGGAAGGTTGCCAGGAAGAAGAGGAAGTGATGGCCTTGCTTCATTGTGGTCGGACAGAAGGCAGCCTGTTGTAGTACCACACACTTGGGACATATATATCACCTGCTGCTGTTCCTGACCTCTGGGAGGCCAGCATCAGATTGTGTTCAGAAATGTTGGCCTTCTCAAGCTCCCAATTTTAGTGTCCACACAGGGTTGCTGTGTGCTCTGGGGTCCCTGGGATGCACAAATGGCAGCAGCTTCTCCAGCGCTGCCTTCTCTTTATTTAATTTATAAATATGAATAAATGTGATTTTTGTTTAAGTTCATACTTGACTATGTGTATTTTTAAATAAACAAAATCAAGCTTTGGAGTAAGCAGATACATTTGACTGACAATAAAAGGGACAGATATCACCCCCCCAAAAGAATAACTAAATCTGATTAGCACAAAAACATGGTGGGAAATTTAAATAATATAGATTCCAAAATTAAATGGGAGATCACTAGCAAAACATTGTGAAATTATAATTAACATCATTTTGAAAAATCTAACCATTTAAATTATTCCTAAAAACTTGCACGATATAATACACATAAATCTTATAAAGAGCAGCATGAAAAAGGTTAAAAATAAGGCATAACTCTGTGTGAATATCAGCAGCAAAAGAAGGTCACTCGTTTTGATTAATGTAACATTCTAACGAAGATTTCAATGCAGAACATTTAAACGATGAAATATTTTTGAGCGTGACGAATATGCTCTCTCCATTACGAAGGCTTGTTTTACCAGAAGATGCGCTCCCGTCTCATAGTTGCTTGTGAGCATGCGCGCTTTTGGAAGAGTCGTAAAAGTCGTAAAATTCGTAAAAGCATACACACAAACCATTTTCTCGTCACAAAACAGGCCGATGAGAAACACGACGAGGAAATCTGGAATCCTGACGAGAAAATAGAGAGCAGGTTCTCTATTTTCTCGTTGAGATTCTCGCCAATTTTCTCGTCGTAAAACCATACACACGAACGTTTTTCTAGACAAAAAAACTCTCACTTTTCTTGACTGTTTTGGACGAGAAACTCGGTCGTGTGTACGAGGCCTCACTCTCATGAATGGTTAGCTACTTGCCATGTTGATGGCTGTTTAAGCTGATTACCTCAGTTTCATACACTGCTAATGACCTGAGATCAGCGGTGAGACTCGGGATCGCCTCTGATCTCAATTTCATAAAAGGACACCTTAATGCAGGTAAAGAAAGGGGTCTGTGCGCTACATATATATCTGTAGTGATTGCAAATACTGAAACTTTTTAGCAGGCCTTAAGAAGCACCCTATTCTGCACAGTGCTACACATTGCACCTCCAAATCATATACAAATACTGATAAAACTAAGAAGTAGGGAAGGTCCTACGCACTGACATGTCTCATCGTTGCAACATTGTGGCAGGAGCTGCATTTTACACGTGTTTTATGCTTATTTATACTGGCCATATGTACTGTTCCTGGGATTTCATAAATTCTACACCATATTAGCTTCTCCTGGGCTCACGGTGAGCTTTTTTATGCATTATTCACCCCACTGCGGGTAATGAGGAGTGATCATAATTTTTTCATCATGGATGTGGACTGAAGACATTCACACCTGTATGGAACCAGTGCAGAGGGAGATGGTAATCTTACAAGGCTCATTTATATCTATTTCCTGGTGAGTGCAATATATATCGGTGGTGGGATATCACTGTTTCATTACACTGCACATCTTGGTGGACTGTTTTTTATCATGAAGAGGATGTCTACTTCCTGTTGATGGCCACTAGAATCCTTATATCTTTCTAAAACTGGTTAAAGGAGTAGTAAAGGTAAATGTTTTTTCACCTTAATGCATCCTATGCATTAAGGTGAAAAAACATTTGACAATACCGCCCCCCCCCCCCGAGCCCCCGTTTTACTTACCTGGCCCCTTGAAAGTCCCGCGCTCGCTCCCGTCATCCTCCGAGTTCCTGTGCCTGCCCGTTGATTGGCTACTGTGGATGGATTGAAAGCAGCGCAGCCATTGGCTGGCACTGCTGTCAATCACATCCAATGACGCGGCACGTCGGGGGGCGGGGCCGAGTGATACAGTCGGCGGCTATGGCCGCCGCTGTATCATGGGAGCGCGCCCGCAGTAACTCCACACCATGCGAGCTTGCTTGCATTATGGTGTGGAGTCCTTGCGGGGAGGAGCCGAGACAGCCGCCGAGGGACCCCAGAAGCGGAGGATCGGGGCCACTGTGTGCAAAACGAGCTGCACAGTGGAGGTAAGTATAATATGTTTGTTATTTTAAAAAAAACGGGAACCTGTAGTGTTCCTTTAAGGAGCCTTTCAGAAGCGACTTACCTATTTCATGCACATGCAAATATTTTTTTTATTTTTTTCTGAATTAATGGTATATGTTGTTGTTTTTTTTCACTCTGGACGTTTATACATTATTGGTAATTTTTTAGTGCTGCACTTGTTATTTTTTTATATACAAATACTGACTTTATGGAAGTCTGGAAAATTGGGTGAGGGAGTTATTCAGATCTAGCCTATAGCATGTCAGGCAGTGCTCTGCAGTTCACAATAGCCAACTTTAAAGTATTGTAGCAATACCTAAACAGGAACTGATTGGGTTTTCTACTGTTTTTATTGATGACCCGCCCTGTAATTGTACCCAATAATACACCAACATACCAATGGCAATATATGGGCTTTAAAAAAGCCCTGTGGAAAAGAATTTGGTAAGCAGGTTTGACTATCGTAAATGCAACAGTTTAATACCATCAGAATTATTCAGTAATGCAGTGAAGTCGAGAGGACCGGTGTTACCCCTTCCCTCCAATGCATTAGGTGAGTAAAGAATGACTCTGCAAGCAATAAAAATTAACCACAACATTAGCAACCTTCATATGAATGTTTTTCAAATCCACAACGGCTAGTATACATGTAGTGGACCCCCCAAAACTGGGGTCGCTATGCCTACATTTAGGGGCTAGCCTGAGCAAATAGTTAGGCTCTGGCTGTTGGAATTCTTTTATTAGGCCTCTGCTCTGTTGTGATGTTGCCTGGCAGTACAGTTCCCTGAGACCTGTAGGTGGCGCTGTCGCCCAGGTCTCAGGTCGAACCACAGGTGGCATTACAGCAATATTGGGTGTCCTCTCTCGGCAGCCAGGAAGTGGGCGTGGTCTACCCGCTGTGCATTCTGGGAGAGGATATATAAGGGGCAGAAGCCATTATTCGGGGAGCAGTTTGCGCCCTTTGGCCCTCCAGGCCAGGGGTGCATGTGTGTGTTCAGTCTCGGGCACCTTTAGTCTGAGGCATCATTCCAGGTAGGCCCAGCACCTTTAGCTAAGGCCTACACCAACCAGCGGAATCCCAGGGTTCCCGTGGGAGGGTGACCCGCTCTGAAGGAGAGGGAACCAGGGGAGGACCTATCCAGGAGATCGGTGAAGGAAGTCACTGTCTCGGGAGAGGCATGGTTACCTGACAGAGGGAAGGATTCCATTATCCGCCAAAAGCCTTGTAACGTGCCCCATTGGCACCTAAGGTCTCAAGTGTTACAAGTGCTGGGAAGTTCAGGACTTAGAGGCTAATATCCTGATCGTATCCTTAGGAAAAGTACTTAAAGTGAATGTTCGTGCTCCACACCGGCTGCTAGGACTGTGAGAGGGGACTATCCGGGTGAGCAAGGCCCACTCAGGCTTAAGTGGCGACGAGGGTAATTAAGTGCCGCGTGCCTGAACCTGCCTCCCTCTTCAACTCTCTCTATCTCCAATCTTTCCTGTCAAGTTGTGAGCAAGAAAAATAAACTATTTTATTGGGTTTAATACTGTTTGGACAATGGCCTTCTTCAAAGAGAGAGAGAATAGACTTTTCCCTACACTCTAGGGACGAGAACCAATGGAAAGAGGCAACTCGCTGCAGGACCCAAAACTATTAATACCGCTGACCCTCTACAAGATGGAGGATACTGGGCATGTGGCATGGTGTGTCCCACTCTGCAGGTGGAGGTAAGCAGGGTAAAGGATCTGTGTGCTACATACAGTACCTTCCCAAAGGTCTGCACAGCCATTAATACAGATGAGTTATTGTATCTCCTTTATATTTCCACTTTTGCAGTCAAATTTGAGAAAGCCCCAATATATATTTATGTGTTCCCATTTATTCAGCATACCTAAAAAAATAAAAAATAAATAACATTTATTACCTTTTTATATATTTTCTAGAGAAGGTGTCAAGGCAACTGCAAGATTTTTGAACAATGTCAAAGTGAGTCTGTCCCAAGTTTGTCCCTAGTGAGTCAGTGACATACAATGCAGGAAGCCCAGCCTCTACACCTTTAACACTTTGTTAGGGCAGACAGTGTTCAAATCTAGTTACAATTGATAATGAAGATCTGCTTGCACACTGCAGACAGAGTTAATTATGGCATCAAAACTACCCAGCATCCTCATAAACAAAGAGAACTACCTAGGATCTTTCCTTGCTGGAGGGTCTAGAATAGTGCATCTAAAAAATGCAAGCTGCAATACATATTTTGCTATATGAGGGAGAACATGTAACAAACATAAATTGGGATGCAAAAGTGGAGATACACGTTAAAGCAGTATTAACTGCTTCAATACTGGACTTTTTTACCCACTTCCTGTCCAGGCCAATTTTCAGCTTTCAGCGCTTTTTGAATGACAATTGCACGGTCATACAACACTGTACCTAAATGAAATTTGTATAATTGTTTTCACTCAAATAGAGATTTATTTTGGTGGTATTTAATCACTGCTGTTTTTTTTTTTTTTTTGCTAAAAATTGTTTTGTTAGTTTTATGTAATTTTTTTTGTAAATAAGTCATTCTTCTCCTTCACTAATGTGTGCTGATGAGGCTGTACTGATGGGCATTAATAGGCTGCACTGATGGGCACTAATGAGGCGGCACTGATGAGATGGCTCTGAAGGGCACTGATGAGGTGGCAATGATGAGGAGGCACTAATATGCAGAACTGATGGGCACTGATAGGCGACACTGATATGCATCACTGCTGGGCACAAATTGGCATCACAGATAGGCACAGACTGGCATTACTGCTGGGCACTGTTGAGGCTGCACTGATAATCAGGGCACTAATGATCAGTGCCCAGATTATCTGTACAGGTCTCCCCTGTAAAGAAAATGCCACTGATCTGCTCTCCTCTATTCACTCTCTGTCAGTGTGAGGTGAGGAGAGCCGACAACCGGCTATTTCTTGTTTACATGTGATCAGCTGTGATTGGACACAGCTGATCACATTCACTGAGATCGGGGTCTCGCCATGTCCAAGTGACATAGCACGCCCGCGATCGCCATGCTGCGTGCCCCCACGGGCCCGAAAGCTCTGTGAGACTTTTGTCTATACGTCGGGCGGGAGGTAGTTAAACTCAAAACCAAAAATGTCATATGTTGCAGTTTATCAATCATTAGATATGGTGGCTGCATTAGTTTCCTGTTTTTAGATTTTTTCTTCTGTTTTCACCGGGTAATCTGACCCGTAACACACCTCTTGTAATACACTCGGGGAGAAGGAGCAAAAGAGACACAAATGGAAAGCAGCATTGACAATCTGAGGGGAAGGGAGTGTCAAATGTACTAGCAGATTTAAATAAACAAACAAATTGAAGCCAATTTCCAGTTCACACTTTCTGTTACGCAAAATATATTTTTTCTTTTTGCAATAAAGGTTTTATATGAATAAATAAAAGCTGACTATTGTAATCACCCCTGTCAGTGGTAAATGGTCCGTCTTAACTCTCTAACTACTGTAGCACTACCCCCGTAGGAGCTGCTGGTTTATATTTGGGCCTTGCACGTTACCTCAACATTCGTTGTCTAGGGGTTGAAAGTCTTTAGAAACTTCAATGTCCACACAAGTAATGAATCCTTTTTCTTTAGGCTTTATTTCCAAATAAACTTGTATAGGTAGAGGGATGGAGGGTTAGGGGAAGGTTCAGGCACACACTGCAGATCACTGGGGAAAACTCCTAAGATACAAAGTCTCACTCACCACTCTCCTTTGAGTGGGTATTGCTCACCCGGATAGGCCCCTCTCACTTGGCCTAGCAGCCGGAATGATGCACGAACGAATAAGAAAGAGCAGTCTCTGCCACAGACCTTTAAGATGGTTAAGTTGGACTGTTCAGTGATCCTCTGACACAGGATTTTAGTACCCGAATATCCAGCCTTACAGTCTAAGAGCCTTTAAGCCAACCCGGCAGACTGTAAGGTTACATTAGCTACGGTGCATCCTCCAATAGGGTCACCAGGCCTTCCGCAAGATACCAGCCTTCCGCTTGGTCCTCTCCTGGACAGGTCCTCCCCTGGTTTCCTCCATTGAGTGGCTTCCTCCTGCAGGACGGACAGCACAGGATCACCTTCAAGCGTAGGCCCCAGTCAGGACAACTGGGCCTACCTGGCATAGTTACAGCCTCGGGCCAATGTGGCTCCGAGGCTAAATTCCCAGTAACACATACCTCGAGCCAGGAGGGCCACGAGGCGAAGAAGAGCCCCGAAAAATGTTGTCTGCCCCTTAAGTACCCTTCCCCAGCATGCTCAGCGGGGAGACCACTCCCACTGAACTGTTCCCGGGGAAAGACACCCAATGCACTCTGGCCTGTTTGTCTTCCACATTGGCCTGGGGTGGTAACGCCACCTGCAGGCAAACAGTGGGAAGTCCTTCCAAAACACAGCCATAGCCGGAACAGAGGCTGATTTAGCCTTAATTATTTACAAAGTCTTAGCTAATACCAGCTCAGACACCCACTAAATTTAACATAGTGCCTGGTCATCAGGAGCAGGGCGCTACACTACTATATCTGCTGAACAGCTTGTTCTGTTGAAAAAAAACAGACTTACTGGCAGGATCACCAGGTGAAAATAAAGGAAAGAAAGCCTAAAAAAAAAAAAACGATAACAGCCACCACATCTAACAATTGGGAAGCTGCAGTATAATAAATGACTGCTTTTAGTATATTCGGCCAGATGTAATAATGTCTCAGGAAGGTAAACTTGAACTTGACAGAGAGTAGCCAATGACCGCTCCCTACACTGACATCCAACATTGTCCTCCTGGACACAGCCTGTCTCCTAATGGCAGCTTCTGCAGGTTGGTGTCTGGCCAGTGGGTGTGGATCAATATGAGCTAGGCATGTGCGTTTCGTTCCGAATCTAAATTCGGACGAATTTTCATTATTCGGATGTTCGGATGCATCCGAATTAACGAATTACAATGCTAACGAATTCAACCGAATCCAAAATAACATTTTGAATCGAAAAACCACGGACGAAATTCGAATCAAATTTGAAAAAAATTCTAGTCGAATCGAATTTGAAAACAATTAGAATAGAATTGAAAATATTGTAAAGAATCGAATAGAAAAACATTAAAACAGAATAGAATAAAATACAATATATATATTATATATTTATTCTATTCTGTTCTATTGTTTTTCTAGTCTATTTTCTATTTCTATTCGAATCTTTTCTAATTGGAATTCGAAAAATCGGTCGCATTCGAAAATATTTCAACCAAATTCGAAAATATTTCTACTGGATTCGATAATATTTCAACCGGATTAGAAATTATTCCAACCAAATAGAAAAGACCATGTTCCGACATTTGAATTTCGTATAGAATGAATTCAAAATCCAATTAGAAAAGATTAGAATAGAAATAGAATATAGACTAGAAATAGACTAGACTAGGGAAATGGCTGCTAATAGTTTGGAGGAGACCTGCAAAAAAAAATGAAATAGATGCTTATAGTCTGCAGATCTGATGAGAAAATGAAATAGATACTAATAGTCTGCAGGAGATCTGCAAAAAAGATTATATAAATGCTAATAGTCTGCAGGAGATCGGATGGAAATAAATAGTAATCTGCAAAAATGAGGAGATCTGCTGAAATAAAGGAAATGGCTGCTCTAATGCAAAAAAAGAAAAAGAAAAGAAAAATGAAATAGATGCTAATAGTCTGCAGGAGATCTGCAAAAATAAATGAAATAGATGCTAATAGTCTGCAGGAGATCTGCTGAAATAAAGGAAATGGCTGCTCTAATGCAAAAAAAATGAAATGAAATAGATGCTAATAGTCTGCAGGAGACCTGCAAAAAAATGAAATAGATGTTAATATACTGCAGGAGATCTGATGGAAATAAATAGTAATCTGCAAAAAAAAAAAAAAAAATGAAATAGATGCTATTTATTTCCACCAGAGCTCCTGCAGTATATTAACATCTATTTCATTTTTTTGCAGATCTCCTGCAGACTATTAGCATCTATTTCATTTTTCTTTTATTTTTATTTTTTTGCATTAGAGCAGCCATTTCCTTTATTTCAGCAGATCTCCTGCAGACTATTAGCATCTATTTAATTTTTTTTTGCACATTACTATTTATTTCCATCCGATCTCCTGCAGACTATTAACATTTATATAATTTTTTTGCAGATCTCCTGCAGACTATTAGTATCTATTTCATTTTCTCATCAGATCTGCAGACTATAAGCATCTATTTCATATTTTTTTTGCAGGTCTCCTGCAAACCATTAGCAGCCATTTCCCTAGTCTAGTCTATTTCTAGTCTATTTTCTATTTCTATTCTAATCTTTTCTAATTGGAATTTGAATTCATTCCTAACGAAATTCGAATGTCGGAACATGGTTTATTATAATCTTTTCTATTCGGTTGGAATAATTTCGAATCCGGTTGAAATATTAACGAATGCGGATGAAATATTATCGAATCCGGTAGAAATATTTTCGAATTTGGTTGAAATATTTTCGAATGCAACCGATTTTTCGAATTCCAATTAGAAAAGATTAGAATAGAAATAGAAAATAGACTAGAAAAACAATAGAACAACAGAATAAAATATGGATACTATTTAATTTAAACATTTTTTTGCAGATTACTATTTGTTTCGGATGGGACTTGCAAAAAAAAATAAAAAAAATGAAATAGATGTTAATATACTGCAGGAGATCTGATGGAAATAAATAGTAATTGCAAAAAATCAGATTGAAATATTATCGAATCCGGTTAAAAAAAAATCGAATTTGGTTGAAATATTTTCGAATTCGGTTGAAATAGTTTTGAATCATGTTGAAATAATTTCGAATCCGGTAGAAATATTTTCGAATTCGGTTGAAATATTTTCGAATGCAACCGATTTTTCGAATTCGGTCGAAGTCTAAACGAAATCCGAAAATGAATTTAACGAATTTAACGAATCTAACTAAACGAAATAATTAATTAACGAATTAAAACGAAACGAAACAAAACAAATTTTTTCCTTTTGCACATGTCTAATATGAGCCACATGACTGTTTCCATTATGCAGGGAGCCCAACTGGAACTGGCCATTCTGCTCTCAGGTTTCTTTGTCACCTCTCCCTGATGGTCTCTGGGAATCTGCAGAGGGCAAAGCTGAATGCAAACTGCAATATCTGGGCACCCATGGTGCTCTAAAAGTTCTCTTTTCTCTTTTCTTAGAAGTCCAGTGTGCCCCCTGCATGCTCCCTGCCACTTCCTGTGCTCCACCCTTTCCTCTCCCTGCTGCCTATCAGCCACTTTAGGGGAGAGTGTTAACCTGTGGCACAGCTGCAAGAATGTCTGGCTCGTGCCCCTTAAAGGGCCACCAGTGGTGAGATTTGGCATTAATGGTTTGGGGTTTTTTCCCCCAAAAATTATTATTATTATATTTGTATATATATTTTTTTAATTATAATTGTTATTTTTTTCCCCAAAAATGTATCATAGAGAATCCATCAGCAAAATGTGATACCATCCTTTGGCTCTGATTCTATGGCTGGGAGAATCGGGCGTAACTTCAGATGCTTCTGGGGATATCTCACCACCGGAGTCTCAAAGTGGTATGAAAAGACAGCACGTATTTAAAGTATATGTAACCCCTCATCTTGTAAAACTACTCATAAAGTTTAAAATAGAAATTAAAGATCTCTCTCTCTCTCCTTCTCTCTCTCTCTCTTTCCTTCTCTCTCTCTCTCTCTCTCTCTTCCAACATGACCAGTGCACAAAGCAAGGTCCATAAAGACATGAATGAGCGAGTTTGGAGTGGAGGAACTCGGACTGGCCTGCACAGAGTCCTGACCTCAACCAGATAGAACACCTTTGGGATGAATTAGAGCAGAGACTGCGAGCCAGGCCTTCTCGTCCACATCAGTGCCTGACCTCACAAATGCACTTCACAAAGAATGGTCAATGATTTCCATAGACACACTTGTGGACAGCCTTCCCAGAAGATTTGAAGCTGTTATAGCTGCAAAAGGTGGGCCAATGCAATATTGACCCCTACGGACTAAGACTGGGATGCCATTAAAGTTCATGTACGTGTGAAGGCAGGCATCACAATACTTTTGGTAATATAGAGTGTATAGCATTATAAATATTTTTTAAGCCCTTTTTTTATAAGGAGCTTAGAGAGCTAGGGGAGAAAAAATAGCAGGACACTGGTCTTCTCACTAAATGGCTGTGCAGGGGAGGGGCATTTCAGGACAAGTCAGATCATTGGAGGAGAACAGGCTCAGCACAGCTAGAGAACTGATTGCATAGTGTGGTCAATTTTAATAGGAAAGCAGAGGGACTGGTAGGAACACCAGGGATTTCACACAAAGGAAACAATACAATGAGGAAAGGATAATTTCTTATACAAGTACATGGTACAGCAGGCACATACCAGGAATATGAAATGTTGGGTTTACAATATTATTTAACCTACCAGTCATTATTGATGTGGCTTAAAGTCCATTTGAAGCCAATTTTAATTTTTTTCAGTATTGGAGAAAATAACCCACTGAGTCAGAATACACTGATTGGCTGCAGCCACTGATCAAAATGAAAATTTTCCAACATTTCCGTTAAACAAAAGTCAATCATTAGACTGACTTCTGCTGAGAGGAAACGGTCCTTACTGAACCGGCCTAATTTCGATCCATCTATGGCCAGCTTAAGGGGGGATATCCACTGATTTTGGAGAGATCTCCTCTTACTTCCTGCTTTGTCTCTAGCACAGGAAGTGAAGTGCAATCTCCCTGATGTAACAAAGACAGAAAAAAAAAAATGAAAGGGTCCTAACCATTCCCTACTCTATCCAAAACACAAAAATGTTTGGCTTCCCTACAGTTCATAAATAATAATCATGGGTAGGGTGCTCACGTGTACCGGATTGCCCGGGACTGTCCCGCAATGGACATGTCTGTCCTGGGTCCCGGGGATGTTCATTCCAGGACAATACAGTGTCCCGGAATGAAATAGTGGACACTCCAGTGCAGCGACCCTATTAACTACATTTGCGGAACTGGTTGCAAGGGCCGGCCCCACCTGGCGTCAAGCAAACCAGTGACATCACAGACTGTCAGACAGTGAGGCCAGGAGCAAAGCCCATGCCTAATGCTGCCCTGCTATCTCCACCCACCTCGGCAGTCGGCACCTCCTCCTTCTCCAGCGACCGTTGGCATGCAGCAGGGAGTCAGGACAGTGTCTCCCGAGTACCTGACCAGCCCACCTACTGTGTGTCAGCCTGCCCGACTGCTGCTACTGCTCGGGTGACAGGCAGTGGGTTTGGTTATCAAAGATGGCAATGCGAGGAAGCAGGAGGGGCTAAGGCTGTCAGGCTGTCCCCAGAGGAGCACGAAGTATCCAGACTCCAGTCCCAGAACTCCTCTTTCCTGCACTTCACCGCAAAGACTGAGAGCAAGTGACACCGACAAAGAGCTGCAGTAAGCCACACAGGTACAGATAACATGGGGCTGTGGCAGAGAGAGGGTAAGCAGGATTGGAATAGGGTGGCCGTGAGGTGGGTGGTGTACTCTGCTTCTCCTAACATTGACATAGCATGGATTAATGGCCATCGCTCCTCAGGGCTCTCTGCAGGGGGCACTCTGGAGGAACCATCTTAGTGCCTCCAGAGTGACCCCTTACATCCTCCAGGGTGTCCCATTAAAACCTCCAGCGTGCCTCCAGAGTGCCCCTTTTTTCTTTTTCCAGAGTGCCCCCTGACGACCTTCAGCATGGATGAACAGTAGTACTAAGGAGGCACTCTGAAGGTACTAAAAAGTAGACATGTGCGCCGTTAATAAATTTGTTTCGTTCCGTGTTAGCCGAAAATTTGTATTTCGTGTCCGAAATTCAATTTGGATTAGTTTCGTACAAAATACGAATTTCCGTTAGATTCGTTAACTTTTCGTAACAATTACGAACATTCGTTATGATGAATTTAAATAGCAAATAATACCTTTTTCAATATGGCAGTCGCAGACTCATTATGCTCATTATCCTCAGGGCTCCCACCATCCCTGTGCTGTGCTGACTTCCTGGGTTTGTAGTAGCCTGTTAATTCGTTTTTCGTAATTTGTGTCCAAAATTCAATTTGGATTCGTACGAAATACGAAAGTTCGTTAGGTTCGTTAACTTTTCGTAACAATTACGAACATTCGTTATGAGGGGCTCCCACCAACCCTGTGCTGTGCTGACTTCCTGGGTTTGTAGTAGCCTGTTAATTCGTATTTCGTAATTTGTGTCCAAAATTCAATTTGGATTCGTACGAAATATGAAAGTTCGTTAGGTTCGTTAACTTTTCGTAACAATTACGAACATTCGTTATGAGGGGCTCCCACCAACCCTGTGCTGTGCTGACTTCCTCCTGGGGCTGTACCCCCGCTGTGCTCATTATGAGGGGCTCCCATCATCCCTGTACTGTGCTGGCTTCCTGGGTTTTTAACTTCATCATAATCGTAATTATTATGACAATAATAAAACGATATTAATGAACATTCTTATTTTGTCCAATTCTGAATCTCCCATTGACTACCAGTACCAGTCTGAGCCGTCTCCCACTCCCGAAACGAAATTCGTCAACGAAATTTCGTATTTCGTATAAAATTCGTAAGAATAGAAATTCATATTTCGGATGCTTCCGAGGGTACGAATTTTCAGAAATTAGTACGATTTTTCGATTCGTACGAAACGAATCGCACACGTCTACTAAAAAGGCACTCTGGAGGAGAATGTAAGGGGCACTCAAGAGGATGTAAGGAGGCACTAAGGGGGCACCCTGGAGGATATAAGGAGGCTCTGGCTAAGTTAGTACCGCCAGCGTGCCCCCTTACATCCTCCAGAGTGCCCCCTTACAACCCTCGGAGTGCCCCTTAGTACAGTAGTACTAAGGGAGAACCCTAGAGGCACTAAGGGTGCACTCTGGAGGAGGATGTAAGGGGGGGGGTAGACCTGCTGTACTCCCTGCGGTAGTCCCTCTGAAAAGTGATCCTAGGGCCCACTTATGATCTTGCACACAGGCCCACTGATTTCATAATATGCCACTGTCCCGCCTCAAAAATTGGCAGAAAAGGTATCAAAAAATCATCTTTTTTTTTTTTTGGGGGGGGGGGGGTGTCCCTGAATGGAAGTTTGGAAATGTGGTCACTCTAAACATGGGTACATGGGTAGGGTAAGGATTTTAATGCTACTAGTGAAAACATTAAGCAATGCACAACAACTCAAAGTAGAAATCTGTTCTGCAAATATCTCTGTTTTTAAAGCAGGCAGGCTCTGGGAATACGTTAAACACACTGACCTGTATTTTAGAGGATAAAAATAGGTGTTTACCACTTTCTTACTAAAGCCTTGGTAACTGGAGTCATGCTTACCAACTGAATTGAACTATCACAAAGGTTGCAAAGTCATTTATTTATGGATACTGGGGAACTTAGGAAGTCAACTGAATTTTCAAAGAATAAAAGAAATAAAGTATTTACAGATAAAGAAGATCTCCTTGTATAGCACACATGTGAGACATATATTTGTTCTCTTCTCTACATAGATCAAGCAACTACAGTAATGCTGCGTTCACACACGCTCGGAATTTCCGACAACAAATGTTTGACGAGAGCTTTTTGTCGGAAATTCTGACCGTGTATAGGCTCCATCGGACATTTCCTGTCGGAATTTCAAACAAAAATTTGAGAGCTGGTTCTCAAATTTTTACGACAACAAAACTTGTTGTCGGAAATTCCGAGCGTGTGTACACAATTCCGATGCACAAAATTCCACGCATGCTCGGGATCAAGCAGAAGAGCCTGGCTATTGAACTTCATTTTACTCGACCCGTTGAACGTGTTGTATGTCACTGCGTTCTTGACGTTCACAATTTCCGACAACATTTGTGTGAACGTGTGTATGCAACACAAGTTTGAGCCAACATCCGTCTGAAAAAAATCCACTGTTTTGTTGTCAGAATGTCCGATCGTCTGTACGTGGCATTAGACAGTGGCTTTTCCTGTTGCCCAGACAGGCTTTAATGATGCCTTTGTCTCGCCTGAGCTTTTCTAAAATGTAAGGACAGAACACTTAACGTATCAGCATAGAAATGCGCTTAGTAAGTTTCATTCCATCTGGCAGGCGTGGCTCGAAACCCCGGGTCTGGCACCCCCTAGACTGATTCTGCATCGATTGTTACAAATGCTATAAATGTGGTTACCGTATTTATCGGCGTATAACACGCACTTTTTTCCCCTGAAGATCAGGGGAAAATCGTGGGTGCGTGTTATACGCCGATACCCACATCCCTGGGCTGTCTCCGCTGACTGTGAGCGGAGCGAGATACACATAGCCAAATGTATTCAGCTATACTCGGCTTTTCTCGGCTCCGCTCACAGTCATGCCCAGTCCCGCCATTGGACCTGTGTTATGTCCATCATAGGGCGGGACTCGGCGTGACTGTTAGCGGAGCCGAGAAAAGCTGAGTATAGCCGAGTACACTCGGCTATGTGTATCTCGGCGGCGGCTCCGCCCAGTCCCTGCGTCCCTGCGTTCTCGGCGGCGTCCGCCCCGCTCCGCACAGTCTCGGCGCCAATTTTAAAATCCGGCACGGCGACACTGGGGCAAGGCTGCACGGCGACACTGGGCAAGGCTGCACGGCTACACTGGGGCAAGGCTGCACGGCTACACTGGGGCAAGGCTGCACGGCTACACTGGGGCAAGGCTGCACGGCGACTCTGGGGCAAGGCTGCACGGCTACATTGGGGCAAGGCTGAAATGGACTCTGGGGCAAGGCTGCAATGGACACTGACAAGGCTGCACTGTGACAAGGCTGCAATGGACACTAACAAGGCTGCACTGTGACAAGGCTGCAATGGACACTGACAAGGCTGCACTGTGACAAGGCTGCAATGGACACTGACAAGGCTGCACTGTGACAAGGCTGCAATGGACACTGACAAGGCTGCACTGTGACAAGGCTGCAATGGACACTGACAAGGCTGCACTGTGACAAGGCTGCAATGGACACTGACAAGGCTGCACTGTGACAAGGCTGCAATGGACACTGACAAGGCTGCACTGTGACAAGGCTGCAATGGACACTGACAAGGCTGCACTGTGACAAGGCAGCAATGGACACTGACAAGCCTGCACTGTGACAAGGCTGCAATGGACACTGACAAGGCTGCATTTAAATGTAAGTTATTTTTCCTTAAACTTCCCTCCTAAAAGTTTTTTTCCCTAAAATTTCCTCCTAAACTTGGGGTGCGTGTTATACGCCGGCGCGTGTTATACGCCGATAAATACGGTAACTAACTGACAAGCATGATACTGTTTTATAGGCTTGAGTAAAATATTCTTTGCATATATCTTCTGTTGTTGGAAAGGGGAAATCTCTGTGTAGGCAGGTGGATTATGGGCAATGGTTATTAAGTGTTGGCCTGTTGGCCCTCTGTTCTGCTGTGTGGGGCTGGTAGGTTTATTCCTGCCTACCCGACATAGCTTTCCCCCCCCCCCTTTTTTTTTTCCTCTCTCTTCTTCTTCCCTTTTTCTTCTCCCTTTTGTGTGTCAAGTTATGTCATGGCTGATTCTTCGGTACCATTGTTCTAGTATATCTTGTGCATACACAATGTATGGTTTCGGATCTGACAATTGTATGTGTTATGACTATGTGTTGTATTTTTTATTCTGATGACACAATAAAACCTTTTTCTGAGTTAAAAAAAAATGTAAGGACAGGGATAAAAAATAAATAGTCAATGTGTCATTGGTTGTTACCTCCTGGTAGTAGTATACGTTATGTAGACTCGTGAAACAGCTCCTGACATTTCCCATTGCTATTTCATCTTGGTAAATTCACAAGGAGTCAACAAAAAAGCCCATCTGTGGCCCGATTGTCAGAAGTGCCCATTGTTATATGCCTTAGTTATCATCTAGTTTAAATAAAGATCAAATTCCTTTATTTCACAAAACAAAAACAAAAAACATCCCTTGGCTTTAAATTGCCATTTCCTCAATTCAGGGTATTACCATTAATGCTGGTTGCAACTTTTTACCAAAAAGTAAAAGAAAATCCCAAATTTTGGGTTGTCTCCAGAACAGGAACCAGGGGATATGTTCCAATGAAGCCACTAGTTCTTGGGACCCTGGTGACAACTCCGGAGTTTATAATAAAAAAATTAAGGTTTAGAATCACTTTAAGTTTGTTTGTTTGGGTTCCAAAAACTGCTGTTTCCTTGTCAAATGTGTTTATTTTACAAGGGAAGGAAAAAAAATATATACAGTATATACAAAAGCTTAGATACATGGGATACATGTAAAGTACATTGTGTTATAATCAGAAATTATATAATTAACTTCTCACTGTATTTGATCGTTACAAGCAATATATTGAAGAGTAAAAAAAAAAAAGGTGTAGATCAAATGATCAGTCAAAATATTGTTTTTTTTAGTAATGGGATGTGTAACACAGACAGAAAGAAAAATGAGTATCCCTAGACTATAAATTTAATTGAGGAAAAATGGCACGTCGCATCTTGACATACCAAGCTACTGGGAAAGGAATTTAATAAACAAAACTAAAATATAACAAGGAAAAAGAAAGGGAATATTATCTTCAATAGCCGTCATCTTTGCATGTATAAGTGCTCTATACATTCTATGCTTAGCTTCCGCTAAGATTAGAGATTGTGATTTCCAAGCTTTAGCAATAGTTTGTTTGGCTGTAGTATTAATATAAGTAAGCAATTGAAACTGAGTGTGGGTAAGTGTAGCAGGCTTAAGGTTTAGAAGTGCCATGGCAGGATCTGGAAGAATAGAGGTTTCTAAAGCTTTAGATGCCATTAAAAATATATTCTTCCAAAATTCTTGGACCACCGGACATTGCCACCATATGTGTGCACGGCGTGTCGCAACCTCTAAAACAATTTGGTGAATATGTGGGGACAAATTTGTGCATTTGATATGCAGATGCATTAAATTGCACTCACCTTCACCATGTCAGCACATCATTTATTCATCATGTAGCAGCTTTTCCCACCATTTTTTACCAATTTACGTATTTCTTCACCTTCACCACATTCCATTCTATCTCCATATTGACACATTTTTCATATTTTCATATTTTTTCATCTTCATACAGACTCATTCAATCATTATACAAGCACCTTTTCCTGGCATGGTGGCTTGCGGCGAGTGATGGGTCTGCCCCCCACGACCCCCCCGTACACCCTGGTCAGCGGTTCTCCCGCCTCAACCCCGGGGGAGACTCCCTACGCGGTACCACCTTCCAAACATTTCCCCAATCAAGGCCTCAGCACACGGGTAAGGTATACAGGGAATAGTGGATTCCCAGAAACTACCACAACAAATTTTTCCATTTATTTCATTCTAGATTACTTTCATGCATTGAAACTCCTGATGAGTGGTAGGCGACCATGAAACACATAGAGTTTACATCCTCGGATGCTCTACATCAGCCCAAATTATTATTTATCAATTACATACGTGTTGATCATGTTTTTATTACTTATATATTTATTATTCCTTGATTTATTTATTACTATGTCTGTATGTCATTAATTATGTTCCCTAACTAATCATGTGTTATTAAATTAATGATGATTATGAATTGCTCCTTTGTGATTACATTTCTGTATCATAAATGTATTGTGATTACTGGTTTACTTATACCGTATCATGCCAATTTAGAGGGAACCATGACATCCCTTATACCTCAATTAAAGTCCCAACTCCACTACCTTCCTGTTTTTTTTTACACATTATTTAGGGATGGAGGTATTCTGGTATGTTTTTAGGCTGGGATGGGTCTCAATCTTCCCTCTGTTTATAATAGGCTGCTGAAAACCCATCCGGACTTGGTCTCTTATGAAGTTTTAAGGATTTTATAGCATTTAGGACTTCTGTATCTGTAATAGGGCATTCGAGAATATCTTGCTGTTCTTGTTTTAAAGTAGGGAGCGTGATATTAGAGAACAGAGTGTCTGCTTTTGTTTGATCGAACTTCTGATCAGAGGACTATAATTTGGACAAGTTAGAACGAAAAACCTCTAATATCTTAACTGGGTTACTAGTGTACGCTTTGCAAGATATTTTTAGTCTGATGGGTGTCTGTGTATGTTGTGTGAACTTTAAACTTCTAGCCATGGGGGCATCAGGTTTATTGGCCTTAAAATATTGTATATGTTGCCTTTTGCATATGGGTTTATCAGCTGAATCAGTCAAAAAAAGATCAAGCTCAAGACGGGCCTTTTCCAATTTAGAGTTGTTACTAGCAGTCGGGGAAGATTGAAAAGCTAAGTGACATGTATTAAAAGCATTCTCGTGCTTTGCAAACAATTGTTTACGATCTCTCTTAAGCCCCAGACCATTTGGTAGCTAGAGGACCAGAGGTGAATTCAGAATTTTGCACTGCGCTGCTTTAACTGTAAATTGTGCGGACATGCAATGTTGTACCCAAACGAAATTTGCGTCCTTTTCTTCCCACAAATAGAGCTTTCTTTTAATGGTATTTGATTGCCTCTGCGATTTTTATTTTTTGCGATATAAATGGAAAAAGACCGAAAATTTTGAAAAAAAATGATATTTTCTACTTTTTGTTATAAGAAAAATCGAAAAAACTCAATTGTAGTCATACATTTAGGCCAAAATGTATTCAGCCACATGTTTTTAGTAAAAAAAATGTCAATAAGCGTATATTTATTGGTTTGCGCAAAAGTTATAGAGTTTACAAACTAGGGTACATTTTCTGAAATTTACACAGCTTTAAATTTATGACTGCCTATCTCATTTCTTGAGGTGCTAAAATGACAGGGCAGTACAAAACCCCCCCAAATGACCCCATTTTGGAAAGTAGACACCCCAAGGAAATTGCTGAGAGGCATGTTGAGCCCATTGAATTTTTTATTTTTTGTCCCAAGTGATTGAATAATGACTAAAAAAAAAAAAAAAAAAAAAATTACAAAAAGTTGTCACTAAATGATATATTGCTCACACATGCCATGGTTATATGTGGAATTTCACCCCAAAATACATTTTGCTGCTTCTCCTGAGTACGGGGATACCACATGTGTGGGACTTTTTGGGAGCCTAGCCGCGTACAGGACCCCGGAAACCAAGCACCGCCTTCAGGATTTCTAAGGGCGCAAATTTTTGATTTCACTCCTCACTACCTATCACAGTTTCGAAGGCCATAAAATGCCAAAATAGCACAAAACCCCCCCAAATGACCCCATTTTAGAAAGTAGACACCCCAAGGAAATTGCTGAGAGGCCTGTTGAGCCCATTGAATATATTTTTTTTTGTCCCAAGTGATTGAATAATGACAAAAAAAAAAATTACAAAAAGTTGTCACTAAATGATATATTGCTCACACATGCCATGGTTATATGTGGAATTACACCCCAAAATACATTTTTCTGCTTCTCCTGAGTACGGGGATACCACATGTGTGGGACTTTTTAGGAGCCTAGCCGCGTACGGGACCCCGAAAACCAAGCACCGCCTTCAGGATTTCTAGGCACAAATTTTTGATTTCACTCCTCACTACCTATCACAGTTTCGAAGGCCATAAAATGCCAAAATCGCACAAAACCCCCCCAAATGACCCCATTTTGGAATATAGACACCCCAAGCTATTTGCTGAGAGGAATGGCGAGTATTTTACAGCTCTCATTTGTTTTTGAAAATGAAGAAAGAAAATATATATATATATATTTTTTTTTCAATTTTCAAAACTTTGTGACAAAAAGCGAGATCTGCAAAATACTCACAATACCTCTCAGCAAATAGCTTGGGGTGTCTACTTTCCAAAATGGGGTCATTTGGGGGGTTTTGTGCCATCTGGGCATTCCATGGCCTCCAAAACTGTGATAGGCAGTGTGAAGTGAAATCAAAAATTTACACCCTTAGAAAGCCTGAAGGCGGTGCTTGGTTTTTGGGGTCCCGTACGTGGCTAGGCTCCCAAAAAGTCTCACACATGTGGTATCCCTGTACTCAGGAGAAGCAACAGAATGTATTTTGGGGTGTAATTCCACATATGCCCATGGCATGTTTGAGCAATATATCATTTAGTGACAACTTTGTGCAAAAAAAATAAATAAAAAAATTGTCGTTTTTCCGCAACTTGTGTCAACATATAAAATATTCCATGGACTCGACATGCCTCTCAGTATATAGCTTGGGGTGTCTACTTTCCAAAATGGGGTCATTTGGGGGGGTTTTGAACTGTTCTGGCATTTTATACACAACATTAGGAAGCTTACATCCACTCTTCTAACCACTTGAAGACAAAGCCCTTTTTGACACTTTTTGTTTACATTTTTTTTTTGCAAGAAAATTATGTTGAACCCCCAAACATTATATATATTTTTAAAGCAAAGGCCCTACAGATTAAAATGGTGGGTGTTGCATTTTTTTTTCTACACAGTATTTGCGCAGCGATTTTTCAAACGCATTTTTTGGGTTAAAAAATACACTTTGTTTAATTTTAATGCACTAAAACACACTATATTGCCCAAATGTTTGATGAAATAAAAAAGATGATCTTAGGCCGAGTACATAGATACCAAACACGACATGCTTTAAAATTTCGCACAAACGCGCATTGGCGACAAACTACATACATTTTTAAAAGCCTTTAAAAGCCTTTACAGGTTACCCCAGTAGATTTACAGAGGAGGTCTACTGCTAAAATGATTGCCCTCGATCTGACCTTCGCGGTGATACCTCACATGCATGGTGCAATTGCTGTTTACATATGACGCCAGACCGACGCTTGTGTTCGCCATTGGGCAAGAGCAGGGCAGGACAGGGGTGCTTTTTTTTTTTCCTTTTTTTTTTTTTATTATTAATTTTGCTTTTTTATTTTATTTTTAAATTGTTCCTTCCAAGTATTTTTTTTTTATCATTTTTATTGTTATCTCAGGGAATGTAAATATCCCCTATGATAGCAATAGGTAGTGACAGGTACTCTTTTTTTGAAAAAACTGGGGTCTTCTAGACCCTAGATCTTTCCTCTGCCCTCAAAGCATCTGACCACACCAAGATCGGTGTGATAAAATGCTTTCCCAATTTCCCAATGGCGCTTTTTATATCCGGGGGGGGGCATTCCCTCCCACTGCTTGTAAAAGCAGTCCAGAGGCTAATTAGCCACTAGGATTGCTTTTACATGAAAGCCGGCCGCAGGCTGAAAAGAATGATACCAAGATGATACCTAAACCCGCAGGCATCATTCTGGTATAAACATTCAAAGTCCAGCAACATACCAGTACGTTGCTGGTCCTTGTTGGACATGTATTGTAATCTTTTTATTTCATGCAGCCAGTTGGCTGAACGAAAAAAGAGATTGATCGGTGGGTATGCCCACCATTAGAATACCGCCCTTCATCCACCCACTTCCAATGATGGGCATACACGCACCATTTATATATGCCGAAGCATGGGGGCATCCTCCCGCAAAAAAGTTATGCCGCACACACATGGTCGGACTTTTCCACGGGCAAGCCTCCGTCGGAATTTCGACCGTATGTACGCGGCATTAGGAGCAAAATCGCTCCTCCGCCCCTGCTGCCCCAATGCTTCGGCATATTTGCTTTTTTTTTTTAACTGTGGTGGTGAAATCACCTCCTACAGCACTGGAGTCGCAGGGATCAGGCCTGTCTCTGCGAACGCTGCAGTTATGTGTGTTTTTGTTTTGTAAGTGACAGTGATCGATCGATACCGCACTTGGGTGGCCTGGGCTGGACGGAGGGGCAAAACGCAGGTGCCAGCAGGTATCTGGGCTGATCCCGCTAACACTGCGTTTTTGGGAACCCTAAACTGCTGGGGACGCTAGTATAGATCTGATCAGATATTGATCTGTTTAGATACTATACCACTAAGGGGGGTGTATGCTTCACGCGTGGGTGTTAGCGTTACTGGCACTAACCTGACGCTGCCTGGGGTGTGACTCAGACCCTCTCTGACGCTAAAACCTAATTGATATCACCCGCCGGGCGATCAGGGGGTTAAACCTTTATTGGGTTATATACACGGCGGGTGCCCTGACACTATAAAAAGCAAACTAACTAACCAGCGTCACCCGTAACACTTATATGGTGATCACTGGTGAAAGGGTTAACTAGAGGCAATCAGGGGGTTAAAACCTTTATTAGATAATATATGGGGGTACCTGACGCTATAAAAACCTGCGGCGAACCTAAAAAAAATTACCAGCTACCGATCTGCATCACCGACACTAAGACAGCGTTTAGAAAAACGATTGCTTAGCGACAGTGGTGATGGGGGTAAAAGGGTTACCTGGGGGGGCGATCAAGGGGGTTAAACCTTTATTAGATAATATATTGGGGTACCTGACGCTATAAAAACATGCGGCGAACCTAAAAAAAATTACTGGCTACGATCTGCATCACCGACACTAAGACAGCGTTTAGAAAAACAATTGCTTAGCGACAGTGGTGATAGGGGGTGAAAGGGTTACCTGGGGGGCGATCAAGGGGGTTAAACCTTTATTAGATAATATATTGGGGTACCTGACACTATAAAAACCTGCGGCGAACCTAAAAAAAATTACCGGCTACCGATCTGCATCACAGACACTAAGACAGCGTTTAGAAAAACGATTGCTTAGTGACAGTGGTGATAGGGGGTGAAAGGGTTACCTGGGGGCGATCAAGGGGGTTAAACCTTTATTAGATAATATATTGGGGTACCTGACGCTATAAAAACCTGCGGCGAACCTAAAAAAAATTACCGGCTACCGATCTGCATCACAGACACTAAGACAGCGTTTAGAAAAACGATCGCTTAGTGACAGTGGTGATAGGGGGTGAAAGGGTTACCTGGGGGGCGATCAAGGGGGTTAAACCTTTATTAGATAATATATTGGGGTACCTGACGCTATGAAAACCTGCGGCGAACCTAAAAAAAATTACTGGCTGCCGATCGGCATCACTGACGCTAAGACAGCGATCAGAAAAATGATCGCTAAGCGACAGTGGTGATAGGCGGTGAAAGGGTTATCTGGGGGGTGATCAGGGGGTTAAACCTTTATTAGGGGGGGTTAGGGGGCTACACTGGACCTAAGACTAAACTTTGGTGACACTTTTACAGTCACAAATGTCACTGATTGCAGTGATCACTAAATAAATGGTTACTGCAATCAGTGACACTGTGACTGGGGGCTGGGGGGTGATCTGGGGGGTAATCTGGGGTGTCTGGGGGGGCCTGGGGGGGCGATTTATGTCCCTATGTGTCCTGGTGTCAGTGTAGTGTTGTGTGCACTGACCTGATATCTTCTCTTGTACGGCGCTCGGTATATGTGAGCGCCGCACCAGAGATGACATCACTTCCTCCTGCTCCCTCTGTCTGACACAGACAGAGGGGGCATTTCCATTCGCCGGGAGCGATCGCGAGGGGGTGGCCAGAAACGAATGGCTGCCCCCTCATCCCGGAACGCTCCCGGACACTTAGCCACCGCTCACTGTACAGAAGGGGGGTCCGATTGGACCCCCCAACTATACAAAGGCAATCACGTATGCTCTACGTGATTGTGCCTGTCGGTGCCATTCTGCCGACGTATATATTCAGTGAGCGGTCGTTAAGTGGTTAAATATTGTAGCTTGTTGTATCAATTTACCCCTTATGACAGTTTTATGAGCTTCCCATAGCGTGAGGGCAGAGATGTCTTCTGTATCATTTGATAAAAGGTAATCAGTGAGCGTTTTCTCAATATCAATGTGGTGGGATGGATGAGTTAAAATTGAGTCATTGATACACCAAGTGGTGTCATGTGATCTGGGGACTGTGGAGGATATAGTGGTGAATAATGCACAATGGTCGGTCCATGAGAAGGGAATGATTTTGGAAGAAATAATTTATGGCAGCATACTAGATGGGGCTAAAATATGATCTATACGTGAGAAAGAGTTATGAGGATAGGAGTAATGAGTGAAGCGTCTACTGATGGGACTAGTTTCTCGGCAAGTATCTACCAAACCATATGTAGGAAGCAAATGTTGGAGGTTTAGTTTTGATGATCCATTAGTAGGACCAGATGGAGATTTATCCAAAAAAGGGAAAACAGTTGAATTAGAGTCCCCACATAAGATGACAGTACCAAACTTATGAGCTTCTACAATTTGAAAAAGATGGGATAAAAAGGCCGTTGGATGTTTATTGGGGGCATAGTAAGATACAATTGTGATAGGGTTATTAGAAATAAAGCCTGTAAGAAGAATATAAACGTCCCTCAGGAATGGATCTTGTATTTGTGATACAAGATTAAACGGAGTGGAACGATGAAAACCAATAAGAGTTCCACGCTGTTTGGTAGAGGCTGTATAAAATTGTGGATAAGAAGTTGAAAGAAACTTAGGATAAAGTTTATCAGTGAAATGGGTTTCCTGTAAACAGATAACATATAACAGATAATATGAGATTTCTTAGCTGTGAAAGAGTGTAGAGCCTTAGTACGTTTATGTGGGATATTAAACCCTTGTACATTTAAAGACAGAATATTTACACCGTTTAGGATGAACATATCATAACAAACATAGTACTTACCGAGAGCCAGAACCACCGATCGGGGTAACAAAAAAGACAAAAACAGAGAAAAAATAGAACAAACTAACTAACCCATTATAGAAACAATGTATCAGTATATTGAAACACTCCCAGAGGATCCGGGCCCACATTTTCAACTTCCTGCCTTCTCCTTCTCCACCTGCTTCTTCTTCCGCTCTTCTTCTTTCTTCTGTTTTCTTTGTCCGGTGTTCTTCTTCCTCTGTCGCCGCTCCCGCCGACGATTCTCCTCCGATGCTGCGTCCCGCTGATCTGTTGGCGCCGATGTCCTGCATTTCTTAAATAACAACAAGGTCGTGGCGGTGACGTCTCCAGGGGGCGTGGCCTCGGGATGACGTAATCCGATTGCCACGCCCCCATCGTTAAATAAGAAATGCAGGACATTGGCGCTGACAGATCAGCGGGACGAGCATCGGAGGAGGGTCGTCGGCGGGAGCGGCGGCAGAGGTAGAAGAACAACGGACAAAGAAGACAGAAGAAGAGTGGAAGGAGTAGACTGGAGGATGAAGATGTGGGAGAAGATGGAGGAAGACCGGAGGAAGAAGAAGAAGATATTTTTAATAAAAGACTTGTCAAAAACTGTCCCCAATATTATACGTATTAGTGATGGAGCATTTGAATACAGCCATACAAAAAAATCCAGACATACAGGGGATAAAAGTGAAAGGAATAGAGTACAAAATGTCTGTATATGCAGATGATCTTATGTTATATAAAACAAATCCATTAATATCCATACCGAACCTAATCCAGGAGTTTAACCGTTTCGGTAAGATGAGCAACTTAAGTAAACTATGATAAGACAGAAGCTTTGAATATTACACTTATAAGTAAAGATATTGATAGTTTGAAAAAAAAACTTTTCTTTTAAATGGCAGACGGTAGCTGTCAAGTACTTGGGAATTTATATTCCCAGAGACTTAACAAAACTTAAAGAACTGAATTATTTACCAATAATACAAAAAATAATTAAGACACTTCAAAGATACGATAAAACGGTTTTCTCCTGGATTGGAAGGATCAACATTATCAAAATGGATATTCTCCCGAAACTTTTATATATATTTCAAACAATCCCAATATATTTCCCAACTAATCTAATACACCAAGAGCAATAGGAACATTCATATGGGCCCATAAAACTCCTCGAATTAGAAGAAATATACTGATCAGGGTGAAAAAAATTGGAGGTTTAGCACTTCCAGATTTCTTATTATACCTACGGGCGGTATTCATAGGGAGAATAGTAGACTGGTTTCATAATGCTAAAACTAAACAATGGGTGAAGTTAGAAGAGGATGTCACCGAAATAAAACTTAAATCACTACCATGAATAAATCGTAATGTACGACCGGCCATGAGAGAAATGCCACTGTTGGTATCCTCAACGTTAAAGGCATGGGAGGTAATGTTAAAAAATGAGAAGTGGTCCACACAGATTGGGCCAATGACACCGCTGTTTGGAAACCATGAGTTTCCGCCAGCACTGAATGCACAGACCTTTTTAAAATGGCAGAGAAATGAGGATACTAGAGTGGTCCAGTCCTTGATTGAAGGCAAAATCCCTCCGATAGACTTCCTTGGTATAGAGTGCAGAAATATGTGGATACAATATCAATAATTTCGCACATATACTCAATCATTAATAAAAAAAGGGAAAATGGATAGACCAGGTACCGATTTTGAGCAGTTACTAGTACAAGAGGAAAGACCAGCACATGTTTTATCTGCAATATACCAATACCTCATCCCAAAAAATATACGAAGATTAGAGGGTACTGGATCTACTTCAAAACAGCTAGAAGAAGGACTAACATATATAAATAGATGGGAGGAAGAATTGGAAAGGAACATTCCCAGATCGGACTGGGAAAGAGCTTTTCTAATAGCACACAAGCTATCAATATCTAGTAGATATCAGAAGAGGAAGTATAGAATTTTAGCGAGATGGTACAGATGTCCAGTAGATACTGTATGCATAAAATTAATAGTGAAAATGATGAGACATGTTGGAGATGTCACAATGCAAAAAGGTACAATGTCGCATATATGGTACTATTGCCCTGAAGCATTAACATTCTGGACGAAGATATACAGTATACGCCATAAAATCATGGGGATTAATATTCAACCAGATGTATTAGCTTTCCTCTTCTCCATGATCCCCGGGTCTATAAAGACTATAAAAAAGGGCATCTTAAGACACATGCTGGTAGCAGCACGTACAATTATAGCCCGGAACTGTAAGAAAACGGGGATGCTTTCAATTGGAGAGTGGATGTGCGAAATGGGCGAGATGCATACCCTGGAGATGACGATTGAAATAGAAGCGGGCCTTAAAGAACAAACGGTGAGGACATGGCAGCAATGGGTAGAGTTTAGAACCTCCACGCAAGTATCGGCATATATATATATATATATATATATATATATATATATATATATATATATATATATACATATATATACATATAGAGGGTCATGTCAGGGAAACCCCCCCTTACTCCAGCCCCTTTTTCCCCCCCTTTTTTTTCCTTTCTCTATCTTTGTAGTAGTGATAGTGTTATGTTGTTGTGTAGATGTTATGTTGTTAGGTAACAGAGACCAGGAGAGAACTGGTATGGACGCAATAAATGCAAGAGGAATTTTCTTAAGGTTTATGATACCAGAAGATACTGGATATATAAATATATTGGAATAGGGAGTGGGTGGGTAATGGGCTATGTCAGTAATGTAATATTTGTACTGTTCTTGTGTAAAATTAAAAAAATTATAAATAAAGATTATACAAAAAAAAAACTGTCTACTGTATTTTTTAACACTACACTACTTTTTTTTTGGTGAATGGGTAGGAGTACAAGGTACCCCATACTCATACACATAGGGGGGGCAGGATCTGTGAGCCCCCTTGTTAAAGGGGGCTTACAGATTCCGATAAGCCCCCCGCCTGCAGACCCCGACAACCACCGGGCAAGGGTTGTCGGGAAGAGGCCCCTGTCCCCATAAACATGGGGCAAGGTGCTTTGGGGTGGGGGGGTGCAGAGCCCCCCCTGCCCCAAAGCACCCATCCCCCCCATGTTGAGGGCATGTGGCCTGGTATGGTTCAGGAGGGGGGGGCGCTCACTTGTCCCCTCCCTTTCCTAACCTGCCGGGCTGCATGCTCCGATAAGGGTCTGGTATGGATTTTGAGGGGACCCCCATGCCATTTTTTAAAAAAAAATTGGTGTGGGGGAGGTCCCCTCCGAATCCATACTAGACCCAAGGGCCTGGTATGGACCTAGGGGGGGGGGGACCCCACGCTGTTTTTGTTTCACAATTATTTTTTTACATTGAGCGGGAAGCCAGCTGACAGCTGATGACTCATCGGTTGTTAAGGACGCGACAGCTGGCTTCCCGGCCCCCTCCTTAGCAACCAGCTATATACAGTGTAAAAAAATAAAATAAAAAACGCAAATCGCGGTTAAAAGCGTGGTACTTGCTTTTTGGATGCGGGTCTATTGAATTCTATTACATGCAAAACGCTGCATTTTGTGGGGAAAAAAGTCCCCGACTCTTTCCAAAAACGCAGAGGCACAAAAATGCATTGATATGAACATGTTCCATAGGAACCCACGTTAAAAAAATTCCCTGCATTTCTGCAAAATGCATCTGTGTTGCGTTTGTTAAAAATATGATTTTTATTATATTACTCAGACATAGGATACATGGGACAATTTTGCACTAGTGAGTTGGTTAGATTACTGTCAGTCTTTTGGTTTGAGTAGATTTCTCAAACAAATGCTGTTTTCATACAATGGGGTTTAGATACCATTGTTGTATTATAGCTACAGTAAACAAGTAAGACATTACTTGTTTGAGATTTCTTTCAGCTCTCAAACTGAAAGAATGACTGTTAGATTACTGACAGGTTTGGGTTGAGTAGACAATAGGTAGATGGCATTGTTGTATTCAACAGCCCATTGTTGCTACAGTAAACAGGTATGTTTTCTGTTGTTTGGTAACTCAGCCTGAGACATAAAAGCAGGCATAAGCTAGGACACACAACATCATGTTGCTGTAAGATCAGAAGAAGCCACTCATGATAGAAGAACAGAACCTGGTCTCCAAGAAGAATCATTGCCAATGGAGATCACAAATTTACCGTAACAGAAGATAAGTAACCTTTAAATGTATTTGTACTGTTATAGACCATAGGCTGTTTATTTGCTAGGCATTTTTGCTTGTTATAGAGATCTGTCAGTCTTGTATTGTATTCCTAATATTGTAATAGTTTTGTATGTACAGCATCTTGTATAGTAAAAGCACATTTACACACTGCAGAAGTCTCAGCTTCCTTGTTATACCACAGAGTAACCTTGCTAGATAGACGCAAGCGAAACATTTGGGGGCTCAGCTGCGATCTGTGCTATTATCAATTGAAGCAGACTTGTTTTTTTGTAGTGTGTTGTGTAGCTTGTGCTAGGTAAAATGCTGCGTAAGCTGTTTAGGAAAAACAAGGCTGCAGAGGGTTCTGGTGACCAGAAGAAAGTGTGCAGCTTACCTATCTGGGCCAGAAATAATGAGTGGGAGCCTATTGCTAAAGACTTTGTGAAGTATGCTTCTCCCTTGAAGCTGACTTGGGGTGATAAAGTCTCAGATCATTTTGTAGATTTTAGCCTTAAGGGGTTGGATTTAAGTAAGAAAGAGAAGTGCACAGTGTCCACAGTGGGTTGGTACTTCCTCCATGCTCTCTTTACTGAATCACATAGAAGGGAGAAGGCAGAGGCAGAAGTTAAGGTATTAAAAGACCAGCTAGCAGTTGCTTCAGAGTGTGTACGTTCAACCGCTAGTCGGGCTGATGATTTGCAAGAGCGGTGTGCAGCCCTCATGACCAAATCAATTAATGCCTTAAGGAAAAGGAAGGGGCGTAAACCTGTTAATAAAGCCAGGGTACGTGCCATTGTCACATCCCAAAACTGGGATTGTGAGGATGTGTTCTCCTCAAATGATAGTGAGGATGAGGAGATAGAGTTTGATATTTCAGATGATGATCTGCTAGTGGGAAAGAACAAGTATGCCAGACCTCTCATTACTAAGCATAGGAAACGGCAACATGATAGAGAGGATATGGCAGATGGGGAGGTGCATTATCGCAACCCCAGAGATGTTGAAATTGAAGAAGTACGGGAGTTTACACAAACTGAACTCCATGAGCTGGCAAAACAATACAAACAAAGGTCTGGGGAGCCCCTATTGGGTTGGCTCCTACGCTTATGGGATGAAGGGGCGGACAGTGTTATTTTGTCAGGTAAGGAAGCAGTGGCTATGGGAGTGTTAACCCATGATCCACAATTGCGTCAGGCAATGCGAAAAGCCTGAGAGTTTAGCGTGAATTTTTCTAGGGCTGTGGAAATTAACTAATTATTCCTCCATTAATCGATTAATTGCTTTGATCGATCAAAATTATTTTGATCGATCAAAATTTGATCAAAATTCTTTGGGCTTGCCGTGTCCATCTGTATGGCTCCTTTGCTGTGCCTTCATATCTGCATGCCGGCAGGACCTTACTATCTGCCACACGCAAGGGCTGTTACATTTCCCTCTATCAACCTGGGATTCTACAGCCATCCACTGGGAGTTGTGATAGTTCCCTTCACAGGACATCTACATGCCGACGGACTGATGTTAGCCCCTTCTCATCTGGATTCAGCAGTGGTATCGTTGTACACATTTTTATACCAGTATCATACTTAGATACATGTTTTTATGACTGCTTTTGCTACCATAGATTTTATCTCCAGTGCAATATTTATTTTGTTACCTACTTGAAGACTATAAAAGTTTTAATGCTATTCCCATCGAGCGCTGCCTTTGTGTGTTTTTTGTATCCTGCTATCGATTTTTCCAGTGGTTGGTAGCTGCACTGGGAATCCACCTGCAAGGAGATCAGCTAAAAGTAGTTGGATATCTATGTGCGTTATAATTAATCGAAGTTAGTCGATTAAAAAAAAAACGATTAATCGAACACGAAAATTTTAATCAGTAACAGCCCTAAATTTTTCACTGTTAGACCTTGTGAGAGATGGAATAGTCTGAGTTTACGCCAGTCCTACTGACCTGGAAAATACCTACTCCTGGAGATCAATAGGAGAGGGTATTTCCAGGTTAGGTGAGATGGGTTGTATAACCGGATTAAATACATTTCCAGAATGGATAGGTCCAGATATGGAACCCTTTACGTCTGCTCTGCGCTCTAAGCTGATGAAGTCTGCGCCATTTAATCCCAGGGCTCCATTATTGTCTTTGTTGGGAGGCCTGGGATTAAACAGCAAGATTCATGAAGCCGCAACCCTTTTAAGCCAGTTGGGGGAGATAGAGGAGACTAAAACAAAACCTGTCAGGGCAGTAGATAAGGTCAAGGCCAGACAGGAAGAATACAAGCAGAAAATAACAGAGAAGAAACGGAATGGGGTAGAGAAGACAGAAGGTGAAGAGAAAACCAGGCTAGTTGTTTCTAGGAAAGAAATGTGGGTGGACCTATTAAAGGCAGGAGTACCTAGAGATGAGATAGATGGCATTCCTACCGCAGAAATGCTGAAGAGGTGGAAACATTTAGTAGGTAAAACTGTCAGGGTTAGAAACACTACTCCTAGTGAAGATAACATCAGCCTAGACTTAGAGGAAACAGAACAGACCCCTCCTGTTAGCCCCAAACCAATTCCCAAAACTGAACATGAACCCAAATCCCTTTATCCTGGGGAGGAGTTAGAGAGAATCAGAAAAGGGGATTGGGAGGTTCCTTATCCTTTATGAAGGGAAGGTGAGTCTCCTGTAATAGCAGCAAGGGCAGTGACAGCAGGAGACCGACGCCCATATGCACCTGTCACTGTATGGTGGGGGAAGTCATCTTCTCCTACACATGTAATGGCTTTAGTTGATAGCGGAGCTGAAGTTACACTTTTGCAAGGAAATCCTTCCCATCACAAAGGAGAAATGATTTATGTAGAAGGTTTGGGAGGGCAAACTACACCAGCAGTTAGGATACGGGTGAAATTGGCTATTGGCAAGGGATCAGGATTTATGACAAATGTTTTGATATCAGAGTTACCCGAAAATATTCTTGGGATGGATGTACTTCAAAGTCAGTCAATTCAGACTGAAAGAGGTACATTCACATTCGGGTATCCTGATAAAGCGTATCTGGTAAGGGCGGTGAAGGCTGTGGTCAGAGGTCATGCGAAATGGACCCCTGTCTACATTCCTCCACCAGAGAAGCCAGTCTGTCTCAAGCAGTACAGACTTCCTGGAGGCCACAAAGAAATTGGGGAGACTATTCAAGAACTGTTGAGAGTAGGGATCCTTAGACTTGCTGCAAGTCCTTTTTCGTCTCCGGTGTTCCCAGTAAAGAAACCTGATGGGACATATAGAATGACTGTGGATTACAGAGGTCTAAACAAAGTGGCACCTCCATTGAAGTCAGCTGTACCAGATATGATCTGAATTGTTGAGAAAATTGCTAAAGATGCAGGAGAATATCATGCTGTGATAGACCTTGCTAATGCTTTCTTTTCGATTTTGATAGACCCAGAGTGTCAAGACCAGTTTGCTATAGTGTGGGACGGCCGCCAGTACACTTTCACTGTCCTTCCGCAAGGCTATCTTCATTCTCCAACGATTTGTCATGGACTGATTGCCTGAGATTTAAGTACCCTGAATTTGAAAGTCGCTGTGTTTCACTACATTGATGACATCATGATCTCTGGGACAAAAGATGTAACTGAAGCACTGCACCTGCTGATACAACACTTGGAGAACAGAGGGTGGGCTATCAACAGAGACAAAGTCCAAGGACCTGCCACAGAGGTGAAATTCCTAGGAATGATGTGGACTGGGCCACAGAGGAAGATTCCAGAGACAGTTGTGCAAACTATCCAGGCGCTGTCGGCCCCTACTACCAAAAAGGAGGCACAGAAGTTCATTGGAGTTGTGGGATTCTGAAGATCGTTCATCCCACATCTTGGACTGATATTGAGGCCTATATACAATGTTACCAGAAAAAAGACTGAGTTCTCATGGAGTTCAGAGCAGCGGACTGCATTCCTGGCTGCTAAAGAAGCTATTTTGCAGCATCAGGGATTGAGACAAGGAGTACCATTTCAGCTGGATGTAGTGGAGCAGAATGGTACCATATCTTGGAGTCTGTGGCAGTCAAATGAAAAGAAAGGACTGAGAGCAATACCTATTGGATTTTGGTCCAAACAACTGACAGGGGCACAGACGAGATACATGCCCCTAGAGAAGTACCTGTTTGGGGCCTACACAGCACTTCAACATGTAGAGACCATTACAGAAAAGGACACAGTCACCATCCATACTGCATTGCCAATAGCAGGATGGGTGAGAGATAATGGACTGACCACTAGGGCAGCTGTAGCCCAGAACCAGACACTGATGAAATGGAAGTGGTACCTTCAAGAAAGAGGGGGTATTGCAGCTGGGGATGTTAGAGACATTTCAAAATAGTTGGCAGGGCTTGTTACTTTTACCAGCACCCGGCCAGAAGAAGAAATTCCTGTGCTGCAGTTATCCCCCATTCAAGAGGCTCCACCCTTTGAGTCTCTGTCAGAAGACATGAAGGAGTCAGCGTGGTTCACTGATGGTTCAGCCATAATCACCTCGTCTGGGCGTAAATGGACAGCAGCAGCCTACAACCCAAGTACAGACACAGTCCTGCAGGAGTCCGGAATCGGAGGGTCCAGTCAGTATGCAGAGTTGAAAGCTGTAGTGATGACTCTTCAGGAGGATCCTTCTTCCCATGTCACTATCTACACTGACAGCTGGGCGGTTTTTAAAGGACTGACAACTTGGATGCCCACGTGGAAGTCCAATGAATGGATGATTCATGGAAAGGTGGTGTGGGGAGGCAAGGAAGTCTGGGACTACATCTGGAAGGAAACTCACTCCCGCACCATAAAAGTGGGGCATGTTGATGCACATGTGCCCCTAGTACCAGACTTTGAGAACTATAACAGAGTTGCAGATGAAATCGCCAAAGTGAAGGCAGTTGTGCCAATTGATCCTGTTTTGATGAACTTGGCCAACTGGGTCCACCAGCAATCTGGACATTTGGGGCAGAAAGCAACATATGAATGGGCACAGCAAAGAGGATTGCCTATATCCATGGACATGATAAAGACTGTAATAGGGGGGCGTGGCTTGCGGCTGATGGGATAAGACGCATAGCGTGAGAGCTCCGCCGACACCCTGCACATTTCTCCTGATAAAAGGTCACGGCGGCACCTGCTTCTCCCGCGATCGGCACTGGAAGGTCCCTCTCACTCTCCCCAGGACAGCGGTGTACATTTAGTGCCTGTTCGGCGGCGGGCATGTCCCGCAGAAGTGCGAAAGACAACATGCACTCAGCAGAGCATGGAGGCCAAGATGGCGCCCGGAGCCAGCGCTCAGCAAAGGAGGCAGCCATGAGGATGTTCGGCGGTGCTCTGGGGAAGGGAGGCACACCTAAAATCACTTCCCAGCTTGTGGAAGCACCTGACATAGACCCTCCAGAAGAGGCAATGGAGCAGATATGGCCAGAGGATGAGGAACAGCCCTCCACATGGGACACAGTGAGTACATCTGCCCCTGTCATGGCCCCCAGTGCTCACACAGATCAGGACAATCAATCCCCTGAACCAACAGTGAGGGATGTCTTTGCGGCAGTAACCTCCTGCAACACCTCAATTGCATCCCTAACCATTGAGATCAAAGGAGTGAAACTGGAACTGAATATGGTTAGGCAGGATTTGCAGAAACTACGCGACCGCACAGCAGCACTGGAGGACAGGGTGAGCAATGTGGAGGATGATGTCGCACCCCTGCAGAGAGAGGTCCACCATATGCAATCCGTTATAAACGGCCATACTGCGCGCCTAGAAGATATGGAGAACAGGCAAAGACGCAATAACGTTCGCGCGGTAGGCATACCAGAGCGAGCTGAGGGCAAAAATCCGGTGTCATTCATTGAGAACTGGCTTGTTAACACTTTTGGTAAAGAGTCCTTCTCACCGATGTTTGCGGTGGAACGCGCCCAAAGAGTCCCACCAAGGCCACCTAAGCCTGGAGAACCTCCCAGACCGTTCCTGTTCAAAATGCTGAACTTTAAAGATCGCGACTCCATACTGAATCAAGCCAGGACCAAGGCCAACCTTATGAGAATGGACAATACCCGCATATCCTTTTACCCGGATTTTTCTGCTGAACTTCAGCGTCGCAGAGCCAAGTTTACTGAGGTTAAAAAGCGTCTTCGCAAATACGAAGTTGCATATGCCATGCTTTACCCGGCCAAGCTGAGAATCGCGGCTAATGGCGAAACGCAGTTCTTTGATAACCCTGCTAATGCATCAATGTGGCTGGACCGGATGGAGCACACGCTCAGGAAAGCACCAGCGCCTGCGGTCTGAAGAGGACCTGTCTTTATTCACTTTCAATAAGGAGAAGCGGATGTCATATTAGAAGCTGTGGACAATTTTTTTTTATTTTGTCTCCCTCTACACCTTTAATTTTCCTGCCAGGCGGAGGAAACGACGATTGTAACTTGCGCTACTCTTTAACGCGTTGGATTCGCAAGTTCCTCTGAATCGGAGTTGTACTGAGACGTTGCCCCCCCCCCCCCCCTACATTTGTCCTGCGAGGACACGTTTACTCTTTTGTTTGGCCCTTTTTTCGTTTTTTCTGTCCGTCAAGTTCTCTTACAGTCTACTGGATGCACGGACAAACCCTTTCTAATTTTTCCCCTTGTTTTTTTTTTTTTTTTCGTTTGTTGTTCCATGTTACGGGGCATTTTTTTCCTTTTGCTCATACAATTGGCTGTTGTAAGCCGTACAAACAGTTCATTCATTTTTTGCACTATCTTACCAACCAGAAATGTAAATAAGTGGACGAGGCCACTGTACTTATACCTATGTTTTATCTTTAAAGCTGTCGGGTGGAGACGCAAAGCGCCCATTGGTGTGCCTCTGCGCCTGACAAAGCTTCTATGGCATGATTACCTATTTACCTCAACATGTCGAATGCTTGCATCATAATTTCATGGAATGTGAGGGGCCTGGGTGACGGAGTGAAGAGAGTGGCACTTTTCTCCACGGTGAAGACTTACAGACCTTCGGTGCTATGCCTGCAGGAAACTCACTTGCAGGACAGTACCATCTCTACACTTAAACACCGTGGATACCCCACCCAGTTTCATTCCGTTCACTCAGCCTATTTGAGGGGAGTCAGTGTCCTTATCTCACAGACGACCACTTTCCAATTGCTACAATCTATAATAGACAGGCAGGGACGTTATGTGTTCCTATTATGCAAACTTGCAGGCTTTACATGTATACTAGCGAATATCTATGTCCCTCCGCCCTTCTCTTTTGATCCCCTGAAACAGTTGGCTCAATTTATGGCTGCATACCCCGGGGTTCCGGTCTGGGTGCTAGGTGATTTTAACAATGTAATGGATAAGAGGCTGGACAAATTCTCATCTAGAGTCAGCAGTGCTTCCCAAGTGGGTGGTCCCACTCCTTTCGCTAAATTCCTAGCGGAAATAGGCCTAAGAGATGTGTGGAGGGATCAAAATCCTGCTGTGCAGTGCTACTCGTGCTATTCAGCAACATACAAATGTTTATCCCGGATAGATCTGTGTTTATCTAATGATCTAGCATATGCACTGACTGATTATGTGAAATATGCCCCGCGTAACATATCTGATCACTCCCCTGTCAGTGTTGCTATTATGACATCCCCGAGCCCGAAGCGCAGACTCTGGAAGGTAAATCCCTTCTGGTTTACAATATTCCCAGATACGGATACTATTCCTAGAGGCCTGATGGAGTTTATGCTTCATAATCAAGACACTGCCCGGTCAGGTGTGATTTGGGATGCACTAAAAGCCCACCTTAGGGGTCTTATTATTAATGAGATTAATGCAATTAAAACTAAAACTAAAGAGTGGGAGAATGTGGTGATGAATGAGGCGGCTAGGGCAGAGGAGAGATACATGTCAGTACCCTCAGCGGAGACAGAACGCAGCTGGCAGGAGGCACAGGCCCTGTTCAGGCAGGTCTCGATAACAGCTGCGGAGAACAAGAGGTTCTTTCTGCAGCAAAAGTACTTCAATGAAGGAGAAAATACAGGACATTTACTAGCTATGGTAGCTAAAAACCAGCAGTGCTTGACTCATATAGAGGCCATTCAAAACACAGACGGAGTGACAGTTACGGGCCCGACCGACATACTTGAAGTGTTCTCGCAGTTTTTTAAAGACCTGTATACATCCAAGGTGCATCCCACACAAGAGGACCTGGCCCACTTTCTGGACCAGTGCTCTCTTCCCAGGGTAGCGCCGCAGGGACTTACAGCACTTAATGCACCACTGACACTGGAAGAATTGACGGCGGCGGTAGCACAGAGGGCTCATAATAAGTCCCCGGGGGCTGACGGTTTACCCACAGAGACGTATGGGAAATATGGTGACATTTTGTTGCCCACCCTTTTAAAAACACTGAACAGCGCCCTAGAGGATGGCAATTTACCCACCTTATGAATGAGGCTATTTTTATTGTATTACCAAAGACGGGCAAGGATTTACTGCAGCCAGACTCCTATAGACCCATATCTCTGCTTAACGCAGATGTCAAATTATTGGCTAGAGTGCTGGCCACAAGACTGTCCGGAGTTGTGGCGGAACTGGTCCATTTTGACCAGTCCGGCTTCATCCCGGCTAGATCTACAGCACTGAACATTAGAAGACTGTGAATCCTCAATACCCAGATACCGGTGGATAACCCGGGCAATAGGGCCATCTTTTCCCTCGACGCTGCCAAGGCTTTTGACAGCGTCGAGTGGAAATACCTGTGGGAGGTTCTGCGGCAATTTGGTCTGGGGAATAGATTTATCTCCTGGGTGCAGTTGCTGTATGCTGCTCCGATGGCTAGGGTGCGGATAAATGACTCCCTCTCGGAGCCATTTCCTTTATATCGGGGCACACGGCAGGGGTGTCCCTTGTCGCCCCTGCTGTTCGCCCTTGCATTGGAGCCGCTAGCGGCTATGGTGAGGACCTCGCCAGACATCACAGGCTTCCGTAGAGGACTAGGAGAGGAAAAGATTTCCTTGTACGCGGATGACACGCTGTTATATCTGGGAGACACTGACCACTCTCTGAGAGCAGTAATGAAACTAATAGACCAGTTTGGTCGGCTGTCGGGATTTGCCATCAATTGGCATAAATCTGCCTTACTACCATTAGATCCGTTGCCGGCAACTTTGCCGGAGGACGTGTCCCACATACAGGTGGTTTCATCATTTAAATACTTGGGAATAATGGTGACTGGGGAAACACGGGACTTCATAGCTTTAAATCTTAAACCTATTTTGCAAAAATTTCAGCAGAAACAAGCAAGTTGGAGTAGGCTGCCGCTGTCGGTGACTGGCCGTATAAATCTCATAAAAATGATCTGGGCACCACAACTGTTATATATCTTACACAATGCTCCTCTCTCGATACCACATTATTGGTTCCAGCGTATGGACTCGCAGTTCAGGGCTCTTATATGGAGAGGTGGAGGGGCGAGAATTAAACTGGCCACTCTGCAGCTTCCTAGAGATCAGGGGGGATGGCGGTTCCACACCCCCAAATGTACTATTTGTCAGCACAGTTACAGCACTTCACAGGCTGGGATCTTGGGACGGTGCTGGATCCTTCCAGGGGTCTCCTCCTGGGCAGTGACACGAGTTACACTGCCCTATCCAATATGGAGATGGGCTTCTCTAAAGCCCCTATAACCTGCCCTACAATTCGGTCACTGATAAAAATCTGGAAGAGGGTCAAGTCCATATTGGGTGTGATGGGTTATTTCCGTCAGACTCCCATATGGAGGAACCGATTCTACATGGAACTAAATAGAGTGCTCGATCCATTAGAGTGGGAAAGAGCTGGGGTCAGATTTCTTGCCCAAATACTGGATGGTTCAGTTTTAAAGCCTTTCACCCAGTTGCTAAATGAATTTCCTGCCCTTAGGGGACACCACTTTAAGTACAGACAACTACAACATGCCATTAGGTATCAGAACAGACACTCTAGTCTGCAACTAGAAAACTCTACATTCCTCGAATCTATATTTACTGACCCGGAGAAAAAGGGAATCATCTCTAGAATCTATGCCCATCTTCTATCACACATACAGGCCCCAGACTTACTACCGTGCAGAGAAGGGTGGGAGAGAGATGTAGGTCCCATTGATGGTGAGCAGTGGAATCAGATACTGGGGGTGGGTCCGGTGGTTTCAGTGTCGGCAGCACAAAGACTCTCACAACTGTTTATACTGCACAGGGTGTATCGCACACCTATTCAACTTCATAGATGGGGTAGACATGACTCTCCCATATGTCCCAAATGCCAGGCTCACCCAGGTGATCTCATCCACATGCTTTGGAGGTGCCCCAAATTAGTGAGGTATTGGAGCGCTGTTGTTGCCAGAATAAATAATACCTTTCAGGTCCAGCTTGGGTTGGAGCCACTGGTGTGCCTGCTGGGCAGTCTGGATGAAGATTTATATCTACTGCCAATATATATTGCTATTACGAGACTGCTATACTTGGCCAGGAAACTTATTGCCCGGTTGTGGCTGTCAGCACGTATACCACAGGAGGCACAATGGATACAAATGGTTAACACCACTCTTATCCGTGAAAAATACACCTATCAGCATAGGAAATCACCAAACAAATTTACCAATATATGGCAGGACTGGTTGAGATCCCCAGAAGTGGCTCCGCCACAGCTGGCCCTGGATAGGCTACTAATGGGATGAGGGATGAATGACTGACTATCTAAACACATGCATGTCTTCTTTGCTGTCACACCACAGGGAGAGTTGTTTCTAACTGACGAGTCTGAGTCAAGGTGAAACGTCAATGGTTGGTTTGTTATTAACATTCAATTACTATCTACTGTTTGGTTTTCCCTTTGTTTCTTTTATTTTCTTACTTTTAATTAAAATTTTTACTACCATTCTCTCTATATGTAGAATGAGCACTTGGATATGGCATTACCCTATCTATACAGGAGTATGATTCCAGTATTGTCTGTGCAAGTATATTAGACTGGAAAGTTAAAACAGTTGATACTCTTGATGTATAAATCCACAGTGTCTTACATTTGTCATGAATAAGATGTAATGCCATGTGCTCTCATTAATAAAAACCCTTTTGTTGATTAAAAAAAAAAAAAAAAGACTGTAATAGGGAACTGTACAGTGTGTGGAGAAGTGCGACAATGGCCATTGCAAAAGTACTCCACCGGGTCGATTAAGAGGGGTGAGAGGCCTGCAGAGATCTGGCAGATTGACTTCATTGGTCCCCTGGCCCGGGGAAACAACGGACTGAGATATTGTTGCACTGCAGTGGACACCTATTCAGGACTTATGCTTGCAAACGTGCAGATCAAGCCGCAACGCTTCAACTACTTCAGAAACTTGTCGTTGCTTATGGTTGTCCCAAACAAGTCCAAAGTTATAATGGCTCACACTTCACCGGATCAACAGTACAGCAGTGGGCCAAAGATTCTGGAGTGTACTGATTGTGCCACATCCCATACCATCCACAGGCAGCTGGTTTGATTGAAAGATACAACGGGCTATTGATAGACCAGATACGCAAACTTACACCCACACATACACTAAGGGGGTGGGATCGGGTCCTCACACAGGCAGTCATGTTGTTAAATTCTAGGCCAATAGCCAAAAGCACACCATATGAGAGGATGGTAGGGGCTGAGGCACATATTCCACAGCTGGAGTGCAGAGTTCAGTATTTATGTAAGGTTCCTGAAAGAACAGAGTTTAACAGATACCATGTTACTGCTTCCCATGACATAGAAACCAAGAGTGACATATCTGAAGCTGAAGCCTATCTAGGAATGAGAGGGAATCTGGCAGGAAGGTTTGAAGTTATATTTGCATTGGCAGATGAGCTTCAAGACAGTGGCTGGGACTCTGACTGGTTAGTGGATACTTCTCAGCAAGAGTGGAAAGTGAGGCTACATAACATCAAACCTTCCAAAATAAACAACAGTGATCTTCTGGGAAATATCAGTATATTTCCTCTCCTCCCTATTGATGTTCTTTGGGAGGGTCAGAGGTGCATACAGGCAGGTGGCAACGTATTGGTCAGATATCCAGGCAAGAAGCCATTTAGAGGAGAGATTATAGCTGAAGGGCCAGGATCTACTGTTTATGTATTGTTAGAAGGAACAGATAATCCGCTTTGTTTTCCACTCCACAGGCTGTCTCCGATTTGATCCATAGGAAGACCAGAGAAAAGTGGTTACATGATGGAAAGAATGACGGAAGATCGCAAGAGCTGTGGAGAGCAAGGCCTTTGATGTATTTCAAGCCTGGACTTATTTCTAAAGAACTTTAGAATGGACTTTCTAATGAACTATTATCCAAAGACTGAAACACCTTCCCAGTGACAGAAATTTCGGAGGGGTTGCATTTAAGGAAAATTCATGTGTAGAATGAGTTGTTAGTAATGAAGAGATTTTCTGTGTAGTCTGAGAGAAAAAAAAAATCATAGAGTGGAATGTGTTGCGTTTGTTAAAAATATGATTTTTATTATATTACTCAGACATAGGATACATGGGACAATTTTACAATAGTGAGTTGGTCAGATTACTGTCAGTCTTTTGGTTTGAGTAGATTTCTCAAACAAATGCTGTTTTCATACAATGGGGTTTAGATACCATTGTTGTATTATAGCTACAGTAAACAAGTAAGACATTACTTGTTTGAGATTTCTTTCAGCTCTCAAACTGAAAGAATGACTGTTAGATTACTGACAGGTTTGGGTTGAGTAGACAATAGGTAGATAGCATTGTTGTATTCAACAGCCCATTGTTGCTACAGTAAACAGGTATGTTTTCTGTTGTTTGGTAACTCAGCCTGAGACATAAAAGCAGGCATAAGCTAGGACACACAACATCATGTTGCTGTAAGATCAGAAGAAGCCACTCATGATAGAAGAACAGAACCTGGTCTCCAAGAAGAATCATTGCCAATAGAGATCACAAATTTACCGTAACAGAAGATAAGTAACCTTTAAATGTATTTGTACTGTTATAGACCATAGGCTGTTCATTTGCTAGGCATTTTTGCTTGTTATAGAGATCTGTCAGTCTTGTATTGTATTCCTAATATTGAAATAGTTTTGTATGTACAGCATCTTGTATAATAAAAGCACATTTACACACTGCAGAAGTCTCAGCTTCCTTTTTTTACCACAGAGTAACCACAAATTCTAAAATAAAATCTCTATTAAGACAGCATGCAATAAGCAGACTTGAAAGTCCTAAAATAAAACAACACAGGGAATAGAATTTAAAGTGAACAAGCCTTTAATTTTCTTGTATTGATCCTTCTCCAGGCTCCTGTAAATCTAACGTATAGGATTCAGAGCCTAGTGCAGGAACAGATGTTCATTTTATTAATGTCAGAGCTGAAGAAAGGGGATTTCATTATACCAAGACAATGACAGAATGGTGAGGCATCCAAACTGAGTTGAAGGAGGGGAATGCAGTTTACAATAATCAATGTTACAAAATCATGTTATATTGTGAGCAAGAGGACCCCAGATACAGCTTACTGATCAAACCGAATCTGCTAGTATTTCTCAGGGACAATTGACACCAATACGATGACCAGTATTTTTTTCCTGCACTGGAAGAATGACGGTCATTTCTAGGACACACAGAAAACAATTGTTTTGCGCTGCAGTGATCTGCGATGAAATGCAGACATGCTGCATTTTATCACAGTGCACGGTATAGAATCCCATGCTGCCTGCAGCAGGGCAGCGCACCACGCTGCTGTACAGTGACATAAATGTAGTGTCACTGTTTTGCACTTCAAATAAAGTTCATTCAGAAAGGTGCTGACTCTCGGACCACACCACCCCCTACTGCCAGCTCACTGCATTTAGAATGGACAGCTGCCGGACAGAGGCGTACCTAGGGTCTCCAGCGCCCTTGGCGAGAAGCTGTATCGGCACCCCCTCCGGCACCCCCCCTTCGATAAAGAGTTAGAATTTCAGTTGTTTGTTTTTTTACATCAATTTCCATTACTTTACTTTATATCATTTTCACTGACCAACAATGTAAGGAACATACTTCCCACTGATCACCAATGTAAGGGACATTCTTCCCACTGATCACCAATGTAAGTGTAGCGGGTACTTGAATTTAAGGGAGGCATCTGGGTGGTAGTGTAACCCAGATGCACAGATTTCTAGGGTATCCGAGACCCTTTTCTGGTTCTTGGAGGACTCTGGTGGTGTGAGGTTCCTTGCGGTCCACAGGTGGCACTGTTGCCCTGGGCCGGGGCTGAACTCACACCGCAAGACTGTACCTTTTCGTCCTCCCCTGGAGCTGGTACAGCGGGGCGGGGAACCCGCTGTGACGCAAAGGGAGAGGGGATAAAAGGGGCGGACACCCTTACCAGGGGGTTCGGAGTGGGAGTCGGCCGCACCCAGGCATCTTCAGCTTGGGTGCTGGCGTTCGGGTGATCCAGGCCTAGGTGCCCTTGACCTAGCTGGAGCAGAGATGGAGTCCATCTCAGGCACCTTTAGCCTGGGGTGAGGTACTATGACGGAGGCCTGGAGCTCAGAACCTTCGACTGAGTTCCGCAAGGGTGGAGGAATCCGAGGGGGCCCTAATTCTTGGGGTGCCCGTGTCTGAGTTTGTGAGGACTGGTGTGCAGAACTTCTCTGGAGAGTCCGGCGCAGCATCGCTGGTGACAGAGAGGCCTCCTGTTTCCCCCTTGGACGGATCTCCTTCCCCTGACAGGGGCCGTGCTAGCGAATGTAATTCACATTCTACTCAATATAGTCAGAGGCAGTGACTATCCGCCACTGGTGATATCACAGTGGTTAGCATCAGAAGGGAAAGGATTGTGCCTCGATCTATTCTCCATTATTACTCAGTAGAAGAAACTGTTTATTGTTTGTTGGCAAGAAGAAAAAAACTGAGTTGGACCTATTCACTGTGTGGAACTCTGGTTACTGGGAGCAAAGGAGTCAGGAACGAAGTACTGGACTTGACTCTGGGACACCTGCACAGGGCCCAATCTTCTGGCCTTCACCTCTTAGCTATGGAGGACATTGGCCGTGGTGTATCTCATCTCTCTCTCCCAGGGACCCCTAGACAACAGCCGCATAACCGATAAAGCAAGAGAGAGAGTGAGGTCGCTACACAAGGAACATTCTTTCCACTGACCACCAATGTAAGGGGCATTATTCTCACTGATCACCAATGTAAGGGACATTCTTCCCACTGATCACCAATGTAGGGAACATTCTTCCCACTGACCACCAATGTAAGGGGCATTCTTCTCACTGACCACCAATGTAAGGGACATTCTTCTCACTGATCACCAATGTAAGGGACATTCTTCCCACTGACCACTAGAGCTACGCATCTTCACTGGTCTCACAATTCGATTACGATTATCATGTCAACAGCTCCATTCTGCGATGCATCACGATTACTGCCCATGGTTTTCATCAAAAACCCATCAGTGCAGCTTGTAAGTGGCTATCAATGCAGCCTTACCAGTGCCCATCAAATGCAGCCTCACCAGTGCCCATCAAATGATGCAGCTAAGCAGTGCACCACAAATACAGCTTATCAGTGCCCATCAAATGCAGCCTCACCGGTGCGCATCAAATGCAGCGTATCAGGGCTCATCAATGCCATCTCACAAGTGCCCATCAAATGAAGCCTTATCAGTGCTCATCAAATGCCACTCACCAGTGCCCATCAAATGCCACTCACCAGTGCCCATCAAATGCAGCCTTATCAGTAAATGCATCACTGAGCAGAAAACTGCTGTGTCATGGAGCTTGGATTTTAATTGCCCGGGATGTGCAGCCGCTGTCAAAGTCCCACCCCCTAGACCGGCTCCTATGATACACGTGTAGTGGGGTCTCCTTTAAGACTCCATGGACTGCATTTCCCAGAATCCTGTTTGGCACCCAGGGTGCATTGTTGCCACCGCAGAGACTTGTGGGAGGGAGATAAAAGGAGGAGGCGAGGCTAAGCTCGATCTCTTTGGGACACCGCGCGGCTGCTGACTGGTCTTCCTGTGCGGATCTGCTGGAGTGCAGGGCCTGAAGCCTGGGGCCTTGCGCAACTTCCGAAGAGCCTTCCATCCCACTGCAGAGCCTGGGTGGCATCTGACTTTGTTTACCGCGGACATCAGTTGGATCGGGGACCCGACCGTTGTAGACGCTGTGTGTGGAGACACAGCAGGTGGAAGTCCCGGACTGGGATCGCGTCCGGAGTGGTGAGCGAGCACCTGCTCAATTTAATAGGCTGTACTGTGTTTAAGCCTATAGACTGCCTTGGCCCACCGATCCTTTATTTGCTGTTCCACTGGAGACCGGTAGCAGGACAGAGTTAAAGGGTCTCCAGTATAGTGTTCCTTGTGATTGCGTACTTTGTGGATTACAAATATTGTTCCTGAACGTGCGCCACCATTTCAAGTTTGCATGCAAAGAAATCCTTATTCTAAAGACTGGGTTTAAATCTGTGTCAGGCCTGACCAGGGAGGGGAGATAGAATATTATTTAGTGAGCCACAGGGCGCGTAGATAATAATAGCTGCGCGTGGTGGATTACCGCGCCGTGCTATTATTGTATGCTATACCTATTGCTTCAGAGCCACTGTGAGGCAAGTTATATGTTATGTTTTAACCTATGCCTTTTAAACTAAAGTAAAACCGTTATATTCTACCACTTGCTATCACTGTGTTATCATTGCACATAGTGCTTATATCTCATCAGAAGTTGGGGTGTGTGTACAATTAGGTATAGACTGTGATAGATAATATTCCTAGGCTAACTGTGCCATAGGGGACTAGACAAGATTGCCGGGGGTTGGCGGAGCTGTACTCAGGGCCCAAAATCAAAACCAGCGGCTCTCTTAACTGGGGGTAGCGCTCCACACGTCACACTGTTTCAATTTCCTGGCATTGGATCAGTGTGCTGTCTATCACAGGAGCATGTCTAGGAGATGGGACTTTGTTACAGCGGCCGTTGAACATTTCAGGTCAAAATCCGTGACACGGCGTGAGGTCGCTGCTTTGTGTGACATACACATGGAGAGGAAGAGGGAGGGAAAGACTGAGAGGGGCACGCTGGGATGACGTCATTGATGCAATCGTGATTCAGCCGTTCTCTGCATCGATGCAGAATTGTTTAAGGCTAAATTGTGATGCATCAATAACGTCAACCTGGTGTGCCCCTGCATTTCAACACCCCTACTGGCCACCAATGTAAGAGACATTCTTAGTGTACAGATGACAATGTTAGGGAAAAGCACTCAGTGTATACATTTCAGTGAAATATATATATGTAGCGGGGTGTTGCTTTAAATAGCCTTAGAGACTACCTTACTCAGTATGCAATGGGATACCCAGAGTTTCTTTGGGCCCGGCGCAAGGTCTGCTGGGGTTGGATTATATAAGGAGGGGCGGAGCAGGACGGGGGTCTCTTTGGACATCGCCCGCCTAGCAAGTGGAACTCTGTGCTGTGTATGCTGTTCCGGACTAGGCCTGAGAGCCAGGCCCTGTGGATCCAAATAGCCTTCTACCCTTCACGGAAGAATCCCTGAGATGTCTCAAGTGTCTACCTTCCAAGACTCGTCAGAAGAATCGGAGACCCCGGGTATCGTGAGACTATGTGTGGGACACACAGTGGTGGAAGTTGGCCGCAGGGACTGGTTCAATCATAGGTTAGTGCTTGTCTACCACTTCCTTTCTCATATTGGCCATTGAGACCATCATAGTGACATAGGCCAATAGGTATGAGTGTGTGGAAGATTAGGACGCTGCTGTAAAAATGGAGAGATAGCCAGGAGAGTGTCAGAACGTTGTCAATCACAAAAATCTTGGATACGACCTTGGCAACAAGGGTTAATTTCTGCTATAGGTATGTCCAGATGCCTCCAAGTGCATGCATCTTATACCCAACAGCAGTTTTTATCTTTTTTTTTTTGACAGGGTCAGTTTAAATAAAACTGTAACTCAGACATATTTCTTGCTATTCTTGTAATTTGTCAAATTTAAATCCTTTAAAAAGATGCTGGACCGGATGGTCATTAAAGTTCATCACTGAACAGTGAGTAGCGTAGCTGATAACTCCAAACAGGTTCAAGTTTTTTAGTGTAATCAAGCTAGCTCATTTAAGTGAGGTGAGGTTTTCCCTGGCCTTATAGAGAGTTCAGTCTTTTAACTGCAATTTACAAAGGTTGAGGATAAGGACCTTTACTTTGGGCCCCCGTGACTGACATTTTTTATTTTTATTTTATTTTCTATCCTGTTATATTAGCTTTGGGATGTAGGCCTTTACATGTATATATCTCAGATATGTGGAAAAGCAAAGCATGAGGAATATAACTGTGAAGGTTCTCATTTCTCCAGGTCATGGTATAGCTAGTAGTAGTTGGTCATATTCAACTGGAATTGTTCTGTAACGTTGAAGATGTTTTTCTTGTTCAGCTATTTTTGATTGAAGAAGTAAAAGGATGCACAAGAACTGATCACAAAAATACAATGAGCAGATTGTGATGTAAAGTGTCTAACAGAAAAAAAAACAATGGCGATGGGGGTTGATACAATATCATATGACATGTAAGACTTGATGTCCATTCAGGAGAAAAGGTAATAATTGTAACCTAAGTGATAAGAACCCATGCCGTAGTGTTAACAGGTAAAAGTTGAAGGGACTAAAGACTTAAGCTGGGTTTTTAGTGGTTTGCAGCTGAATGAGTGGGTTGTATTCGCATGTTGCAGATTAAGGAAGTAGCAGAAATTAGTCGAATATCCTAATGGAAGTTCCGCAAAATATAATAATGGAGCACCACATCCAAAAATCCATGAAAAGAGCAAAAGCATGTGTAGGATGAGGAAAAAAATTTACTTTATTGGTACCCCCCAAGGAATGACTCTACACATTAACAATATTTCTGAGTATTATAAAAATAATACCAGGTCATGGTATAGTTAGTTATATTCAACTGGAATTGTACTGCAATGTTGAAGACGTTTTTCTTGTTCAAGTATTTCTATTGAGGAAGTAAAAGGATGTACAAGAACTGATCAAAATAAAGATAATGAACAATTTTTGATGTAAAGTGTCTAACAGAGAAAAAGCAATGGCAATGGGGTTGATACAATATCATATGACATGTGAGACTAGTTGTCCATTGAGGAGAAAAGATATTATTGAAAACCAAGTGATGGGAACCCATGCCCTAGTGCTAACAGGTAGAAACTGAAAGGACTATTTTAAGACTTAAGAATTTCAAGGTCATCCCATGGGATCCCCAGGGAGTAGCCGGGTTTTTAGTTGATTGCAGCTGAACGAGTGGGTTGTATGCACATGTTGCCAATTAAAGAAGTACCAGAGGTTCATCGAATATCCTACTAAAAGTGCCACAATATAAAGTGTATATATATTAATGGAGCACCACATCCAAAAATCTATGCAAAGAGCAAAAGTTTGTGTAGGATGAGGAAAGGGACTTTATTGGTACCCCCCCCCCCCCAAAAGAATTACTCCACAACATTAACAATATTTCTGAGTATTATTGAAATATACATTTATATTATAACAATATGTGATTAAGAACATATACACATATTGTGCCTCCTCACAAGACTCCCATATAGTTGTGACTTGTCTCAATGCAATATGAACATACAACTATTCAAACCAACTTTGACTTTAGACATTTAGACAATGTCTCAACAAAGAAGAGATATCAGGAACATGCATATAAACACATGTTTCATGGAACAAAGCCGCTTCCTCAGGAAGTGTGCAGGTCACAATGTCTATAAAAAAGAGATAAATATAACATACAATAACAAGAAGCTATAACAGTATAAAAAAGATAGTATATTTATAAATGCATAGAAGTTGTTATAATGCATAGAAGTTGTTATAATGCATCACAAATAACATTACTGAGCTAAGATATCAAAACTCACCGAGAAGTGAAGAAATGGCTAACCCCGGTCACAGGCCCTGCCATAGCCCCTAATCCCTCACTGCGGCAGGTATGGGAGCGAACGAGCCAGAAAGCAGACATCTAAAAACAAAAGATCAAAGCAAACATAAGGAAGTTTCCAATTAGTCCAATGTAACTACAGTGTCCAGGCTAGATGGACACATATTGCAAATACAGATGCCAAAGAAAGGTCAGCACACCTACTAATAGAAATATATCACTGGCGCATTGGAGATGGACCTTAAGCGATGAGGGCAGTTAAAATCAGAATATTTGAGATATATATCACAGTACTTGAGTAAAAGGAGCATCAAAATATGCATCCAAATTTACAAACACAAAACACAGAAATATTCTTAATGTCGTGAAGTTATTCCTTGGGGGGTACTAAGAGTTTTGTCGAAGTTGGAAGGTAAAAAATGAATTTCCCAAGGGCTCCAAAGTTTTTCATGTTTGGCCACTCTATCCAACAGCACAGCCTCTATCTTAGCGTGGATCTTTTTTTTTTCTATGCTTGGCTGCAAGCAGGGGAGGGCTGGGCCAGGGGGCATGGTGGAAATTGCCTCACAGGCCACCCTAACTTATGTTCAAAATGTCCGGCAGCCGCTGCCCGCTACCATTTTATTTTTTATTATGGTCTAGGAAGTCGGGCCGGGGACATGGCCATGACGGCCGACCACTAGCTGTTGCATTCCGGGAGTTGTAGTCATCACTCAAGCTTCTGGTGAGTGGAAAACACAGCAGCGCAGAGAAAACTACAACTCCCTGGGACTGGATTCTTGGAAGCAGGCAGAGGCAGGGAGTCGGGATGCAGGGCTGCAGGGCTGGGCGCTGGCTGCAACTTGACCCCAGGATCAGGAGCGTTACCCCACCAGGAAACCGTGGCGTGCAAGGACCTGCTGAGCTGAGATCGCTGAGGTGAGAGACCCTGACACCCCTAGCTGACCCCCCATCTCCCCCCATACACCCCATGTAACCTGCCCCAGTGATCAGGCTGCATTGATGGGCACTGGAGTTGGCTGCACTGATGGGCACTGGTGAGGCTGCATTGAAAAACCAGGTGGGCCATGGATGGTGAGCTGATTTGGCGGTTCAATGGGCCACTTGACTGGACTTGCCCCCCAGGCCTAAGGCTGCCAGCCCTCCCCTGGCTGCAAGGACACAAAGGGTGGGAGATTTTCATGCTTTTTTAATCGTTTGCTTCATTGATGACATTTTTTAACTTATCCATGCCACTTCTTCAGTATCAGGAAAATACCCCAGAATTTACTGAATATACATAAAATACCACAAACTCCTTAATCCAAACACCATTGAAAGCAAGATGTTATTGTCCAAAAATAGGATCAGAAGAAGCAAAGCTGCCGTTTTAAGAACAAATTCCAAACTTTAGCCTTGTGAATCGAAAGATTAACACCTATGAAAACTTTCTATGACACCAAGGATGGGCTTAGTAACTAAAACAAGGTGGTTCTGTTTACATTTCGTATCGTGTTCTTGGACAACAGCCTCTACCTTTCCCTGGTGCTTGGATTAGGGTCTGTGCTATCTGTGTGGATATACAGTAAATGCTGGGAAAAAAATCGTGCAGGAAAAGTCCCATATGCTGTGGAGTCTCCCACAACAGTTCTTAGGACTAACCGGGGGAAATATAATTAGCATAAGATTACCATGCCACCACCTGAGCCACATACAATATGAATTATGTTCATTTAGAAACCTGTTTCCACTGTTTCCTTAAGCTGCAAGACCCCCTGGACATTTATTCTGTATTGCAGCTGAGATTCTAGTCAGAAATTACTTTTATTGCATTAGAATGCTTAAAACGGCCATAGGGGGAGGTCAAGTTGGTTTTAACACTGCAAGTAACCCTTATCAAATGAGTCTATAGTGTGTTATAACTAGGGTTGAGCGTACCCGGACCTGAACCCGAACAATTTACTGTATGTTCGGGTTCGGTGTTCGGCAATGTAATGGCGCATTTTAAAAAGCTGCAGGGCAGCCAATCAACATTTGTTTAACTCGTGTGCCCTTAGAAGCCATCACAGCCATGCCTACTAATGGCATGGCTGTGATTGGCCAGTGCAGCATGTGACCCCGCCTCTATATAAGCTAGAGGCACATAGCACAGCATGTCACTCTGCTTTAGATAGTGTAGGGAAAGGTTGCTGCTGCTGCTGCTGCTTTGAGGGAGAGAATTAGATAGGAGTCCTGATTCAGAAATGAAATTACTCAGCGATCTACCTTGCTTTTGTTGTGTGGGTGCAGTGCACAATCTTTTTATCCTGCCCTGAGCCCAGTGCCAGAGAAAAGATAGCTTTTATCCGTCTGTTAGTTAGGTTGGCGTCGGCGGGCATTTTATGCAAGCTCAGTGCACCAGCACTGCATATGTTACTGTGAGATACACACTTTAGATACTGTTCTCCTATTCTGCTATTCAAAAAAATAATAATTTAGGGCAAAAATAAATAAATTTGGGTGCGTTTTCTGCATATCTGTACGTGTGAGATACACACTTTAGATACTGATCTCCTATTCTGCTATTCAAAAAAATAATAATTTAGGGCAAAAAAAGTTTTTTGGTGCATTTTCTGCATATCTGTACCTGTGAGATACACCCTTTAGTTGCTCTATTCTGCTATTCAAAAAACACCCATTTAGGGCAAGATCCTAAATTTAAGAAATATGAGGAGAACGTCAAATAAGGGACGTGGCCACGGTCGTGGTGCTGCTGGTGGAGCTCCTGTTGCAGGGAGAGGACATGGTCGATCTGTGCCAGCTACACACACAAGTGAAACACCTTCCTCAGGTGTGAGTAGGCGACAGAGCCTGCAGCGGTATTTGGTCGGGCCTAATGCGGCTCTACGAATGTTGAGGCCAGGACAAGTACAGGCGATAGTAGATTGGGTTGCTGACAGTGCCTCCAGTTCCTTCACATTGTCTCCCACCCAGTCTACTGCTGAAAGATCAGATTTGGCACCTGCAGCCGATGTCCATCAATTTTTCACCTCACCCCCTTGCAAATCAGCCAAGCAGTCTGAGCCCCAAGTCATGCAGCAGTCTCTTCTGCTTTTTGATGACTCTGTTAGCAGGGTTTCCCAGGGCCATCCACCTAGCCCTGCCCCAGAAGTGGAAGAGATTGAGTGCACCGATGCCCAACCACTTATGTTTCAAGATGAGTACATGGGAGGACTATCGCAGCACGTCTCGGATGATGAAGAAACACAGGTGCCAACTGCTGCTGCTTTCGCAATTGTGCAGACCGACAAAGAGGACAGGGGTGAAGACTGGGTGGAAGATGATGTGGAGGACGATGAGGTCCTCGACCCCACATAGAATCAATGTGATGCAGGTGACCTGTGTAGTTCGGAGGAAGAGGAGGTGGTTGCACAGAGCCACCAGCACAGCAGAAGAGGGAGCAGGGTGCAAAAGCGGAGCGTCCGTCCCCTAGACAGTACGCCTGCTACTGCCCAACGCAGCAAGGGACCGAGCACACCAAAGCCAGGTCCAAGGAGTTCCCTAGCGTGGCAGTTCTTCAGACAATGTGCTGATGACAAGACACGAGTAGTTTGCACGCTGTGCAATCAGAGCCTGAAGTGAGGCATAAACGTTCTCAACCTGAGCAAAACCTGCATGACCAGGCATCTAAGTGCAAAGCACGAGCTGCAGTGGAGTAGACACCTCAAAAACCCATGAAAGGTCTCTGGCTCCTCCTGTTTCCTCTTCTGCTGCAGTCTCGGCCTCTTCATCCACCTCTGTAGTGACAGTGGCACCTGCCACCCCGCAAACAGAGGATCTGCCAGCAACACTACCACCTGGGTCACCAAACATCTCCACAATGTCCCATGGAAGCGTTCAGCTCTCTATCTCCCAAACACTGGAGCAGAAGAGGAAGTACCCCCCTACCCACCCACGATCCCTGGCCCTGAATGCCAGCATTTCAAAATTCCTGGCCTTTGAAATGCTGTCATTCCGTCTGGTGGAGACGCAGAGTTTTAAAAGCCTGATGGCATTGGCTGTCCCACAGTACGTCGTGCCCAGCCGCCACTACTTTTTCAGGCGAGACATCCCTTCCCTGCACAACCAAGTGGGGGACAAAATCAGGTGTGCTCTGCGCAACGCCATCTGTGGCAAGGTCCACCTAACTACGGATACGTGGACCAGTAAGCACGGTCAGGGATGTTATATCTCCCTAACAGCACACTGAGTAAATGCAGTGGTGGCTGGGCCTGAGGCGGATAGCAGTTTGGTGCATGTCCTTCCACCACCGAGGATTACAGGGCACTTCAGTTTGCCTCCTGTTGCTAACTCCTCCTACTCCGCTTCCTCATCCTTTACTGCCTCCTCATTCGGTCAGCGTGACACCTTCACCACCAACTTCAGCACAGCCAGGGGTAAACGACAGCAGGCAGTTTTAAAACTTTCCTGTTTGGGGGAAAAACCCCACACCACGCAGGAGTTGTGGAGGGACATGGAACAACAGACCGATGAGTGGTTGGTGGCAGTGAGCCTCAAGCCCGGCCTGGTGGTGTGCGATAATGGGCGAAATCTCGTAGCAGCTCTGGGCCTAGCCGGTTTGACGCACATCCCTTGCCTGGCACATGTGCTGAATTTGGTGGTCAGAGGTTCCTTAAAAATTACCCCGATATGCCAGAGCTGCTGCAGAAAGTGCGGGCCGTCTGTGAGCACTTTCGGCGTTCTCACCCTGCTGCTGCTCACCTGTCAGCGCTGCAGCGTAACTTCGGCCTTCCCTCTCACCGCCTCATATGTGACGTGCCCACAAGGTGGAACTCCACCTTGCACATGCTGGCCAGACTGTGCCAGCAGCAGCAGGCAATAGTGGAGTTTCAGCTGCAGCACGCACGCGTAAGTCGCTCTGCGGAACAGCACCACTTCACCACCAATAACTGGGCCTCCATGCGAGACCTGTGTGCCTTGTTGTGCTGTTTTGAGTACTCCACCAAAATGGCCAGTGCCGATGAAGCCGTTCTCAACGTTACTATCCCAGTTCTATGCCTCCTTGAAGAAACGCTTCGGGCGATGATGGAAGAGGATGTGGCACAGGAGGAGGAGGAAGAGGGATCATTTCCAAGGCTTTCAGGGCAGTCATTCACAAGTGACTCCGAGGGTGGGTTCCTGCACCAACAAACGCCAGGTACACAATTGTCCAGCAAGGGCACAGTTCTGGAGGATGACGAGGTGGAGGATGAGGAGGAGGAGATGGAGGAGGAGGAACCATGTTCACAGCAGGGTGGCACCCAGACCAGCTCATGGCCATCACTGGTGCGTGGCTGGGGGGATACAGAGGACACAGACGATACACCTCCCACAAAGGACAGCTTTTCGTTGCCTCTGGGCAGCCTGGCAAACATGCGGTTACATGCTGCAGTGTCTCCGCAACGACCGCCGAGTTGGCCACATTCTAACTGGTGCTGATTACTGGGTGGCCACGCTGCTGGATCCCCGTTACAAGGACAACGTACCATCCTTAATTCCCTCACTGGAGCGTGATCGTAAGAGGCGCGAGTACAAGCGCACGCTGGTAGACGCGCTGCTGGTGGCATTCCCACCTGATAGCGGGGGCACAGTGGAAGCACAAGGTGAAGGCAGAGGAGGAGGAAGAGGTCGCCAACGCAGCCGGGGCAGCGCCAGCACCTCAGAAGGCAGGGTTAGCATGGCCCAAATGTGGAAAAGCTTTGTCAGCACGCCACAACAACCAGCACCACCAGCTGATATGGAACGTCTTAGCAGGAGGCAGCATTTCACCAACATGGTGGAGCAGTATGTGTGCACACGCCTACACATACTGAATGACGGGTCTGCCACCTTCAACTTCTGGGTCTCCAAATTGGGCACATGGCCTGAGCTTGCCCTTTACGCCTTGGAGGTGCTGGCCTGCCCTGTAGCCAGTGTATTATCTGAACGTGTATTTAGCATGGCAGGGGGCGTTATCACAGACAAGCGCAGCCGCCTGTCCAGAGCCAATGTGGACAAGCTCAAGTTCATTAAAATGAACCAGGCATGTATCCCACAGGACTTGTCTGTACCTTGTGCAGAATAGACATGTATACCGGCCTTACCCAGCCATTGTTGAATTTTTGATCCTTCTCACTCTTTTGGGGTGTACCCTAATTTAAAAAAAAATTAAATTAAAAACAAAAACCAGTGTTGGCTACCTCGTCCTCCTCCACCGCCACTTCCACGTACACCGCCACATCCACCGCCACCTCAACCTCCTACTCCATATGGACCTCGTCCTCCTAGGTCAAGATTATTATTTTTTATTATTATGTATTTTATGTTATTTTAAGTTATTTCCCTATTCAAATTTGTTTGCAGAGCACCCTGCCATGCTCTTAACAACATGTTGCTGCCATTTGCAGCCCTCTAGCCCTTCCCATTACTTTTTTAGAGCCATTTTAGTCCTCAAAAGTTCGGGTCCCCATTGACTTCAATGGGGTTCGGGGTCAAGTTCGGGTCCCGAACTCGAACTTTTTTGTGAAGTTCGGCCGAACCTGTCGAACCCGAACATCCAGGTGTCCGCTCAACTCTAGTTATATCTCTTTACAGTTTAATTTACCTACCTACTGTATTTATTGGCGTATAACACTCACTTTTTTACCCTGAAAATAGAGGGTAAACTGTGCCTGCGTGTTATACGCAGGGGGCTGTGGAAAGTTTTTTTCCTGAAACTTCCCTCTTAAAGTTAGGGTGCGTGTTATACGCCTGTGCGTGTTATACGCCGATAAATACGGTACATATACATTACACTCTGATCGTTCTAGTGATTTTTTAGTGCTCAAACAGTATTACACATGGCACTATTTTCAATTAAAAGTCACTTTTACAGCTTTGTCTTAGGCTATACATTAAGCTGTTTTCTTTCCTCCAATCACTGGTCAATAGCTCAAGCTGATATTTACAGATAAAAGCAAAGTAGAAGTAGGGACTCATCCGCTTTATCACCCCTCTTTTTAAAAAAGGTACTTATGAAATCTCTTTTCAGAACTGGTCTAATACAAAAACAGTATCTGAAGATAAACAGCTTCTGCTGCACTTTTTTTTTTGAAAATCCAGTGGGAATATTGTGATACGTGTGCATGGTTTATGTAATGTGTATTTAAAAAAAAATAAAAAAGATTTTGTATATAAAACTAAAAAATGTGAAACATAAGTTTACATATGTCTAAGCTTTACAGACAAAAAACATTAAAATAAAATTATTTGCAAACCTTTTAGTTTTTTAGAGATGTCAGTCTTTGTGGAGTTCTCTGAGTTCATTCCCTTAATGTTTCTGCAGCCCTCTCTTAGGTCTCTTGCCTCTCTTAGCCTTTTTAGTTACATAGTTAGTCAGGTTTAAAAAAGACACAAGTCCATCTAGTTAAAAAAATAAATACAATCCCATATACACAATCCTATACCCACAGTTGGTCCAGAGGAAGGCGAAAAACCCCAGCAAAGCATGATCCAATTTGCTACAGCAGGGGAAAAAATTCCTTCCTGATCCCCCGAGAGGCAATTGGATTTTCTCCGGATCAACTTTACCTATAAAATGTTAGTACCCAGTTATATTATGTACATTTAGGAAAGTATACAGTTCATTTTTAAAGAAATCTACTGAGCTGGCCAGAACCACCTCTGGAGGGAACCTATTCCACATTTTCACAGCTCTTATTGTGAAATAATCTTTCTGTATTTGGAGATGAAATCTTTTTCCTCTTGACTTAAAGAGTGCCCCTTGTCCTCTGTGATGACCTTAAAGTGAATAACTCAACACCAATTTCCCTATATGGACCACTTATGTATTTGTACATGTTGATCATATCCCCCCTTAATCTCCTCTTCTCAAGAGGGAAAAGATTCATCTTCCCTAGTCTTTCCTCATAGCTGAGCTCCTCCATGCCTCTTATCAGTTTGGTTGCCCTTCTCTGCACTTTCTCCAGTTCCCCAATATCCTTTTTGAGAACTGGTGCCCAAAACTGGACTGCATATTCCAGATGAGGTCTTACTAATAAATTGCAGCACTCTGCTGCATGGGCAAACTCCATGGGCTCTCAATAGGGGTTCTCCTGATACCCTGATACCCCAGGATCTCTCTTGCTCCTCTTAGACTTCCGCATTGCCTCATTCCCTTGGACTTGTATAGTCATCTCAGCTCTCTGAATCCTATGGACAAGAAATATCTCCTCCAGCATAGAATGATGTCTCTCAAGTGGAGCACCCCTGTCTCCTAATGTGCACACCTCAAAGCCACAGCTGGTCTCCTTCAAGACCTGGACACTTACATAGTTAGTTACATAGTTACATAGTTAGTCAGGTTGAAAAAAGACAAAGTCCATCCAGTTCAACCATAAAAAAAAAAAAAATCGTACAATCCCATATACCCAATTCTATGCCCACAGTTGATCCAGAGGAAGGAAAAAAACCCCAGCAGAGCATGATCCAATTTGCTACAGCAGGGGAAAAAATTCCTTCCTGATCCCCCGAGAGGCAATCAAATTTACCCTGGATCAACTTTACCTATAAATGTCAGTACTTAGTTATATTATGTACATTTAGGAAAGTATCCAGGCCTTTCTACTGAGCTGGCCAGAACCACCTCTGGAGGGAGTCTGTTCCACATTTTCACAGCTCTTACTGTGAAGAAACCTTTCCGTATTTGGAGATGAAATCTTTTTTCCTCTAGACGTAAAGAGTGCCCCCTTGTCTTTTGTGTTGACCGTAAAGTGAATAACTCAACACCAAGTTCACTATATGGACCCCTTATATATTTGTACATGGTAATCATATCCCCCCTTAATCTCCTCTTCTCAAGAGTGAATAAAATCAGTTCCTCTAATCTTTCCTCATAGCTGAGCTCCTCCATGCCTCTTATCAGTTTGGTTGCCCTTCTCTGCACTTTCTCCAGTTCCCCGATATCCTTTTTGAGAACTGGTGACCAAAACTGAACTGCATATTCCAGATGAGGTCTTACTAATGATTTGAACTGGGGCAAAATGATATCTCTCTCTGGAGTCCATACCTCTCTTAATACAAGAAAGGACTTTCCCCGCTTTGGAAACCGCAGCTTGGCATTGCATGCCATTATTGAGCTTATGATCTACCAAAACCCCCAGATCCTTCTCCACTACAGATCCCCCCCAGTTGTACTCCCCTAGTATGTATGATGCATTCATATTCTTAGCCCCCACGTGCCAAAACTTTACATTTATCAACATTAAACCTCATCTGCCACATAGTCGCCCAATTAGACAGAGCATTGAGGTTGGTTTGTAAATTGGCGACATCATGTAAGTACGTTATTCCACTGCATAGCTTGGTGTCATCTGCAAAGACAGAAATGTTACTTTTGATCCCAGACCCAATATCATTTATAAAGATATTAAAAAGTAAGGGTCCCAGCACTGAACCTTGGGGTACACCACTGATAACCTTAGACCATTCAGAGTAAGAATCATTAACCACTACTCTCTGAATTCTGTCTTTTAGCCAGTTTTCTAATCATTTACAAACTGATATTTTCAAAGTTGAAAAATAAAAAATATTCTGGAAAGAACACATTGGGACAAACAGTTTGCTGAAAAAAGAGACACAACAGGTGACCAGCACACCGAAGAGAAGAGCTCGCTCTCCATCCCGCAGCAGAGGATGAAGGAGGAGCAGCACACCTGTGGAACCAGCCGCCTTCAACTTTGAAGTCCCCCAACTAACAATTAACCATGTCTGAGGAGGATTGCATAGTACTATCATATACCGAGTTCTGAAGGTTACCTTGATGTTGGTGTTTGGATATTCCTGCTGCCACTATTCCATCAAGTCTGGAGATTTGTATCCATCTTTGATCCTCTACATTTGCTATTAACGTTTGAAAATGGTCACCTTCTGGTAAGCAGATTGTGAGCACATTTGGTGTGGTGTGTTGTTTTTCACACTGAATCTCCCTGGTGGTGGTGTTTCCACAACATCTTTACATCTACTTTCATATATTGATTTTACTTGGACTGTCACGTTATTTGTTTTATTGAAGCGCTGCATTTTTGGACTCACATATTTTTACGTTTGCTTTATCAACAGACTGTGCACGCTGCTTTTGTTATTGTAAAAAATTTTCACTGTTAATATTTGTTCACCCTGTTTACTTTACACATGAGCCGTGTGTGCGGAACTGAGTTAGAGATTTATTTCTTCCTAAAAATTTTCAAAAACTCCAGACTCTGCAACCCAATCTGGGAATACCAAAACCTGAAGAAAGCTGTAAAAAAACACTTTTCCCCGCTCAAAATTGATACTCCAGAGCCCCACACTCTGGGAGGAACCCTGTGTCCATGTGCCGACAGTGAAAATGCAGAAAGCAAGATAGAGCACAGTGAACAGACTGATGACTCATCAGGGCGCTGCTGCTTTTTCATTGTCTAATTAGCAGGTTAGGGGTAGGTTCTTGACCAATTATTGCTTCTGCTGCAATAAAGATAGAGAAGACTGATGTGACCCCATTGACAGGGTTTCCTGTAACTTCGAGAATTGAAACAGTATGTTAAAGTCTTTGGCAGGTAAATAATTATTTTTAATTTTTATATTTTTTTTTACAGCATTCAGTTCATGATTGGAAAAACTACATGAAGTACTTTGTTCCATCTTTCTAAGTTCCCTGTAACACTGGCTGTGATGTCAGACAAGGCCCCCCCCCAATATTGGATATGGCTCCTTGCTAGCCCCCAACATTGCGGCTAGCAAGGAGAGGGCTGCTTTGATGGTGAGCGCCTGTCTCCGGCACCCAGCTTTTGCTTGAGGCAAACACCGGCATGAGGAATTGAGGAATGCAGAGGCAGGAGGTGCGTGACAACCTCCCATCCCTTTGCATTCCTCATGGTGGTGCTTGCCTTGGGCAAGTTCTACAAGATGACGACAGGAGCTCGCTATCAAAGCAGCCATCTCTTTGCTAGCTGCATGTCGGGTGGCCATGTGCCAAGAAGGGCACCCTGTCTGACATTGTAGCTAGTGCTACAGAGCACCTAGGAAGATAAGACAAAGTACTTCATCCCATCAAGAACTGAAAGATGTAAAATGTAAAAAAAAAAAAAAAAAGTGATAATTCTTTAAAACAGCTCCCATGTAAGAATTTCACCTGTGCATTTAGCAAGTTGTGTGGGGTTTGGCTTTTATTGTAAAGGGTTTTATTAGAAAGTGTACACAACATTAAAGTATTTGTCTTAGACACCATACCGATTGGGAAAGTTAATATACTGTGATATAAAAAATGTGTAAAAACACAGTAACAAACACATAAAAAAAAAAAAGAACAGTTGGCCTTATTACTCATATAATGTGCACACAATTATCAGAAGAAAAGGTGGGTTGAACAGAAATAACTGTATAATCTCTTTGGTATCTTACTAGGAATAAATATAACAACTCTAAAGTTGTGACTCCCAGACCCTGATTTCCATAATGGGCCAGTCAGAGCTGCCAAGTCTTAGGCAGGTCTCTCAAGTGTCAATCTTTATAGTTAGAATTATTTTAGACATCATTATTAAATCAACTGTTCAAATTACAAACTCTTGCAAAAATAATGTGGCTGTTCTCCATTTAAAAGCTTTATCGGTCTAGGTGACCAATACATCAAAGTATTATACACCGCTCCAGCTCAGTCCATCTCTTTTGTGCCCCTAATCAAATTCAGGCGCTGGTCCGGTTTGCAACCGTAGTGTATAGACAAAAATGGAAGTGATGACACTGAAAAATAATAAAACACCAACTTTGCTGTTCTAACTAAAACATTCAAAGAGAGAGATAATCACCATATCAATTAACACAATGTGATGGCCACATCCCTAAAGTATAGAACAAAAAAAATGTTCCCCCTAAGATGGGACTTTAAAAGCCAGACACTGTGATATCTGTAGAAACAGTATTTTATTACATCAAATTTATCAAAAGGCATAAATACACGTTTTAAAAAAAAAAACATGAACCAAGGTAAATGGTGTTCATGTATGCAACAAAAAACAAACATAAAATATACACTACACAACAGAACATATATGAGAAATGACACTCAGACTCTCCTATGAGTGATGGTCCCTGGTACCCGACGCGTTTCCGGTATACAACCTTCATCAGGGGTAACAAGCAGGGGTGAGTGCGGTCAAAATTATTTTATGCTCTAAAACAATGATAAAAAAGATACATCATAGAAAACTGAATACATGACACAGGGTAAGTATACATAGCTTCAAGGTTTACATACCAACCATGTTTGCTCATTACACACATATATAGGTATAGATAACCAATGGAGTAACATATGTTACTGTAATGTGTCTGCAGTAACTGTGGCAAAACACTTGATATAATAGTACTATACAGTCTGGTATCCGCAAACACAGTGACACTGGTAACGCATGTGCAGAAAGGCTAGTAGTAGTGTTCTCAGCAAGGTTAGCAGTGCATTGGCAGAATTCCAGCATGTAGGTTGTCACTTTGGCATAGCTTACATTACCTTAGCTGCGTCTGTGTAGCAGGTGGCTGATAGGCAGAGTGGCAGTGCAAGTGGCACTTAGAAGAGTGGTGACACAGCACTGGAGACCAGAGGATAGCAGCGGTGTCTCTAATTCATCCTTTTATGAACAGGAACCTTTCCTTAGGGTTAAGTCACTGTCCCTCCCAAGGGTAGTTTCTTTCCCTACTCTAGCCACTCACAAATGTGCACCAAATGCTGTGGAGCACTGCTATTTACTACCATTACCCATACTAAAGATGGCGCCAAGGTCACCCAGAGTTGTAGTGTCCAATCGGATCACTGCTTCACTGGTGACACCTGCGAAGTCTAAAGATGAACAATGTTAATCTCATTCTCCACTGCCTTTGTATAGTGACTAGCAACACAGTGCCGCCTACAGAACGGAGGGTAAACTGCACCTACCTACATGCACATGTGCATCTCAGGCCATATTTACTGCACCTGCAGTGTGGCGTGGTGGAGTGACTTCCACACACATGCACGGGAGTTATGTCATCGCGGCCAAGCTATTCAAACAGCTGGAAGGTGCAAACCCAGAAAGAAGACCAGGCAAAGATGGGGGCTTCAATTGAGAAGTAAGCTTATTAGTGCATACTAGCACATTATGGCATCAACCTGCATGGGGACATTTAAAAACATTATTTTTGCAGAGTTCAATTCCGCTAAGTCCAGAAATTCTGTTTAGTGGGAATGCTTCATTGCTCTTCTCTCTCGCTCTGCAAGGCTATAGGTCAAGTGGGTAAGACCTAAAACAATAGACGTTTCTCAGAAGATATGTATGTAAACTCTAACAATTAACTTCTCTTACTTGGTTCCTTTTGGTCTGCTACTGTTGAAAGCACTTTGTTACATCTGTTAAATAAGTGCAAAAAGTACCGTTTGATTCCACCAGATATTGTCAGGTGATGCCTTCCTGTGCTCTGTGTTGACTGCTATCAGTAGGGATGGGCTCAGTAGTGTTTGGATACTAGTCTGAGCCAGGAAACTGTCACTGCAGGCAGCTAATAATAAAGCCTTGTACACACGACTGAGAATATTGTCGTAAAAAAATCGTTTTTCTCGACGGGATTCTTGTTAAGCTTTCCTTGCATACACACTGTCAATTCCAAATCTCGTCGTTGTAAAGCGTGGTGACGTACAACACGTGCAACGGCAGTATAAAGGGGAAGTTCGATTCCAATGGCACCACCCCTTGGGCTGCTTTTGCTAATCTCGTGTTACCGCGTGTTAGTAAAAGTTTGGGGAGAGACGATTTGCGCTTTTCAGTCTTCGTGCTCTTCAGTCCATTACAGCGTGACGAATGTGCTATCTCCATTACGAACGCTAGTTTTACCAGAAGGAGCGCTCCTGTCTCATACTTGATTCTGAGCATGCGTGATTTTTTAAGACTTGGAAAAGCATACACACGACCGGTTTTCTCATCGGGAAACAGGCCGACGAGAATCCCAAAGAGAAAAACGAGAATCCTGATGAGAAAATAGAGAGCAGGTTCTCTATTTTTCTCGTCGAGATTCCCGGCAGTTTTCTCGACGAAAAACCATACACACGAACGGTTTTCTCGGCAAGAAAGCTCTCCCAACAGTTTTCTTGTCGTTTCTTGCCGAGAAAACCGGTCGTGTGTACGAGGCTTAAGCCGCTGAGGCATTCCCTGTTTTAGAGCCAATCGGACTTTTTAAACTTCAATGTGAAGTAGCCATGTACCTTTACAGAAGAGCAGAAAAGTCTGTAGAGAAATATAGAAAAGGTGGTTGCAGTTATTTGCTTAAATCTATTTTTTCCTTTTTGAAAATAGCTGTTCCCATTCCATAACACAGTGGCAAAATAAAGTAATAACAATTTATTGTTTGTTCTCAAGCCATGACATTTTAATTAGGCACAAAAAAAAAAGCTATGCTATCCTGGTAATAACCGTAATGCATTTCTATCCTCTTGAAAAGTACTTCTTTTTGGAGTTTTATACTTGGCAAACACTTATTTGATGAAATTTTTGTTGTGACCTGTTTTTTTGTTCCTCGCTGTTTCACAGATGACGCTCATGTTCTCAAACTGGATCTTGCTCACTCGTTGCTTCTCAAAGGCTTTTGGCACAATTTGTTCTATGGATTTCAAAATATCCCAGTGGCTAAAATCATTTTTCTGGCTGGTAGGAACAAAGAGAGATACTGAAACAGCTATTTAATGGAGCTGTGAAGAGGGTTCACACTGCCGAGAGTTTTCTAAGAAAAAGCCTTTCTTAGTTGTAGAGAAAATTTCTAACACTGTGGTACAGTAAGGCAACTTTAAAGGTACATTGAAGTCAAAAATGAAAATGTATTGAAAACCTAACTCAATTGTTTTTTTCACTTCTGTATAAAGTGAGAAAAGATTAGAAGCTCATATTTAAATGCTGTCTCTGCTCCTGCAGACATGTGTCAGCATCAGGCGCCTTTGTTGCTGATTGAGGACAACTTGCCACAGATCAGAAAACAGAACCTGTTATCACGGAAGGTAGGATAAACTCTCTGAAAGATCCAAAAATACCTCATTGCTTGCACAAAATGTTCTGTCTTAATATTTCCTTTATGCTCTGACATACCTTTCTAGACCTTGATCTGTGCAGACAATATGAGCACTTTCTGATTTGGCAAAATCCACATACAGTATAACTCTTTAAAAAAAACACAGAAGTTAAATCCAATGCAATTTTACTCAAAGTATAAGACAGGCGATGTTCTTTCTGTCTTTTGAAGTGTAAGAAGACGGGGCGGATAGATTGTTCACTTTGCAAGTGCTGTTGCACTCTGCAGGGGAACTATCCCCTGAGCTTAGTGAATGAGGTAAAGCGCTGCAAACTTCCATCATCCAATCATGTGCAGGTACAAATGTTGTTGTTTTTTTATTGTCCTTGCATGTGACTGGTTTTCAAAGTGAAGCTTCACCACATTTATGAAAGCCCTGGGAAAAATTCCCTTCTAGAGTGCAACTTCACTTGCAAAGTAAACAGTTTATTTGCCTTAAAGCGGAGTTACACCCAAAAATGGAACTGCCGCTTTTCGGAATCCTCCCCCTCTCCGGTGTCACATTTGGCACCTTTCAGGGAGGAGGAGGGAGCAGATACCTGTGTAATCCAGGTATTTGCTCCCACTTCCGGGCATAGATCACTGTGGTGACCTACGCCACTTCCGGCACCTACTCCTTCCCCCCAGCTGTCTTCTGGGAGACACACAGGTCCCAGAAGACAGCAGGGACCAGTGGGATCGTGCATGCGCAGTAGGGAACCAGGAAGTGAACCGGCAAGGCTTCACTTCCTGATTCCCTTATCGAAGATGGCGGCGCCTCCACCCGAGAGCCGAGGGGAAGATCGACTTTGGGTGCCGAAGTCACGGGCGCCCAGGACAGGTAAGTGTCCATATATTAAAAGTCAGCAGCTGCAGTATTTGTAGCTGCTGACTTTTAATATTTATTTTTTCGGCGGAACTCCGCTTTAAGTAAATTAACCCCAAAAATGTTCTATGTCTTGTGTCTGCAAAGAAACTGAAACTTAACTTGGGGGTAACGTAGGTCTCTCTTGGCTATTGGACCCTAGGGTCAATTAGACCCCTTTCACACTGGGGCAGATTGCAGGCGCTATTGCACTAAAAATAGCGCCTGCAAACCGACCTGAAACAGCAGCTGCTGTTTCTCCAGTGTGAAAGCCAGAGGGCTTTCACACTGGAGCGGTGCACTAGCAGGACATGAAAAAAATTCCTGCAAGCCGCATCTTTGGAGCGGTGAGAGGAGCGGTGTGTTTTTCGCTCCTCCACCGCTCCTGCCCATTGAAAGCAATGGGACACCACGGCTATACCGCCGGCAATGCACCTCTGCAGAGGCGCTTTGCGGGGGTTTTTAACCCTTTTTCATCCGCTAACGGGGAGTAAAACTACACTGCTAGCAGCCCAATACCACCGCAAATCCAACGGTAAAGCGCCGCTAAAAATAGCGGCGCTTTACCGCGATGCACCTTCCGCCCCAGTGTGAAAGGGGCCTTAGGGTTGTATTTTGGACAAGGGAAATTTTTGGCAAGAGAACATGGAGGAGACATCCAAGGAGACACAGTGAAAGGCCTTTAAGGGATAAGTTCACCTTTTGTAACAGGTTACTTGTTACACCCATATTCAGGGGGTAACAGGTAACATGTTACAATTGCACTGCCCCCCCCCCTCAAGTCCCTGTTTTGACAGCAATCAGGGGTTTTCCTTCCCCCGGCTCGCTGCCACTATCTGAATTAAACACAGCCTCCCAGCCACATCATCCCTTCGCAATGTTCTGTGAACTGGAAAACTACAAGTCCCGACAGCCTTTGCGGCTGTTCCCTTGTATCAAGCAATGAACTACCACGGAACTGTTGAGCGTCGCTGTAGTTCATTTTCTCTTCCTGTCATTATGTATCTGCCTGTCTGTATGAGGTACGAGCAGACGGATACAGTAATAAGTCTGCAGAATGCTGCATGGCATACAATTACATAGTATGAAAACAACAGATGACAGCGCTTGTAACTTACATAGTTAGTCAGGTTGAAAAAAAAGACACAAGTCCATCTAGTTCAACCAAAAAAAACAAAAAACAACAACCATACAATCCCGTATACACAATCCTATACCCACAGTTGATCCAGAGGAAGGCGAAAACCCCCAGCAAATAATGATCCAATTTGCTACAGCAGGGGAAAAAATTCCTTCCTGACTCCCGAGAGGCAATCCGATATTCTCTGGATCAATTTTACCTATAAATGTCAGTACCCAGTTATATTAGGAAAGAATCCAGGCTTTTTACCTCTGTAAAATATTCTAAAGTTTGATTGGATACTGTTTGATGTATCTTGTATATTCAGATATACTGGCTGGCTACAATTTTGGCTTTTCTGTGCATGTTCAAAACACTCAACTGGTTTTATCTACCCATGTGAATGTTTGCTGGTCTACTTGGCTAGAGAAAGGCTGGCCACCCACGGAAACCTTCCAGGAATTTTACCACTTTCCAACAGCTTTCAATTGCAAAAACAGCAAAATGGAGAAGATCAACTGCCAACAGCTTAGATTGTTTCATGGCTTCAATACAGCCTGTAGGTGGTTGATTACCTTAATCTGTTCAATTATTTTATGGATGAAAAGCTGGTTGAAATTGCCTGAAAACATGGTATAAGGCCAGCATTTTGGTCTCTTAGCTTAGATTCCCACTATGGTTGAATAAAGTTGCAGCATTTCAGTGCGTGCGCTTTTTTTTTTCTATCTCAAAACAAATGTTTTATTGAAAAACAAAGTACATTACATCTATCATTGGCATCAGAGCGCCGCAATACATTAAACCTGTACCATGCTTAGTTTCAAAAAATACTGCACAGTTCGAGTGCATGCGCCTTTAACCACTTCCCTACCCAGCCATAGACAAATGACGTCCACAGATGGGATCTCCAATCCTGGGTGGACGTCATATGACATCCTCGGCTTTGTAGGGGGATATCTGAATGATGCCTGCAGCTAGAGGCATCATTCAGATATCCTTTTAAAGTGCCGGCGATTCTGTGCACCATAAGAACGATCATAGCGGCGGTTCCACCGCTTGATCGTTCTTATAGGCGGCGGGAGGGGACACCCCCCCCCTCCCGCCGCCATCCGGTGCTTCTCCGGGCTCCCCCGTGCGATCGGGGACCCGGAGCGAATCTTCCGGCATCGTTGGTGGAGTCACGTGATGAGCATAGAGATGACTGGTGACCAGATGGTCACCAGTCATCTCTATGATCGTCGGAGGCCCGGGCGCGATGTGATGACGTCACGCCCGGGTCCTCAAATGTAAACAAAGCCGCCATTGCGGCTGTAAGTATGAGATCAGTGAAAAAATTTTCACTGATCTCATGCTTTCCAGCCTGGAGGAGAGATGTGGGGTCTTATTGACCCTGCATCTCTCAATAAAGAGGACCTGTCACACACATTCCTATTACAAGGGATGCTTACATTCCTTGTAATAGGAATAAAAGTGATAAAAAAAAAAAAAAAAAAGTAAAATCATTGTAAAAAAATAAATAAATAAATAAGTAAAATAAATAAATAAATAATAATAAAAAAAAATTAAAACGCCCCTGTCCCCGGTAGCTTGCGATCAGAAGCAAATGCACACGTAAGTCGCCCACATATGTAAACGCCATTCAAACCACGCATGTGAGGTATCGCCGCGTGCGTTAGAGCGCGTGCAACAATTATAGCACTAGACCTCCTCTGTAATTCTAACCTGGTAACCTGTAAAAAAAATTAAAGTGTCGCCTATGGAGATTTTTAAGTACGGAAGTTTGGCGCCATTCCATGAGTGTGCGCAATTTTAAAGCGTGACATGTTAGGTATCTATTTACTCGGCGTAACATTATCTTTCATATGTTCCCAAAAAATTGGGCTAACTTTACTGTTTTGTTATTTTTTAATTCATGAAACCATTTTTTTTTTTTTAAAAAGGCGTTTGAAAAATTATTGCGCAAATATTGTGCAAGAAAAAATGTTGCAATGACCGTCATTTTATTCCCTAGGGTGTCTGCTAAAAAAACATATATGATGTTTGGGGGTTCTGAGTAATTTTCTAGCAAAAGAATGATGATTTGTACATGTAGGAGAGAAGTGCCAAAATAGGCCCGGTATTCAATAGGTACAAAAAGCCCGGTGTTGAAGTGGTTAACACGCATTTTCCCAGCTTTGCTGCAGTTAGATATGCACAAAACAGTGTTTATATTTATATATACACAGAGGGGGTTATTTACGAAAGGCAAATCCACTTTGCACTACAAGTGCAAACTGCACTTGCAGTCGCTGTAGATCTGAGGGGGACATGCAATGAAAATAAGAAACAGCATTTTAGCTTGCACATGATTGGATAATAAAATCAGCAGAGCTTCCCCTCATTTCAGATCTACCCCTCAGATTTACAGCGACTGCACTGCCAAGTGCACTTTCAGTGCACTTTCAAGTGCACATTGCACTTGTAGTGAAAAGTGGATTTACCTTTCATAAATAACCCCCCATATCTCACAAAACTGAGTAGTACACCCCTCACATTTTTGTAAATATTTTATTATATCTTTTCATGTGACAACACTGAAGAAATGACACTTTGCTACAATGTAAAGTAGTGAGTGTACAGCTTGTATAACAGTGTAAATTTTCTGTCCCCTCAAAATAACTCAACACACAGCCATTAATGTCTAAATGGCTGGCCATAAAAGTGATTACACCCCTAATTGGGCCCAATTAGCCATTTTCCCTCCCCAGTGTCATGTGACTCATTAGTGTTACAAGGTCTCAGGTGTGAATGGGGAGCAGGTGTGTTAAATTTGGTGTTATCGCTCTCACTCTCTAATACTGGTCACGGGAAGTTCAACATGGCACGTCATGGCAAAAAACTCTGAGGTTATGAAAAAAGAATTGTTGCTCTACACAAAGATGGCCTAGGCTATTCGAAGATTGCCAAGACCCTGAAACTGAGCTGCAGCATGGTGAAAGAGTCCAAATTGGGCCCAAAGTGTCAATATTTTGTGTGACCACCATTATTTTCCAGCACTGCCTTAACCCTCTTGGCAGGACCGCTGGTAGGGGGGACCACCAGTCCTCCTGTAGGGGGCCCGGGCACACAGGGGGGCCCAAACAGCAGGGGGAATTAGTGTGGTTTGGCGGAGGGGCAGTTACAGAAGGATGCCTTTTGCAGCTCTCTGCAGCAGCTGAAAGACAGTTTCTCCCCCTCCTGCCGGGTTTCAGCTGCTGCAGGGAGAGACACAGACACAGGGCATCATTCCTGTAACTTTTTCCCGAAACCGACTTCCCTCCCTGTTCTGCCTGCTTTTGACCCCCCCCCCCCCCCCGTTTGCCCCCTTGTCACTGGGAATATAATTTTTTTTTAATGTAAAAAACGAATGAAAAAGGGCTTATTCACACAGGTTCTCTGTTATGTTTGTGTCCACTAATGATTTTAGTGTATTTTTGGTGAAAATGTGGTCTTGATATATTGGGGGGGCCCTGCCAGGTAGGCTGTGTGGGGCCCCGTGATTTCTAACAGCAGCCCTGCCTCTTCACAGGTTGCCACTGGAGTCCTCTTCCAGTTTTCCATGACGACATCACGGAGCTGGTGGATGTTAGAGACCTTGCGCTCCTCCACCTTCTGTTTGAGGATGCCCCACAGATGCTCAATAGGGTTTAGGTCTGGAGACATGCTTGGCCAGTCCATCACCTTTACCCTCAGCTTCTTTAGCAAGGCAGTGATCATCTTGGAGGTGTGTTTGGGGCCGTTATCATATTGGAATACTGCCCTGCGGCCCAGTCTCTGGAGGGGATCATGCTCTGCTTCAGTATATCACAGTACATGTTGGCATTCATGGTTCCCTTAATGACCTGTAGCTCCCCAGTGCCGGCAGCACACTGTTATACAAGCTGTACACTTACTACTTTACATTGTAGCAAAGTGTAATTTCTTCAGTGTTGTCACATAAAAAGATATAATAAAATATTTACAAAAATGTGAAGGGTGTACTAATTTTTGTGAGATACTGTATAGTACAAATTCAGCAAAAAGCCTAAGTTTAGGTAACACTAAAAAAATCCGCACTAGGGACAGTAGTTACATTTAAAGGGGTTGTAAAACTTTGTGTTTTTTCACCTTAATGCATACTATGCATTAAGGTGAAAAAACACCTTGCTATCTCCGCCCCCCCCCCAAGCCCCTGTTTTGCTTACCTGAGCCCCGAATCTCCATGGGCGTGATCCCGCGTTGCTTTTCCCCAGCTCCTGTGGGCTCTTCATTGGATGATTGATATGATCGATAGCAGCGCAGCCATTGACTCCCGCTGCTGTCAATCAAATCAATGACGCGGCGCGCCGGGGGCTGGGCAGAGTGATACAGTGGCGGCCATAGACCCAGAGTGTATCAAACTGGAGCGAGCCCGTAAGCTAACCCCCTTGGGAGAGCGCTTCCCAGAGGGGGGTTAGCTCTTGCGGGGAGGAGCCGAGACAGCCGCCGAGGGACCCCAGAAGACGTGGATCGGGGCCACTCTGTGAAAAACGAACTGCACAGTGGAGGTAAGTATAACATGTTTGTTTTGTTTTTGTTTTTTTTAAACTGAACCCATGCAAACCCTTTAATGAGAAGTTTCCCTTATTGGTGCTAGGTGTACTAGTTCTCTTTGATCTTTCACCTTTTTAAGGTACTGAGCCTTGCATGAAGGAGATACAGTGAAAGAATTGAAATTGGCCACACAATTTAAAACTTGAGGAGCTACACCCTTCTTAAAGCGGAGTTCCACCCAAAAATGGAACTTCTACTTTAAGGGAAGGTGACCCCCTGACATGCCACATTGGCGGCGGAAGTAAGCTCACCTCAGCCCCCTCCCTCTCCAGCAATCATCTGGGACACGTCACAGGTCCCAGGTGATTGCTCCGCCAGTCACAGTGACAATGCCGGCGCCACGGAGAGGAGGGGGAGACGAGCAGGGCTTTGTTCCCCCGCATCGCTGGACCCTGGGACAGGTAAGTGTTCGATTATTAAAAGTCAGCAGCTGCAGTATTTGTAGCTGCTGACTTTTAATATTACATTTTTTTTTAGGCGGACCTCCGCTTTAAAGAGGAGCTTCAGTCTCCTGTGTAAAAAGTAAAAGTCAGCAGCTACAAAAACTGTAGCTGCTGACTTTTAATAAACAGCCACTCACCTGCCCCACGATCTAGCGATGGGCTGACCCCAGCCATTTTAACCTCCTGTCGTCTATCCCTGGTGCTGGCATCTTAACTGTGGGCACCCGGCTGTGACGGCTGTCACAGCTTGTGGCTGCAAATTGTGAATTGTCCTGCAGTTTTATGGTACCTGTCACGTGTCCCAAAAGACTGAGGGGAGGGAGGGGGGGGGGAGGAGAAATTCTGCTCTGGGGAGTATGCAGGTAAAAACGTGTCCTATTTAAACCCTAGACTTCTAGGGTGTGGTGTTCTCTTTACTATTGGCATGTGTGGAATCATCATGTCTAAATCAATAGCGCTCCCTAAGGCCCTCAGAAACAAACTTGTGGATCTGCCTGTGCCTGTGGATCTGGCAAGGGATTTAAAAAGATTGCAAAATGATTTTAAATTATTAAGTCAGCTGTAAGGAAAATAAACTACAAGTGGTGTCAATTTCAGCCAACTGCTAAATTTGTCAAGGACTGGTACTACAACGTACAAATGCATGCATGATGCGTTACCACATGCTGTAGTGCCGCACATGTTTTAACACGCTGTTAGAGTGAATAACCGTTAATACATTTGTAGCGCCTTCCTCTAGTTAAGCTGCTAGGTTAAATTTAGTTTTTGGCAACACTGCAGTCAGTGGAACAGTAATTGATTTGTTTTGTCTGATCAGGATTTCCTAGCTGGGTGTTTGATTTTTCTCACCTGCTTCTGGAAGTAACTTCCAGAATATAGGGGTAGGGAGAGTCAAATGACCAGCATGAATATTCATCATGCTCCTGCCATTCCATGAAAGGACGCATCCAGAAGGTGGCTGTGGTGGTGATAAATGTTTGGGGGGCCTTTCCAGAGTTTTATTTCCTCTCCAGTGAGGGTTCCAGTTCTCCTGGGGCTGCTGGGACATTGTGAGTAAGGCCTCGTACACACGGCCGAGATTCTCGTTGAAAAAAACATGTCGTTTTTTTCGACGAGATTCTTGGACAAGAAAATTGTCCCGGCCGAGTGTACACACGCTCAATTCAAAGAACCCGCGGTTCTTTGAATGGAGCGTACGCGGTGACGTCATCGACTACGACGAGCATGCGCTCGTCACATTCGATGCCGTCGCCGCCATCTTGGTATACCCTACGTATGCCTAGGAAGCTACCGCGCATGCGTCGAATTCATTTCGAACATGCGCGGGCTTCCGGGAGGACAGGTAAGTGTACACACACTCACTTTTCTCCTCGAGAAACATGCCGACGAGAATCTCGATGAGAAAATAGAGAGCAGGTTCTCTATTTTCTCGTCGAGATACTTGTCGCTTTTCTTGACGAGAAACCATACACACGAACGAGTTTCTCGGCAAAAAATCTCTGCCAGCAAGTTTCTTGCTGGTTTTTGCCGAGAAACTCGTTCGTGTGTACGAGGCCTTAGACCTGATTTGTGACTGTAGTGTGTGGTGCTTTTGTACATATTTTCTACTAAGAGGTTTTTCCTCCAATTGATTGCCATTATCGTTTTGTAGTAAACAAGGGGGCACACACCGCTTCAGGCAAGAAAAGGACACACCCGGTTCAAGGTGCTAATCCAGGCTCACCACCGATTGCAATTGTAAAGAAGAATAAGAATTGATTGCACATTTGAATCCAAAGACAGAGGATAGAAAACTCTGGAAAGGCCCCCAAACATTTATCACCTCCACAGCCACCTTCTTTATGCGTTCTTCCAGGGAATGGCTGGAGAATGATGAATATTCATGCTGGTCATTTGAAAAAGTATTCGAATTTGAAAACTATTCGAATTCGACTTTCGTCCGAATTTGAATTCTGTTATTTCGGATTCGTTTCAATTCGATACTATTCTAAATCAGAAATTCAGGTACATCCAAATATTTCCGAATAACGAACATTTGTCCGAATTTTAATTTGGAACAAAACAAACCGCACATGTCTGTTTATCTATGCCATTCATTTCTATTTTACAATATGTTTTACAAGGTGAGGGTTTACATATACTTTAAATATGTCTGCCGAACAATCGTAAGTAGCAGCAAGGTGTGAAATGTCTAACTGAGCATCATGGGAACTATAGTACAACCACAGCTGGCGTGGAGCTATTTGTTTGCTAAATAATACATTAATGAGATTTTAAATGCACTAAGTGGAGATGATTAGTGATCTCCAACAGATATTACTGGCAGCAAGCATAACCTCAGTACCATGCAAAAAAAAAAAGAAGAACAAAATATATATTTTTTTTTCCAGAACAGAAGAAATTAAATTTATTCCGAAATCATAACATCATCTAATGATTGAAACTTCAAAAAGATGTGTATAATATAAGCTGCAAATTGAAATCAACCTTTTAACCTCCTGCAGATTATCCCCGTATGAAGCTAAAAAAAACTCATTAAAATAATTCTTGCGAGTGCAGATCTCTAGCCTGGTAATTTAGGACTATTAATATTTTTGATGTGTGTGTATTCAGATTCTGCTGCGCTCCCTTTGTGAGGCACTCTTACGAAACCTTTTAAACTGTAAGTAACGAAGATACAGATAGAGGATTCAGCGCGCTCCACTTATAATAGACACGGTTTCCATGGTAACGCGGTCCTCTTGACTGACAGGCTCAGACCAGTTAGTTTAGTTTCCCTTTGGGCGCCAGTTTCTCTGCGACGTTACACTGTGTGCTAATACAGAGGAACGGATAATAAAAATAAAAATAAAAATCATGAAAAAGGTCAAAAAAAAAAAAATCTGAAATTTGAATTATGAAGCCTTCTGTACAATTAGAAAAAAAAAAAAAAAAAAAAAAAAAAAAAAGACCTTCCGAAAAAATAGGGAATTTATATTATCAAACCAACCTGGATGATTTATGATAATAAACATGTAAAACTCTGCACAAAAAATAAAATAAAATGAAAGGTGCATCACATGAACCAATGCATTTATTTTAACCACTTGACCTCTGGAAAGTTTTGCCCCCTTCATGACTGGGGCATTTTTTGTTATTCAGCACTGCACTATTTTAACTGGCAATTGCATAGTCATGCAAAACTATACACAAATTAAATGTATGTCTTTTTTTTTTTTTTTTTTACAAAAATACAGCTTTTCTTTGGTGGTATTTGATTATTCTATAAACAAAAAAAGAGAATTTGGAAAATAACATTTTTTTCTGCTTTCTGTTATTAAAAAAAAAAAAAAAAATCGAATTTCTTTATCAATTTAAGCCAAAATGTATTCTACTACATTTCTTTGCCAACAAAAAATCCCTATAAGTGTATATTAACCATTTTTTGCAATATGGCACTGCGTTACTTTAATTATTGCATGGTCGTGTGGCGGTGTACCCAAATAAAATTGATGTCCTTTTTTTCCCACAAATAGAGCTTTCTTTTGCCTCTGCGCTTCTTTTTTTTGTTTGCGCTATAAACAAAAAAAGACCGACAATTTTGAAAAATAAACAACATTTTTTCTGCTATAAAACACATCCCGTAAAAAAAATGTAAAAAATCTAATTTCTTTATCAATTTAGGCCAATATGTATTCTGCTACATATTTTTGGTAAAAAAAAATCCCAATAAGCGTATATTTATTGGTTTGCACAAAAGTTATAGCGTCTACAAACTAGGGGATATTTCTATGTATACCTCCATTTTTTTTTGACTAGTAATGACGGTGATTAGCGACTTTTAGCGGGACTGCGACATTGCGGCGGACACATTGGACACTAAGGGGTTGATTTACTAAACGAAAATCCACTTTGCACTTGAAAGTGCACATGGAAGTGCAGATGCTGTAGATCTGAGGGGGACATGCAAAGAAAATAAAAAAACAGCATTTTGATACTTTTTTGGATGATAAAATCAGCAGAGCTAATTTCAGAGCTTCCCCTCAGATTTACAGCGATCTACAGCGACTGCACTTCCATGTGCACTTTCAAGTGCAAAGTGGATTTCCTTTAGTAAATCAACCCCTAAGTGACACTTTTGATACTTTTTTGGGGACCAGTGACACCAATAAAGTGATCAGTGCTAAAAAATATGCACTGTCACTGTATTAATGACACTGGCAGGGAGGAGGTTAACACCAGGGTTAATCAAAGGGTTAAATGTGTCCTTTAAGGAGTGCTTTCTAAGGGTGTGTGGGGGATGCTTTAACTGTGGGAAGACAGAGATCCGTGTTCCTGCTTAGCAGAAACACAGGATCTCTGTCTTCCCTATTAACAGAACATTGATCTGCCTTGTTTACATAAGCAGTCCGCCTTTCTGCCTCTGTCGGGAATGATTGGTGGGTACCGACGGACATCGGGTCTGCTGATTGGCTCCGTGCCGCAGACCCGAAAGTGACAATCATGTACATGTATGTGATTTCACGCAGAAGAGCCGCCTCCCTGCAGTGCATATTCGTGGGGCGGACGGCAAGTGGTTGGAGGAGTTGTAAAGGCAGAAGGTTTTTTATCCTAATGCATTCTATGCATTAAGTTAAAAACAACTTGTGTGTAGCAGCCTCCCCAGCACCACCTAATACTTACCCTGAGCCCCATCTCTATCCAGCGATGTCCACGAGTTCCTCGGCCATCCGGGACTCTCCTGCTGATTGGCTGGGGCACAGCTGCGGCACCATTGGCTCCCGCAGCTGTCAATCACAGTCAGTTAGTCAATCAGGGGAGAGAGGGGGTGGGGCCGGGTCAGGGTTCTGTGTCTGAATGGATACACAGAGCTCTGACTCAGCTCGGGTGCCCCACATAGCAAGCTGCTAGACTATGGGGGCACTTGTCAGGAGGGAGGATCCAGGAGCAGTGAAGAGGGATCCAAGAAGAGGAGGATCTAGGCTGCCCTGCAAATCCCCTGCACAGAGGAGGTAAGTGTAACATGTTTGTTATTTTATTTTTATTTTTTTAAGCAAGACTTTACAATCACTTTAATTAGCTTTTGCAAAAGTTATAGCATTAATAAACTATGGGATATATATACTGGAATTCACGCAGCTATAGATGCTATACTGTAATGGCGATGATCAACGACTTATAGTGGGACTGTGATAGGGTGGCGGGCAATCTGACAATAGCAGACACTATATGGGAGGGTCACTAACTGACACTGACATCGCTAGTGACACTAATACACTGATCAGTAATAATACTGTCACATGTGTGTGTGTGTGTGTGTGTGTACGGTGTCAGTAGAGCATTGGATGTGTCAGTCAGTAGCACAGTGGACAGTGTCGGTAGGGCAGTGAACGGTGTCATTAGAGCAGAGATTGGTGTCAGTATGGCAGTGGATGGTGCCAGTAGTTTATTTTTATTTTTTTAAATATTTTTTACAATATTTTTTTTTCCTGGGAGTTGGCAAGGAAGATTTGCAGTCTACCAGTCACCTGCCTATGATTGATGGGTAGATTGTAGTCAACAGGTTGTCAAGCCCTGGATTAGGGTGTGCCCAGGCACATCTGGCACACCCCGGGCACACCCTGTTAGAAAATAGATTTTTTATTTTTTTTTATTGTATGTGTTTTATAGCAGAAAAAATATTGTTTATTTCTCAAAATTGTTACTCTTTATTTTGTCTATAGCGCAAAAAAAACAAAAAATAAACCGCAGAGGTGATCAAATACCACCAAAAGAAAGCTCTATTTGTGGGAAAAAAAGGACATCAATTTTATTTGGGTACAGCGTTGCACGACCATGCTTTGAATACTGTACGATGGCACTGGCTTGAAATGTGTCATCCAGGGGCAATCAAGTGTGTGCCTAACAATGTGTAATGTGTATAATATGTGCTGCTTTTACTTTCTGATCTGGCTGTTTTTTCTCCCAGCTTTTCAGGGAGAAGAAACAGCCCACTAGCGTTGCTAGCCAGGTGCGGGGGGGGGGGGCGGGCCGCACCCGGGTGACACCCACCAGAGGGGTGACACCCGTGGGTAGCGCAGCGGCCACACTGACATCGCCCGCCCGCTGCCCTGTGCCTTAGGCTCACGCTGCGGCTGTGTCCCTCAGCGGAGCGGAAGGAAGCCGCCGCCCCCTCTGCCTCCTCTATGTTTACATCCACAGAGGAGGAGGAGGAGCCCGCGCTCGAGAGACACACCGCTGTGTGTATCTGCCGCTCTGTTCTGAGGTCTGAAAGGTAAGGGGGCATCTTTACTGATGGGGGGAGGGGGTGTCTGTACTGCTGGGGTCTGCACAAGAGGGAGTTTGCACCAGGGGGGGCTGTAACTGAGGGGGGTGTCTGTACTGAGGGGGGTCTGGTACTGAGGGGGGTGTCTGTACTGAGGGGGGTGTCTGTACTGAGGGGGGTGTCTGTACTGAGGGGGGTCTGGTACTGAGGGGGGTGTCTGTACTGAGGGGGTATCTGTACTGAGGGGGTGTCTGTACTGAGGGGGGTCTGGTACTGAGGGGGGTGTCTGTACTGAGGGGGGGTCTGGTACTGAGGGGGGTGTCTGTACTGAGGGGGGGTCTGGTACTGAGGGGGGGTCTGGTACTGAGGGGGGTGTCTGTACTGAGGGGGGGTCTGGTACTGAGGGGGGGGTCTGGTACTGAGGGGGGTGTCTGTACTGAGGGGGGTGTCTGTACTGAGGGGGGTCTGGTACTGAGGGGGGTGTCTGTACTGAGGGGGGTATCTGTACTGAGGGGGTGTCTGTACTGAGGGGGGTGTCTGTACTGAGGGGGGTCTGGTACTGAGGGGGTGTCTGTACTGAGGGGGGGTCTGGTACTGAGGGGGGGGGGGTCTGGTACTGAGGGGGGTGTCTGTACTGAGGGGGGGTCTGGTACTGAGGGGGGGTCTGGTACTGAGGGGGGGTCTGTAACTGAGGGGGGATCTGTAACTGAGGGGGATCTGTAACTGAGGGGGTGTCTGTTACTGAGGGGGGTCTGTTACTGAGGGAGGTGTCTGTACTGAGGGGGGTGTCTGTACTGAGGGGGGATTGGTACTGAGGGGGGTGTCTGTACTGAGGGGGGGGGTCTGGTACTGAGGGGGGTGTCTGTACTGAGGGGGGTGTCTGTACTGAGGGGGGGTCTGGTACTGAGGGGGGGGGGTCTGTAACTGAGGGGGGATCTGTAACTGAGGGGGGATCTGTAACTGAGGGGGGATCTGTAACTGAGGGGGGTGTCTGTACGAGGGGGGTCTGTAACTGAGGGGGTGTCTGTAACTGAGGGGGTCTGCACTGAGGTGGGTGTGTCTGTACTGATGGAGCGGTCTGCACTGAGGTGGGGGTGTCTGTACTTATGGAGCAGTCTGCACTGAGGTGGGGGTGTCTGTACTGAGGGGGAGGTTCATACTGAGGGAGGCGGGTCTATATTGATGGCGGGGAGTCTGTACTTAGTGGAGCGGGTTTGTACTGAGGGAGGGGATCTATACTGTGGGAGGGGGGTCTGTAGTTAGTGGAGGGGGGTCTGTACTGAGGGAGGACTATAGTTGTTGGTGGGGTGACACCATTTTCTTTTGCACCGGGTGACACCAACCCTAGTGACGCCACTGAAACAGCCAGATCGCTGTTCCCTGTATGCAGAGTTCTGTGTGTGATTGACAAAGCCGATCAGCTGTTTTTAGCTGAACCCATTGGCTGAAATCTGCTGCCAAACTTGTGTTTTTTTTAATTACAGCACGGGTCACCAGGGGGCACGCGCATACAAGAAGGCCGCCTCGTACATGTACGCTGTATATTTACTGTGAGCGGTTGGCAGGTAGTTCTGAATGTATCTAATTTCCAGATTCTCATATCCTTCCATATATTAAGAAACTTACATGCTTAGAAATTTATTTTCATGTGGTTTTCTTTTTAAGTTATTATGTAAAACATTTTCTTTTTAAGTTATCATTTTCACATTTCTGTCTCTGTTATTTAGATTGTTTATCTGCTTGAGGCTGAATTAATGTACTCTTTCATTGTATTACAAATGTAAAGTACCGCTGGTTTGCTCCCTTCCCCAGCTTGTAACTGAGAGATTATTTTGTGGTGGGGGGCAGGTACTGCTTTTTATCAGTACCCACTTCCACAATTACTGCCTAGGTGAGGATGATGCCACCCACCATTAAAAAAAATAATAATAAAAATACAACCAAAGCCCTTCTTTAAATTGGTATTGAACCCAAAAGCAAACATTTATTATATTACAGTTTACCACCCCCCCGGGGGTGGGGTGGATGGGGGCGCTCGCTCATGTCCCTGCCTCTTCCTGACCCGCCAGGCTGCATGCCCAAAAAAGGGTCTGGCATGAATTGGGGGGACCCCCACACCATTTTTTTTTTTTTATTGGCGTGGAAAGACCTTGCGACCAACGTCCAAAAATTTGCTAAGAAAAATATATATTCAAGCATATCCGACATGGTGCCTAGAAAGTTGGCAATCGAATCAGTACAAGTTGGATACAACTAAACAAATTGTATGTGTGTCTATATATATATATATATATATATATATATATATATTGTGAGGGGGTTAGCTCGGCAGCGGGTGTGTGTGACCCCCGGGATGGGCTCCCCACACAAAAACAGGCCCAGCAAACGGAGGTTGTGGTTTTCAAAATCAAAAAAAAGGTGCGGTTTATTTTCTATTTACAGTGACAAAACACAGCAAAGCCAAAAGAAACATAAACAAAATAAATCCTGGTCAACTTGACCTCTGACTAAACATACAGGTTTCCTAACTAACAACTGGGATCAGCCTAGTGCTGTCCTAGTCCCTAAGTCCCTGGTTTTAAATGTCCAAGCAAATAGCCACACAGGCTTTGTCTCACCGCACAGGGGTTCACTCTCCCTAGACAGTCCACACAGGTCTGGTTCCAGGCATGAGCTAACATCTAATGAAGCTGGGAGTTCTTATAGAGGCCTAAATGAGCTGACAAGCTTCAGCTGGTCTCATCAACTCCCTGTCTGCACGACGCCCCACACTCTCCCTAGACATATGAGTCATCCATGAGCCCACTAGCCTTAGCTGGGCTTATACAACTCTCCACCTAGTTGTATAAGTCGGCGTAAAGCCTGAATCTGGGCGAAATATATCTACCCCCCTGGATGCAACCAGGTGACTTTACCTTCCTGCTGTCACATACCCCCCCCCCTCTTGTTTTAACCTCGGGGTTGGAACACCAGCAATCAGGCATTCATGTACTCGAGACAAAGCATCCACATTCCCCATTTGAACGCCAGGGCGATGCTTTACTGTGAAGTTGAATTCCTGAAGGGCCAGGAACCACCTATTCACTCTTCTATTTGTTTCCTTGTTTTGAGCCATCCACTTTAACGGAGCGTGATCCGTAACCATGTCAAAGTGCCTACCTAGCAGGTAGTACCGAAGGGAATCTAGAGCCCACTTCACCGCTAAACACTCCTTTTCAACGGTGGCGTAATTTACCTCATGGGACTTCAACTTCCTGCTGAGGTAAATGACTGGGTGCTCTTCCCCGTTCCAGACCTGGGACAATACTGCTCCTAACCCCACATCTGACGCATCACTTTGTACGACAAAGTCTTTAGAGAAGTCTGGTGAGTACAACACTGGCTGGCTACATAAGGCTTGTTTCAAGAATTGGAATGCTGTCTCAGCCTCGGGGGTCCATTTAATCATGACCGACCCTTTCCCCTTCGTTAGGTTGGTTAGGGGCACAGCCTTAGAAGCAAAGTGGGGAATGAATCGCCGATAATACCCAGCGATTCCAAGAAAGGCTCGTACCTGCTTCTTGCTGTTGGGACGTGGCCAACTCTGGATGGCCTCGACTTTGTTGAGTTGGGGTTTTATTACTCCCCTCCCAATGGTGTACCCAAGATATTTGGCCTCCTCCTGCCCAATGGTACACTTCTTGGGGTTAGCCGTAAACCCCGCTTCCCGAACAGAGTCCAGGACTGCTTGCACTTTTGGCAGATGTGAGGCCCAATCCGTGCTATGGACAATTACGTCATCCAGGTAAGCCGCAGCATACTTCCGATGGGGCCTCAGCATCTGGTCCATTTTCCGCTGGAATGTGGCCGGCGCATTCTGTAACCCGAACGGCATTCTTTTATATTGGAACGCCCCGTCTGGGGTTACAAATGCGGTTTTCTCTTTGGCCAATTTGGCCAGGGGGATTTGCCAATACCCTTTTGTGAGGTCAAGAGTCGTCATGTATCGGGCTGTTCCCAGCCGGTCGATCAACTCATCTATACGTGGCATGGGGTAGGTGTCAAATTTTGTAACTTTGTTCAACTGACGAAAATCGTTACAAAATCGCCAGCTCCCATCCGGTTTAGGCACCAACACAATGGGACTAGACCAATCACTTTGGGACTCCTCTATCACCCCTAAGTTCAGCATTTTCTGTACTTCCTCCCGTATTGCCTCCCGTCGGGCCTCTGGGATCCGATAGGGTTTTAACTTCACCCTTTCACCGGGCGGGGTAATGATGTCATGCTCTACCCCAAATGTTTGTCCCGGCAGCTCAGAGAATACCTCCTTGTTGCGAAGCACAAACTCCTTAACCTCCTGTTGTTGGGGTTGTGACAAGGTGGCTGCTATTCCAACCTCAGGAATCACGCAACCAGTTTGAGCTGGTGACCAAGTGTCTGCGACTAGGGACTCTCTATCCCTCCAGGCTTTCAACAGATTAACGTGATAGATCTGTTCGGGCTTTCGCCTTCCTGGTTGTCTGACCTTGTAATTCACTTCGCTCACTTTTTCCATTATCTCGTAGGGGCCTTGCCATTTGGCAAGGAATTTACTTTCAACCGTAGGGACAAGTACCAGTATCCTATCCCCCGGGGAAAAGGTACGGGTCTTGGCTCCACGGCTGTACACTCTCTGCTGTGCTAACTGCGCTTGGGCCAAATGTTCCTTCACGATGGGCATTACCTGTGCAATTCGGTCTTGCATCAGGGCGACATGCTCAATCACACTCCTGTGGGGAGAACTCTCACTTTCCCAAGTTTCCTTGGCAATATCCAACAGCCCTCTTGGGTGTCTCCCATACAGTAACTCAAAGGGGGAGAATCCCGTAGAGGATTGGGGCACCTCCCTAATAGCAAACATCAGATAAGGAAGTAGACAGTCCCAATCCTTTCCATCTCTATCCACCACTTTCTTCAACATTTGTTTTAGGGTTTTGTTGAATCTTTCAACCAGCCCATCAGTTTGGGGGTGATACACAGATGTACGTAATTGCGTCACTTTGAACAATTTACACAGCTCCTTCATAACCCGGGACATAAAGGGTGTACCTTGGTCTGTAAGCAGTTCTTTACAAATACCCACCCGGCTAAACACAAGAGATAGCTCTTTGGCTATGGTTTTGGCCGAGGTATTTCGGAGAGGGATCGCTTCTGGATAACGGGTGGCATAGTCCATTATAACTAATATGTACTGGTGCCCCCTAGCGGACTTGATTATAGGACCTACCAAATCCATGGCGATCCTCTCAAACGGGACCTCAAGGATGGGTAGAGGGACCAGCGGGCTACGGAAATGTGGCATCGGGGCCGACCTCTGACACACAGGGCAGGAGGAACAATAATTTTCTATGTCCTTCATCACCCCCGGCCAATAGAATCTCTGTAATACCCTTTCTCGGGTTTTCTCTGTCCCCAGATGACCTCCAAGAATGTGCCCATGGGCCAACTCCAACACCAACTTCCTGTAAGGTTTGGGCACCACAAGCTGCTCAACGGTTTCTTCTGCCCTTTTTGCCACCCGATACAGTAGGTCCTTCTCTACGCTGAAGTATGGGTAAGTGCAGGTATTATCTGGGTTCACTAACTCGCCATCTATTTTCACTACGTTTTCCCGTGCCTTTATTAGGGCGGGGTCTTTCAACTGTTCTGTGGCAAAGTTTTCCCTGTGAACCTCAAGATCAGAAAACTCCACAGACGGTAGGTTTTCGTCTGAGGAGGTGGGCTCCTCTCCAGTTTCTTGAGTCTCCCCTGCCAATACTGATAAGGGAAATTCCGGAGAGTCCTCACCACTCTCAGGGGAGTTCTGGCTATCACATTCCTGGTACATAGGGGCACCAGTGGGGGGCTCAGGATCATCCCACAGTTCCCAGAACTTCGGAAAATCCCTTCCCACAATGGCGTCATACGGTAACTGAGATACTAAGCCCACTGGATGAGAGAGGGTACCTTTGGGGGTCTCGAAACACACTGTAGTCACTGGATACTCTCGGGTGTCCCCATGCACACAAATAACAGCTACCTTGCTATTCCCAGAGACCTCTGTTTTAACTAACTCAGCCTTTATCAGGGTCACAAGGCTACCTGAATCCAGCAATACCACAACATTTCTACCATTAACACACATTTTGCATAAATGTTTCTCAGTTCCTCGAATGGCAGTGCATGCGACTGTCGCACACAGCGACTGACGTCTGCCCGTCAGAAAGTCACACTGCATGGGTTCCTCCACAACCGGGCAATTGGCTGCAATATGTCCCGCTTGCCGGCAGCGGTAGCAAACGATCCTTCTTGCCGCCTCTTGAGCCGCTGATTTCCCAGGCTGTTCTCGCCAAACTTGGGGTAGAGCTCCCACCCTCTCACTCTCTCCACCCTTACCCCTTGGAATCCTCGTATCCGCCCCTGGGGATGGTCTGGTCTTAGGGTGGAAAGTCCGAGTGTCTCTGGAAGAGGCCGTCAGGTTCTCTGTAGCCAAGTATTTCTCCACACGATCCACAAGACCATCGGCCGTCTCTGGGTCTCCATGGCTTACCCACTTTTGGATGGCAGTAGGAAGAGCTCTCAAAAACCGATCCATTACAACACGTTCCACAATCTTTGGTGCGGACAAAGTCTCTGGCTGTAGCCACTTTCTGCTCAGGTGAATGAGATCATACATTTGAGACCTGGGGGGTTTTCCAAGCTGGAAAGTCCAGTTATGCACACGCTGAGCCCGGACAGCCTGGGTGACACCCAGCCTTGCCAATATCTCAGCTTTTAGCATCACATAGTCTTTTGCTTGGTCAGGCTCTAGGTCATAGTAAGCCTTCTGCGATTCACCAGTTAACAGAGGAGCCACCAGTCCAGCCCACTGCTCCTCAGGCCACTTTTCTCTTTCAGCAGTCCTTTCAAATGTGGTCAAAAATACCTCTGGATCATCCTCTCCAGTCATTTTTGTCAATAAACGACTCACCCCAAAGGACGCGGTATTAGTGGGACGGCTTTCCTCACTGGTCTGCGGACGTTGCTGCATTACTGCTTCCATTTGTTGTAGTCTCTGCTCTTGCTTCTGTAACAGGTCTATGAAGCGGGCCTCAGATTGCTGCTGGGCTTGTTGCTGAGCTTCCAGACTCTGTTGGTGAGCTTGCTGCTGGGCTGCAAGGCTCTGTTGATGAGCTTGCTGCTGGGCTGCGAAGTTCTGTTGTTGAGCTGCAAGGCTCTGTTGATGAGCTGCAAGGCTCTTTTGCAAACCTGCATTTGTCTGCTGTTGATTGGCATTTGCTAGAGCCAGCTGCTTCAGTATCTCCTCCATGCTGGCTTAAAAAACTGCCCGCATTCTCCACCAACTGTGAGGGGGTTAGCTCGGCAGCGGGTGTGTGTGACCCCCGGGATGGGCTCCCCACACAAAAACAGGCCCAGCAAACGGAGGTTGTGGTTTTCAAAATCAAAAAAAAGGTGCGGTTTATTTTCTATTTACAGTGACAAAACACAGCAAAGCCAAAAGAAACATAAACAAAATAAATCCTGGTCAACTTGACCTCTGACTAAACATACAGGTTTCCTAACTAACAACTGGGATCAGCCTAGTGCTGTCCTAGTCCCTAAGTCCCTGGTTTTAAATGTCCAAGCAAATAGCCACACAGGCTTTGTCTCACCGCACAGGGGTTCACTCTCCCTAGACAGTCCACACAGGTCTGGTTCCAGGCATGAGCTAACATCTAATGAAGCTGGGAGTTCTTATAGAGGCCTAAATGAGCTGACAAGCTTCAGCTGGTCTCATCAACTCCCTGTCTGCACGACGCCCCACACTCTCCCTAGACATATGAGTCATCCATGAGCCCACTAGCCTTAGCTGGGCTTATACAACTCTCCACCTAGTTGTATAAGTCGGCGTAAAGCCTGAATCTGGGCGAAATATATCTACCCCCCTGGATGCAACCAGGTGACTTTACCTTCCTGCTGTCACAATATATATATATATATATATATATATACATACATACATATACATACACACAGTGTGTATATATATGTATATATATATATATATATATATATATATATATATATTTGTAAATTCTTTATTTATTTTATCAACAGGGTTTCTTAAATAATATGTTATTACAAAGAAACAAAGTTCACATCATGCCCTATTTCTTTACATCTCATCTTTCAGAAATTAAATCTATGCCATCTTCATATTGTATTAATAAAATATTACTTAATTGCTTATATTTAAACTTCATACAAACCATCTTTCTTTCTTCCTATTCTCTAATTTCTGTTTATTTAGTTTCCTTCATCTCTTATCTACATATTTTCATCTTCCCCTGTTGCCTTCCCCCTTATCCCCAAAATCCTCCCAATACCCATTTCCCATTCCCTTCAATCCCCATATTCCTCCCCTCTCGGAAAAAAAAAAAAAAAAGGGGAAAAACCTCACTCAAGTAATTTCTCTCTCTCCCCTCCCTCCCTCCCCTACTCTCCCAATAATCTCCTACCCTCTTCTGATTGCATATATATATATCCCATGGGGCCCAGATTTCTTTAACTTGTTCCCTTCTATCTAATGTTATAGGTAACAGTTTCTCCATTATTCCTATTTTCCTAACTTTCTTAAGCCACTCCGACGCCGTCGGGGCTTTTATATCTTTCCAATTTGTTGCAATACAACTTTCTTTTTCGTACATCACGGGACACAGAGCGACTTAGTCATTACTAATGGGTTATATAGTTTACCTTCAGGTGTTGGCACTGGCCAATTCCAAACCGGAAGTACCCTCCCCTATATAAGCCCCTCCCACCCGGGAGCACCTCAGTTTTTTGCCAGTGTCTAAGGTGTTGGCCAAAGAGTAACATGTGTTTTCACTGGGCTTGCGTACAGGTTCTTTTGGGCCTTAGTAAGCTGTTCCGGATCCCACCAAAAAAGCTTCATAGCTAAACGGTCGGTACCCGGGCCTTGCAGCAGAAGAGCAAGGTTTTGCCTGTAATGCTTCTCTTAGGAGGGCTGGACCCTGGGATCCAGAGCTCTGGTCATACCCACGACCAAGACGCTGTCTGTGCAGGGTGCTATACAGGTCCAGGGGAGTGGAATCCTTGGGAACCCGGTCCCTGAAGGTTTAATTACAATGCCTGCCGTGATAGGTGAAGTTTGGACTTTTGTGGACCAAACAAAGTCCTGCGGCGGGGATCAGGTAAGTGGGGGCCCTCAGGAACTTGGTTCTATTGGGGGACCCCCAAGCCTAATTTGTCTTTCTGTCTGTTACCTAACGGTATTCCCGCTAAATATCTGTGTTGCCTATAACTACTGAAAATGTAAAATTTTAATAGTAGTCAAGAAAAAAAAAAAAAAACAGGGACCGCGGTACCTGTGTTAAACCACTAGAGGCCGCTGTAGTCCATTTTTCTTGTAAATGTGGATCTTTGGTTTTCTCAACTCAAAAGATCCAGGCAGCTGGTAAGTTTCTCTGAGGGAATCCACTTCCTCTGCCCTGTTGCTGCGTTCATCCACCGCACAGGCCCTCCGGCAAAAAGGGCCCTGGCTCCTAGTCCTCTGTTGGTTTTCGAAAAGGGCGCCATTGGCGCACGGGCGCGCGCGCGGGCGCGTGCACGCGCCTCCTATGAAAAAAAAAGGGGCGGGGCGGGTGGATGACGCTCGATGCGCGCCGCGGCGCTTCTGCGCATGTGCGGGCGTCCCAGCATGGTTAAAAGACACAGTACAAGTGTCAGCTGCATGCAAACAGAGCTAGCAACAAACAGTGGCACACAGAGGCGGTTGATGCAGGCATCCCCATAGAAAGGCACTTTAGTGGACACCAGCTGGTATATAGCAGCACCTGTGTTAGACTATTACCAGCAAAAATTGGTGTATGACGACGGGAATACCTCAGCTTTGTGCTTAAAGGATATGTCGTCCAGACGCTCCGGAAATAGATCTTCCAGGAAGCCAAAGGGGTCTCCATCGGGCTCTGAGGATATTGGGCATGCTTGCACTGCACCAATCTCCCCTGAGAATGCAGAGGTCAGTAGCCGTAGAAACCCCGCAGGAATGCCTGGTGCTGCGGCTGTCCCCAGTCCACCTGCTCCTGTATATATAACAGAGGAGGTTTTATCCTCAACTCTGGGAGGATTGGAAGAGAGATTAACAGCATTGATCGCTGCTTCCCTGTCACAGGAAAAGCGCGTCCGATCTCCGTCTCCTCCTTCAGAGTGCCTGTTAGTGGAGGAACAGCCCCACACAGAGATCGACCTACCTGAAGGGGATCAGGATGAGGTTGATTCACTTATAGAGGAATCAACAGTGGAAGAACCTTTCTCAGCTTCTCAGGCTGAAAGATTATGGGTTCAGTCTCTGACTAACATGGTCCGATCAGCATTTAAAATGCCTCTGGCGGAACCACCATCCACTACGGTTTCCTCGCTGGGGTCGCTAAAAGCTCCCCAGGCGGTCTGTTCCTTCCCAATCCACCCTTTATTAGAAGGGCTTATTTACCAGGATTGGGAGCATCCTGATAAAATATTTGCTCCCCCCAAGAGATTTCCGGTGATCTATCCCATGGAGGATAAGTTCATAAGAAAATGGAGGGTCCCTATAGTGGACGCAGCCATCTCTTCTGTTAACAAATCACTGACATGTCCAGTAGATAATGTTCCAATGTTCAAAGACCCAATAGATAAAAAATTGGAGTCTTTACTAAAATCTGCTTTCTCTACAGCAAGTATGGTGACACAACCTGCGGTAGCAGCGATTGGAGTCTGCCAAGCAGTGAAAGATCAGTTGAAACAAGTCTTAAGGGACTTACCAGATCAGCAGGCTCATGCCCTAGCTGACCTGCCTAGAGCCTTGTGTTTTGCGGTGGACGCCATAAAGGATACAATCCAACAGGCCTCCCGCTTTACACTGTCTATAGTACATATGCGTAGGCTTCTGTGGCTCAAAAACTGGTCTGCTGAAGCTCCCTGTAAAAAACTGCTGGTTAGCTTCCCATTTCATGGAGAACGCTTATTTGGAGAAGATCTGGACAAATATATCCAGAAAATTTCTGCCGGTAAAAGTTCACTCTTACCGGTTAAGAACAAGGGTAGAAGTCCTTCTTTTAAGAGGCCTACCTCTCCAGTCCCGGGCACATCGGCTGTGAAGCAGTTCCGACGGCCTCCGCGGTCAAATTCAGGGGGCAGAAATCAGGGACAATCACAGGGTAACAAGAAGCCCTGGATCAAGAGAGGTACAAAACCTCCCCCTAAGGCATGAAGTATTGCCCCCGCTCAATCGGGTGGGGGGAAGACTTCAGTTGTTCACAGAGACCTGGCGGGACACCATCAGAGACAGATGGGTGCTCTCCGCAGTAAGTCTGGGATACAAGCTGGAGTTAAAAGGCACTCCTCCTGCCCAATTTATGAGGTCAAATGTGCCAAGAGATCCCCAAAAGAGAGGATCCCTCCTTCTGGCACTAGAACAACTATTGCTCCAAGGGGTAATCATGAAGGTTCCCCTGGAAGAAAGCGGATTCGGGTTTTACTCGAACCTTTTCACAGTCCCCAAACCAAATGGGGACGTGAGGCCCATATTAAATCTAAAAGGGCTAAACAAGTTCCTAAATATCAGGACTTTTCGGATGGAGTCGATCCGATCAGTGGCCACCGCCCTACAAGGGCAGGAATGGCTAGCCTCGATCGACATAAGGGATGCTTATCTGCATATTCCCATCTTTCCGGCCCATCAGAAATTTCTACGCTTTGCAGTAGAAGGGCGCCATTTTCAGTTCAGAGCCTTACCTTTCGGTCTGGCCACAGCACCACGAGTGTTCACAAAAATTCTGGCCCCATTATTGGCCAATCTAAGAACACAGGGTGTAACGATAATGGCATATCTAGACGACCTGCTACTAATAGACCACTCAGTGGAAAAGCTGGAAGTAGCTATTCACAAGACAATCGAGTATCTGGAATATCACGGTTGGATTATCAACCGGGACAAGTCAGCTCTAAGACCAGTCAAAAGTCTGGAATACTTAGGGCTAAGGCTGGATTCAAATCAGAGAAAGATTTTCTTACCTCCAGAGAAGGTGTCGTCTTTAAGAAATTTGACCCACTTAGTGGGTACAAAAAGAAAACCATCCATACGTCTCTGCATGAGGCTGCTGGGAAAGATGGTGGCTTCATTCGAAGCGGTACCCTACGGTCAATTCCATTCAAGGAATTTGCAAAGGGCCATACTGTCAGCCTGGAACAAAAAAGTTCAGGTTTTAGACTTACCAATGTCCCTGTCCCCTTCCGTTCGCAAGAGCCTCCATTGGTGGTTGGTGCCCCAGAATCTGGAAAGAGGGAAACCCTTCAGTCCGGTTTCTTGGAAGGTGGTCACTACAGATGCCAGCCTCATCGGCTGGGGGGCAGTGCTGGAGCAATGGTCTCTCCAGGGCAGGTGGTCAGAAGCAGAAAAGGCCCTGCCCATCAATCTCTTAGAGATACGAGCAGCCCGGTATGCCCTAGTAGCATGGACATCCAAACTCCAGGGGTCCCCTGTCAGAATTCAATCAGACAATGCCACGGCAGTGGCATATATCAATCATCAGGGTGGCACCAAAAGTCGTGCAGCCCAGAAGGAAGCAAATTGCATCCTGGAGTGGGCAGAAAGATATGTCCCAGCCATATCTGCGGTTTTCATCCCAGGAGTGGAAAATTGGAGAGCGGACTTTCTAAGTCGCCAACAATTATGCCCGGGGGAATGGTCTCTTCACCCCGAGGTTTTCCAGGCAATATGCCAGCGGTGGGGAACACCGGATGTAGATCTGCTAGCATCCAGATTCAACGCAAAGGTGGACAGGTTTGTGTCTCGCACAAGGGATCCCCTAGCTTGCGGCTCGGATGCCCTAGTGTTCCCTTGGGATCGGTTCAAGCTGATATATGCATTCCCACCGCCACAATTGTTACCGCGATTACTCCGCAGAATCAGGGTAGAAAAGAAACCAGTGATTCTGGTGGCTCCAGCGTGGCCCCGAAGGGCATGGTACGCGGAGATTGTAAAAATGTCAGTGAGGAGTCCTTGGACCCTCCCACTTCGTCCGGACCTGCTGTCGCAAGGACCGATATACCACCCTTCCTTACCAGCCCTAGGTTTGACGGCCTGGCTATTGAAGCCCACATTCTGAAAAAGAGAGGGCTCTCTAATTCTGTGGTATCTACCATGATCAATGCCAGGAAACCGGTATCCAGGCAGATCTATTATAGGATCTGGAAAGCGTACATTACGTGGTGTGAGACCAAGAAATGGCATCCACGTAAGTACATGATAGGGAGGATTCTGGACTTCCTACAGTGGGCTGTAGATAGGAAGCTGGCCTTGAGTACTATCAAGGGTCAGATTTCGGCCTTGTCAATATTTTTTCAAAGGCCCTTGGCTTCGCATTCACTAGTCAAAGCCTTTATACAAGGAGTGATGCGTATTAGCCCTCCGGTTAGTATTCCCATATGTCCTTGGGACTTAAACCTGGTTCTGTCGGTTCTACAGGAACAACCGTTTGAACCATTACAACACATTTCCTTGGTTCTTCTCACCAGGAAATTGGTTTTCTTAGTAGCCATTTGTTCGGCTAAAAGAGTGTCGGAATTAGCAGCTATGTCCTGTAAGGAGCCATATCTGGTTGTCCATAAGGACAGAGTAGTATTACGTCCTCATCCAGCCTTTCTTCCTAAGGTGGTATCGAGGTTTCATTTGAACCAAGATGTGGTTCTTCCTTCTTTTTTCCCCAAACCTAGCTCAGTAGAGGAAAAGTTATTACATTCTTTGGATGTGGTAAGAGCAGTTAAAGCTTATCTAAAAGCCACTGCTCAGATTCGCAGAACGGATTCTTTGTTTGTTCTGCCGGAAGGCCCCAGAAGGGGTCAGGCAGCATCAAAATCTACTTTAGCCAAGTGGATTCGACAGGTCATAATACAAGCCTATGGCTTGAGAAAGAGACCGCCTCCGTTCAAAGTTAGGGCGCACTCCACAAGAGCGGTTGGAACTTCATGGGCAGTGCATCACCAGGCCTCCCTGGCTCAAGTATGTAAGGCCGCAACATGGTCTTCGGTACACACGTTTACTAGATTCTATCAGGTAGACGTTAGAAGTCAGGAGGATGTCGCCTTTGGGCGCAGTGTGTTGCAGGCCGCAAAAGATCCTCATGCCTGATGGCGCCCAGCTTATGTACCCCCCCCCTCATTTGGCATTGCTTTGGGACGTCCCATTAGTAATGACTAAGTCGCTCTGTGTCCCGTGATGTACGAAAAAGAAAAAGGGATTTTTATAACAGCTTACCTGTAAAATCCTTTTCTTGGAGTACATCACGGGACACAGAGCTCCCACCCCTCTTTTTGGGACACTTATTGCTTGGCTACAAAACTGAGGTGCTCCCGGGTGGGAGGGGCTTATATAGGGGAGGGTACTTCCGGTTTGGAATTGGCCAGTGCCAACACCTGAAGGTAAACTATATAACCCATTAGTAATGACTAAGTCGCTCTGTGTCCCGTGATGTACTCCAAGAAAAGGATTTTACAGGTAAGCTGTTATAAAAATCCCTTTTTTTGCTGCGTTTATTAGGTGGCACAGAATTGAATTGCTGTATCTCTTAGATGGGATTTGTACATTGTGCAACAAGAAGAAATCTGGTTCCCCTGGAATTAAATATTCAGTAAATTTCTGTGTAATTCTATGCACTGTTTCCCAGAATTGTCTAATTACTGGGCAAGACCAGAATATGTGTATCATTGTCCCTCTTTCCTTGCATCCTCTCCAACACCTGTCAGAAAATTCTGGAAAAATATTATTTAGGGCTACCGGTGTATAATACCAGCGTGTTAAAATTTTATAATTTGATTCTTGTATTTTAATACACCTCGATGTTTTTGTGGCCAACTCTATTATATTCTGACATTGTGCTGGAGAGAAGGCATGGCCTATATCTCTCTCCCATTTACCAAGACATTCCATTTTAAAGTCGTCTAGGGGTGCAATCAAGAATGCATACATTTTCGATATGACATGTGAAAGTGGTTCCCCTCCCTCACAGTAATCCTCAAATCTTGTCCGTGTCCGTCTATATGTTTCCGCTGATCCCAGTTTTTCTAGGTAGTGTCTAATCTGCCGAGCTTGCCAAATCGGAATTTCATATTTACCTCCTTTTTTTGTTAGCTTATCTATTGTTACCCATCCCCTTTCTCCCATGAAGTCCGACACTTGGAAAATTCCTTTTTCCCTCAATTTCTTAAACTTTACTGACTCTATCCCTGGTAAGAAATCTGGGTTTCCTATTATAGGATATAGTGGTGATTTTTTATCTGTAAATTTAGATTTCTGACATATTTTATCTCCTACCCATAACGTCGTTCCTATCGTGGGGTGTGATTTTACCAAGGGGGACAAAGCTCTATAGCACCATATTGCCCTATTTAGTGGAATTAAACTTATTTGTTGTTCCATATTTATCCATAATTTATAATCTCTATGTCTGCTCCAGTCTACTAGTCTCCCCAGATGCACTGCTTGATAATATTTATATATGTCCGGTGCAGATATACCTCCTACTCTTTTTGGTAAAGTTAAGAGTTTTCTGGCTAATCTTGGCTTTTTACTATTCCAAATAAATTTCATAAACATAGTTTGGACTTGGTTAAAGAAAGACTTGGGAATTTTTAGCGGTAATGCTAAGAACAGGAAGAGAAATTTTGGCATTACGCTTATTTTAAGAATATTGCATCTCCCGAACCATGAGTGCATACCTTTGCTCCAATTTTCCAGTAACGTTCTTACAGTTCTAACTAATGGTTCAAAGTTTAATTTGAACGTTTTCTCCAAATTTGCGGGTATCTGTGTACCTAAATAATTTAAGGCTTTCCTCGTCCACTTAAACTTAAAGTTTTGTTCTATTACATTTTTAATGGGACCTGGCAGTGCCACCCCCATCGCCTCCGATTTACCATAATTTATTTTAAGGTTCGAAATCTTCCCATATATTTCTACTTCTTTCATAAGATTGGGTAGTGAGATTTGTGGTCTTGATAATGAAAAAAGCATATCGTCTGCGTAAGCAGATACTTTATATTCCTTTTCCCCAATTTCAATACCCCTAATATCCGGATTCTGTCTAATCTTGTTTAGAAAAGGTTCTAAAGTCAAAGCATATAACAGAGGCGAAAGAGAGCAGCCCTGCCGTGTTCCATTTGTAATTATAAAAGGCTTAGAATAGACCCCATTTACTTTTACTAATGCCCGAGGACTCGCATACACTCCCGTTATCCATTGTAGAATCTTTTCTCCTATACCCATTTGTGTTAGTACTTCGATCATAAATTTCCAATTAACTCTATCGAATGCTTTTTCTGCGTCCGTATTCAGAAAAACACTTGATATCTTTTTTTGATTGGCTTCTTGTATCAAGTTTAGTACCTTAATAGTACTATCCCTTGCTTCTCTTGTAGGGATAAACCCTATTTGATCTAAATGTACCAATTGTGATAAATAGGGCTGAATCCGGTGCGCTAAGATTTTTGTCAAAATTTTTAAATCGACATTTAATAAGGATATTGGTCTGTAACTACTGCATATCTCAGGGTCTTTCCCCTCTTTTGGTATCAAGGTAATATGTGCAGTTACAGACTCAGGGGGTAACACCACTGTCTGTCCAACTGCATTAAATAGCTTAATCATATATGGTCCTAATTGAGTGATACACTTTTTATAATATTGTATGGTAAAACCATCTGGTCCTGGTGCTTTCCCATGTTCAATTGCTTTCATTAATGATTGCAATTCTTCCATAGTAATTGGCCCTTCTAATTTCCTTCTATCTGGTGATGATAATCTAGTTAGACCTGTCGACGTCACATATTTCTTTATAGACCCAGAGGAAACTCCTGTTTCTGACAAATTATATAGAGCAGAGTAATACTCTTGAAACTCTTGTGCTATCTCTTTTGGGAGTGACTTCTTCAAATCTGCCTTTCCTTTAATAGTTGGGATATAAGATCGTGTCAGTTGTTTTTTTATTTTTTTTGCCAATATCCTACCACATTTATATCCTGAGTTGTAACTCTCTTTCCTTCCGTATTGTAGGGCCGCTTCCGCCTTATATCTAAGTAAATCTGCTATTTGTCTCCTTAAATGTGCTACCTCATTTCCTAGTTCTCTCTCTGTTGTCTTCTTATGTTGTGTCTCTAGATCATGTAACTTTTCTAACAGTTGTTTTACCTGTTCTTCTCTATCCTTTTTTATTCGGCAGCCATGTTTAATTAATATTCCTCTAATTACCGTTTTATGGGCTTCCCAAACCATTCCCGGGTCACTTTCTCCATTATCATTTATTTGAAAATACCACGTAATTTCTTTAATTAAGTCTTCCATAATTTGGGGATTTTCTAATAAGCTTTCATTTAACTTCCATCTCCACCAAATTCATCTCCATTGTAACAGGTGCATGATCTGTCCAAGTTATATTTCCTATTGAGATATTGCATCTATATATATATATATATATATATATATATATATATATATATATATATATATAGCGGGTATATACTTTTAAATTCTGGTGAAGACACCAGTGATGTATAGTTCCCTGTGGCCCAGCAGGTGGCGCTGTCACTTTGGGCCGGGGTTGAACCATCGCTGCAGTGCCGTACCCTTTGTGGCCTCTCGCAGTGGTTGTATGGCGGGGCGGGGAACCCATCGTGCATCCTGGGAGAGGGTATAAAGGGGGCAGACATCTTCGCCACGAGGTTCGAGTCCCAGGCACCCTTAGCCTGAGGGCTGCTGTTCGCGGTCGGGTGTCCAGGCGGCCTAGGCCTGGACACCGGGAGTTCGTGTTCCATCCCAGACACCTTCAGTCTGGGGTGAGGTACTCAGCCGGAGGCCTGGGGCCCAGTACCTTCCGCTGGGTCCCGCAAGGGAGGGATTGTCTTAGGAGGCCCCGGGTTATTGGGGCACCCGAATCCAGTGGCGTAAGGGACCGGAGGAGGGACTCATCTGAAGACCTGGTGCAGCAGATTGCCAGTGCCGGATGAACCTCTGGAGACCGCCCGGAGGGATATCTCCCCAAACAGGGGCCAAGTTCAGAGAGGAAGATGGTTCATGTTCAATGACCGGTGGCAGCGGTCCAACTATTCAACTCAGGTCAGTGGCAGAGGCCTGCTATTAGGCCTGTGGCAGGGGCCTTAACGGTTCATCCGGTCGGTGGCAGCGACCAAAATTTACGGTCGGTGGCAGAGACTGTGCGCCAAGCCTATTCGCTATCAAAGGAATAGGAGAGTTCAGTTGTGCCTGGGCCTACTCGTATCCACACCCCTGTTTGTTCATTGCTGAAAGTTCAACTGATTGTGTTCACCCTGCAAGAAAAGAAATAAAGGAGTGTTGGACTTTCGATTAGTGTGGGGCTCTATGTCATTGGCAGACACATCTCCACAGAACAACTAAGGCTTCGTATGCAGTGAACAGACCCGGAGGTAATTCAAGTAACTCTGCTCAACCCTCATACACATACGAGGGGAGAGCTTGGCGTAGTGTTCCTGCACTCTCCTCTCACAGATACCCCTAGACACAAGTCATTTACAATAGGCGAGAGGGGGAGTGAGGCTCCGCTACATATACACACACACACACACACACACATATATATATACATATTATATATATATATATATATATATATATATATATATATACACATACACACACACACACACACATATACACAAACACACACACACACTGTAAACTTTTGGGGATTATAGCTCCACGGGACCAAGTGCATAAACCGTTGAACTTGAACAAAAAGGCTTTTATTTGCAAAATAACCAAAAATAAAGCTTCAGAGCCGGTTCACACTGGGGCGGCACGACTTTGGGGGCGACTCGGCAAGGCTATCTCAAGACGACTTGAGAGGCGATTTGCAAAATGACTTCTGTATAGAAGTCAATGCAAGTCGCCCCCAAAGTAGTACAGGAACCTTTTTCTAAGTCAGAGCGACTTGTGTCGCTCCTATTTCAACGGTTCCATTGAACAGAGCGGGACGCGACCTGTCAGGCAGCTGAGTCGCCTGACGAGTCGCCCCTTTGTGAACCGGGTCTTATTCAGCACACAGGAAAAATATAAAAACAAAGTCCACTTATCTCCAGCATAAAGTAAAGTCCTGCTTGTCTCCAGCATAAAACAAATTAAAGAAAAGGCACATACAGTTTTTGTAGAGGGGTCTTTGCCCCAGAACTTCCAGAGCCCTTGCTGAATCCTTAACAGCTCCCAGCAGACACACAGCTCATCTTCACAGGTGCAATCCCCATACTCCTTTCACAACACCTCTTGCACCACTTCCTGTTTTATGAGCTGTTTCCTGGAAGCCTTTAACCCCCTGACTCCCAGTGGTCAGGAGTGGAGGCTCTATCCCACCCGAATATCACTTTAGAGCCTCCGAAGTTCCGGGCCCCAAATAAGTCTCTATCAAGACAAAGAGGACTGCGAGCCAGTCCTCTCTGGACTACTTCTTTTGGCGGAAATTCCTCACCCATTCTGGGTGACCTCCTGAACACCATCACCACTCCTAAAGGGACCACAACCCAAATATTGGTGCTATATAGCACCCGTCCAGGACCCAACCTTGGCGTTCTGTACACGACACACATATATACTGTACACAGTAAATATACTGTATATATATTAGGGCTGTTACTGATTAAAATTTTCGTGTTCGATTAATCAATTTTTTTTAAATCGATTAATCGACTAATTTCGATTAATTATAACGCATATACAGATCCAACTACTTTTAGCTGGTCTCCTTGCAGGCCGATTCCCAGTGCAGCTACCAACCACTGGAAAAATAGATAGCAGGAATACAAAAAACACACAAAGGCAGCGCTCGATGGGAATTGCATTACAACTTTTATAGTCTTCAAGTAAGTAACAAAATAAATATTGCACTGGAGATAAAATCGATGTAGCTACATAAACTGTAAAAATGGTGCGAGTAATACCAAATGGTAGCAAAAGCAGTCATAAAAACATGTAGCCAAGTATGATACTGGTATAAAAATGTGTACAACGATACCACTGCTGAATCCAGATGAGGAGGGGTTAACATCAGTCCGTCGGCATGTAGATGTCCCGTTAAGGCAACTATCACAACTCCCAGTGGATGGCTGTAAAATCCCAGGTTGATAGAGGGAAGTGTAACAGCCCTTGCGTGTGGCAGATAGTAAGGTCCCGCCGGCATGCAGATATGAAGGCACAGCAAAGGAGCCCTTCAGATGGACACGGCAAGCCCCGCCGGTGTCCGTGACATCACCGGATCTCCGACAGAACTCCCTGAAGACCCGGAAGCCGGCGAAGAGGTGAGTACCGATCAAAAGAGTTTTGATCGTTTAAAAAAATTGAACGATTAATCAAGGAATTAATAGTTAATTTCCACAGCCCTAATATATATACAAGAATCCACAATCTGATATGTGGAGATAAACAATGTGCAACTGGTTTGCCTACTTGGCAAAACCAAGGGGAAGCCTAGGTTGAGAACTTACCAACCCCTATTGAGTATTGTCCTTTCTAGTGTCCCAATTACTGCCATTGGCCACCTTACTGACCAGAATAGTAATGTGTGGGAGACTGTAGAGAATGTGTAGGAGAACCTGGAATTTGCATAGCAGAGCCTTGTGGCTTTTGGGGTTCCAGGGACACGTATTAGAATGTTTAAAGGTTTTCATTTATTGATAACACAGATGATTCCAGAGCTTGCTTGCCAGTATAGTGATTTGTAACTCAGTGGGTAAAATATTCACATTTACCTCTCAATATTTATTTTTTCCCTAATATCAGTTGCCTTTTACAGACCAGAAAGTGTTCTAGCCATGCTATGCAGCTTATACCTCTAAATCACAGAGGCTCTCGTTGCGCTCTCTGTTTCAGATAATGTAATATAAAGCTAGTGAGTCAGCTCATAGTGACAACAAAGTAATGTGATTAACGTCAAAGAAGACTTTCTGCTAGAAAATATTTAAACAGCAGGGGTGCAAAAAGTAGTTTGGATGTCTCAAGGATCTTCTTTTATGAGATTTTTTTAGATTTAAATTCCAATTAGGTTTTAGTTTTTAACCTTTAATTATTGCCCAGGTAATTCTATTTTTTTTTAGAAAGGCACATATTTTTTACAGTTAAAGCACAATTCCAAGATGTTAGCAAAGCCCCCCCCCCCCCCCCACAACCCACCCCCCTCTATCCACTGATATGAAAAAAATAAAAAAGTATACAAATGCTCATTTTACTTTCCTGAAGTCATGTGACAGTCTTTCTGTCTTCTGTTTACTTCACAGGGTCCTTTTCCAGGTGAAGGTGCCACTTCAAGCAGCTAGGTCCTCTCTCATTGGGCCCAGCTGGCTGCCTTTCATGTAATGGGCCCTGCCCAATGTAATGTGCCCTGCACCCATATAATGTGCCCTGCTCCCATGTAATATGCCCTGCTCCCATGTAATGTGCCCTGGTTCCATGTAATGTACCCTTCCCCCATGTAATGTGCCCTGCTCCCATGTAATGTGCCTTGCTTCCATATATTGTGCCCTGGTCCCATTTAATGTGCTCTGCTCCCATGTAATGTGCCTTGCTTTCATATAATGTGTCCTGGTCCAATGTAATGTGCCCTGCTCCCATGTAATGTGCCTTGCTTCCATATGATGTGCCCTGTCTCCATGTAAAGTGCCACACCCTCATGTAATGTGCCCTGCTCCCATGTAATGTTCCCTGCTCCCATGTAATGTGCTCTGTCTCCATGTAAAGTGCCACACTCTCATGTAATGTGCCCTGCTCTCTTATAATGTGCCCTGCCACTATGTAATGTGCCCTGTCCCAATGTAAAATGTTCTGCTCTCTTATAATGTGCCCTGTCTCCATGTAAAGTGCCACGCTTTTATGTAATGCGTCATACCACCATGTAATGTGCCCTGCTTTCATGCAATGTGCCCTGCCCAAATGTAAAATGTCCTGCTCTCTTATAATGTACCCTGCCCCCATGTAATGTACCCTGCTCTCATGTAATGTGCCCTGCCCCCATGTAAAGGGCCCTGCTTTTATATAATGTGCCCTGCTCTCATGTAATGTGCCCTGCCCCCATGTAAAGGGCCCTGCTCTTATATAATGTGCCCTGCTCTTATATAATGTGCCCTGCTCTCATGTAATGTGCCCTGCTCTCATGTAATGTGCCCTGCTCTCATGTAATGTTCCCTGCTCTCATGTAATGTGCCTTGCCCCCATGTAAAGGGCCCTGCTCCCAAGTAAAGTGCCTTGCTCTCATGTAGCATGCCCTGCCACCATGTAATGTTCCCTGTCACCGTGTAGTGTAGCTCTTTGTTTAGAACGTTTGGAGACGCCTGCAATAGAGGAACTGTCATGGATCTGCCACCTAAGGGTTAATAGTGCAGACTGATTTCAGTGATTGGCAACAGGCTGCCTTATTTAAACACCTCAGCAGCACTGTGTCTTCGCTGTCTGATCTGCAGTTCATACCTGTTCCAGTGTCTTCCTGTGATCTGATCTGTTTCCTGTGTTTGACCCGGCTTGTTTGACTACGATTGATCTCTGTTATCCTGATCCCGGCCTGCCTTGTAACCACGCTCAGCTCTACACTGCTTGATTTCCTGTTGCCGAACTTTGCCTGTATCCTGACCATTCTCTGCCTGTCGTCTATACCTACATCTGATCGTCTGTTACCAAACCCGGCTTGTCTGACTACGTATTCAGTGTCTCCCCAGCCAGTGCACCTACCAGCCTGCTTCCTGTTCCCTGCTGCACCAGCTGAACTGACAAGACCAAAGACGAACCAGGCACCCATACACCGCCAGGCTCTTGCGGCCACTGTTGCAAAATCGGTGCCCCTTGAGCCGGGGTTGTACGAGAGGCCTTCCCACTGCAAGTCAGGCTCATCCGGCAGGTACGTAACAGGAACAGCATTGTCAGTGTAGAACAGAAATTGTTTTATAATATTATAAAACCTTCCCCTCTCCAATTCTGAGTTGCTGAGATGTGAATGGGGCCTAAGAGAAGTATATTGTTATCGTTTACACATCTTTTAACCACTTTCCACCTGTATAACTTACTTATACGGCGGCAAGGTGGCACTGCTAGTACATTATCCCACACCCTTTCCGCTGCGATTATACACAGTGGGAGCGGATCTGCGGGTACTGCTGACTCGATGTCCACCGGCACCCGCCGATCATCTAGCACAGAGGCAGAACGGCAATCTTTTAGATTTTTTTGTAATATTTGTGTAGCGCTACCCCCAAACTAAGGGAGGCGCTGGTTTGCTTTTGGGCCCTGTACACAGCACAGCCAACCCCGGGCAATCTACTCAGCCCTTCTCTGGCACAGCTAGTCTAGTGGTGGTATTTCTATATAACTCTATAACAGTTTACACACAATCCCACAATACCTTTCTTCTAGTGATAAAATATATATATATATATATATATATATATATAGGGACTCCAACACCAGATTTGAGAAAAGGTAAAAGGTTTACTTGTAGATAAAAGGGGGTTAACAATTAATATTACATATAAAACATGCATGCAGAGCCCTGCAGTAAGACTAATTGTAGTTAAAGTGGTGTTTCGGCCGATATATTACACTTTTTAGGTAAAAATACCCCTATAATACACAAGCTTAATGTATTCTAGTAAAGTTAGTCTGTAAACTGAGGTCCGTTTTGTTAGGTTATTACAGCATTTTGAAAGTTTATAAACTAGAAATAGACCGTGGCCATCTTATGTGTGGGCATCTGAAGCCAGACTGTATTACTTCCTGGATTTCATGATTGCAGATCTCGCACATGCTCAGTGCTGCACAAGCAGTGTAATAGGTTTCAGGTCAGGTTTCCATAGCAACGGCAGTGTCAGAGGAAGTTGACACTTTTCTATGCAAACCTCTCCTCCCCTCCTCCCTGCAGTAAAAAGTAAATATACTGCATGTTCAAGAAATTATATATATATATATATATATATATATATATATATACACATACACATACACATACACACACACACAGCGGCTACTTTTTTTCTGTACAGCTTTTCATTTAAAAAAAAATACTAATCTCAGCAACAAAATTCATTTATGCATCTAGATTCGCAAGGCCCACAGCACATTGCATCACCCCCAGCACATTGAATCACATCATTTATAGCACATTGAATCACCCCAGCACATCGAATCGCATCATTTACAGCACATTGCATCACCCCCAGCACATCGAATCGCATCATTTACAGCACATTGCATCACCCCCAGCACATCGAATCGCATGGCCTACAGAACATTGCATCACCCCCAGCACGTTGAATCGCATCATTTACAGCACATTGCATCACCCCCAGCACGTCGAATCGCATCATTTACAGCACATTGCATCACCCCCAGCACATTGAATCTAATCATTTACAGCACATTGAATCGCATCATAAACCCTCAAAAACGCGGCTCACCAACTAACGCGCTAAAACGCTAATAAACGCTATTGCAAAAACGTTGAAAAACTCACTGCAAAGCTACTGGCGTTTTTATAACGTTGTTTTAAAATCCAGTGTGCATGAGGCCTTAAGGGGGAAAATCCTTTCGGTCCTTAAATGGTTAAGGATTGGTAAGCTGCAATATAATCTTTATTTTGGGGTTTAATACCACTTTAATAAAAGATTCCTGCTCATTCTTCCTGTACCTATTGGCACTGTGGTAGCCAAAAAGCGACCTTCTTTCTTGATCTCTCTGTGCCCCGTCTTCATGTTGGCATCCTTTGAAACCAAACGGGTCAAACATAGTAGGGAAGGCCACCATTGCGCACACCTGTTCCAGGCTTTGTTCCGCTAACGATCACAGCTGTTCCGTGAATTCGGGTTACTGGGGCAGACTGCTGCTGTGATTAGCAAGATCCTTTCATCTCGGCTACAAGCTTCTACATAAAAGACTCGGGGAAAAAGAAAGTAGGAAAAAAACACTCGTAATTGTATGGTATTCCAGCTGTAATCTAGTAAAGCTTCTATATTGCTCTTATTTACTATAAACAAAGGCGTTCTTCACTTAGGCATTTTAAATCCTTTGTAAGATGAATCATACCTTTCTAGGGCATATCAAAGCTTTTATAGGGTTACACTGACTTGCACAGCTTTAGCTATCAATTTATCCAAGAATTAATGTCAATATAATAACAGCAGTAAACAGTAAGGAGTAATACTGCTTTGGGTTTTACTTCCTCTTTTTTTGCCCTGCAAAGTAAAAGCATAATGGGCTAGTATGCATCGCATACTAGCCCATTATGTTGCACTTACCTACAAATGAAGCCCCCGATGTCCTAGCTGGTGGCCATATCCATCTTCACCTCTCTTCCTTCCAAGGCCGCGGACTCCGAACATCACTCCCATGCATGCGCGTGGGAGCCACTGGTCACGGTACGGCCCTTTAGAAAAGGCATGACCGTGTCCTTTCCTCAGTATGCATGCGCCCATGTCGTCGGTGCAAGCGTATATGATAAATATCTTCTAAACCGTGCAGGTTTTGGAGATTTTACCAGTACCTACAGGTAAGCCTAAGACCCCTTTCACACTGGGGCGGTTTGGAGGCGCTACAGCGCTAAAAATAGCACCTGCAAACCGACCTGAAACAGCCGCTGCTGTCTCTCCAGTGTGAAAGCCCGAGGGCATCTTTGGAGTGGTGTATACCGCTCCTGCCCATTGAAATCAATGGGACACCGCGGCTATACCGCCGGCAAAGTGCCTCTACAGAGGCGCTTTGCGGTGGTTTTTAACCCTTTCTTGGCAGCTAACGGGGGGTAAAACTGCACCGCTAGTGGTCGAATATGGCCGCAAATCCGACAACGCACCTCCCGCCCCAGTGTGAAAGGGGCCTATTATAGGGCTTACCTGTAGGTAAAAGTGGTGTAACTAGGTTTACAACCACTTTACCCAGGTGAAAAAAAAGATGCAAGTCCATCCTGGTTCAACTACCAGAAAAACAAAAATACAAAACCTCCATGTACACACAGTCCTATACCCACAGTTGATCCAGAGGAAGGCAAACAAAAAACAACAAAACAAAACAAAAAAAAAAAAGCACTATCCAATTTACTCCAGCGGGGGAAAAGAAAATTCTTCCTGATCCCTCAGGAGCCAAACGAATATTCAACGTTCTCCGGTGTTATTACCTATAAATGTTAGTATCCAGCTATATATTTTTTTGCTAATTCTTTTTTTTTATTTAATTTTGTAACGTACATAAAACAGGCCACAGATCGTGTCTATCAACCACCGGCTACAACGCACTTACCGGCATACATTTACAAGAAAAAGAAACAGGAAAAAACAAACACAAAAGAAAACAGGACTGAAATTATAACCCCCCCTCCTCCCAAGAAAAGCAGCAGAACTTTTTGCCTAGACAGATAGTCAATGCTTGAACCCTAAGCCGGAGGTAGGCACCTGATACCACAGTGCCTGAAATCCAGCTATATTTTATGCATTTAGGAATGCATCCAGCTCATCTTCAAAACATTCCACTGAGCTGGCCAGAACCAGTTTGTGTGGGAATCTAATTCTCATTTTCACAGCTTTTACTGTAAAGAAGCTTTTCCGTATGTGAAGGTTAATCTCTTTTCCTCCAGATGTAAAGAGTGCCCCCTTGTCCTCTGTAATGACCTGAAAGTGAATAACTGAACACCAAGTTCACTATATGGACCCCTTATATATTTATACATGTTGATCATATCCCCCCTTATTCTCCTCTTCTCAAGAGAATAAATTCAGTTCCTCTAATATTCCTAATAGCTGAGCTCCTCCATGCCTCTTATCAGTTTGGTTGCCCTTCTCTGCACTTTCTCCAGTTCCCCGATATCCTTTTTGTGAACCGATTCCCAAAACTGAACTGCAGATTCCATATGAGGTTTTCCTAATTTGTACAGGCCTAATTTGATTTTTAACAATAAAAAAGATAGGAACTCTGTGCTTATGGTGACCCTACTCCTATAAACCATAATGAACTGCTGAACACCTGCCCCATAATTCCATACAGGAAAATAGTAAAATCTATGTTGAAGTTGGAGGAGAAACGGTTTAACCTTAAACTGCATCTTTACTGTCAGAACGGTAAACATGTGGAACTTCCTTCCACAGTCAGTGGTGTCAGCGGGAGGTGTTGATAATTAAAAAAAAATCCTAGATGGGCATCTTAGTGAACGTAATATACAGGGATATGGGAAATGATATTGACAAACACTCACACCCACACAGGTTGAACTGGATGGACTGATGGACCTCACTAACTATGTAACTCTGTATTTATAATGTTGCAGCACTAAAACACATGTGATAAATAAACTCTTTTTGCCAAAAAGTGGTAATGCTATATCTAAATAAATAAATAAATAAATAAATACAACCCATATTGTGCTTCATAAGTCCTCTATATGTCATTTAGTCCTGGTTCACACTGATGCTGGAAACCGCATGTGATTCGGACAGGAATAGAACTGCATTCCTGTTCAAATCACATGCAATTCTTTGCAGTGCGATTTAAGTCCATTCATTTTGTGTGGCTCAAATTGCACTGCACCCGCACGAAAAAGGTACATACACCCTTTTTTGTTCACACCCATGCAATCCGGTCCAGCCAATCGCACTGCGTTTTGCAACCTGTTTTTGGAACCTACAGCAGTTGGCATGAACAGAGTGCGATTGTGATGCGGGTCACAGGAATCACTGCAAATCCTGCACTGTATCCGTGTGAACCAGGATTTATTCTAGCTGATAATTTTCCCCTGGTCCTCCCAACATACTGCAATCCGCACATGTGTTTTAACGCTGCACCTTTCTAAATACACAAATTTGATTTGTACAGAGGAAAAATGATGTCTCTCTCTCTCTGGAGTCTATTACAACGAGGGTTGTCACCTTTTCTTTAAGCCAAACCCGAACACTTTAGTGACCTGGGACACCCCAAGGAGAGTAGCAATGCAGTGCGCATAGCGTACCACAGTGAACAGAGGCTGTGGTCAAATTAATCTTGCTGACATCATCGCCCTGCCCCCCCCCGTAATGCCGAACCTGCCCGCAGCTCCAGGGCGGTAACAGATTTGTGTCACTATCTTGGTTATTTGGGGAGCCACAGCCTGGTCTGAATAATGTGTCCGGGTTTCAGTCTTCCTGAAACCTGAACACATCATTCAAACCCGAACTGTCTGGGTGAATCCTGGACAGATGGCAACCTTAATTACAACCTGCGTTCACCACTGTATCAGACTGTGGCAGACAGTCTTTTAATGTTCCATTGCAGTTCTAGAAAAGTTCTCTTGCTCCCTGCTAATTGCAGAGCTATTGGTTAGAGTCATGGGTGGGGTGGCGGTGTTAAACCGCTGTATACAGCGTTTTTATTTCCCGTGGGAATTAGCTCTAGGAAAATGCAATATTATAAAGTGGTCAGGGTCAGGCTTGATGTTGTTGTAATGCTACTTTAGGACAGCAGGGGGAGGAATTTATGAATGAAGCTGAACTCTTATTGCAATTACCATTCTCTCTGCTTATGGTTAGTGCTGTTTTACATGACACCAAAATTGATAAAAGTCCTCCATACCATTTCACTCTGAGATCTTTGTGCAGTCCTATTGAACAAGGCCAGTTGCCAGCAATGGATAACTTTGTAGTGACTACACTCTACAGGCAGAGGGTAAGTAGCTGAGCTAAGGAAGGGTTACGATAAGGTCAGGTTTGGAGTTTTATACTGCAGAATAATTTGTTTCAGGTGACGTTACATAGCAAGATTGGAAAGGAACATAACATGAGTGCCCTGGAGTTTACTATTCCAACTGGAGCATGTCTAATACCGTCCATGTGGTCTCCCTACCACATTACTGCAGACATTTACATAATGTATCCAACAGCTATTAACACCTCCATTGCCCCAACAAACATGTAGCATCCACTGTTTACTGCCTTTCAAGGGAAAGTATAGTGTCATTTTAATGCGTGCATATTTTGAGTTACTATAACAATGTATTAAATAATTTTTTATATTATTTTGACTTTTTTGCATGCTTGCTCCTGCATATTTTTACTATTGAATTAAATGTAGAGATTAGCAATTTAGCCACTAGGGGCAGTCATGGCCAATTAGCCATTTAATTTATGCTAACTCCCTGCTAAGCAAATGTTGATAACACTCATATGGGGAGTGCTTTGCTTTTAAAGCAAAATTAAAGTCCACAATACTAACCTCTACTTCAGTGGTCAGAGGTCTCTTGCTGGCACCATCCTCTTCTCCTTGGCTTCTTAAGGGTGTCAATCTTCAGCCGTCTTGATTGGTCAGCACAGGATGACATCACTCATGCACATGTGCAGGAGCGCAGTCATCCCGACACACAAACACTGGGCTGCAATGTCAACTGAGCTGACTGAAGGCAAGACACACTTGTCTTTGTACTCCTCACCTGGTTGCCACCACACATGCTTGACACCATCTGAACCAAATAAGTTTATCTTGGTCTCATCAGACCACAGGACATGGTTTCAGTAATCCCTGTCCTTATTCTGCTTGTCTTCAGCAAACTGTTTGCGTGCTTTCTTGTGCATCACCTTTAGAAGAGGCTTCCTTCTGGAATGACAGCCATGCAGACCAATTTGATGCAGTGTGCGGCGTATAGTCTGAGCACTGACAGGCTGACCCCCCCCCCCCACCCCTTCAACCTCTGCAGCAATCCTGGCAGCAATCTGAGAGAGTGAGAGCGATAACACCAAATTTAACATACCGGCTCCCCATTCACACCTGAGACCTTGTAACACTAACAAGTCACATGACACCGGAAAGGGAAAATGGCTAATTGTGCCCAATTTGGACATTTTCACTTAGGGGTGTAATCAATTTTGTTGCCAGCGATTTAGACATTAATGGCTGTGTGTTGAGTTATTTTGAAGGGACAGCAAATTTACACTGTTATATAAGCTGTACACTCACTACTTTACATTGTAGCAAAGTGTAATTTCTTTAGTGTTGTCACTAGAGCTGGGCGATTTTATTAATTTTTTTATAAAAAACTCGATTTACGATTCAAATCAAGTTTTTTTTTTTTTGATGGACACTGCACCGGTCCTGAGAAGCTGCGGGCAGGATTTTTTAGGCGAGGCCGCGGCTTCGGCCTAGTCCGCGGCGTCCAGCCTTGCGGCCTTTTCCCAGGATCGCGGCGAACTGCAGGCAGGATTTTTTAGACGAGGCCGCAGCTTCAGCCTAGTCCGCGGCGGCCCTTCTTAGCGCCGATCCTGGGGAAAAAAAATCAAAAAAATTGATTTTTGGATAATATGAATCGATTTGACCTAACAATTCGATTTTTAAATCAAATCGATTTTTTTCCCAGCCCTAGTGGTAACATGAAAAGATATAATAAAATATTTACAAAAATGTTAAGGGTGTATTTACTTTTGTGAGATACTGTGTGTGTGTGTGTGTGTGTGTATGTGTATAACTGTGTGTGTATATATTGTGACAGTAGGAGATACTGTCATGATAAAACTGGTAGTTTGGGGGACACAGGGTGTGCACATTTGCTTGGTGCAAGACTGCAGAGCATAGATGTGGACAGGAGAAAACTGCTTTTGCAGCTTTCTCCAGGTTTTGGTATTCCGGCATAGGGCTCTGTAGTTTGGAGATTCCATAGTGTCTTGGGCGGGACAGGATCTCCAACCCTGTGTCCAGATTTTGTAGATGACCAGCAGGGTGTGTGCTCAGGTGAGCCCAGTCCTTATAGTGAGGGTATGGGAAGACCTCAAGGCTCCCAGTTGGAGATTGCTCCACTAGGGTGCCCACGTGTTCCGGTTTGCCCAGGATTGTTCCGCAATTCGCATTTGTGTCCCGGGCACCTTCATTCCGGGACAATACAGTGTCCCAGAATGAGATGAGGACACACAGCCACCCTAATAGACAATTGCCAAACTGGTTGCTAGGGTCGCCCGCCTGGCGTCTAGCAACCAGTGACATCACATTTGCAGAATCTCAGAGCGAGGCCGAGAGGAGCAAGGCCTTTACCCAGTGCTGCCCTGCGCTCCCAGTAGGCAGGCGGTGGCATTCTGTAGTGCTGGCTGGCTTAGATCCACGGTTTGACTGCCCGTCCTGACTCCCACAGCGCATTGCCCAACTTCTCCTCCCACCCACGGCCCGAGCCGCCCAACTGCCTGAGGGGGGCTTCCCAGACTGGACCAGGGAACAAAGACTGGCGCTCAACTGCCCACCACACCAGACCAGTCCAGATTAGAAGGTGAGCAAATGGAACCTGATTGGAGCAGGTCAGGTGACAAGTCAGGGCACTGGGGCTGGGGACAGTACAGTAATAAATGAGGCTTTGAAAGTGGGGCCCTGCCCTGGGGGGAAATAAAAATTGAAGCTGACAAATGGGGGGGGGCAATAAAAATGAGGCTGACAAGTGGGGGCAATAAAAAATGAGGCTGAAAAATGGGGGCAATAAAAAATGAGGCTGACAAGTGGGGGCAATAAAAAATGAGGCTGACAAGTGGGGGCAATAAAATATATATATGTAAAAAATGTATACCACCTGTCTAAACTGGTGACCACTGCTTTCTTTTGTATTTCCCAAAATTGTCAAAAAAAGTATCAAAAATCCTTTTTTTGGGCTGGTGCGAGGGCGTGCGCGGGGGGCAGGGGGTGTCCCTGAATGGCAATTCGGAAATGTGGCCACCCTATGCTCCACATCCAGAGAGACCGGAGGTCTCCAGGAGTTAGAGGGGCTTCAGGAGGCAATCAGAACGTGTGACTGCAAGAGGCAGTAAACGGCCTGATGACTAGGGCCAGATCGGAGCTGTGGGCGCTAAAGTAAAGCCGTCCACATTGAAGAATCCTGTGGTCTGTGTGACCAGAATGAAGAGCAGAGGTGCCGCTAAAGAGATCCAGGTGGGCTAGCATTTTCCATTGTGTGTGTATTTGCTGGAGAAAAACCCGTGTGGGAAACCTTTATGTTATGGACTTTTATTTGCCTTTTTAACCATGCCCTAAAATATAGTTCCTGACTGGCTTGAATCACTGGCAAAAGCATTTACCACGAGAGCTAACAGTCCCCCATGTTACCACACACACACAGGGCCAGATTAACATAGCGGCTATTGGAGCTGCAGCTCCAGGCCCCTACCTTAAAATCGGCCCGCCAAGTCCGGGAGTAGGAGCCCGATTTCTCCTGTATATAAACTTCTATGGGACAGGAGAAGCTGTGTGTAAATGTAGGGGTGTCTGGCTGTACCTGTATTGGCTCACTGTGGTTATTACAGTGTCATAGTGCACAGTTCCCTCCTACACAAATGGGAGAGGAGAGAGGCTGGGTCGGCTCTGCCTCTCCCCTCCCCTCTCTCTCTCCTCTCCCTCTGAAGTCCGTGCTGTGAAGGAGCTGTGTGGGTGGGAAATTATGAACAGAGCATCCGGCAGATACAAGGTGAATACGATATCCGAGTGATAAGCTTCCGGCCATCTAAGTGTGGGCTCAGTGACTGGACTCCTATCTCCCTTGCCTCCCCCTCTTTTTTTTTTTTTTTACTTTTTTCTTCAGCAGTAGCTTTTATAACTGCAGCCAATATGTTTAGACATTGTCCCTTGTGCTTTTAGGTGGGTTCACACTGGTTTGCTGTGTTTTGGCCTTCTGCTGGTGTATCTGCAGTTTTTCTGTGTTTTACCCACAGTCTTATTGATATCTATTAGGTTGAGTGTTTTTATTCTGAAAGCGCACCAAAATTCCTGCATGCTGCATCTTTGGCGCACTGTCAGAAAATGCGGCAAAAACCTGCAACCTGATATAAATCAATAGGACTGCAGATACACAAGCAGTGCAGCCAGACTGCAAACCAGTGTGAGCCCAAAGGCTTGTATACACCTCCCTCTGTAGAACTTGGTCTGATCAATACTGCTGGCATTCATTTTACACAGCCATACCATCCCAGCTCAGGAGGGATGGGGGCTCCAGGGCTTTGTTTGACTATGCAGGCCCTGTCCCTTCTACCCGTCCGGGCAGCATGCTGGAGGGAGTGGCAGGCTGCTGGTGGCATGTGGCACACTGTATCTGGTGGCAGGCTACTGGTGGCATGTGACACACTGTATCTTGTGGCAGGCTGCTGGTAGCAAGTGACACACTGTATCTGGTGGCAGGCTGCTGGTAGCAAGTGGCACACTGTATCTGGTGGCAGGCTGCTGGTGGCAAGTGACACATTGTATCTTGTGGCAGGCTGCTGGTAGCAAGTGACACACTGTATCTGGTGGCAGGCTGCTGGTAGCAAGTGGCACACTGTATCTGGTGGCAGGTTGCCGGTGGCAAGTGGCACACTGTATCTGGTGGCAGGTTGCCGGTGGCAAGTGGCACACTGTATCTGGTGGCAGGTTGCCGGTGGCAAGTGGCACACTGTATCTGGTGGCAGGCTATAGGTGACAAGGGACACGCTGCGTGGCAGGCAACTGTGGAAAGTTACAGGCTTCATCTGGTGGCAAGCGACAAGCTCAGGTTCCCACTGGTTACGGTGAGTTGAACTATTTCTGTTGTGTTACACTATGTGATTATTCTTGCTCTGTGTCTTTAAGATCTGTCCCCTTCTTTCTAGCTGAACTCTCTCTCTCACCGTAGTTCTTTATATGTCTCCTTCACTTCCTGATTCTGGTCATTACTCCTGTATTTCGTCCATGCTAAAAATCTTACATGTGGCTTACAACTGCAACGTTTTTCTACCTATGAATATCCATCATTAAACGGAACATTCAAAAGGATTCATCGTCTGTCGTCCTAACTGTGAGTTTATTCATTGAGTTAAACTGCCTGTATCGATGCAAGGGATGAATATCGAACCAGCTTGTGTAAGGTCTACTTCAACCTGGAGATGAACTTTATCGCTTTGTAGTTAAGACAGAACAGTAGAAAAACTGAGTTTCACAGCCTAATTACAAGATTTCTGCTTGTCAGTACTGAAACAGACAAGATTTACTGCCCTCATAGCAAGACAGAAGGGACAAAGCAGCACATGGGAGCCTTATAGCCTGAGGCCTCGTACACACGGCCGAGATTCTCGTTGAAAAAAACATGTCGTTTTTTTCGACGAGATTCTTGGACAAGAAACTTGTCCCGGCCGAGTGTACACACGCTCGTTTCAAAGAACCCGCGGTTCTTTGAATGGAGCGTACACGGTGACGTCATCGACTACGAGGAGCATGCGCTCGTCACATTCGATGCCGTCGCCGCCATCTTGGTATACCCTACATATGCCTAGGAAGCTACCGCGCATGCGTCGAATTCATTTCGAACATGCGCGGGCTTCCGGGAGGACAGGTAAGTGTACACACTCACTTTTCTCGTCGAAACATGCCGAGGAGAATCTCGACGAGAAAATAGAGAGCAGGTTCTCTATTTTCTCGTCGAGGTTTCTTGTCGGTTTTCACGACGAGAAACCCGATAGCCGCGTACACACGACCGATTTACTCGGCAAGACCTCTCTGCCAGCAAGTTTCTTGCTGGTTCTTGCCGAGAAAATCGGTCGTGTGTACGAGGCCTGAGACAATCTGCACAGTGTCATATTTCAGCACACAGATCCTGACTGCTTTCACAGTCAGTCTGCTATCATGAGTGACCAAGCTTCTGCATGTGAACTCACATCTCCTTTCTCACAAGTTCCTGAAGAAACTGAGTTACCCAAACATACAGTTAAACCCATCTGGAAAGTAATGGAGAATTATGAAGCTTCAAGGACTGAATTGTCAAATAGCTTGGAATTAGTCTAGGAGAAAATCCTTGCTGAAGCCAATACAGTGTCTGTTGAACGTGAACTACTGACACTAGAGGGCGCCATTAAACAACTTTCTGCCTCATATGAGCTTTATCAGCTTACCAGCATCAAATTCACTAATGTCTTACAAAACATGAAGTCAAAAAATGTGATGATGCAATTAAAGCGCGTCAATGCTCTCAATATTGAAAGAGACAGTTTTATCCAGCAAACCAGATTAAAGGCAGAAGCAAAAATAAAGCTGTTACAGGACACTGCATCTCACAGATCTGTTTCCACCAGACGTTCTAAAAACTCGTCAAGATCCCATAGTTCAAGATACTCAACACTCAGTGGACGACTTATTAATGCCTGTGCTGAAGTGGAAGCCAGCAAAGTGCAGGTGGCATATGCAGAAAAAAGAGCAGAGTTGGAAGCTCAAAGGGCAGAGTTGGAAGCGCAGTCAGCACGTCAAACAGCAACAATGGAAACCTTAAATGAACAGTGTAAACATGACGCAGCTATGGCAAAGCTAAGGGTCCTACAGCAAGCTATCAGTGCAGACGAAGGTTCAAGTGAGAGACAGCATTAACCTAAACATAGCAGATATGGAAGACCCCCTCAAACGCACTAAAGACTATGTCCTAAGCCACTGCAGTGCACACTCCATTGTCTCCAATGCTCCCGACTACATAGAGACTCCTTCACAGCTTCAAGTTAAAGAGGTTCCAGCAACTTCCTGCACTCAAAATCACTCCACTGCATTTCCTACCTGCCTACCTTGCCTGCCTTCATACGTCACAGAGCATCAGCGCAAGCTTCAAGCAAGTCATCAATCTCCAGTCATCGGTACAGCCTTGAATCAACGTACCATTGGAACAACTGACTTCAAGCAAGCAACTCACCTGGATGCATCTGCTGCACCATATTTCCCTGTGTCCTTTAACAACAATGTCAAAGATAACGCAATCAGCACCATACAGCCAACAGCATCTCACATAAAGGCGGAGACAACTAAGACAGAAGAGTTTGTGAGGTACATGCTTCGCAGAGAGCTCACAAAGACTGGTCTTACAAGTTTTGATGACCAACCTGAGAACTACAGAAGTTGGAAATGTGCCTTCAGAACTACAATCAGCAATATTGGCATTACAGCTGATCAAGATTTGAATCTGCTGATCAAATGGCTTGGTCCTCTATCTGCTGCACGTGTTAAGCCATTAAGATCGGTTTTCATGGACAATCCTACTGCAGGCCTCACAGCTGCATGGGAGCAACTAGAGCAAAGTTATGGCAGTCCAGAAGCTATAGAAAATGCTTTGTTCATGCGTCTGGAAACTTTCCCAAAGATATCCGGTAAGGACAACAAGGAGTTCCAGAGACTGAGTGACCTTCTCCTTGAGCTTCAGCTAGCCAAGACAGACCCAAAACTACCTGGACTCAGTTACCTTGATACTCCAAGAGGGGTAAACCCAATTGTCTCCAAGCTCCCGTATGGTTTGCAAGAGAAATGGACTGCACTAGGGTCATCATACAAAAGAGAGAACAAGGTTTCCTTCCCTCCATTCTCTTTCTTCTGTGAATTCATCAGGAAAACTGCAGAGACCAAGAACGATCCAAGTTTTTCCTACGGTGAGTACAGCCTCTTCTCACCCTTTCCTAAGAGTACCAGTCTTCAGGGCAACTATAGAAACCATAGAGGCCCAGTGTCCGTGAAAAAGACTGACATCCTTCCCACTCCTACCACAGTTCTGGCCACGAACAAACAGAGTAGGAAGATTGAAAACCCTAACAGAGAGTGTCCCATACACAAGAAGCCACACCCCCTCAATAAATGTATCGGCTTTAGGAAAAAGCCTCTGGAAGAGCGCAAGGAGCTTTTAAAGACATTTAGGGTATGTTTCAGGTGCTGTGCTTCTACAGAACATTTTGCAAGGGACTGTAATGTGTCCATCAAGTGCATAGAGTGTGGCTCTGAACAACATGTGCAAGCCCTCCATCCTCTTGAGCCCAGCTCTGCACAACCTGCCAACACTCCTCCCAGGTTAACGCATGGCGTGGAGAATACAGACCAAGTGCCTAATTCTACCATCATTTCTTCATCCTGCACTGAAGTTTGTGGAGAAGACCGCTGTGGTAAGTCCTGTGCTAAGATATGCTTGGTGAACATATACCACAAGGATCAACCAGAAAAGTCTCTAAAGGCATATGCTATCTTAGACGATCAGAGCAATCGATCACTTGCAAAATCTGAATTGTTCAATCTATTTGAAATAAAAGGCGAAGCTCATCCTTACACCTTGGGTACCTGTAGTGGAACTATAGAGGTTTCTGGAAGAAGGGCTCATGGACTCATGGTATCTTCTCTCAAAGGTAACTTGCAATTATCCTTACCTACACTTGTTGAGTGCAATCGGATACCTGCTAACAGGGAAGAAATCCCTACTCCAGCTGCTGCTTTCCATCACCCTCACCTCAAGGTAATAGCAAATGAGATACCGCCGCTTGACAAAGATGCTCAGATCCTTCTTCTGTTAGGAAGAGACATTCTAAGAGTTCACAAGGTACACAGACAAGTCAGTGGACCCCCAGATGCCCCATTTGCCCAGCGCACGGATCTAGGGTGGGTCATCATAGGCAATGTCTGTATAGGCAAAATGAAAAGACCTACCAACATTTCGTCATTCAAGACAAATGTTCTGCCAAATGGCCGAAACACTTACTTTGAGCCATGCCCACATCACTACTGGGTGAAAGAGAAGATATCCAGCCACGAATGGCAACATGGTATCTCAGGTGACACAAGCCCTTTCTCCTGCCATGATGGCGACTTCGGCTCTACAGTGTTTAATGCAACCAGTAAAGATGACATACTGGCTCCTTCAATGGAAGACAAAGAATTCATCAAGGTAATGGACAATGAGTTCTTTCAAAATGACTCCAATAACTGGGTAGCACCCCTACCCTTTCGTCTCCCAAGAGAGAGATTGCTCAACAACTTACAGCAGGCCATCAGTAGATTCTCCTCCTTAAAGCGAAACTAAAGCAGGAAACCAGAGATGCAAAAGCACTTTGTGGACTTTATGCAAAATGTATTTGACAGAGATCATGCAGAGCCTGCTCCCCCACTAAAGGAGGGAGAAGAATGCTGGTACCTTCCATCCTTTGGCGTGTATCACCCACGCAAACCAGACCAAATCAGAGTTGTCTTTGATTCCAGTGCTCAGCACGAAGGTGTTTCTCTTAACATGCTCCTTACTGGACCCAACTTGAACAACAGTCTAATAGGAGTCTTGATTTGTTTCAGACAAGAGCCTGTAGCAGTAATGGCCGACATTCAACAGATGTTTCACTGCTTCATCGTCCGAGAAGACAACAGAAACGACCTCAGGTTTCTATGGCACAAGGACAATGACCTCAACAAGGAAGTTATAGATTATCGCATGAAGGTACATGTCTTCGGTAACAGTCCTTCCCCTGCAGTGGCAACTTATGGGCTAAGGAGAACAGCTCAGACTGGAGAAGTTGAATATGGATCTGATGCCTGTCAATTTGTTGAAAGAAACTTCTACGTTGACGACGCACTTAAGTCCTTTCCAACTGCTAAAGAAGCAATTGATCTTCTCACCAGAACAAAGAAGATGCTGTCTGTAGCAAACCTTAGACTACACAAGATTATATCCAACAGCCAGGAACTTATGAATGCCTTTCACTCTGAGGACTATGCCACTAGTCTAAAAAAACCTTGACTTGGGTAAATATGTGCCTCCTGTACAGCGAAGTCTGGGTTTGTTGTGGAACATCAAGCAAGACAAATTCACCTTCCAAGTGTCAATTTGTGACAAACCCTTCACTAAGAGAGGAGTCCTGTCCGTGGTGAATAGCATGTATGACCCACTGGGTTTCCTTGCTCCAGTTACCATTCAAGGTAAGATTTTACTAAGACAGTTGTCTACTGAGAACATAGACTGGGATACTCCCTTGCCTAGTGAGAATCAACACAAGTGGGAAAGGTGGAGATATTCTTTGAAGTCACTAGAAAAACTTCAGATTCCCCGTTGCTATGTTCCAGGATCCACTTCAACTGCTAACCGGAGAGAGATTCATATTTTCTCTGATGCATCAGTTGAAGCTATTGCTGCAGTAGCCTATTTGAAGACCTCTGAACTGAATGGAGAATCACACTGTAGTTTTGTCCTAGGCAAGGCAAAACTCACTCCCAAGCCTGCACATACCATACCAAGACTTGAACTTTGTGCAGCCGTGCTAGCAGTAGAAATTGCAGAGGTCATACGAAGTGAAATGGACACTACAATTGATTCTTTCACCTTCTATACAGACAGTAAGGTAATACTTGGTTACATAAACAACCAAACAAAACAATTTTATGTGTACGTCAGCAACAGGGTTGAACGTATCAAGAGATTCTCCCTACCAAGTCAATGGCATCACGTTCCCACTGAACTCAACCCAGCTGACTGTGGGACCAGAGCCGTGTCACCTGCTGCTCTTCAGGACAGCCTATGGCTGTCACCTCCAAGGTTTCTGTGTGAGGACTCTTACTTACTCCCTATTGACACCACCTATGGGCTAGTAAACCCTGAAGATAAGGAAATAAGAACTGTGAACACCTCACTCCACACTTCTGTAAGTACAATACAGAAGCTGCGGTCACACCGTTACGAGCATCAATGGAAGCAGGTGCAGCATCTAGCCAATGTGTTCTGGCATCTCTGGAAGAAAAAGTATCTTCACCACCTTCAAGGTCGTAACAAATGGCAAGCATCTAAGACGAATCTTAAGGTTGGAGACCTCATCCTTCTAAAAGACAAGGAAGTTTGTCGGAATGAGTGGCCTATGGGTCTTATTACTAAAGTTTATGCTCAGCGACGATAACAAAGTCCGGAAGGTAGAAGTCAAGGTAACCAAGGGAGGATCGACACGAACCTTTAGTCGACCAATTACAGAGTTAGTACTCCTTTTGCCAGGTGAGTGACTTGTGCAAGGACTAGCCATGCTGTTGGCACGGCGGGGAGTACATTGCTGCCATCTACAGGTTCTACTCAGAACTTTGGAATTATTTGAAGACATCATACTGTGACTTTGTTCTTCATCCTGTTGAACTTACGTTTATTATTTGCTTGTTGTATGTTTTTCATTACAGGTTCCAGGACATTCGTCAGTATTGGACTTTTTGAAAATATATATTTTAGTTTAAGGTTATGAAATCTAAAGATTTCAGACGGGGAGTGTTGTGTTACACTATGCATATTCTTGCTCTGTGTCTTTAAGATCTGTCCCCTTCTTTCTAGCTGAACTCTCTTTCTCACTGTAGTTCTTTATATATCTCCTCCACTTCCTGATTCTGGTCATTACTCCTGTATATCTTCCATGCTAAACATCTTACATGTGGCTTACAACTGCAACGTTTTTCTACCTATGAATATCCATCATTAAACGGAACATTTGAAAGGATTCATCGTCTGTCGTCCTAACTGTGAGTTTATTCATTGAGTTAAACTGCCTGTATCGATGCAAGGGATAATAGCAAACCAGCTTGTGTAAGGCCTACTTCAACCTGGAGATGAACTTTATCGCTTTGTAGTTGAGACAGAACAATTTCACCATTTATTACAATATAGTAATAGAAATAATGGAATTTAATTATCCTGACGCCATGCTTAAGTGCTAACACCAGCCATTTTCCCGACAAATCACCCCGCCGCCGATTTGCCCATCAACCCCGAGACTACATCCCCCACACTCATGTTTTTTGGGAGGGGGGGGGCATTGTCCCTTAATGGCAGTTTGTAAATGTCATCACCCCATGTTGCTTTTGTTTTATCACAAAAAATGTTTGCATTTTCATTTTGTTTCCATAAAAAGGCCCACCAAAATCCTCAGCACCAGGCCCATGATGCTCTTAATCTGGCACTACACACACACAATCTATATCTAGTAACAGAAAGCCAGAAAAAGCTACTTTCTCCAGTTTATAGACTGTTTGTTTTTCTTTTTGTGTTGTGTAGTGAGCTTGCTTGGCTCACTGATGGGGTTAACAATCTTAGCTGAAGCAGATCTGAGTACTTTGAGCTCTATAAAACTCCCAGGCTGCTTAGTGAGAATGCTCCATCCTGTAACCAGACCTCCATGACTATAGTCAAGCCCTGTGCACACGATCGGTTTTACCGATGAAAACCGTCCGATGGATTTTTTTCATCGGACAAACCGATCGTGTATGGGACCCATCAGTCTTTTTTCCATCGGTTTTAAAAAATAGAACATGTTTTAAATTTTTCCGATGGATCCAAAACCGATAGCAAATTCCGATCGTCTATGGGCAAGTCCATCGGATAAAAAACCCACGCATGCTCAGAATCAAGTCGACGCATGCTCAGAAGCATTAAACTTCATTTTTCTCGGCTCATCGGAGTGTTTTACGTCACCGCGTTTGGAACGGTTGGTTTTTTGACTGATGGTGTGTGGGCAAGACTGATGGAAAACAGTTTCATTGGATATCCGATGGACAAATCCATCAGACTAGAATCCATAGGAAATCCGATCGTGTGTACAGGGCTAAAGTCAGATAAACCTCCATAACATTATTACCCCAAAATTATACCTTAACTTATAAATAACCAGGCGACAACCATTTTGGAGTAAAATTGGCCGCTTGGCCATTTTAATAACACAATAAACCAAAAACATCTTTAAATCACAGGAACAATCCTTTACAGATATAGTTGCACCCTGTTGGAGACAATTGAAGGCATTGACCTAATTTTCCGCGTACCAGCGTGGCCCTCAAAGATCCCAGCCGCAGTGCACCGGCTCAAGGATCATACACTCTGAACCTTCCCCACGCTGGTACCCATCAACCGATGACAGCTAAACCACGATTAGCTGGCATCACCCGAGGATCCCATACCTTGATGGTTCCCCACTTATGCCAAATTGGTCAAATTGTCTACTGCCTCCAAGAATCCCCAAACCGCCTACACCCATATATCTAACATACATCCTAAAAAAGGGGCGGGAGGGTGGCTTCCTCTCAATGTGCTGCCCCACGAGTGACCTGTCCTTTCCCATAGCTCCTCCTAGCCCGGGAAAACTAACTACACAGGCCACACCTCACACTTTCTCCACTCCCCTAACTATTAACCCCTAGGTTCCCTGCTACTCTAGTCATGCCAGCCCTCTGCCTATACCTCGTATCAGCTCCGGGCTTCTCTGGAGATGCAGGACAGGCTGGGGAGCAGAAACTTGCTTGTGGTGAAATTTGTTCTGTGTGACTGTCTGACAGTCAGGTGCCTGGGCAGCAGTAGGTTGCTCTGGAAAGGGTGGTTAGGATCCAGTGTTTGGAGATAGCTGCCCAGTGTGGCAAGGATTTATTTTCTGTTTTTGTTTTATTTTGCTGTTCTGATGCCTGTACTTCGTGAACACAGACCTTTCACTAAGATCCTGCGCTGCCTTTTACCCGTGCCGTGTACTCATCCAGGGAGTTACGCACAACCCACTGCTGAGCTACTGTAATTCCTCACAAAAAAATTATATATATTGTGAGGGGGTTAACTCGGCAGCGGGTGTGTGTGACCTCCTGGATGGGTTCACCACACAAAACAGGCACAGCAGACAGAGTTTGTAGTTGCAAAAACGAAAGGTGCGGTTTATTCAAACTATTTACAAGGGAAAAACAGCAAAACAAAAAGAAACCTGAAAATAAATCCTGGTCAACTTGACCGCTCACTACACACGTTGGTGTCCCTAACTAACAACTGGGTACAGCCTTGTGCTGTCCCAGTCCCTAGCTCCCTGCTTTTTGAAGTTCTTACAATAACCACACAGGCTTTGGCTCACCGCACAGAGATCACACTCCCCAGACTATTCACACAGATCTGGTTCCAGGTTTTAGCATCTCTCTTAGCATGCTGGGAGTTCTTGTAGAGGCCTCAATGAGCCACTTGATTCAGCTGGGCTCATTAACTCTTCCCCCTGCAAGACTCCCAGCACTCCCCCTAGTGGTATAAATCGGCATAAAGCCTGAATCTAGGACATATATATCTCCCATCCTGGATGCAACCTGGTGACTTTACCTGCCTTCTGTCACATACCCCCCCCCCTCTTGTTTTAACCTTGGGGTTGGAACACAAGCAATCAGGCATGCATGTACTCGAGACAAAGCATCCACATTCCCCATTTGAACGCCAGGGCGGTGCTTTACTGTAAAGTTGAATTCCTGTAGGGCCAGGAACCACCTATTCACTCTTCTATTTGTCTCTTTGTTTTGAGCCATCCACTTTAAAGGAGCGTGATCAGTAATCATGTCAAAGTGCCTACCTAGCAGATAGTACCGAAGGGAATCTAGAGGCCACTTTACCACTAAACACTCCTTCTCAATCGTGGCATAATTTACCTCATGGGACTTTAATTTCCTGCTGAGGTAAATGACTGGGTGCTCTTCCCTGTTCCAGACCTGGGACAATACTGCTCCTAACCCTACGTCTGATGCATCACTTTGTACGACAAAGTCCCTAGAGAAGTCTGGTGAGTACAACACTGGCTGGCTACATAAGGCTTTTTTTAAGAATTGGAATGCTGCCTCAGCCTCTGGGGTCCATTTAACCATGACCGACTCTTTCCCTTTTGTCAGGTTGGTTAGGGGCACAGCCTGAGAAGCAAAGTGGGGAATGAATCGCCGATAATAACCAGCGATTCCCAGAAAGGCTCGTACCTGCTTCTTGCTGTTGGAACGTGGCCAATTCTGTATGGCCTCGACTTTGTTGACTTGAGGTTTTATTACTCCCCTCCCAATGGTGTACCCAAGATATTTGGCCTCCTCCTGCCCAATGGTACATTTCTTTGGGTTGGCCGTAAACCCAGCTTCCCCGGATAGAGTCTAGGGCTGCTTGCACTTTTGGCAGATGTGAGGCCCAATCTGTGCTGTAGATAATTACATCATCCAGGTAAGCCGCGGCATACTTCTGATGGGGCCTCAGTATCTGGTCCATTTTCCGCTGGAATGTGGCCGGCGCATTCTGTAACCCAAACGGCATTCTTTTATATTGGAACGCCCCGTCTGGGGTTACAAATGCGGTTTTCTCCTTGGCCGACTTGGCCAGGGGAATTTGCCAATACCCCTTTGTGAGATCAAGAGTTGTCATGTATCGGGCCGTTCCCAGCCGGTCGATCAACTCATCTATACGTGGCATGGGGTAGGTGTCAAATTTTGTAACTTTGTTCAGTTGTCGAAAATCGTTACAAAATCGCCAGCTCCCATCCGGTTTAGGCACTAACACAATGGGACTTGATCAATCACTTTGGGACTCCTCTATCACCCCTAACTTAAGCATTTTCTGTACTTCCTCACGTATTGCCTCCCGTCGGGCCTCTGGGATCCGATAGGGTTTTAGTTTCACCCTTTCACCGGGCAGGGTAATAATATCATGCTCTACGCAAGACGTTTGTCCCGGCAGCTCAGAGAAAACCTCCTTGTTGCGAAGCACAAATTCCTTAACCTCCTGTTGTTGGGGGTTTGACAAGGTGACTGCTATTCCAACCTCAGGAATCCCGCAATCAGGGTGAGCTGGTGACAAAGTTTCCGCGACTAGGGATTCCCTATCCCTCCAGGCTTTCAACAGATTAACGTGATAGATCTGTTCGGACTTTCGCCTTCCTGGTTGTCGGACCTTGTAATTCACTTCGCTCACTTTTTCCATTGTCTCATAGGGGCCTTGCCATTTGGCGAGGAATTTGCTTTCAACCGTAGGGACAAGTACCAATACCCTATCCCCCGGGGAAAAGGTACGGGTCTTGGCCCCACGGTTGTACACTCTCTGCTGTGCCAACTGCGCTTGGGCCAAATGTTCCTTTACGATTGGCATTACCTGTGCAATTCTATCTTGCATCAGGGCGACATGCTCAATCACACTCCTGTGGGGAGAACTCTCACTTTCCCAGGTTTCCTTAGTGATATCCAACAGCCCTCTGGGGTGTCTCCCATAAAGTAACTCAAAGGGTGAGAAACCCGTAGAGGATTGGGGTACCTCCCTAATGGCAAACATTAAATAGGGAATTAGACAGTCCCAATCCTTTCCATCTCTATCCACCACTTTCTTTAACATTTGTTTTAGGGTTTTGTTGAATCTTTCAACCAACCCATCTGTTTGGGGGTGATACACAGATGTACGCAATTGTGTCACTTTGAACAACTTACACAGCTCTTTCATAACCCGGGACATAAAGGGTGTACCTTGGTCCGTAAGCAGTTCTTTACAAATACCCACACGGCTAAAAACAAGAGATGGCTCTTTGACTATGGTTTTGGCCAAGGTATTTCGGAGAGGAATCGCTTCCGGATAAGGGGTGGCATCGTCCATTATAGCCAAGATGTACTGGTGCCTCCTAGCAAACTTCATTATTGGACCTACCAAATCCATTGCGATCCTCTCAAAGGGGACCTCAATGATGGGAAGAGGTACCAGCGGGTTACGGAAATGTGGCATCGGTGCCGACCTCTGTTTCCTTCATGACCCCAGGCCAATAGAACCTCTGTCCCCAGATGACCTCCAAGAATGTGCCCATGGGCCAACTCTAACACCAACTTCCTGTAAGGATTGGGCACCACAAGCTGCTCAATGGTTTCTTCTGCCCTTTTAGCCACCCGATACAGTAGGTCCCTTTCCACGATGAAGTATGGGTAAGTGCAGGTCTCATCTGGGTTCACTAACTCGCCATCTATTTCCACTACGTTTTCCCGTGCCTTTATTAGGGTGGGGTCTTTTAACTGTTCTGTGGGAAAATTTTCCTTGTGAACCTCGAGATCAGAAAACTCCACAGACGGCACGTTTTCGTCTGAGGATGTTGGCTCCTCCCCAGTTTCTCGAGTCTCCCCTGCCAATACCGACAAGGGAAATTCTGAAGAGAGTCCTAACCACTCTCAGAGGAATTCTGGCTATCACATTCCTGGTATATAGGGGCACCAGTGGGGGGCTCAAGACAATCCCATAGTTCCCAGAACGTTGGAAAATCCCTTCCCACAATGGCATCATGAGGCAAGTGAGACACTAATCCCACCCGATGAGAGAGGGTACCTTTTGGGGGTCTCAAAACACACTGTAGTCACCGGATACTCTCGGGTGTCCCCATGCACACAAATAACAGCTACCTTGTTATTCCCAGAGACCTCTGTAGTAACTAATTCAGCCTTTATCAGTGTCACCAGGCTACCTGAATCCAGCAACACAACAACATTTCTACCATTAATAGACATTTTGCATTAATGTTTCTCAGTTCCCCGAATGGCAGTGCATGCGACTGTCGTAAACAGCCACTGACGTCTGTCCCTTAGAAAGTCACATTGCATGGGTTCATCCACAACCGGGCAATTTGCTGCAATATGTCCCTCTTGTCGGCAGCGGTAACAAACAATCCTTCTTGCTGCCTCTTGAGCCTCTGACTTCCCAGGCTGTTCTCGCCAAACCTTGGGTAGAACTCCCACCCTCTCACTCTCTCCACCCTCACCCCTTGGAATCATCTTACCCGCCACTGGGGATGGTCTGGTCTTAGGGTGGAAAGTCCGTGAGTCTCTGGAAGAGGCAGTCAGGTTCTCTGTAGCCAAGTACTTCTCTACTCGATCCACAAGATTATCGGCCGTTTCTGAGTCTCCTTTTGGATGGCAGTAGGAAGAGCTCTCAAACGATCCATCACAACACGTTCCACAATCTTTGGTGCGGACAGAGTCTCTGGCTGTAGCCACTTCCTGCTCAGGTGAATGAGATCATACATTTGAGACCTGGGGGGTTTTCCCAAGCCGGAAAGTCCAGTTATGCACACGCTGAGCCCGGACAGCCAGGGTGACACCCAGTCGTGCCAATATTTCAGTTTTTAGCATCACATAGTCTTGGTCAGGCTCTAGGTCATAGTAAGCTTTCTGTGATTCACCAGTTAACAGAGGAGCCACCAGTCCAGCCCACTGCTCCTTAGGCCACTTTTCTCTTTCAGCAGTCCTTTTAAATGTGGTCAAAAACACCTCTGGATCATCCTCTCCAGTCATTTTTGTCAAACGACTCACCCCAAAGGACGCGGTATTAGTGGAACGACTTGCCTCACTGGTCTGCGGATGTTGCTGCATTAACGTTTCCATTTGTTGTAGTCTCTGCTCTTGTTTCTGTAACAGGTCTATGAGGCGGGCCTCAGATTGCTGCTGGGCTTGTTGCTGAGCTTGCTGCTGGGCTGCAAGGCTCTGTTGCAAAGTTGCATTTGTCTGCTGCTGGGCTGCAAGGCTCTGTTGTTGAGCTGCAAGGCTCTTTTGCAAACCTGCATTTGTCTGCTGCTGACTGGCATTTGCTAGAGCCAGCTGTTTCAGTATCTCCTCCATGCTGGCCTTAAAAAAACTGCCACTGGTTCTCCACCAACTGTGAGGGGGTTAACTCGGCAGCGGGTGTGTGTGACCCCCCCTGGATGAGTTCACCACACAAAACAGGCACAGCAGACAGAGTTTGTAGTTCCAAAACGAAAGGTGCGGTTTATTCAAACTATTTACAAGGGAAAAACAGCAAAACAAAAAGAAACCTGAAAAGAAATCCTGGTCAACTTGACCGCTCACTACACACGTTGGTTTCCCTAACTAACAACTGGGTACAGCCTTGTGCTGTCCCAGTCCCTAGCTCCCTGCTTTTTGAAGTTCTTACAATAACCACACAGGCTTTGGCTCACCGCACAGAGATTACACTCCCCAGACTATCCACACAGATCTGGTTCCAGGTTGGAGCATCTCCCTTAGCATGCTGGGAGTTCTTGTAGAGGCCTCAATGAGCCACTTGATTCAGCTGGGCTCATTAACTCTTCCCCTGCAAGACTCCCAGCACTCCCCCTAGTGGTATAAATCGGCATAAAGCCTGAATCTAGGACATATATACCTTCCATCCTGGATACAACCTGGTGACTTTACCTGCCTTCTGTCACACTATATATATATATATATATATATATATATATATATATATATATATATATATATATATTAAAAAGAACAAAGCTGCACCAACCCTCATAAACTTAGCCCAAACCCATTCCAACACCATTAAAGATATTGACTGGTAAAAATTGGAATAAAGAGTCCAATATTGCACAATAAATGGTCTGTAGATGTCCACAAAGCTTATATCAGCGAAAAACAGAGTACAGCACCACAGGGACTTCTCAAATCTTTGTGAAGTATCCACCACCAAATAGAGAAGCAGCTTACCAGAAGGCAAGCGGTTTGGGACATTCGCTGTAACCCAGCCGCGGCCTTTAGTACTGGAGTAGTGGTCCTTCCTTACTGAACAGGCGTTCTCAGTTCGGGTTATCCCCTCAAACATCCAGATCGTAAGCCCCCAGACATAGAATAGATAAAAGGGCAGACCAATAGCGTAACCCAGTTTCCACAGTATTTATTTAAAAAGGTAAGTTATACTTACAAAGGTAAGCGATAAAAACAGCATATAACAAAGGTTGCTGGCATAACAGGAGCCTCACTCCTACAGCGTGGTGACGTCACTGAGCGTCCTCCTAGATGCGTTTCGTCATCACGTAGACGTTTTCATGTCCTATTGAAGTCGGTTGTACGGACTGGTCCGGTCGGGTGAGAGAGCACTTGCTCAAGGATCATTTGACTAATCTTCAGGCTCAGTGTCCCTTGTTCAGGGACCACCGTTACCGGAGTGTTACATTGCACGCTAGAGAGACCGTGTGTTGTGCAGCAATAGTTGAATCCTTTATTGCCTATCAAGTGGATGACTGTTTATACCTGTGGATTACAAATACCCTTTAAAGTGCACCACCATTGCTAGCGAAGATCTCTCCCAACGGAGCATCGTATCTGCAATAGTCAGGCCTGACTGTAAAGCAATTAGACATTGTTTGGGCGCCATCTTTGCCCACGAGGGGGAAGCTCGCGAGCGTAGTTGATTGACATTGAGTGTGTGTAATACTATTAGAACTTATTGCTTGTTTATATGCTTAACAGTTAACATTGCAGGGCTCTGCATAGGCATCTGTATGATTGTCTAACTTAATGCTTTATACTCAGTAAAAGTTACTTACTTGTGATTAAGCAAATACGCTGTGTGGTTATAGGTTTATTACAGTATTGTAATCCCCTTAGCTAACGGGTTTCACAATCTCATATTTACTGCTATCTGTGCCAAGGGAGGTTAGAGCCAGTTACTGGGGGTTGACAGCAGTGTGTTACAGGCCCAAAATCTATATCAGCAGCCCTCTTAACTGGGGGTATTTCTACACGTGGGGTCTCGGAGTCCGGGATCCTGTACACTGCAATCAAGCCTGCTAGATGTACCGGCATGGATCCTTTAGCAGTGACCCAGTGGTGCGCATCAGCCAGCGCTTTTCCAGACGTGGCTGTAGTCATTTAACTTCCCGGAGAAGACGAAGGTCCGGAAGTGATGTAGATCGGCTCATGGAGTTACTATGCCCGAGCCAGAAGGCATGGTTACTTAACCTCAGGCCAGACTAAGAGACCTCCTATACCTATGGAGGCATTGGTAGAATGGAGGGAGGGGATACCTGAGAGTTTCAGAGGCCAGAGTGTGCAGTCCATAGACCAGAAGATATACCGCTTAGCACATGCAAAGCCTATAAAGAAAAAATCCCCTGAACCAACAGCCAGGGGGAAGCAGCTAAAAGAGACAGCAACCTCCGCGGCGCCCCTGACCGCCGTAGGCCCTGAGCTCCTCAACGCTTTAGGGGACCTTGTTGCAAAATGTCAGAAGAGTAACACGGTGTGTGTGGAGACTGGGTACCGGAAGCTCAGAATGTTTTCGGGTAAACAACCTGTACCACTCAGGGAAGAGGACTTTGATACATGGATGGAACAAGCAATGCAGGCTGTGGAAGGATGGGAAGTGACAGAAGCCCAAAAGAAACAGCGCATAAACGAAAGTTTAAGGGGGCTGCTGCTGAAGCAGTGGAGAACCTTAGATTCAGCAATACTTCCTGTTCTGCTTATGACTACCTAACCATGCTGCAGGAAGAGTTCGGCCAGTTGGAGAAGGTTACTGATTTAATTTACAAATTTGAGCATACTCTTCAACAGCCAGGGGAACAATTTTCTGAATATGTCCGAAGGTTGAACAAACTGCTCTGCCAGATGGTCCTGAAGAAGGGGATGGTACCACAGGCCATAGATGCAGCCAGGATGCGGCAGGTCATGAAGGGAGCACTGCGCTCTGATCCAGTCTGGCTCCATCTGAAGACCACCAGCGGAGTCATGTCCCTAAGCTATCCAGACCTCGTGCGAATTATGAGAGATGAAGAGGCTTTGCTCAAAGACCAACAGGTGACTGAGAAACCCACCCCTTCTCCCTCAGCTGAGGTTAGATCTGTTATGGCCACGGAACGGGACTCTGAGGTGGCTGTCTTGAAGTCACAAATGACCCAAGTATTGGAAATGCTGACTTTCCTAATGGCTAAAAACCGAAGAGCCATAAACAAAGAGAAGAAGGAAGTGTTTCAGAATGTCTCAACGCCAGTTTCCCAACAAGCCAGAAGAGAAGAGTTTTTTTTTAACTGTGGAGGGGTTTGGCATTACGGACGAGTGTGTCCCAGCCCGAAGAAGATCCAAGGCACATACCGCAAGCTGGCGGAAAACTTCAGAGGGCCCCGGTGAAGGAGTCAACCGGGTGCCCGTCAGTTCCAGCAAACGCCAAAGGAATCTGTCAGGAAAATCTTCCGTCCAACAGCGCCAATCAGCGCCCAATGCGCACGCACGGCGGAATGACGCTCCGGCGCGTGCGCGGGACGGCGCTTCTACGTTCTCGGGTGCGCGTGCCAACGCAGCGGCGCGCGCGCATGGGCTGCGGCGCACCAATAGGAATCCAGGTGGGCCTATTTAAAGAAACCCAGTTGCACTGACAAGTTGCTGGTTTGTCAGCTTTCCTGTGTACCCAAGACTCTGGAAAACTACCTTGAAAATCTCCTTGTGACCCGGACTGGCTTGATTCCTCTCTCCCTCCTGGACCTGACCCTCGGCTTGTTATACGGACTTCTGCCTTCTCTTGTGTTTGACCCTCGGCCTGTGACTCGGATCTGCTGCCTGTCTACAATCCTTGACCTCCTGCTTGTACCTTTGGACTTCCACGTTTCCTTTGAACTCCTGCCTTGTTCCCGGTATTTTCTGGACTTGTTACCTTTTGCTGTGCTAGACCCCCAGCCGGGACTGTTACCTCTGCAGTTGCAACCCGGACTCAGCCTGCACCGGCTTCTATTGACGCTTGCTGTTTGAACTATACCGATCCAGCTAGTTCCTGCTAGAAGCCTGCTCTTCAGTCTACTCAGCACTACCAGACCGTCTACAAGTACCCACCACCTGCTGGTAGCCGGTGCCGCTTCTCGCCATCCACTCCCTGTTTCACCTCCAGGGAGTGGAGTGCGTCAAGTCGCAAAGGTGAACCAATCTCGGCCTCGGTAAGTACATACCTTAACAGTACAAACCAGCCAGATGTTTGAGGCCGACAGGGTGCGTTCACCGTTCGAGACCCTCTGTCAGCAGGTCACCGCGCTAACCGATGCGGTTCAGAAATTACAAGAAGGTTATGTCCAAATGGATGGCTGCTTTCAGCTACTTACTGGAGCTACAGGACCAGCATCACCAGCTGCTACCGCTGCCAATGTTGCCTCCACGTCTCAAAATCAGGCAAACCCTACCGTAGTAATGGCTACCCCTGAACCCAGGGTCCCTCTGCCTGAACGATTTTCTGGCGTCCGTAAGAAATATTGGGCTTTCAAAAACGCATGTTCTCTTTACCTCGCCCTTCAACCCAGGACTTTTTCTTCAGAAGTGGTAAAGGTGGGGTTCGTCATCTCACTTCTAACCGACGAACCTCAGGCCTGGGCCCATGGCCTGATGGAGCAAAGCAGCCCCATACTAGATTCCGTGGACACCTTCTTCGAAAGTATGGCGCAGCTGTATGACGATCCTCAGCGATCAGCCACAGCTGAGTCTGTTCTCCACGGTTTAACCCAGGGGAGAAGGCCGGTGGAGGACTACACGGCAGAATTCCGGAAATGGTCAGCTGACACTGGCTGGAATGAGACGGCCCTCAAATACCAGTATCGCCAAGGACTGTCTGAGGCTCTTAAAGACGAGCTGGCCAGGATTGGTGTTCCCACTACTCTGGAAGATTTGATCCAGTCTGTCACTCAGCTTGACAGACGCCTGCGGGAGCGGCGTTCTGAGCGTTTCCAGACTACCCGTCCGAACTGGACTTTGCCCCGATCAGCTCCTGCCTATCCACCCATCCCAGTTCCTACAGCATCTTCTCCTCCCGAGCCTGAACCCACACAGCTTGGTCTGGTTCGTCCTCCCCTTTCTCCTGAGGAAAAGCAGCGCAGGCGTCAGGCCAATCTGTGTCTTTACTGCGGGGGTACTGGCCATTTCCTTCGGAGATGCCCAGTAAGACCTAGTAAGTGTACCCCCAAAGACACTTTGAACTACCAAGTTTCTGGCTTACCACACTTACGTTGTTCTTTATATTTCTCTACAGCTACCAGCAGGAGTAAACCCGCCTACCGGCGATTATTGATTCCGGAGCCTGCAGCTGCTTTCTGGACTCTTCACTTGCTTCCCAACTTCACTTTCCTCTGCAAACCAAGGACCGTTATCTTCAGGTTCGTCTGGCGGATGGATCCCTGCCCCGTTCAGGGGTAATTACGCAAGAAACAAAACCCGTCCTTGCTATCACGGATTCAGGCCACCAAGAATACCTCCGATTTGACCTCATCCCATCTCCCATATTCCCCATCATCCTGGGCCTCCCTTGGCTGCAAGCACACGAACCTTTATATATATAAATATATATATATAAACTGGGCCAAAAGGGAAGGTAACTTCACTTCTTCGTATTGTTCCCAACACTGTCTCTCCGCACTTCCAACTGTCTGTGCTACTTTAACCCCTCAACCGGATAACCTACCACATGTTCCATCAGCATACTTGGAATTCCGGGACGTCTTCGACAAACAGCAGGCCGACCGCCTACCACCACATCGGTCCTACGATTGCCCCATTGACCTTCTGCCTGGCTCCAAAATTCCGTTCGGCCGCATCTTTCCCTTGTCCGAATCTGAGTTGAAGGCCCTCAAGGCCTACATCGAGGAAAATCTGGAAAAAAAAATCATTCGTCCCTCTTCTTCCCCAGCCGGTGCCGGAATCTTTTTCGTTGAAAAAAAAGACGGGACTCTGAGGCCCTGCATCGACTATAGGGAATTAAATAAAATTACTATTAAAAACAGATACCCGCTGCCTCTCATCCCGGAGTTGTTCCAATGATTCCGATCAGCTCGGATCTTCTCTAAACTGGACCTTCGAGGGGCCTACAATCTCATCCGGATCAGGGCTGGAGACGAATGGAAGACCGCTTTTAGATCAAGGTTCGGTCATTTTGAATACTTGGTCAAGCCATTCGGGCTTTGCAACGCCCCAGCCACTTTCCAGCACCTGGTCAATGACATTTTCCGTGAACACCTGGACGACTTCCTAGTAGTCTACTTAGACGATATTCTTATTTTCTCGTCCTCCCTTGAACTGCACCGGATCCATGTCATTAAGGTCCTCACTATTCTCAGAGAACATAGACTTTACCTCAAGGCCGAGAAATGTGACTTTGAGAAAACCACTGTGCAATTTCTGGGATTTATTATTTCTACCAATGGGGTCGCAATGGACCTGCAGAAAGTCAAAGCTATCCAGGAATGGCCAGCCCCAACAGACAAAGGGGTACAACGATTTATAGGTTTTGCCAACTTCTACAGGAGGTTCATTGTGGGGTTCTCCTCTATTGTGGCACCTATAACCCAACTGACACGCCAGGGCTACCGTTTCCACTGGTCACAGGAAGCCCAGGATGCCTTCGATAAACTAAAAAACGCATTCACATCAGCACCTGTATTGAAGCATCCAGATCCGCTACTGCCGTTTTACTCTGGAAGTAGACGCTTCCGAGTCAGCCACTGGGGCCATCCTCTCTCAAAGGCAGGGCCCCAAATCCCTTCTTCATCCAGTAGCCTTTGCCTCTCGTAAACTAACTTCTCCAGAACGTAATTATGACGTCGGAGACCGGGAACTATTGGCTATCAAATTCGCCCTGGAAGAATGGCGATACCTTTTGGAGGGAGCCCCTCACCCTGTCATGATATTCACGGATCATAAAAATCTAGAATATCTGAGAACAGCAAAACGTCTACGACCCAGACAAGCCCGATGGGCCCTCTTCTTCACCAGGTTTAACCGAGACCCCTCAAGCAGAGGAACCAAGTACCATCCTATTAGCACAAAACTTTCTGCTCATCCCACAGGCTGATCTACTAACCTCCATAAAAGCTGCCTCTAAGCATTGTCCTGACCAAGTAACCCCTTCCCTGGAGAAGCGTAATGACTTGCTCTGGTCCCAAGGTAAAGTCTTCCTCCCTCTGGAAACGAGGCAACTGATTCTGAAAACTTTCCACGACCACAAACTAGCTGGCCACTTTGGAGCCCGAAAAACCATGGAACTAGTCTCCCGCTCCTTCTGGTGGCCTGGTTGGAGGCAAGATTGCAAGTCCTATGTTGCCTCCTGTACCCGTTGCCAACGGAATAAGGGACCCAAAACCAAGAGTTGGGGGCTATTCAAACCTTTGCCTATCCCTGAACGTCCATGGGCACTATGTGTCCATGGATTTCATTGTAGATCTGCCACCCTCTGGAGGTTTTACGATTCTGGTCGTAATTGACCGGCTCTCCAAAATTGCACACTTCGTGCCCATGATCGGTACCCCCTCTGCTGCAGATACAGCCAAAGCCTTTTTTCAGGAGATAATCAGGCTCCATAGGGTGCCTAAGAGCATCACCTCTGAAAGAGGCGTCCAATTCACGTCGAAATTCTGGAAAGAACTTTGCAAATCTTTAGAAGTCAAGATTTACCTATCATCGGCATATCCAAACTCTGGAACAATATCTCCGTTGCTTTTGCTCAGCCTCACAAGACGATTGGTCCTCCCTATTATCCTACGCTGAATTTGCATATAACAACTCTGTACATTCAGCCACCAGTCAAACTCCTTTTTGGGCCAACTTTGGCTTCCATCCTTCCTTCCTCCCTGACGACATTCCAGAGAGCTCTGTTCCTGCTGTTCAAGATCGGATAGCCTTTGTCCAATCTAATTTTCTGACACTTCAGGAAATGATGTAAAACGCCCAGGAATCTTACAAGTGACACTATGACAAAGGTAGGAAGGAAAATCCATTCTTCAAAGTTGGGAAGGAAGTATGGCTCTCCGCCACCAACCTCAAATTGCCTATCCCTTCACGGAAATTGGGACCAAGATTCATAGGCCCTTTTAAAATCAAGCGAGCAATCAACTCTGTGGCCTTTGAATTGGCACTGCCCGACTCCTACAGGATACACCCGGTCTTCCACACATCTCTGTTGAAACCGGTAGTCTCCAGCTCCTTCCGGGAAGGGATGAGCCACCTCCACCACCTGTGGAGGTTGATGGTGAAAACGAATACGTGGTGGAATCTATCTTGGGCTGCAGGAAAAGGAGGCAGGCAATTACAGTATTTAATCAAATGGAAGGGGTATCCCCCAGAGGACAACTCTTGGGAACCATCTAGGAACCTACATGCTCCCCGTCTAATTCGAATCTTTCACCAGGAACATCCCGAGTTGATGTCTAGTCTGGGCGTCCAGAGTCCGCCCCTAGGAGGGTGGCACTCTCAATGAAATCTTCCGTCCAACTGCGCCAATCAGCGCCCAATGCGCACGCGCGGCGGAATGACGCTTCGGCGCATGCGCGGGACGGCGCTTCTTCGTTCTCGGGTGCGCGCGCCGGCGCACCAATAGGAATCCAGGCGGGCCGATTTAAAGAAACCCAGTTGCACTGACAAGTTGCTGGTTTGTCTTGTACCCAAGACTCTGGAAAACTACCTTGAAAATCTCCTTGTGACCCGGACTGGCTTAATTCCTCTGATCTCTCTCCTGGACCTGACCCTCGGCTTGTTCTACGGACTTCTGCCTTCTCTTGTGTTTGACCCTCGGCCTGTGACTCGGATCTGCTGCCTGTCTACAATTCTTGACCTCCTGCTTGTACCTTTGGACTTCCACGTTTCCTTTGAACTCCTGCCTTGTTCCCGGTATTTTCTGGACTTGTTACCTTTTGCTGTGCTAGACCCCCAGCCGGGACTGTTACTTCTGCAGTTGCAACCCAGACTCAGCCTGCACCGGCTTCTATTGACTCTTGCTGTTTGAACTATACCGATCCAGCTAGTTCCTGCTAGAAGCCTGCTCTTCAGTCTACTCAGCACTATCGGACCGTCTACAAGTACCCACCACCTGCTGGTAGCCGGTGACGCTTCTCGCCATCCACTCCCTGTTTCACCTCCAGGGAGTGGAGTGCATCAAGTCGCAAAGGTGAACCACTCTCGGCATCTCGGCCTCGGTAAGTACATACCTTAACAGAATCAGAGAACAATAGAAGCCAAGAAGAGAGGGAAACAATTCGCCATCCCACAAACGCAATACTCCTCACTTTAAGTCCAAACACAAAACTTGGCGAGATCAATGCATACCAGGCCCAACAAGGACTCAGATCCAGGAAGAGAGTAAAAAGAAAAATCACAGAAAACCAAACCCATGGAATCTAGGAAGGAGACCCCCCCGAGGAAATTCCCCATCAAACTGGTGGGACCCTCCCCAGTGGTCCCCATTCAAGTGGAAGGGATCTACACAAAGGCCATTCTCGACACAGGAGCTCAAGTGACCCTTCTGTACCGGGACTTTTACCAGAAACATCTAAGGGATTTGCCCCTGCAGAAGCTAGAAGACTTGCAAATATGGGGGATTGGAACCCAAAGCTTCCCGTACAACGGATACCTCCCAATTAAATTGGCCTTCGACCCTTCGGTACCCGGGGACACAGAAGTTTTCGATACATTGGCGGTGGTCTGCCCTCGCCTGCCAGGAGCCAACAAGAGTTCCCTCATAATAGGGACAAACACTGACCTGGTCAGGAGATTATTGGCCCCTATAGCACAGGAACAGGATGCCCCAACAACCAGAATCCACCCTATGTTACAACGGGCCTATCAGCGTCTGGTATTGGAAAAAAGGCTCCAGAAGAAGGAGTGGGAAAGATCTGGAAGTTAGATAAGAAGAAGAAGATACTACAGCCCAGTGAAGTTGCCAGTCTGAAGGCCACTGTAAAACTTACCTGGGAACAACCTGGTCCCTTCGTAGTTCTGGAACCAGATCCTCTGGATAGAGATGTACAGAACTATTCGCCGGCGAACAGTTCCCGGCGAACATAGCTTGTTCGCGTTCGCCGCGGCCGGCGAACATGTGCGATGTTCGGTCCGCCCCCTATTCATTATCATTGAGCAAACTTTGACCCTGTACCTCACAGTCAGCAGACACATTCCAGCCAATCAGCAGCATACCCTCCCTCCCAGACCCTCCCACCTCCTGGACAGCATCCATTTTAGATTCATTCTCAAGCTGCAGTCTTAGCGAGAGGAGGGACAGTTTAGCTGCTGCTTATTTTATAGGGAAAGCTAGGCTAGGCAAGTGTATTCAGTGTTCACTCCACTCCTGAAAGACTCATCTGATCTCTGCTGTAAGCACAGCGTCCTGACAGCACCCCAAAAAGCCCTTTTTAGGGCTGGTAAAACACCAGTCTGCTTTTTTTTTTTTCCTGGACAGCATCTATTTTAGATTCAGTCTGTACTTAAGCTGCAGTGTTAGCCAGAGGAGGGACAGTTTAGCTGCTGCTGATTTTTTAGGGAAAGCTATAGGCAAGTGTATTCAGTGTTCACTCCACTCCTGAAAGACTCATCTGATCTCTGTTGTAAGCACAGCGTCCTGACAGCACCCCAAAAAGCCCCTTTTAGGGCTGGTAAAACACCAGTCTGCTTTTTTGTTTTTTCCTGGACAGCATCTATTTTAGATTCAGTCTGAACTTAAGCTACAGTGTTAGCCAGAGGAGGGACAGTTTAGCTGCTGCTGATTTTATAGGGAAAGCTAGGCTAGGCCAGTGTATTCAGTGTTCACTCCACTCCTGAAAGACTCATCTGATCTCTGCTGTAAGCACAGCGTCCTGACAGCACCCCAAAAAGCCCCTTTTAGGGCTGGTAAAACACCAGTCTGCTTGTTTTTTTTTCTGGACAGCATCTATTTTAGATTCAGTCTGAACTTAAGCTACAGTGTTAGCCAGAGGAGGGACAGTTTAGCTGCTGCTGATTTTATAGGGAAAGCTAGGCTAGGCCAGTGTATTCAGTGTTCACTCCACTCCTGAAAGACTCATCTGATCTCTGCTGTAAGCACAGCGTCCTGACAGCACCCCAAAAAGCCCTTTTTAGGGCTGGTAAAACACCAGTCTGCTTGTTTTTTTTTTTCTGGACAGCATCTATTTTAGATTCAGTTTGAACTTAAGCTACAGTGTTAGCGAGAGGAGGGACAGTTTAGCTGCTGCTTATTTTATAGGGAAAGCTAGGCTAGGCCAGTGTATTCAGTGTTCACTCCACTCCTGAAAGACTCATCTGATCTCTGCTGTAAGCACAGCGTCCTGACAGCACCCCAAAAAGCCCTTTTTAGGGCTGGTAAAACACCAGTCTGCTTTTTTGTTTTTTCCTGGACAGCATCTATTTTAGATTCAGTCTGTACTTAAGCTGCAGTGTTAGCCAGAGGAGGGACAGTTTAGCTGCTGCTGATTTTATAGGGAAAGCTATAGGCTAGTGTATTCAGTGTTCACTCCACTCCTAAAAGACTCATCTGATCTCTGCTGTAAGCACAGCGTCCTGACAGCACCCCAAAAAGCCCTTTTTAGGGCTGGTAAAACACCAGTCTGCTTTTTTGTTTTTTCCTGGGCAGCATCTATTTTAGATTCAGTCTGTACTTAAGCTGCAGTGTTAGCCAGAGGAGGGACAGTTTAGCTGCTGCTGATTTTATAGGGAAAGCTAGGCTAGGCCAGTGTATTCAGTGTTCACTCCACTCCTGAAAGACTCATCTGATCTGTGCTGTAAGCACAGCGTCCTGACAGCACCCCAAAAAGCCCTTTTTAGGGCTGGTAAAACACCAGTCTGCTTTTTTGTTTTTTCCTGGACAGCATCTATTTTAGATTCAGTCTGTACTTAAGCTGCAGTGTTAGCCAGAGGAGGGACAGTTTAGCTGCTGCTGATTTTATAGGGAAAGCTATAGGCAAGTGTATTCAGTGTTCACTCCACTCCTGAAAGACTCATCTGATCTCTGCTGTAAGCACAGCGTCCTGACAGCACCCCAAAAAGCCCTTTTTAGGGCTGGTAAAACACCAGTCTGCTTGTTTTTTTTTCTGGACAGCATCTATTTTAGATTCAGTCTGAACTTAAGCTACAGTGTTAGCCAGAGGAGGGACAGTTTAGCTGCTGCTGATTTTATAGGGAAAGCTAGGCTAGGCCAGTGTATTCAGTGTTCACTCCACTCCTGAAAGACTCATCTGATCTGTGCTGTAAGCACAGCGTCCTGACAGCACCCCAAAAAGCCCTTTTTAGGGCTGGTAAAACACCAGTCTGCTTTTTTGTTTTTTCCTGGACAGCATCTATTTTAGATTCAGTCTGTACTTAAGCTGCAGTCTTAGCCAGAGGAGGGACAGTTTAGCTGCTGCTGATTTTATAGGGAAAGCTAGGCTAGGCCAGTGTATTCAGTGTTCACTCCACTCCTGAAAGACTCATCTGATCTCTGCTGTAAGCACAGCGTCCTGACAGCACCCCAAAAAGCCCTTTTTAGGGCTGGTAAAACACCAGTCTGCTTTTTTGTTTTTTTTTCCTGGACAGCATCTATTTTAGATTCAGTCTGTACTTAAGCTGCAGTGTTAGCCAGAGGAGGGACAGTTTAGCTGCTGCTGATTTTATAGGGAAAGCTAGGCTAGGCCAGTGTATTCAGTGTTCACTCCACTCCTGAAAGACTCATCTGATCTCTGCTGTAAGCACAGCGTCCTGACAGCACCCCAAAAAGCCCTTTTTAGGGCTGGTAAAACACCAGTCTGCTTTTTTGTTTTTTCCTGGACAGCATCTATTTTAGATTCAGTCTGTACTTAAGCTGTAGTGTTAGCCAGAGGAGGGACAGTTTAGCTGCTGCTGATTTTATAGGGAAAGCTAGGCTAGGCCAGTGTATTCAGTGTTCACTCCACTCCTGAAAGACTCATCTGATCTCTGCTGTAAGCACAGCGTCCTGACAGCACCCCAAAAAGCCCTTTTTAGGGCTGGTAAAACACCAGTCTGCTTTTTTGTTTTTTCCTGGACAGCATCTATTTTAGATTCAGTCTGAACTTAAGCTACAGTGTTAGCCAGAGGAGGGACAGTTTAGCTGCTGCTGATTTTATAGGGAAAGCTAGGCTAGGCCAGTGTATTCAGTGTTCACTCCACTCCTGAAAGACTCATCTGATCTGTGCTGTAAGCACAGCGTCCTGACAGCACCCCAAAAAGCCCTTTTTAGGGCTGGTAAAACACCAGTCTGCTTTTTTTTTTTTTCCTGGACAGCATCTATTTTAGATTCAGTCTGTACTTAAGCTGCAGTGTTAGCCAGAGGAGGGACAGTTTAGCTGCTGCTGATTTTATAGGGAAAGCTAGGCTAGGCCAGTGTATTCAGTGTTCACTCCACTCCTGAAAGACTCATCTGATCTCTGCTGTAAGCACAGCGTCCTGACAGCACCCCAAAAAGCCCTTTTTAGGGCTGGTAAAACACCAGTCTGCTTGTTTTTTTTTCTGGACAGCATCTATTTTAGATTCAGTCTGAACTTAAGCTACAGTGTTAGCCAGAGGAGGGACAGTTTAGCTGCTGCTGATTTTATAGGGAAAGCTAGGCTAGGCCAGTGTATTCAGTGTTCACTCCACTCCTGAAAGACTCATCTGATCTGTGCTGTAAGCACAGCGTCCTGACAGCACCCCAAAAAGCCCTTTTTAGGGCTGGTAAAACACCAGTCTGCTTTTTTTTTTTTTCCTGGACAGCATCTATTTTAGATTCAGTCTGTACTTAAGCTGCAGTGTTAGCCAGAGGAGGGACAGTTTAGCTGCTGCTTATTTTATAGGGAAAGCTAGGCTAGGCCAGTGTATTCAGTGTTCACTCCACTCCTGAAAGACTCATCTGATCTCTGCTGTAAGCACAGCGTCCTGACAGCACCCCAAAAAGCCCTTTTTAGGGCTGGTAAAACACCAGTCTGCTTTTTTGTTTTTTCCTGGACAGCATCTATTTTAGATTCAGTCTGTACTTAAGCTGCAGTGTTAGCCAGAGGAGGGACAGTTTAGCTGCTGCTGATTTTATAGGGAAAGCTAGGCTAGGCCACTGTATTCAGTGTTCACTCCACTCCTGAAAGACTCATCTGATCTCTGCTGTAAGCACAGCGTCCTGACAGCACCCCAAAAAGCCCTTTTTAGGGCTGGTAAAACACCAGTCTGCTTGTTTTTTTTTTTCTGGACAGCATCTATTTTAGATTCAGTCTGAACTTAAGCTACAGTGTTAGCCAGAGGAGGGACAGTTTAGCTGCTGCTGATTTTATAGGGAAAGCTATAGGCAAGTGTATTCAGTGTTCACTCCACTCCTAAAAGACTCATCTGATCTCTGCTGTAAGCACAGCGTCCTGACAGCACCCCAAAAAGCCCTTTTTAGGGCTGGTAAAACACCAGTCTGCTTTTTTGTTTTTTCCTGGGCAGCATCTATTTTAGATTCAGTCTGTACTTAAGCTGCAGTGTTAGCCAGAGGAGGGACAGTTTAGCTGCTGCTGATTTTATAGGGAAAGCTAGGCTAGGCCAGTGTATTCAGTGTTCACTCCACTCCTGAAAGACTCATCTGATCTGTGCTGTAAGCACAGCGTCCTGACAGCACCCCAAAAAGCCCTTTTTAGGGCTGGTAAAACACCAGTCTGCTTTTTTGTTTTTTCCTGGACAGCATCTATTTTAGATTCAGTCTGTACTTAAGCTGCAGTGTTAGCCAGAGGAGGGACAGTTTAGCTGCTGCTGATTTTATAGGGAAAGCTATAGGCAAGTGTATTCAGTGTTCACTCCACTCCTGAAAGACTCATCTGATCTCTGCTGTAAGCACAGCGTCCTGACAGCACCCCAAAAAGCCCTTTTTAGGGCTGGTAAAACACCAGTCTGCTTGTTTTTTTTTCTGGACAGCATCTATTTTAGATTCAGTCTGAACTTAAGCTACAGTGTTAGCCAGAGGAGGGACAGTTTAGCTGCTGCTGATTTTATAGGGAAAGCTAGGCTAGGCCAGTGTATTCAGTGTTCACTCCACTCCTGAAAGACTCATCTGATCTGTGCTGTAAGCACAGCGTCCTGACAGCACCCCAAAAAGCCCTTTTTAGGGCTGGTAAAACACCAGTCTGCTTTTTTGTTTTTTCCTGGACAGCATCTATTTTAGATTCAGTCTGTACTTAAGCTGCAGTCTTAGCCAGAGGAGGGACAGTTTAGCTGCTGCTGATTTTATAGGGAAAGCTAGGCTAGGCCAGTGTATTCAGTGTTCACTCCACTCCTGAAAGACTCATCTGATCTCTGCTGTAAGCACAGCGTCCTGACAGCACCCCAAAAAGCCCTTTTTAGGGCTGGTAAAACACCAGTCTGCTTTTTTGTTTTTTTTTCCTGGACAGCATCTATTTTAGATTCAGTCTGTACTTAAGCTACAGTGTTAGCCAGAGGAGGGACAGTTTAGCTGCTGCTGATTTTATAGGGAAAGCTATAGGCAAGTGTATTCAGTGTTCACTCCACTCCTGAAAGACTCATCTGATCTCTGCTGTAAGCACAGCGTCCTGACAGCACCCCAAAAAGCCCTTTTTAGGGCTGGTAAAACACCAGTCTGCTTTTTTGTTTTTTCCTGGACAGCATCTATTTTAGATTCAGTCTGTACTTAAGCTGCAGTGTTAGCCAGAGGAGGGACAGTTTAGCTGCTGCTGATTTTATAGGGAAAGCTAGGCTAGGCCAGTGTATTCAGTGTTCACTCCACTCCTGAAAGACTCATCTGATCTCTGCTGTAAGCACAGCGTCCTGACAGCACCCCAAAAAGCCCTTTTTAGGGCTGGTAAAACACCAGTCTGCTTGTTTTTCTTTCTGGACAGCATCTATTTTAGATTCAGTCTGAACTTAAGCTACAGTGTTAGCCAGAGGAGGGACAGTTTAGCTGCTGCTGATTTTATAGGGAAAGCTATAGGCAAGTGTATTCAGTGTTTACTCCACTCCTGAAAGACTCATCTGATCTCTGCTGTAAGCACAGCGTCCTGACAGCACCCCAAAAAGCCCTTTTTAGGGCTGGTAAAACACCAGTCTGCTTTTTTGTTTTTTCCTGGACAGCATCTATTTTAGATTCAGTCTGAACTTAAGCTACAGTGTTAGCCAGAGGAGGGACAGTTTAGCTGCTGCTGATTTTATAGGGAAAGCTAGGCTAGGCCAGTGTATTCAGTGTTCACTCCACTCCTGAAAGACTCATCTGATCTGTGCTGTAAGCACAGCGTCCTGACAGCACCCCAAAAAGCCCTTTTTAGGGCTGGTAAAACACCAGTCTGCTTTTTTTTTTTTTCCTGGACAGCATCTATTTTAGATTCAGTCTGTACTTAAGCTGCAGTGTTAGCCAGAGGAGGGACAGTTTAGCTGCTGCTGATTTTATAGGGAAAGCTAGGCTAGGCAAGTGTATTCAGTGTTCACTCCACTCCTGAAAGACTCATCTGATCTCTGCTGTAAGCACAGCGTCCTGACAGCACCCCAAAAAGCCCTTTTTAGGGCTGGTAAAACACCAGTCTGCTTTTTTGTTTTTTCCTGGACAGCATCTATTTTAGATTCAGTCTGTACTTAAGCTGCAGTCTTAGCCAGAGGAGGGACAGTTTAGCTGCTGCTGATTTTATAGGGAAAGCTAGGCTAGGCCAGTGTATTCAGTGTTCACTCCACTCCTGAAAGACTCATCTGATCTCTGCTGTAAGCACAGCGTCCTGACAGCACCCCAAAAAGCCCTTTTTAGGGCTGGTAAAACACCAGTCTGCTTTTTTGTTTTTTTTTCCTGGACAGCATCTATTTTAGATTCAGTCTGAACTTAAGCTACAGTGTTAGCCAGAGGAGGGACAGTTTAGCTGCTGCTGATTTTATAGGGAAAGCTAGGCTAGGCCAGTGTATTCAGTGTTCACTCCACTCCTGAAAGACTCATCTGATCTGTGCTGTAAGCACAGCGTCCTGACAGCACCCCAAAAAGCCCTTTTTAGGGCTGGTAAAACACCAGTCTGCTTTTTTTTTTTTCCTGGACAGCATCTATTTTAGATTCAGTCTGTACTTAAGCTGCAGTGTTAGCCAGAGGAGGGACAGTTTAGCTGCTGATGATTTTATAGGGAAAGCTATAGGCAAGTGTATTCAGTGTTCACTCCACTCCTGAAAGACTCATCTGATCTCTGCTGTAAGCACAGCGTCCTGACAGCACCCCAAAAAGCCCTTTTTAGGGCTGGTAAAACACCAGTCTGCTTTTTTTTTTTTCCTGGACAGCATCTATTTTAGATTCAGTCTGTACTTAAGCTGCAGTGTTAGCCAGAGGAGGGACAGTTTAGCTGCTGCTGATTTTATAGGGAAAGCTATAGGCAAGTGTATTCAGTGTTCACTCCACTCCTGAAAGACTCATCTGATCTCTGCTGTAAGCACAGCGTCCTGACAGCACCCCAAAAAGCCCTTTTTAGGGCTGGTAAAACACCAGTCTGCTTGTTTTTTTTTCCCCGGCACAGTAGCTTACATAAAAAAAACCACAACAGTTTTGACTGCAGTAGATGAGCAGTCAGTTGCCTGCCAGTGTGTGTGTCAGACCTACAGTGTCTACTGTGCCAACTTCTGCCAGTGCACAGTGCCACTCATATCTGGTGTCACAGTAGCTTGCACGCATAGTACAACTAAACTAATCTAAAAAAAATGACAGGCAGAGGCAGGCCACCCCGCAGGGGCTGTCGTGGTCGTGGTGCTGTGATTCCCTTTGGCCCAAGAATAATGCCCAGTGTTCAGGGGCCACGTACCCTGAACTCGAAAAGTTCTGAGGACATAGTTGACTGGCTAACACAGGACAGCCAATCTTCTACAGCAGGGATATGAAATTAGCGGACCTCCAGCTGTTGCCAAACTACAAGTCCCATGAGGCATAGCGAGACTCTGACAGCAGCAAACATGACACCCAGAGGCAGAGGCATGATGGGACTTGTAGTTTTGCAACAGCTGGAGGTCCGCTAATTGCATATCCCTGTTCTACAGCTTCCGCTCGGAACCTTGACGCACCATCCTTCTCCAGCTCAGCTTTGGGCACCTCTCAAGTTCCCACTCGCCCGCCTGCCGCCACCACCAACACTAGCACCACAGTTGCTTCACTTGATCTGTCAGAGGAGTTATTTACACATGAGTTGGAAGAAATGAGTGATGCGCAAACATTATTGCCAGAGGATGTAGATAAAAGGGATATGTCTCAGTCAGGCAGCATTACACACATGGATGTACGGTGTGATGATTAGGGATGAGCTTCGTGTTCGAGTCGAACATACGTTCGACTCGAACATCGGCTGTTCGATCGTTCGACGAAGATCGAACGATTTGGGCCGTTCGCGCCAAATTCGAGTGACGCGAACGGCCCACAATGCACTACGCCATCGCAGTGTCATCCAGGCGCTGTGATTGGCCAAGCATGCACTGTGACCCCGCATGCTTGGCCAATCACAGCGCCGGCAGCGAGGAGAGCAATGATTGGCCACAGGCAGGATGCCTGTGGCCAATTATTGCTGGGGGTGTTTAGTACACGCCCCACACTATAAAAGGCCGCCAGCACGGCGGCCTAGTGTAGTGTGTTCCGGAGCAGGGAAAGACAAGCATAGGCAGGGACAGTGACATTTATTTCTTTCTTGCTTAACCTGGATTCCTTTAGTTTAGGGAAAGAGAAGGATAGGTAGGGAGAGTGTCAGTGTGTTTTACTGTGCGAGTCCTTGTTTCTAGGGACAAAGAAGGAAAGTGAGGGGAATTCTCCTTGTGCTATAGTGTGCTTTAAAAAAACATTTTTTCTAGGGACAGAAAACTCTAGGTAGGGAGAGTGTCAGTTTCTTTCACAGTGCGAGTCTATGTTTCTAGGGACAAAGAAGGAAAGTGAGGGGAATTCTCCTTGTGCTGTAGTGTGATTTAAAAAAACATTTTTTCTAGGGACAGAAAACTCTAGGTAGGGAGAGTGTCAGTTTCTTTCACTGTGCGAGTCCTTGTTTCTAGGGACAAAGAAGGAAAGTGAGGGGAATTCTCCTTGTGCAATAGTGTGCTTTAAAAAAACATTTTTTCTAGGGACAGAAAACTCTAGGTAGGGAGAGTGTCAGTTTCTTTCACTGTGCGAGTCCTTGTTTCTAGGGACAAAGAAGGAAAGTGAGGGGAATTCTCCTTGTGCTGTAGTGTGATTTAAAAAAACATTTTTTCTAGGGACAGAAAACTCTAGGTAGGGAGAGTGTCAGTTTCTTTCACTGTGCGAGTCCTTGTTTCTAGGGACAAAGAAGGAAAGTGAGGGGAATTCTCCTTGTGCAATAGTGTGCTTTAAAAAAACATTTTTTCTAGGGACAGAAAACTCTAGGTAGGGAGAGTGTCAGTTTCTTTCACTGTGCGAGTCCTTGTTTCTAGGGACAAAGAAGGAAAGTGAGGGGAATCCTCCTTGTGCTGTAGTGTGATTTAAAAAAAACATTTTTTCTAGGGACAGAAAACTCTAGGTAGGGAGAGTGTCAGTTTCTTTCACTGTGCGAGTCCTTGTTTCTAGGGACAAAGAAGGAAAGTGAGGGGAATTCTCCTTGTGCTGTAGTGTGATTTAAAAAAACATTTTTTCTAGGGACAGAAAACTCTAGGTAGGGAGAGTGTCAGTTTCTTTCACTGTGCGAGTCCTTGTTTCTAGGGACAAAGAAGGAAAGTGAGGGGAATTCTCCTTGTGCAATAGTGTGCTTTAAAAAAACATTTTTTCTAGGGACAGAAAACTCTAGGTAGGGAGAGTGTCAGTTTCTTTCACTGTGCGAGTCCTTGTTTCTAGGGACAAAGAAGGAAAGTGAGGGGAATCCTCCTTGTGCTGTAGTGTGATTTAAAAAAACATTTTTTCTAGGGACAGAAAACTCTAGGTAGGGAGAGTGTCAGTTTCTTTCACTGTGCGAGTCCTTGTTTCTAGGGACAAAGAAGGAAAGTGAGGGGAATTCTCCTTGTGCTATAGTGTGCTTTAAAAAAACATTTTTTCTAGGGACAGAAAACTCTAGGTAGGGAGAGTGTCAGTTTCTTTCACTGTGCGAGTCCTTGTTTCTAGGGACAAAGAAGGAAAGTGAGGGGAATTCTCCTTGTGCAATAGTGTGCTTTAAAAAAACATTTTTTCTAGGGACAGAAAACTCTAGGTAGGGAGAGTGTCAGTTTCTTTCACTGTGCGAGTCCTTGTTTCTAGGGACAAAGAAGGAAAGTGAGGGGAATTCTCCTTGTGCTATAGTGTGCTTTAAAAAAACATTTTTTCTAGGGACAGAAAACTCTAGGTAGGGAGAGTGTCAGTTTCTTTCACAGTGCGAGTCCTTGTTTCTAGGGACAAAGAAGGAAAGTGAGGGGAATTCTCCTTGTGCTGTAGTCTGATTTAAAAAAACATTTTTTCTAGGGACAGAAAACTCTAGGTAGGGAGAGTGTCAGTTTCTTTCACTGTGCGAGTCCTTGTTTCTAGGGACAAAGAAGGAAAGTGAGGGGAATTCTCCTTGTGCAATAGTGTGCTTTAAAAAAACATTTTTTCTAGGGACAGAAAACTCTAGGTAGGGAGAGTGTCAGTTTCTTTCACTGTGCGAGTCCTTGTTTCTAGGGACAAAGAAGGAAAGTGAGGGGAATTCTCCTTGTGCTGTAGTGTGATTTAAAAAAACATTTTTTCTAGGGACAGAAAACTCTAGGTAGGGAGAGTGTCAGTTTCTTTCACTGTGCGAGTCCTTGTTTCTAGGGACAAAGAAGGAAAGTGAGGAGAATTCTCCTTGTGCTATAGTGTGCTTTAAAAAAACATTTTTTCTAGGGACAGAAAACTCTAGGTAGGGAGAGTGTCAGTTTCTTTCACTGTGCGAGTCCTTGTTTCTAGGGACAAAGAAGGAAAGTGAGGGGAATTCTCCTTGTGCAATAGTGTGCTTTAAAAAAACATTTTTTCTAGGGACAGAAAACTCTAGGTAGGGAGAGTGTCAGTTTCTTTCACTGTGCGAGTCCTTGTTTCTAGGGACAAAGAAGGAAAGTGAGGGGAATTCTCCTTGTGCTATAGTGTGCTTTAAAAAAACATTTTTTCTAGGGACAGAAAACTCTAGGTAGGGAGAGTGTCAGTTTCTTTCACTGTGCCAGTCCTTGTTTCTAGGGACAAAGAAGGAAAGTGAGGGGAATTCTCCTTGTGCTATAGTGTGCTTTAAAAAAACATTTTTTCTAGGGACAGAAAACTCTAGGTAGGGAGAGTGTCAGTTTCTTTCACTGTGCCAGTCCTTGTTTCTAGGGACAAAGAAGGAAAGTGAGGGGAATTCTCCTTGTGCTATAGTGTGCTTTAAAAAAACATTTTTTCTAGGGACAGAAAACTCTAGGTAGGGAGAGTGTCAGTTTCTTTCACTGTGCCAGTCCTTGTTTCTAGGGACAAAGAAGGAAAGTGAGGGGAATTCTCCTTGTGCTATAGTGTGCTTTAAAAAAACATTTTTTCTAGGGACAGAAAACTCTAGGTAGGGAGAGTGTCAGTTTCTTTCACCGTGCCAGTCCTTGTTTCTAGGGACAAAGAAGGAAAGTGAGGGGAATTCTCCTTGTGCTATAGTGTGCTTTAAAAAAACATTTTTTCTAGGGACAGAAAACTCTAGGTAGGGAGAGTGTCAGTTTCTTTCACCGTGCGAGTCCTTGTTTCTAGGGACAAAGAAGGAAAGTGAGGGGAATTCTCCTTGTGCTATAGTGTGCTTTAAAAAAACATTTTTTCTAGGGACAGAAAACTCTAGGTAGGGAGAGTGTCAGTTTCTTTCACTGTGCCAGTCCTTGTTTCTAGGGACAAAGAAGGAAAGTGAGGGGAATTCTCCTTGTGCTATAGTGTGCTAAAGCATTCCTCATCAACCATCTTTGAAATCCTTGTTTTTTGGACAGTCAGGGAAATTGTCGTTGTGCTATTCTGTGCAAAAGCAATCATCCTCAACCATATTTAGAAATCCTTAAGGACAAGGGACAGAGAAGGACACCTGAAGGTAGCCCTTATTGCTTTTTTCCCATCTCCCTGCAGGCCATCTATTAGAATGTCTGGAAGGCAAACAAGGAGAGGCAGACAGTCAGGAGGCAATAAAAGAGGGCAAGCAGGCTCTGTGTCTGGGGGCAACAGTGCTGGTCGTGGACGCGGTGCATTGTCATCAGCACATGGCCATGGGACACGCTTGTCCTTCTTTTCGGCAGCTGGACATGTTGAGCCACATCATGCCGAAGACTTGGTAGAGTGGATGACCAAGCCCTCCTCCTCCTCCTCATCCTCTCTCACCCAGGCTCAGGGTACTGGCAAAGCAGCTGCCAAAGCGTCCTCTTCCCTGGTATCAATGTCAGACTCATCATCAGTCACTCCTTCCCTAGACCCACCATGTCCTCCTCCTGAGGAGTCCCCCGAACTGTTTGAGCACAGTGTTGGGTACATGCTCCAGGAGGATGCCCAGCGTTTCGAAGGGTCTGATGATGAAACCCAGCTACAGGAAGGCAGTAGCGTGAGAGCAGACAGAGGGGATGCTCAAGAAGGACACCAATCTGGCAGTCATGTTCCAGCAGCTGCAGCATACTGCCAGATTGGCTCCAGTGATGAGGAGGGAGGGGATGATGAGGTCACTGACTCCACGTGGGTGCCTAATAGGAGAGAGGAGGAGGAGGAGGATGAGGAGGAGGCACATCTCCAACGAGGCAGGATGCCCTTTGGTGGCCAGCGTAAGGGCAGTACACCGACGGAATCACACCGCAGAGCTCCGCCTGTGCAGGGCGCTGCCTCTGCCCGTCATTCAAAAAGTTCCTTGGTGTGGGCCTTTTTTGAGGCTAGTGCATCAGATCGCACAGCTGCTGTTTGCAACATATGTCTCAAGCGTATATCGCGTGGCCAAAACATCAGCCGCTTGGGTACCACATGCCTGACCAGATATATGTTGACCTGCCATGCAGCTCATTGGCAAGCCTACCTCAAAGACCCACACCAAAGAACAAAGCGGACCTCTCCTTGCACCACATCAGCTGGGATCTCCAACCCCACTATAATTTCAGTCCTCTCTGAAACATGCACTGAGAGGAATGAAGGTGTAGAATTAGGTGTGTCACAGCCAAGTACTTGCGGCCACTCTGCTAGCAGTACACCGACGTCCGATTCTAGCAGGCAAATTTCCCTGCCCCAGCTGCTGGACCGTCGAAAGAAGTTCACTCCCAGCCATCCACATGCCCAGCGGTTGAATGCTAGCTTGGCTAAATTGCTAGCGCTTCAACTGCTGCCTTTTCAGTTGGTAGACTCGGCCCCCTTCCGTGAGTTTGTGCAATGTGCGGTTCCTCAGTGGCAGGTTCCCAAACGCCACTTTTTCTCACGGAAGGCTATTCCGGCTCTCTACCGGCATGTGGAAGGCAATGTCTTGGCCTCGCTGGACAGGGCGGTCAGCGGTAAGGTGCATATTACCGCTGACTCATGGTCCAGCAGACATGGACAGGGACGTTACCTTTCTTTCACGGCCCATTGGGTCACTCTTTTGGCAGCTGGGAAGGATGCAGGACAAGGTGCAGTAGTGTTGGAGGTTGTTCCACCGCCACGCCTCCAAAATGCTACTACTGGTTGTGACACACCTCTCTCCTCCACCCCCTCCTCTTCTTCTTCCTCCATGGCCTCTTCCTGTGGTTTGTCCTATGAACCAGCGGTGCTCCGTAGCCGTTCACGGGGCTACGCAAGTACGCAGGCAAAAAGATGCCATGCCGTGCTTGCGCTGGTGTGTTTGGGGGACAGAAGCCACACTGGGGCAGAGGTCCTGTCTGCTCTGCAGGGCCAGGCCGAGAGGTGGTTGACGCCACGCCAGCTTAAGCCAGGAATGGTGGTTTGTGACAATGGCACCAACCTCCTCTCCGCCCTCCGACAGGGACAACTGACCCATGTGCCCTGTGTGGCTCACGTCCTTAACCTGGTGGTGCAGCGGTTCTTGGGCAGGTACCTGGGCTTACAGGATGTCCTGAGGCAGGCCAGGAAAGTCTGTGTGCATTTCCGCAGATCTTATAATGCCAGTGCTCGCCTGGCTGAGCTGCAAAAGGAGTTGAACCTGCCCAAGAACCGCCTTATATGTGACATGCCCACCAGGTGGAACTCAACGTTGGCCATGCTGCAGCGGCTGCACACGCAGCAGAGGGCCATCAATGAGTACCTGTGCGACTACGGCACCAGGACAGGGTCAGGGGAGCTTGGTTTTTTTTCTCCACGCCAGTGGGGCATGATCAGGGATGCATGCACTGTCCTGGCACCATTTGAGGAGGCCACGAGGATGGTGAGCAGTGACAGTGCATGCATCAGTGACACTGTACCTCTTGTCCACCTGTTGGAGCACACGCTGCGTGGAATAATGGACAGGGCACTTGAGGCAGAACAGAGGCAGGAAGAGGAGGACTTCCTTGCCTCTCAAGGCCCCCTTTACCCAGACAGTGTTCCTTCTGTCCCACCCATCGCACAGGAAGAGGAAGAGGAGGAGGAGGAGGAGGAGGAGGAGGATTGTGTCAGCATGGAGGTGGAGGCTGGCACTCAGCATCATCAGCAGCAGTCTTTTAGGGATGATTTACAGTCCCAAGAAACCAGTGGACTTGTACGTGGCTGGGAGGAGGTGGCTGCGGATCATGTCGTCCTTAGTGACCCAGAGGACTCCGGAGCGAATGCCTCAGCAAACCTACGCTGCATGGCCTCCCTGATCCTGCAAAGTCTGCGGAAGGATCCTCGTATTCTTCGGATCAAGGAGAGGGACCATTACTGGCTGGCCACTCTCCTTGATCCACGGTACAAGGGTAAGGTTGCGGACCTTATGTTACCTTCGCAGAGGGAGCAGAGGATGAGACAACTCCGGGAGGCCTTGCAGAAAGGTCTGTGCAACGCGTTCCCAGAGACTGGGAGGTTATAAACTCCTGGTCCTGGACAACGAGTTGCTGAGGCTTCGGCCAGTCAAAGAAGGAGCGGTGGGGAAGGTGGCCGTCTGACCGATGCGTTCAGACAATTCTTTAGTCCGCAGCCCCAAAGTATGATCGGTTCCAGCAACCATCGCCAGCGTCTGATAAACATGGTGCAGGAATATCTAGGGGCAAGGTCAGACTTGGACACCTTCCCCACCGAAAATCCTCTGGCTTACTGGGTCTTGAGGATGGATCACTGGCCAGAGCTTGCACAGTATGCAATTGAGCTACTGGCCTGTCCTGCATCCAGCGTTCTTTCGGAACGCACATTCAGTGCTGCTGGAGGATTTGTCACGGATCACAGGGTGCGCCTGTCCACCGACTCGGTTGATCGACTGACTTTCATCAAGATGAACCAGTCTTGGATCACCACCAGCTACCACACACCTGATGCTGATATAACAGACTAATTGATTTTAACATGTCACATCCCTTCAAGACTGATGCTGATGCTGAGTGCCTGTGCTGTTATGTTGACTGGCTATCCTCCTCCTCCGAGTCCTCAATGATACGATTGATGATGATAGCTTGGAAGATCATTTTTGTTTATGGGTGCCGCCACCAGTGGCTAAGGCCCAATTTTTCAGCCCCTGTTTTACAGGGGCGTGTAATTACAATTTTTTTAGCAATAATTTGCCATAGGGCTCATTGCTGTGCTCCAAGTACAGTATCTGTGAGGGGTTGGAGTGTTGTGGCACCAGTGCCTAAGGCCCAATTTTTCAGCCCCTGTTTAACAGGGGCGTGTCATTACAATTTTTGAAGCAATACTTTGCAACAGGGCTCATTGCTGTGCTCCAAGTACAGTATCTGTGAGGGGTTGTAGTGTTGTGCCACCAGTGCCTAAGGCCCAATTTTTCAGCCCCTGTTTAACAGGGGCGTGTCATTACAATTTTTGAAGCAATACTTTGCAACAGGGCTCATTGCTGTGCTCCAAGTACAGTATCTGTGAGGGGTTGTAGTGTTGTGCCACCAGTGCCTAAGGCCCAATTTTTCAGCCCCTGTTCAACAGGGGCATGCAATTACAATTCTTGATCTAATAATTCACAGCAGGGCCCATTGCTGCACCCACCAAGAGTAACTCTGAGGGCTTACAGTGTTGTGGCAACGCCACCACCACCACCACCACCACGAAAGGCCCAATTTTTCAGCCCCTGTTCAAAAGGGGCATGTAATTACAATTCTTGATCTAATAATTCACAGCAGGGCCCATTCCTGCACCCACCAAGAGTAACTCTGAGGGCTTACAGTGTTGTGGCAACACCACCACCACCACCACGAAAGGCCCAATTTTTCAGCCCCTGTTCAACAGGGGCATGCAATTACAATTCTTGATCTAATAATTCACAGCAGGGCCCATTGCTGCACCCACCAAGAGTAACTGTCAGGGCTTACAGTGTTGTGGCACCAGCACCACCATCAAAGGCCCAATTTTTACTACCACTGTTCAACAATTATATGTAATTAAAATTCCTGATATAATAGTTGACAGCAGGGCGTTCCAGCACCAACCAAGAGTAACTGTGAGTGCTTACAGTGTTGTGCCAACACCAACAACTAAGGGGCCTATTTCTGCAGAGTATATACGGCAGGTCCCTACTTTCAAACATCCAACTTACAAACGACTCCTACTTGCAAACGCAAGAAGACAACAGGAAGTGAGAGGAAATCTACCACTAGGAAGGAAAATTCTTTCCTGTAAGAATAAATATGGGAGAAAGGTGTCTCCTCTGTACTGATGCTTTATCAGCAATCCTTGTTTCAAGAAAAACACCACATTTCAAAAACAGTTGTCATTGGGACGGAAAGTGAGGTGAAATGTTCTGAACAGGGGCACAGACAGCAAAACAAATGTTACAGGGATGATAACCCTTACCTATGTTTTCCAAAAAGTTTAAAAATAGATTTTTGGGCTGGAGCTACACTTCAACAATGTACCTGTTCAAAATTACAAACAGATTCTACATAAGAACAAACCTACAGTCCCTGTCTTGTATGCACCGCCTGTATACGGCTGTTCAGAGTATATAGGGCCTTTTTTATTTTATGTGCGGGGTTCCCCTTAATATCCATACAAGACCCAAAGGGGCTGGTAATGGGCTGGGGTAGGGGGGAGGGGGGGTCATGGGGTAGCTATGCCATTTTTCTTAAAGATTTTCATCCATATTACCGGGACCAGACATTACATTAAAGCCGCAAGCAGTTTTAAATGGCTTTTTTTTCCTTTAGAAGTGTCATTTTGTGCAGGGACAGTTCTAAACACGGGAAACATGTGGCACTTCACAGGCATACTTTAGACACCCCCCAGGTACGATATTTAAAGGAATATTTGACTTTTTTTTTTCACTTTATGCATCATTAAAATGACTGCTCCCGAAAAACGACCGTTTTTAAAACTTCTTTTTGCATTGATACATGTCCCCTGGTGCAGAACCCGGGTTCCCAAACCCTTTTTAGGACAATAACATGCATAATAGTTGTTATAATTAGCACTTTAGAATTCGAACGTTCGCATCCATTGTATTTAATAGGGTTCTAATGTTCGTACGAACTTTCGGTCCGTTCGCGGGTTCTGGTGCGAACCGAACCCGGGGGTGTTCGGCTCATCACTAGTGATGATGATGATGTTGTACCCGCTGCTGCTTCCTTTGCTGAGTTGTCAGATACAAGTGAAGCGGTTGATGATGACGATGTGGATGTCACGTGGGTGCCCGCTCGAAGAGAAGAAGAACAGGGGGAAAGTTCAGATGGGGAGACAGAGAGGAGGAGGAGACGAGTTGGAAGGAGGGGTAGGTCGTCGCAAGGAGCTAGTGGCACAGTCAGACAGCATGTATCGGCACCCGGGGTCAGCCAGACAGCACGCCAATCAACGCATGCTGTTGCCACCACCAGAATGCCGCCATTGCAAAGCTCAGCAGTGTGGCATTTTTTTTGTGTGTCTGCCTCTGATAACAGCGATGCCATTTGCAACCTGTGCCAAAAGAAACTGAGTCGTGGGAAATCCAACACCCACCTAGGTACAACTGCTTTGCGAAGGCACATGATCTCACATCACAAACGCCTATGGGATCAACACATGATGACGAGTACAAGCAGCACACAAGCTCAAAGCCACCATCCTCCTCCTGGTCCAGCATCTTCAGCCACGTCAACCACTGCTGTCCTCCTTGCCCCCTCTCAACCATCTGACACTACGTCTCTCGCCTTGAGCAGTTCCTGCTCATCTGCCCACAGTCAGGTGTCTGTCAAGGACATGTTTGAGCGTAAGAAGCCAATGTCACAGAGTCACCCCCTTGCCCGGCGTCTGACAGCTGGCTTGTCGGAACTCTTAGCCCGCCAGCTTTTACCATACAAGCTGGTGGAGTCTGAGGCCTTCAAAAAATTTGTAGCTATTGGGACACCGCAGTGGAAGGTACCCGGCTGAAATTTATTTTCACAAAAGGCAATCCCCAACCTGTACTCTATTGTGCAAAAGGAAGTCCTGGCATGTCTGACACACAGTGTTGGGGCAAGGGTCCATCTGACCACTGATACCTGGTCTGCAAAGCACGGTCAGGGCAGGTATATCACCTACACTGCTCATTGGGTAAACCTGCTGACGGCTGCCAAGCATGTAATGCGTGGCTCTGCAGAGGAGTTGGTGGTGACACCACCACGACTTGCAGGCAGGCCTGCTGTCACCTCCTCTACTCCTCCTACTCCATCCTCTTCGATAACCTCCTCGGCTGAGTCCTCTTCTGCTGCTGCGTCTTGCTCCACATCAACAGCACCCCCCCAGCTCCCCAGGGGCTATTCCACATCCCGGATACGACAGTGTCACGCTGTCTTGGGGTTGACTTGCCTGAAAGCAGAGAGTCACACCGGACCAGCACTCCTGTCCGCCATGAACGCACAGGTGGATCAGTGGCTGACTCCGCACCAACTGGAGATCGGCAAAGTGGTGTGTGACAACGGAAGCAATTTGTTGGCGGCATTGAATTTGGGCAAGTTGACACATGTGCCGTGCATGGCACATGTGTTAAATCTGATTGTACAACGCTTTGTGCATAAGTACCCAGACTTACAGGATGTCCTCAAGCAGGCCAGGAAGGTGTGTGGCCATTTCAGGCGTTCCTACACAGCCATGGCACACTTTTCAGATATCCAGCGGCGAAACAACATGCCAGTGAGGCGCTTGATTTGCGACAGCCCGACACGTTGGAATTCAACACTCCTAATGTTCGACCGCCTGCTCCAACAAGAAAAAGCCGTCAACGAGTATTTGTATGACCGGGGTGCTAGGACAGCCTCTGCGCAGCTGGGAATTTTTTTGCCACGTTACTGGACGCTCATGCGCAATGCCTGTAGGCTCATGCGTCCTTTTGAGGAGGTGACAAACCTAGTCAGTCGCACTGAAGGCACCATCAGCGACATCATCCCATTTGTTTTCTTCCTGGAGCGTGCCCTGCGAAGAGTGCTGGATCAGGCCGTAGATGAGCATGAAGAGGAAGAGGAAGAGTTGTGGTCACCATCACCACCAGAAACAGCCTTATCAGCATCGCTTGCTGGACCTGCGGCAACGCTGGAAGAGGAGTCTGAGGAAGAGGAGTCAGAGGAGGAATGTGGCTTTGAGGAGGAGGAGGAAGACCAACCACAGCAGGCATCCCAGGGTGCTCGTTGTCACCTATCTGGTACCCGTGGTGTTGTACGTGGCTGGGGGGAAGAACAGACCTTCAGTGAGATCAGTGAGGACGAGGAACAGGACATGAGTAGCTCGGCATCCAACCTTGTGCAAATGGGGTCTTTCATGCTGTCGTGCCTGTTGAGGGACCCTCGTATAAAAAGGCTGAAGGAGAACGACCTGTATTGGGTGGCCACGCTACTAGACCCCCGGTATAAGCAGAAAGTGCCAGAAATGTTACCAAATTACAGGAAGACGGAAAGGATGCAGCAGTTCCAAAATAAATTAAAAAGTATGCTTTACACAGCGTATAAGGGTGATGTCACAGCACAATGGGAATCTAACAGGGGAAGAGGTGAAAGTAATCCTCCTCCTACCACGACCATGCCGGCAAGGACAGGACGCTTTACAGACGTATTGTTGATGGAGGACATGCGGAGCTTTTTAAGTCCTACGCATCGCCACAGCCCTTCGGGGTCCACCCTCAGAGAACGACTCGACCGACAGGTAGCAGACTACCTCGCCTTAACTGCAGATATCAACACTCTGAGGAGCGATGAACCCCTTGACTACTGGGTGTGCAGGCTTGACCTGTGGCCTGAGCTATCTCAATTTGCGATAGAACTTCTGGCCTGCCCCGCTTCAAGTGTCCTTTCAGAAAGGACCTTCAGTGCAGCAGGAGGTATTGTCACTGAGAAGAGAAGTCGCCTAGGTCAAAAAAGTCTAGATTACCTCACCTTTATTAAGATGAATGAGGCATGGATCCCGAAGGGACTGACAGTGGGCGATACATTTGACTAAAAAAGGCCTGATGAGATGAGCTGCCTTGGGCTAAAAATGGTCCACAAGCCGCAATGTTTTAGGGCACTTTCTGCCTGAAAAACATAATTTTTTCTGGCCGCTGCTACAGCAGCGGCTGCAACAATACCTAATTTTACAGGCATGTGTACATGCCTAATTTTTCTGGCCTCTGGTGCTGCACTGTGGCTGCAAAAAAAACAAACAAAAAAACACATACCTGTGTCAATTCCCCTTCGTGATCATTACCTTGTTGTGGTGAAGGGGCTTGCGTATCACAATAAAGCGACCACCTCTATGAGTGTGTTGGCAATGGCGTTGTTGGCACACCCCAGATGGTAAGGTCGTTGCTTCATTGTGAACAGACCAAAAGCGATCGGCTTGATAATTTTGCATAGAAAAAACATAAATTTTCTTTGTGATCATCTAAGGTGATCATTAAAGCCTTGCGGTTGTGCAAATGGACTGTTTGCAGTTGTTTGCGGTGCGTTAAACGGGGAGTTTGGTCTGTCCGAGTTTGGTCTGTCACTGTGAAGCGGGCGTAACCCTTACACTACCTGATCGATACAACATCATACCTGATGTTTTAAAGCACGTTATTCCAAACACATTAGGAATGTTAGGTGATTTATGCCCTTTATGGATTAAAACCCGACTCTGCGTCAACTACGTAATTTTCCATGGGAGTTTTGCCATGGATCCCCCTCCGGCATGCCACAGTCCAGGTGTTAGTCCCCTTGAAACAACTTTTCCATCACTATTGTGGCCAGAAAGAGTCCCTGTGGGTTTTAAAATTCGCCTGCCTATTGAAGTCTATGGCGGTTCGCCGGGTTCGCCCGTTCGCGAACATTTGCGGCAGTTCGCGTTCGCCGTTCGCGAACGGAAAATTTTATGTTCGCGACATCACTACCTCTGGACACCCATCCAGGGTTGGAAGTAATCCCTGAAGTACCGTATTTATCTGTGTATAACACACACTTTTTCACCCTGAAAAGTGTGAAAATCTCGTGTGCGTGTTATACGCCTATATATATATATATATATATATATATATATATATATATATATAAAGTATACTTCATAGAGATCGCATGGCAAGTGGACACCATCAGAGACAGCCTGGGGGACCTGGGAGTCCTGGGCAACTCAGATCCAGCATTGTGACCTCTGGCAGTCATCCCCCACTGCAGTACACACATAGGAAGTCAGTCTCTCTCACGGCCGTCTAACTCTCGCAGCCGTCAAAGCGTAACCATGGTAACCCTCTGCACGGCTCGCGGGAGTTAAGCTGCCAGGGATCAGACGTGAGCAGGTACAAATGACAGAGTGGGAAAAAGTCTGGGAGGGTTGAGCAAAGATACTGCTTGATGGGGGAGGCAAGAGACACACACTATCTGACATCCCAGCCCTGAATACAGCCCTTCTAGGAAATCTAAATTCCACCTAAATGTAATAGGTAGAGTTGAGCGGACACCTGGATGTTCGGGTTCGACGGGTTCGGCCGAACTTCGGAAAAAAGTTCGGGTTAAGGACCGAACTTTAACCCGAACCCGGACCCGAACCCCATTGAAGTCAATGGGGACCCGGACTTCTAAGGACTAAAAAGGCTCTAAAAAAGTAATGGAAAGGGCTAGAGGGCTGCAAATGGCAGCAAAATGTTGTTAAGAGCATGACAAGTGCTCTGCAAACAAATGTGGATAGGGAAATAACTTAAAATAACATAAAAAAATAAAAAAATATGCTGGAGGCCCCCTTTTCAGCAGAAGAGGTACAGGAAGTTATTAAGAACCTCAGAAACTCAACGACACGATGCCACACATATGGTGGGAATGCCCCAGAATACGCCCTTTCTGGAATAAATTATTCAATTTAATGGATAATCTAGTGGGAAAATAAAATACTTTGAAATAAAAATGTAGCGGGGTGCTAAATTTAAGGGAAGTGCTTGAGTGGTAAATAGGCTCAAACACCCTAATTCTGTAGGATGTGCTCGGTCCCTTGCTGCGTTGGGCAGTAGCAGACATACTGTCTAGGGGACGGACGCTCCGCTTTTGCACCCTGCTCCCTCTTCTGCTGTGCTGGTGGCTCTGTGTGACCACCGCCTCTTCCTCCAAACTACACTGGTCACCTGCATAACGTTGATTCCATGTGGGGTCGAGGACCTCATCGTCCTCCACATCATCTTCCACCCAGTCTTCACCCCTGCCCTCCTTGTCTGTCTGCACAATTGCGAAAGCAGCAGCAGTTGGCACCTGTTTCATCATCATCCGAGACGTATTGCGATGGTCCTCCCATGTACTCATCATGAAACATAAGTGGTTGGGCATCGGTGCACTCAATCTCTTCCACTTCTGGGGCAGGGCTAGGTGGATGGCCCTGGGAAACCCTGCTAACAGAGTCATCGAAAAGCAGAAGAGACTGCTGCATGATTTGGGGCTCAGACTGCTTGGCTGATTTGCAAGGGGGTGAGGTGAAAGACTGATGGACATGGGTTTCAGGTGCCAACTCTGATCTTTCATCAGAAGAGTGGGTGGGAGACAATGTGAAGGAACCCGAGGCACTGTCAGCAACCCAATCTACTATCGCCTGTACTTGTCCTGGCCTAAACATTCGTACAGCCTCATTAGGCGCAACAAAATACCGCCGCAGGCTCGGTCGCCTACTCGCACCTGAGGAAGGTGTTTCACTTGTGCGTGTATCTGGCACAGATCCACCACGTCCTCTCCCTGCAACAGGAGCTCCACCAGCAGCACCACGACCGGGGCCACCACGTCCTTTTGACCTTCTCCTCATATTTTCCAAATTTAGGATGTTGCCCTAAATGGGTGTTTTTGGAAGAGCAGAACACACCCACAGTACGTAACCGCTGAATCGCACAGCTACAGAACTGCAGAAAATGCTATTCCAAAAAAAATTTGTTTTTTTAGTATAGCACAGTAGAAGAAAACTAATATATAAATTGTTTATTTCACACACCTCCACATATGTATAACACACTGCAAACTATTTTTTGTGGCCCTAAATGGCTCTTTTTGCAAGCGTACATTAAAGTGCAAATTTTTTATTTTTTTTTTGTCCTAAACGGGTCTTTTTTTGCACGAGCAAAATAAAATGGATTTTTTTTTTTTTTTTTTTGCCCAATAGGTCTTTTGGAAAAGAGCACAATAAAGTGCCTTTTTTTTTGTCCTAAATGGATCTTTTTCCAAGAGCAGAATACACCCACAGTATGGAAACGGTGTATCTCTCAACGTAATATATGCAGTGCTGGTGCACTGAGCTTGCAGATAAAAGGTAGATTTTCTCTGACACTGGGCTCATAGCAGTGTAAAAAGACTGCACTGCAACACAAACAGGTAAACCTATGCAGATCGCTGAGTTATATCTCTGAATCTGGACTCCTATTCCTATATAATATATCTCTCTCCCTAAAAGCAAAAAACAGGAACCTGGCCCTACACTACACTGTCTCTATCTTTTCCCTCAGATTCCAGAATCAGGACTAACTCATGTATTTTTCTATCTCTCCCTAAAAGCAGCAGCAGCAGATCCTCTCCCTATCTATTCTGAAGCAGAGTGACGTGTGTGCTGTGTGCCTCTAGCTTATATAGAAGCTGGGTCACATGTTGCACTGACCAATCACAGCCATGCCATTAGTAGGCATGGCTATGATGGCCTCTAAGGGCACACCAGCTAATCAAAAGGTGATTGGCTGGCCCCTGAAGCATTTCTAAATGCGTAATTAGATTGCCGAACCCGAACCCGGACTTTTGCGCAAAGTTCGGGTTCGGGTTCGGGAAAAAGCTAAAGTTCGGTACGGACCCAAACTTTACAGTTCGGGTTCGCTCAACACTAGTAATAGGGAATTGTTAGTTCCCAAAAATGGATAGGAGAATATTAAATATGCCATTAATGTAATAAGTGGTATAAATATTAATAAAAAAAAGTTTTGAGCTACCCTTATTTTACTTCAAAGTTGTTTATTTAAAATTTAGTTTTTTTCCTGAAACTTCCCTCTTAAATTGGGGTGCGTGTTATACGCTGATAAATACGTTGGTTCCATTAAGAGCTCTGAGGAAGACCAATGGCAGGGTGTCGATGAGCTTCAGGAATACTACCGACACACCTGTGAAGATCCCAGCCCGGATGCTGTTGGGCCAAGTGAATTCTGCTACCCCGGTTGCCTTGTCAGACTTGAAGAAGGAAGAAGGGGGGAGAGCTGCTGTGGAGAAACTCTGCTTGGAAGAGACAGCCTTACCACCGGCGTGGAAGGAGAGGGCCAGAGCCCAGTTGACTAGATGGCAGAAGATCTTTTCAAGGGATGAGTTCGATGTGGGGTGTGCAAAAAGTGCTACCCACAGGATCCGCCTGCAGGAGGACAGGCCATTCAGGGAAAGAGGCCGGCGGGTCCCCTTGGCTGATTTGGAAGAACTGCGAGAGCAACTGACAGAGCTCAAGAGAACCGGCGTCATCTGGGAGTCTAGGAGCCCATACGCCTCCCCAATAGTGGTGGTTAAGAAGAAAAATGGGTCATTGAGGCTATGTATTGATTATCGGACCCTCACTAGAATAACGATACCCGATCAATACACCACCCCACGAATAGAGGATGCCCTACAGAGTTTGTCTGGAGCAAAATGGTTCAGTGTAATGGACCTGAAGAGCGAGTTTTACCAGATTCCAATGCACCCGGAAGACCGAGTAAAAAACACCATTTATTACCTCGGTGGGGTTCTATGAATTCAATCGCATGCCCCAAAGCTTGTCGGGAGCCCCAGCCACCTTCCAGCGACTTATGGAGAAGACAGTAGGGGACATGAACCTCATCGAAGTACTGGTTTATCTGGATATCATTGTATTCGGGAAAACTCTGGAGGAACATGAGGAGAGACTGGAGAAGGTTTTGAAGAGACTCAGTGATGAAGGACTAAAACTCTTGTTGGAGAAGTGTCAGTTCTATCAATCTTCAGTTCACTATCTGGGGCACATTGTGTCCAAAGAAGGAGTATCCACAGATCCAGGAAAATTGGAGGCTGTTACCTCCTGGTTCCAGCCCACTACAGTGACTGAGCTTAGATCGTTCTTGGGGTTCTGCTCCTACTACCGAAGGTTTGTGGAGGGGTTTGCCAAGATCGCCAAGCCCTTGAATGAACTCTTAAAGACAGAAGGAGAGGAGGATGACTCGGGCACTAGGAAGCCGGGGGAGTCCGTGGAAGATCAGTGGACGGTGAAGAGGCATTCACAAAATTGAAGGAGAGCTAGACCACTGCCCCCGTCTTGGCTTATGCGGACACCAAGAACCCGTATGAGTTACATGTGGATGCCAGTCATGATGGTCTGGGAGGAGTGCTGTATCGGGAGCATGACCAGCTGAGAACCGTTGCTTATGTAAACAGGAGCTTGACCCCAGCCGAGAAGAATTACCCCACCCACAAGCTGGAGTTCTTGGCCTTGAAGTGGGCTGTGGTGGACAAGCTGAAGGACTACCTGTATGGAGCCGAATTTGTGGTTAAAACAGACAATAACCCGCTCACTTACCTTCTGACCACAGCCAAGCTGGATGCCACCGGCCACCGTTGGCTGGCAGCTCTCTCAGGATTCACCTTCAGTTTAAAATACAGACCTGGGACTGGAAACAGAGATGCAGACGCCTTATCCAGAAGGGCCTATGCCCCCACTAATCCTACAGAAGACTGGACTCGACTGACCCCAGAGGGAGTGCGAGCCCTGTGTCAAGGAGCCGAGTTCCAAGCCAGTGACGGGTCCAGGGCTGAAGAGATTGGGGTCTCGGTTGTTGGAGTACCCAAGTATTACTGTGATATAGCCCAGATTGGAGAAGAGAACCTACCCAGACTTTCAAAGAGAGATCTAAGGAGAGATCAACTGGAAGACCCGCTGGGGAGGCTGGCCTTGGAAGCATTGGAGAACCAAACCCCAGACTTCTGAAGGACCCCTCAAAGGAGGCTCGCCTATTGAGAAGAGAATGGGACCGGTTACAGATGCATCAAGGGGTGGTCTACCGAAGGGGCCCCTCTGATGATCTGGAGGATAAGTGGCAACTGTTTCTGCCTGAGAAATACCGAAAGACTGTTCTGACCACTTTACGTGACGATCATGGTCACCTAGGATCGGAAAGAACTTTTCAGCTCGTAAGAAACCGGTTTTACTTGCCCTGTATGCTGGTTAAAGTGGAGGAATATTGCCATTCGTGTGCAAGCTGCATACAAAGACTTTGCCTCATCAAGCTGCCCCAATGTGCCACCTACAAAGTCAAGTGCCCTTGGATCTGGTATGCATTGATTTTCTTTGTATAGAACCTGATTTGAGTGGACATGGGAATGTTCTGGTGATAACCGATCATTTCACTCGATACGCTCAGGCATTCCTAACCAAAGACCAGAAGGCCTCCACAGTGGCCAAGGTACTTGTCGAGAAGTTCTTTGTACATTACAGACTACCTCAACGCCTCCACTTGGACCAGGGAAGGGACTTACAAAGTAGACTGATACGGAAACTGTTGGATTCCCTGGGTATAAAGAAGACCCGAACCACCCCCTACCACCCACAAGGGGATGCCCAGCCCGAACAATTTAATCGGACATTGTTAAATATACTGGGGACTTTGAGCAGTGAGAAGAAACAGCATTGGGGCAAGCATGTGGCTGCCGTTGTGCATGTGTATAATAGTACGACTAGTGATGCCACTGGATACTCCCCATACAGGCTGATGTTCGGCAGAGAAGCAAGACTACCGGTAGATTTGGCCTTTGGCACTTCAATAGATCATACATCCGCAGCTTCTCACAAAGGATATGTGGATCGGTTGCGACAGAGTTTAAGACTGGCATATGAGAAGGCCCAGGCGACTTCCGATCAAAGAGGAGCCAGGAATAAGCGGAGCTACGATCTCAAGGTTTGGATTCATGACCTACAGCCAGGAGATAGGGTGCTGTTGCGGAACTTAGGCATACTGGGGAAACAGAAGCTGGCCGACCGGTAGAGGTCCCAACCCTATGTAATCTGTAAACAACTGCCAGGCTTACCATTATATCAACTAAAGCAAAAAGAAAGTGTGGGGCCATTGAAGACATGGCACATAAATCACCTACTGCCCCTCTCCGTAGCAGTCCGTTTGCCCCCTACCTCAGATCCTTCTGAGCCCCTTTCAGCCTACAGTACCCCTAGACCTGTCACCAGGTCTCAAGCAATTTGTTTAAAAGAGATGGATGCCCAGGACCAGAGTGAAGATGAAGAATTGGAACTTGATTGGTTATGGACACCGCAAAAACCTGAATCCATGGCCACGGCCACTCCATCATCCGAGGTTACCACTAGAGACACTTTAAATGCTGAGGCTGCTAAAATCATACCGCTTGCTACTCTTACTGAGGAATGGGAGGAATGGGAGGATGCTCAAGACTCTTTTCTTGAAGATCCCAGGGATTCCTTGTACCTCTCTGCACCTGAAGTAGATGCCCCTGGACCATTGGAACCCAATATACCGGACTTAGTAGAAGGAGAGTTGGGAGGATCCCCTGCGGTTGAAACCCCGGCCCCTAGCGAACAAAGAGAAGGACCATCCACCCCCCAAGAAGACTAACGTATACTCAGATGGGGGAGTGCTCGGAAGAGACTATTGCCACTGCAAGAAGGACAGTAGATAAGCCTGTCCCCTCTACTGTGAATTTAGTAGAGGGCAACCCTAGCTCACTCCCTGGCACAGTTAGATAGGCTACTTCCACTAATGTGACCTGTGGGCAAGACAACCTCTCTCCCAAGGCTTGGTGGGAGGTTCCTCTGCCAGGCTCCTTTGTAGCCGTACGTTGTGTTGAGTGTTCATATGCTAACAAAGTTCGTTAACTGTTTATCTTTAGGGACCAAAGACTCTAAGTGGGGGGAGTGTGTAGCGGGGTGTCACTTTAAGGAGCTCAAAAGACTACTATACCCAGTGTGCAGCGGGACACCCACAATGCATTGCCCGGCGCAAGGTCTGCTGGGGAAGGCCTATTTAAGGAGGAGCGGAGCAACACGCGGGTCTCTTTGGACGCCGCCCACCTAGCAAGTGAAGCCTGCGCTGGGTCTGTCATTGGACTGGGCCTGAGAGTTGGGCCTTGTGATACAGAGAGCCTTCCGGCCTTCACAGGAGAACCCAAGAGTCACCTCGTCCATCATCCTTCCAAGGACTGTCGGGAGGATCGGAGACTACGGGAGTCGTGAGACTGTGTGCAGGAGCCCAGCTACGGAAGTCGGTTGTACGGACTGGTCCGGTCGGGTGAGAGAGCACTTGCTCAAGGACCATTTGACTAATCTTTAGGCTCAGTGTCCCTTGTTCAGGGACCACCATTACTGGAGTGTTACATTGCTTGCTAGAGAGACCGTGTGTTGTGCAGCAATAGTTGAATCCTTTATTGCCTATCGAGTGGATGACTGTTTATACCTGTGGATTACAAATACCCTTTAAAGTGCACCACCATTGCTAGTGAAGATCTCTTCCAACGGAGCATCGTATCTGCAATAGTCAGGCCTGACTGTAAAGCAATTAGACATTGTTTGGACGCCATCTTTGCCCATGAGGGCGTAGTTGAATGACATTGAGTGTGTGTAATACTATTAGAACTTATTGCTTGTTTATATGCTTAACAGTTAACATTGCAGGGCTCTGCATAGGCATATGTATGATTGTCTAACTTAATGCTTTATACTCAGTAAAAGTTACTTGTGATTAAGCAAATACGCTGTGTGGTTATATGTTTATTACGGTACTGTGATCCCCTTAGCTAACGGGTTTCACAATCTCATATTTACTGCTATCTGTTCCAAGGGAGGTTCGAGACAGTTTCTGGGGGTTGACAGCAGTGTGTTACAGGCCCAAAATCTATATCGGCAGCCCTCTTAACTGGGGGTATTGCAATCTCTAATCTCTATCTCACCTTCCTGGACAGGTACTTGAGAGATGATTGGCTGCGCCCTCTACAGGAAACACAAATCAGATAAAATTTAAAAGGCCCCTTCCTTTCCTCTGACCCTCAGTTGTTTTGTGTTTCCAGACCCTCCAGGAGCACCGACCATGTTTTTTGTTTTCTTAGGTCTGGTAACTGTGGTTGGTGGATCCCCCTTCTCTGGTATCATCTAGGACTAGTTGTGGCCAAGTCCTGGGTGATGGGGAACCCTTTTGGATAAAAGTACATGACTATTTCTGAGGTTACTTGCCTATCTGGTGGTGTGAGTGGTGGCAACTCCCTTCAGCTTTTTTTCCCCAGCTCTGGCTGTGTGGAACTGTGTCCTCCTCATGCTTCTTCGAGGTGTACCAAGATGGCGCCGGAACAGTAATTCTCGTGATGCACTTCCGGGTGCCGTTTTTTTGCTTAAGGAAGCACGGCGTGATACACTGAGAACATGCTGCCTGGGGGAACAGTCTGCTGACGCCGGACAGGTGCATTTAGCAGGACAACAGCAGCCTATCTCTCCGACCAATCTCTGCTTGCCTGATGGAGCTTGAGGACAGGTCTGAGGATGGAGCGCCCGCTCGGATTGCACCAGCGGCAGCATCTGGGTCCCATACTACCCCCAAGGTAAGTCTGTGGAAAGCTTCTACAGCAGGGGACTTTTTTATATGGACCTTTTTTGTTTATGGTTCTTGTTTCTGCTTTTTTCTAGGCCAAACCGGTGAAGAAGAAATGTGGGAACTGTAGGGCCAGGCTTTCTGATGGTTATAAGAAACTATTTTGTGAGGATTGTATTCCATCCAGAGCTAGTTCAGAGACTTCCTCTTTTAAAGGGTTAATGTCTTCTATGAAGGAGGTAGTGGTCTCCTTTCGGTCCTTTAATGACAGGGTAGCTGGACTAGGGCCTTCCTCGTCTAGATCCATAGCTCAAGAGCCTTCAGCCTGACTGCACTAGACTGACACTGTACTGACTGCACTGGACTGACACTGTGCACACTGACAGTGCATGGAGGAGGACTGAAAAAATAAAATAAAAAACAGACCCTCTTTTCCACTTACAGTAGCTGCTGCATTCTCACCCTAGGCTTATACTCGAGTCAATACGTTTTCCCATTTTTTTGTGGTAAAATTAGGTGCCTCGGCTTATATTCAGGTCGGCTTATACTCGAGTATATACGGTATTATACATTTTTTTGGTGTGAGTTTTTTGGTTTCATATCGGGGGTCTTAACGGACCCCTGAAGTCTCACTTTTGAGACAGAGAAATGGACTGAGGAAACGCATTCCCTAGTTCCTTTGTCTGTAGCCTCAGCTGCATTGCAGATGAATGAACAGGAGAAAGAGGCGCCTGTTAATTCTTAAACAGAAGCATAGTAAACACAGTTTACTATGCTTCAGTTATAAATGAACACAGTGAGTGATCACTCACTGTGTTCTTTTAGAAAATGTAGGGGCTGGTAAATTACATTTACCAGCCCCTTTTCCCAGCCTCCATCCCGAAGATCCCCCACAGCAGTCAGCAGGAGAGCAGAGGAGAGAAGCCGGCAGCGCTGTGGTGGCGGGGGGCACACCGTTATGTTTTTTTTTTTATCACTTGAATTATTTTTCCCATTATGGACATGAGTGGGGCCTCATGTCTAAGTTTTGCCTAAGACCTCACAAAGCCTAGAGTCGCCTCTGCAGCATGGCGTCAGAAGCTGGCGCTTCTTCTCTAGACATTCTGTGGTGGCAACCGGTTCCCCTGCACCTGCGGTGCCTATGGACGCTTTGTCGGCGGTTCTGGAATCTTTTGTTGCCAGGGTGGAAGTGGCGTGCGGGCGCAAGGGGGGTAAAAAACGCCCCCTCCCCCCACGACTTCTGGGGAAAGCTCTGATTCAGACTCGGGCCTTGCTGTGGCAAACTGCCCCTGTTCTGACGTTTCAGAGGATGCGGACCAGGACTATTCGAACAGTGAGGATGACTGTGTCCGGGTCAGCGCAGGAAAGGGCGCTTGTAGGAGCACTTATCACAGCAGTGCGGGATACCCTAAAAATGGAGGATACGGGGGGGGCAGCTACAGAGGTGTCAGTCCCCTTTGGGTCCCACAAGCCGGCCCACATGTCTAAGGTGTTTCCCTACCTAACCTATTTTGATAAGTTTATCTACAAAGAATGGGAAACGCATGGCGGTCCTTTACCCCTTTGAGGAGAGTTTCCTGGAGAAATGGACATCTCCCCCGGTTGTGGACCCCCCCCCCGGTATCCAGGTTGAATAAGGTAACCACGTTTCCGGTGGAAGGGACCCCTGCCGATAGGAGGGCCGAGGCGGTTGCCCGGTCCATATTTACAGTGGTGGGGTCAGCATTGTGGCCAGTGTTAGCCACCACCCTGGTGTCCCAGACGCTTACTGAATGGGCTAAATTGTTGCACCGTGAGTTGGAGAAGCAACAGGCTTCCCCAGTCTGCGTGGAACTGGCAGACCAGTTGGTGCATGGCCTTAAGTATGTCTGCGATACGGCCCCCTTGCTTTCTAGAGCCTCAGTATCAGCTGTGGTGCTTCGTCGCCTGATTTAGCTAAAATACTGGTCTGCGGACCAGGCATCTAAGAAGGCAATGGCGGATTTGCCCTTCCAGGGAGAGAGGCTATTCGGTGCCTCACTGGATGACATTATTAAAAATGTGAGGGTAAGAGTACGTTGCTTCCACAATCCAGAAAATGTAAGGAGCTGTGCCGTAGGCAAGGGCCCTCCTTTTCCACTCAGAATTGTTTTTTTTTCGTCCGCCCGGGTCGGCAAGTAAGCGCCCCCAGGCCGACAAAAGCATCCCTGGTTTTGCAAGCCTGCGAGCAAAACTGGGGCAGCTTGAAGGTTTTCCCCTGCCCGACTCTCGGGTGGGGGGTCGCCTTCGGGAGTTTGCAGCTCGATAGACCTCCCTACTTTCCGACCAATGGGTCTGGTTCCATCAGGATACAAGATAGTTTCTTTCTAGTCTGCCAAACAGATTTTTTCCCTCCAACCTTCCTCTTCTTCCGGCATGTCGGGAAGCCTTGTTTGGGGCGATACAGGACCTGCTGCTGCACGGGGTGATGGTGCCAGTGCCGTCGCGGGAAAGGTTTCAGGGTTTCTACTCCAAACTGTTTGTAGACCCAAAGAAGGAAGGGGTCCGTCTGATCCTGGATCTCAAGGCCCTCAACAACTTTGTGAAAGTGCAAAGTTTCAGGATGGAATCAGTTTGCTTGGTGGTCGCTGCGCTCCATCAGGGGGATTTTCTGGCATCCTTGGACATCATGGACGCGTACTTGCATATCCCGATATGCGTCAGGCATCAGAGGTTTCTGCGGTTTGCGGTCGGGACAAGCACTACCAATTTGTAGCTCTTCCTTTTCCTTTTGGCCTGGCGTCAGCACCAAGGGTCTTCACCAAGGTGCTCGCCCCGATTCTAGCCTTGCTGAGGCAACGGGGAATCAATCGTGGGCTGGACGACCTCCTTCTGAGAGCGGCTTCCGCCTCAGAATTAAGGGAGGGTGTGGGGATCCCTAGTCAGACTTTTCTGGAGTTTGGGTGGGTACTGAACCTCCAGAAGTCGGTGTTAGCACCAACTCAATGCCTGGAGTACCTGGGCTTGATTCTGGACTCAGAGGCGAGAATTTTTCTCCCTTCGGACAAGCTGCAGACTCTTCATGCTGCGGTGAAGCTGTTGGCATCCCGCAGGTGGTCGTCACTGCGGTTTTGCATGCGAGTCCTGGGTCTAATGGTAGCCACTTTGGAGGCGGTACCGTACGCCCAATTTCACACTCGCATCTTGCAAAAGGAGATTCTGTCCAAATGGGACAAATCTCTGTTGTCTCTGGATTGTCAAATCCGTGTACGCCAGTTAGTCAGGGATTCCCTGATCTGGTGGCAGAGGTCTCCAGCCCTTCGATCAGGGAAGTCGTTCCTTCCTCTTCATTGGACGGTTATCACAACAGACATCAGCCTGACCGGTTGGGGGGGAGTTTGGGGCGTACAGTCGGCACAGGGTCGCTGGACACAGGAAGAATCCCGCCTGCCGATCAATGTGCTGGAATTTCGGGCGATCAGGCGGTGCCTCTCCACGTGGTCACGGAGGCTACAGGGACGCCCAGTCAGGATCCAGTCGGACAACGCCACGGTGGTGGCATATGTCAGCCATCAAAGAGGAACAAGGAGTTTGGCTGCAGCATTGGAGGTTGCTCACATTCTGCGGTGGGCAGAGCGGGGCATGCCGACTCTATCGGCTGTGTACATTCCGGGCGTGGAAAACTGGCAAGCGGACTACTTAAGTCGTCAGATGCTGGACCACGGGGAATGGTCGCTACATCTGGATGTATTTCGACTCCTTTGCCTGAGATGGGGCACGCCAGATGTGGATCTCCTGGCTTCTCAACTCAATCGGAAGGTACTGAGATTTGTGGCCAGGTATCCCTGGGCGGACGCGACAGACGCGTTGGTGGCTCCATGGGGGCGTTATCGACTCATTTATGCCTTCCCCCCCCCCCGCTCAAACTTCTCCCTCGTCTGCTTCTCCAGAGTGGAGGCCGAGGGGATTCCGGTGGTTCTAATTGCCTCAGATTGGCCTCGGCATCCCTGGTACACCGACATTACGAATGGTGGCGGATGTTCCTTGGCGACTGCCAATGCGGGAGGACCTTCTGTCACAAGGTCCCATCCTGCATCCTGCTTTACAGTTGCTGGCTTTAACGGCATGGCTGTTGAAAGCCAGGTGCTAAGGGACCGAGGTCTATCGGACTCAGTAATCTCCACTATGCTGAGGGCGCGGAAGTCATCTGCTCTGAAGATTTATCATCGCACGTGGAAGGCCTACATCTCTGTGTGAGGAGATGGGGTGGCGTCCGTGTGCATATGCGGTTTCCAGGATCCTGCTGTTTTTGCAGCATGGAGTGGATCCGAAACTTGCCTTAAGCACCATTAAGGGGTAGATATCAGCCTTGGCTGTCTTTTTTCAGCAACCTTTGGCGACTCATTCATTGGTGAGTACGTTTGTTCAGGGGGTTCGACATGTGGCCCCTCTGGTTTGACCTCTGTTGTCCTCCATGGGATTTGAACCTGGTGCTCTCGGTACTTCAGAAACCGCCGTTTGAAAACATCAGGGAGATTCCCCTATTGACACTCTCTCAGAAGGTAGCCTTTCTGGTGGCTATTACATCTGCCAAGAGCGTTTCTGAGTTGGCGGCCTTGTCTTGCAAGTCTCCCTATTTGATCCTCCAAGGATAAGGCAGTACTACGCCCGCAGTCTTCGTTTCTTCCTAAGGTGGTTTCGGTTTTGAGGACATCGTCTGCGTGGGTCCCGCCCATGTTGTTAGCCAAATGTTGGCTGTGCTGTTGTACGTTTGTATTGTCTGTGTTTCTAAAAAATAAAATAAAGATTTTAATAAATAAAAAATGAGGACATCGTGCTTCCATCCCGGTGTCCTCGGCCGTCACATCCTAAAGAGGTTGCCTTGCATTCCTTGGATGTGGTTCGGGCTCTGCGAGTGTATCTGTCTGCCACGGCTCCGTTTTGGAGGTCGGATTCACTGTTTGTATCGGTGGCTAGGCTGGGCCGAAGAAGGGCCTGGCGGTCTCGTCGGCCACCATTTCCCGGTGGATTAGACAGATCGTGATTCAGGCTTATGCTTTAAAGGGGCGCACGCCTCCCTTTCCTGTTACAGCACATTCGACCAGGGCAATTGGTGCCTCCTGGGCCTTCCGACATCAAGCGTCCGTTTCCCAGGTGTGTGAGGCGGCAACCTGGTCGTCCGTTCACACTTTCACTAAATTTTACAAGGTTGATGTGAGCGCATCTGCGGATGCTTGCTTCGGCTGCAAGGTTTTGCAGGCGGCTGTTTAAGGTTGCAACTCCTCCGTTAAGAAGCTCTGGTTGTTATGGGTAGAGGTTTTTTGCTTGCTGTTCCCACCCCTCGTTTTTTTGTTGACACTGCTTGGGGACGTCCCTAAGATCAAGATTAAAGGTGCTGTGTCAGTCAATGAACGAAAGAGAAAATAGGATTTTTTGTACTCAACGTAAAATCCTTTTCTCTGAAGTTCATTGACGGACACAGCACCCACAGTACTGCTTTTTGACTAACTGAGCTGCTGGATGCAGGGTGAGGGGTTATAGCCAGTAGGACCGCCCCCTGGGTGGTACTATGCAGTTTTTGCTGTTTTTAACATGTTCTGCCTAGTCCTCCCCTGAAGGTGGCGATATAACCCTCAGGTCAAGATTAAAGGTGCTGTGTCCGTCAATGAACTTCAGAGAAAAGGATTTTACGGTGAGTACAAAAAATCCTATTTTTTCCTTTTTTTAAATATTCAGGTTTGAAGTTTAGTAACATTTTGGATTGACCGCGAGCACTGTAGTTGCCTAATAATCGTGCACACAGTGTATATTGTGTGTAATAAATATATATATTACACACACACACTGTGTGCATATTTATTTACAAACTAAGGCTAATGAGGATAATTTACTAATTGGGCTGAGAATTTTGCACTTAAAAAATTTGAAAAGCAAATTCCTGCTTACTGAATCCTGAAATATCCTAAATACTTACGGTAATTGTGTGCAAATGCTTTTCACATGATTAGATAATTGAAGTGAATATTCACACAATCATTTGAGTAAAGATTTGCAAATCCTTTAGTAAATAAGCCCAAATGTTTTTAAAACAGGAAAAACATTTATAAATTTGTATACACTCAGTCTCTCTCTTTTATGTAACTTAAAATAAAAGGCTGTACAATATATTATATAATATATATATGTTTTCATATGTTTTATTTCTGTGGTTACTCCCAGATCAATCTTGTTTTTTGTAGCAGAGTTTGATTGCTTCCCCCTGCCTGTGGAAGAAGCTTCCAGATGTTAGGGAGGGAAATGCAAATAATCTGCCTAAATATATATCATGCTCTAGCCAATTCCTAGATAGGAATGTCCAGAAGGGGGCTGGAAAGGTGATAAATGGGGATGAGCCGAACACCCCCCCCCCCCCCCCCCCGTTCGGTTCGCACAAGAACCTGCGAACAGACCTAAAGTTTGCGCAAACTTTAGAACCCTATTAAATACAATGCACTCAAACGTTCAAAATCAAAAGTGCTAATTATTAAGGCTAATATGCAAGTTATTGTCCTAAAAAGGGTTTGGGGACCCGGGTCCTGCCCCAGGGGACATGTATCAATGCAAAAAAAAGTTTTAAAAACGGCAGTTTTTTCAGGGGCAGTGATTTTAATTATGCTTAAAGTGAAACAATAAGGCCCTTTTCACACTGAGGCGCTTTGCAGGCGCTATTGTGCTAAAAATAGCGCCTGCAATGCGCCCCAAAAAAGCCGCTCAATTGTATCCAATGTTAAAGCCCGAGGGCTTTCACACTGGAGCGTTGCTCTTGCAGGAGGGTCAAAAAACTCCTGCAAGCCGCATCTTTGAGGCGCGATAGGAGCAGTAAAAATACCACTCCTATAGCGCCCCTGACCATTGAAATCAATAGGGTAGCGCCTCCGATACACCCGCAAAACGCCGCAAAGAGGCGTTATTGCGGGTGTTTTTAACCCTTTTTCGGCCGCTAGCGGGGGTTAAAATACCCCCGCTAGCGCCCACAAATCGTGGCAAAAAAACGGTATAGCGCCGCTATACCGCCAGCGCCTCAGTGTGAAAGTAGCCTAAAAGTGAAATATTCCTTTAAATTTCGTACCTGGTATGCCTAGTATGCCTGTAAAGCAGCGCTTGTTTCCCTTGCTTAGAACTGTCCCTGCACAAAGTGTAATTTCTGAAGGAAAAAAAGTCATTTAACTTTAACCTTACACCTAATCATAGGCTGAGCGAACCTGATGGGGAACTTTAGAAGGGGCGGGTCTATTCATGTATTACAGTCAAGGAAGTTCCCCATCAGGTCCGCCCCCTCGGTATGTCAGACCCCGCCTACGTCAGTGGCCTGAGCGGACCTGATGGGGAACTTCCTTCACTGTGTAATACATGAATAGACCCGTCCCTTCTCACGTTCCGCATCTGGTCCGCTTAGCGGACCTGATGGGGAACTTTAGAAGGCGCGGGTCTATACATTTAATAGACTGCGGAGGAAGTTCCCCATCAGGTCCGCTCAGGCTCAGCCAACGACGGACAGCGCTGGACATCGGATCGCCGCGGGACACTGGATTTCATCGCTGGAATGTTTTTTTGTTTTTTTGTTTTTTTTTTAATAAAGGACTTTTCCAAAGTGTTTGTTTTTTTTTTACATTTTTTTACACTTTCTTCGTGAAATGGTAGGGCAATGGTAGGGCAAGGGTTGTGGGGATGAGGCCCTTGTCCCCATCAACATGGGGACGTCCTCCCCATGTTGAGGGCATGTGGCCTGGTACGGTTCAGGAGGGGGGGGGCGCTCTCTCGTCCCCCCCCCTCTTTTCCTGCGGCCTGCCAAGTTGCGTGCTCGGATAAGGGTCTGGTATGGATTTTTGGGGGGACTCCACACCATTTTTTTTTTAATTTGGGGTGGAGTTCCCCTTAAAATCCATGCCAGATCTGAAGGGCCTGGTATGGATAAGAGAAAAAGGGGGGGGGGTGGTAGATGTGGCGCTGTCCAGATATGCAATGTGATAGACAAGGAAATTTTAGGTAATGGTATACCTATGACGGTATCCACTTTAGAGTGTTATAAATGCAAGAAAAATAAATGTAAATAAAATGAAAATGAAATTTGAAAAAAATATGAATTGGCTCAGCCAGGTGTTTGTTAAGAAGAATTTGTTAAATTGAAATATTTTGATTGGGTGTCTTTCCACCAAGACGTGTCCCTCATGTGTGAGGTAAAAATGAAAAAAAGTGTGACTAAAATACTTTTTTAATGGAAAAATGTTAGTAAGACCGGTGGTCGGCCGGGTGTTTGCTAAACAAAAAATTGTCCAAGATGTGTTTATAAAGAGATATGTGATAATGGTCTATGCTGGTAAAGGGGTAGATAAGCTGATATGGTCTCAGCCGGGTGTTTACTAATCCTAATGTATTCAGAAAAAAGTGCTGTCTTATAGCATTCAAATGAAACTTAAAACTATATAAAACATGCGATATACATAGTATAGTGATGACAGAAAAGTCCAATAATTAAGTGGCAGTGAAAAAATGTGACTTTTTCTTGGTATGCTTTATGTTCCTTCAGTTTTCTTATGAGTGAGACAATCCGTAGAGGTTTAAATATATGCACTCACCAGATCCTTCATACCCTCCAGGGGTATGCTGCAGCCACAGTATGTGCCACTGTGTAGCAATCAGGGGATGGTTCCAGGGGTTCCTTGCGGTTCTCCGGGGTGCAGATTCCAAGATGGTGAAAAAAAGTTGTTATAGGAGGGAAGAAAAGATGTCCATAGCGTGAACCCGTTTTGAAATGTTTTAATTTTAAAATCAAAAGGGGGTACTTACAATACGACAAATAAATTGAGCGTTTTAGTATAAAATGGCGCTCAGCCAATACAAAGTGATTCCAAGTAGGAAGTGTTGTGCCGACGTGTCTCCGCCCTACGCGTTTTGTCAGTCTGACGTCATCGGGAGCGTAACGTCGGTCTGCACTTCACTCTAGAATTTATAGCCCTTCTTGCGCATGTGTGATAAAACTTTTCAGCCGCCATTTTGGATGAGATTTTGAGGACAAAAGTCCATGGCTGTATTTAATAGGTTTTTGCAAGTCAGAACAGTTTGTTTCAGGTTTAACAGTAATCTCATTACTAAGAAGTGCTCTGAGGGGCTATAGCATTCTAATTTGCAGAAACATATATATATGTACACTTATACTTTAATAAAATATTTAATATAAATTTCATTAAAATAAGAAAAAATAGGAAAAAATAAAGATAAAAATAAAGATAAAAATGTACCATTTGATATTACGGGAACTTGGAGAAATTCAAGAGATGTTAAAAAATATTCAATCTTAATGTAGACAAGATTCATAAAAAACACATAGCGACCATCTTATGTTGGTGCTGTAGGTACCAAAAAGCTTGTATTGAGGTACGATTAAAATATAATAAATAATAAAATAAAAATAGGTGTAAATCCTGCTGTGTGAGCAGTATGTGTATTAAAAGATGAGAATAGGAAAAAAAATATATATATATATATCTAATTGATGGGAACTGGATATTTTGTACCTTTAAGGGTAATTGATGGATAATAGGTGGATGATTGGTGGAAGAAGTATAAATTGTTAGGAATGTGGCTATTTAAATTACAATTAAAATTTCAGTTAAAAATTATTAGAAATTGGTGAGGAAGCAGTTAAGGTCAAGATCAATGTTCATTCCTGTTGGTTGGAGGGTCTCTAGCTGGTATATCCACTTAGTCTCGTTTTGTGATATTTTAATTTTCTTATTTTCCCCTCTCCAATGACCTTTTATTCTGTCTATGCCATAGAAGACCATGCAGGAGGGGTCTTTTTTATGATAGTCCCTGAAATGTCTGGAGACGCTGTGTTTAGGGAACCCATTCTTAATGTTATTTATGTGTTCTCTGACTCTGACATGTAGCTCTCTGGTGGTTCTCCCCACATACTGCTTGTGGCATGGGCATTCTAACACGTAAGTTACGTGTGTGCTGTGACATGTGATCAGTTCTCTGATATTGTATTCAGTTCCATTTGCAGTTGAGGTGAATTTTGATGTTTTCTTCTCAGTCTTCTTACTGGTTCTGCAGGGAAGGCAATGTCCGCATTTAAAGAATCCTTTAAGATTTTTGAAGATCTTGATCTGTTTTGGAGGATCCAGTACGTTATGAACTAATCTGTTTCTTAGGTTAGGGGCTTTTCTGTAGATGAAGGATGGTTTGGCTGGTAATATGCTGTTTAGTACTTTGTCAGATTTTAGGATTGGCCAGTGTTTCCTTATAATTTTCTCTACACTTTTGTGCTGTCTATTGAAACCTGTGAGGAAGGCCATATCTAGATTTTTCTTGTTCTTATTCTTTGTGGTATTTCCTGTTACCATGGTATTTCTATCCATTTTCTTGACCTGCTCTTTTAGATTGAGTAGGACTTTTTCTTTGTAGCCCTTGGCTATGAATCTGTTAATGATGATGTTTGCTCCTGGTATGGATATTTGGAGGAACCGCACGCATTTTTTTTAAATTTGCGGTTCGGTTCCCCTTAATATCTATACCAGACCTGAAGGGCCTGGTAATTGAATTTGGGGGGACCCCCACGCTTTTTTTTTTTAAATCAATGACTTTTCTATTGCCGGGAGCCGACAATTCATTAAGTGAGTGCGTTTTAAATGACTTTTTTTCCTTCCAAAATGACACTTTGTGAAGGGACAGTTCTAAGCACGGGAAACATGCGCAACTTTACATGCATATCATACACACCCCCCAGGTACGAAATTTAAAGGAAAATTTTCACTTTTATTTTTTCATTTTAAGCATTATTAAAATCACTGCTCCCGAAAAAAACGTCAATTTTTAAACCTTTTTTTTGCATTGATACATGTCCCCTGGGGCAGAACCCGGGTCCCCAAACACTTTTTAGGACAATAACTTGCATATAATCCTTTATAATTGGCACTTTAGATTTCGAACGTTCGAGTCCATTGTATTTAATAGGGTTCTAAAGTTCACACGAACATTCTGTCTGTTCGCAGGTTCTGGTGCGAACCGAACGGGGGTGTTCGGCTCATCCCTGTACATAACGTTTTGGGTTTAGTCTTCTGGGCAAAAGGCAAGGAAATGCCTGCAAACCGTGTTTATACAAAATCTATTTATTGATATTTTCTGTTTTGTAAAAAGAAAGTATATTGTATATTCCTATTGTGAACAAATATTGTGAACAAATAGTGAAGTATTTTTTTCATGTTTTTGAACTTGTTTAGCTTTGGGGATCATGAAGGCAAAGCCCCCAGACTGGTACACAATTGCCTTTCCATACCAAACCTTAGTAATGTTTTTATTTTTATTGAAGATTATGTGTACAGCAGTTGCAGCTGGGGGGGGGGGGGGTGTTTTACATGCCCTCTTTACTGTTTTGCATATACAGTATATAGTCCATATGCATATATGCAGTACATGTGGTCATGCAGTCTATGTTGTAACATAATGTGACCAGCAACTCTCTGCTTGATGTACTGGGGGGCAGTGGGGCAGTAAAAAGCAGGGGGTCCTGAATTTTAGAGCCCTTTCGTATGTTTTTACAATATTTACAGTTTAGACAATAAGGCTCCAATAGAATTTTTTACTTTGTAGAAAATGTTTTATAACATTGCTGCTTTATGCTAGGTGATGTTTTTCATTGGAAAACCTCCCGGTATAATTTGGCATCTTCCTAAGAAAAATTATGAGCAGGCAAGAGCATTGTTCTGTTAAATGTCTGGACATTAAATCACTGAAGCCATTTCAATATCGAGCTGTGTTCTGCAAGCTTCTTAGCTCCTTCCCGCCAGTCAGCAGGGGAACATCTGCTTTCATTGTCTACCCTTACCGCCAACTTTGTCCTACCAATATCATTAGTATTATTATTTATATGCTTTATCTATATAGAGTCAATATACAGCATTCCCCAGAGTTTTACAGTCTGAGGAAACCACATAGTAAATATACAAGGATTAACATAATGTAACTGACAGTACTTCAAAATATAGTGTAGCGGGTATATACTTTTAAAACTGGTGAAGACACCAGTGATGCATAGTTCCCGTATCCAGGACTCAATGAGTCTATCAGTTATAAGCCCTTTCTCTGAAACTGACCTTGTTTAAAATTTTCCGAATGACCCTGAGCCTAAACAGTTAATCTGTTTATTTAATATCATTTGTGTTTTTTTGTATGTTTGGTTATTTTTCAGAGAGGTGATCGGATAATTCCTTTCAACTGCATTGTATGCCAATATCACGTATGTACTGCAATTTGTCATGGATATGCAGTAGTGTTTGTCTGTCAGCTTACCTTCCTTCCCATGTGTTCATCTTAGAGGCCTGAGCCCTTTCACCTGGCTTCCTTTATAATCTCCTCCCAGCCAGACTCCACCCCAGGCCCTATCACAGAACACTATATTAACCTGTGCACTGCAAGCCTGCTTTGCTGATCAACGTGTTTGTTAGGCATTGTGTGTTTGGGTTCCTGTCTGCCGTGTGCTACGTCTGTCTCTCTGTTACGTTATTGGCTTGTCCCCGACTATCCCTGTCTGCTCGTGACCCTTGACCTTCGGCTCGTTCTTTCGTTATCCTTGTCTGCTTGTGGCCCCTGACCTTCAGCTTGTTATTCGGTTCTCTCATATCTTGTGCTGCTGCTTCCCCTCTTTTCCCCTTATCCTACGGGGCGTGAGCTAGGAAACTCCAGGGGCCGCGACCTGGTCCCAGCCTGCAGCAGAACATCCTCACCACTAGAGGCCCTGGAGAAGACCTGCTGGGTCTTAGACTCCGCGCCCTGGGGAATCTTGGCTCTAGCTTCCGTTAGGATCCCGGTTGTGCTCCTCTGGTCCCGCTTTCCACAACCACCCAGTTTCCTATCCGCAGAAGCCAGCCATAGGGTTCACTACCTCGCGGTGCACTCCTGTCCCCCTACGGTGTGCATCTGTCACCTGGCCACAGGTGACCTTGACACAATTTTGCAGCATCCTAGACAATTTGAGACTGATTTATTGCAAATTTAATGGGAGATGTTCTCGTCGAGTTACAGGTGACCTTACGGGCGCCCAGGGCTTCCAATCTTTTGCCTTGTGGCATTTAAGTTGGGGCCACCCCTCCACCAAGGGTTTCCATCCTTGTCTTTTTACTTCTGACCTATTTTTTGTTTTTTCCACCAGTCCAGTATTGGCGCTCTGATCCTCACTCAATTTCAGTCTCACTGTGGCCATCATGTGGCCATTTTGTAGATTGTATTGAGTCTGTGGTGATTTCCTTTCATCGCTTAGAGATGTCAAAGCGTCATTTCCGGTGCACGGGAACGTGTCATATCCGGCCGCCTTTTACATCCACCATACCCTTAAAGAATAGCATGGATTGGTTCCCTGCAAGGTGTAATTGATTCGCCCGCCCCGCCTATAATTTTGGCGCCAAACTGGCGTCCTATAGGCGAGGGAGATGGTGACTATAAAAGCTTAGGTATTTTGTGTGGGTGGTATAGCTGCCGCTATCGGAGGAAGAGTACATGCTTTCAGATCGCATGCTTCAGGTATCTATAGAGGAATTATGTCATTTTATTATCTACCTTATCCCTGGAATATTTTTCAGGATTTCTGACTTGCATATATATACTATTTATCTTTGATAGATGGATTGCTGGTCTTAAGACACGGACCGGCACCCCCTCTGCTCTGAATTTCTATCCTCTCTCCTCAATTAGACTCTGAAGTGGATGATCCAGGTATTTGTTTTCTCATACCTTCCAATAACACCCTTTTATATATATGACAATTTCCTCTATTCTAAATCCATCCCCCTACAGATACCTTTCATCTGAATCTAATTAACTTGTGTTCCCCTTTTTTTGGAATCAAAAATTACCTTTAGACTAAGGTATTTCTATATAAAAGTAGATTTTACATACTTAGTTTTGTCCTAACATGGGTCTAACTCTATATAATCAGTCCTCTTCCTCCTTTCAGGTGACTACTCACCTCCCAAGGTCTTCAGTAGCACATTATTCATTTATGTGCCTTTCATGAGTTAGCACCTTCTCTAAGGTTCACTACAAGACTCCATTATGAGAACATTCCTCTGATTCCATACCAGCTATATATATATATCTTTTGATTCCTCAACAATGCACAGGTAATGAAGGCTTATGCGGTTGTTCTGAATGTGTCCTTGTATCACTACTTTGTAGAATATTTAAATATTATGTTGTAGAGCAATATATCATTGTATTCCTGTATATTTACTGTGTGTATTTCTCGTTATAGTAATACATGACAATAATTAATACTCCTGAAGAAGCCAGTTTTATTGGCGAAACGTCAAGATTATCTGTCTGTATAAACTCCATTGTTTCTTACTGTAATTGAAATGATTTTTATCATGTGAATGAAATTTTTCTACCAAATAAAATTATTTTTTATCAATCTTGTGTTCAAGTGCACCTAAAAAGTCCCACCTCTCCTTTATTCATATCTTTATTACACCCTTTCTCATAGCAGGTAGGAATGAGCTCCGCGTTCGAGTTGAACATACCTTCGACTCGAACATCGTGTGTAAGATCGTTCGACGAAGATCGAACGTTTTGGGTCGTTCGCGCCAAATTCGAGTGACGTGAACGATCCAAAATCCCGGAGCTGTGATTGGCCAAGCATGCACTGTGACCCCGCATGCTTGGCCAATCACAGCGCCGGCAGCGAGGAGAGCCATAATTGGCCACAGGCAGGATGCCTGTGGCCAATTATAGCTCAGGGGGGTTTAGTACACGCCCCACACTATAAAAGGCCGCCAGCGCGGCGGCCTTGTGTAGTGTGTTCCAGCGCAGGGAAAGTCGTACATAGGCAGGGACAGTGTTAGATAAATTGTGTGTAGGGAGAGAGAAGGATAGGTAGGGACAGTGTCAGTGATATTGTGTGTAGGGAGAGAGGATAGGTAGGGACAGTGTTAGTGATATTCTGCTAAACCTTGTGTGCAGGGAGAGAGGATAGGTAGGGACAGTGTCAGTGATATTTTTGCTAAGCCTCCTGCACAGTATACAACTGAAGCTAGCCCTTATTGCTGTGTTTTCCTGTTGCGTAACACAGGCAGGCATCTGCAGCACTTAAAGCAGGCGTAGTGTGATTCCTGCAAAATATACACCTGAAGCTAGCCCGTATTGCTGTGTTTTCCTGGTGTGTTACACTAACAGGCATTTGCAGCACTTACAGCGGGCGTAGTGTGCCTCCTGCAAATTATACACCTGAAGCTAGCCCGTATTGCGGTGTTTTCCTGGTGTGTTACACTAACAGGCATTTGCAGCACTTACAGCGGGCGTAGTGTGCTTCCTGCTAAATATACTCCTGAAGCTAGGGCTTATTGCTGTGTTTTCCCATCTCCCTGCAGGCCATTAGAATGTCTGGAAGGCAAACAAGGAGAGGCAGACAGTCAGGAGCCAATAAAAGAGGACAAGCAGGCTCTGTGTCTAGAGACAACAGTGCTGGTCGTGGACGCGGTGCATCGTCATCAGCACGTGGCCATGGGACACGCTTGTCCTTATTTTCGGCAGCTGGACGTGTTGAGCTGCATCATGCCAAAGACTTGGTAGAGTGGATGACCAAGCCCTCCTCATCCTCCTCATCCTCTCTCACCCAGGCTCAGGGTACTGGCAAAGCAGCTGCCAAAGCGTCCTCTTCCCTGGTATCAATGTCATCATCAGTCACTCCTTCCCTAGACCCACCATGTCCTCCTGAGGAGTCCCCCGAACTGTTTGAGCACAGTGTTGGGTACATGCTCCAGGAGGATGCCCAGCATTTCGAAGGGTCTGATGATCATACTCAGCTAGAGGAAGGCAGTAGTGTGAGAGCAGAGAGAGGGGATGCTCAAGGACACCAATCTGGCAGTCATGTTCCAGCAGCTGCAGCATACTGCCAGATTGGCTCCAGTGATGAGGAGGGAGGGGATGATGAGGTCACTGACTCCACGTGGGTGCCTAATGGGAGAGAGGAGGAGGAGGAGGAGGCACATCTCCAACGAGGCAGGATGCCCTCGGGGGGCCAGCGTAAGGGCAGCACACTGACTGAATCACACCGCAGATCTCCGCCTGTGCAGGGCGCTGCCTCTGCCCGTTATTCAAAAAGTTCTTTGGTGTGGGCCTTTTTTGAGTCGAGTGCATCAGATCGCACAGCTGCTGTTTGCAACATATGTCTCAAGCGTATATCGCGTGGCCAAAACATCAGCCGCTTGGGCACCACATGCTTGACCAGACATATGTTGACCTGCCATGCAGCTCATTGGCAAGCCTACCTCAAAGACCCACACCAAAGAACAAAGCGGACCTCTCCTTGCACCGCATCAGCTGGGATCTCCAACCCCACTATACCTTCAGTCCTCTCTGAAACCTGCACTGAGAGGAATGAAGGTGTAGAATTAGGTGTGTCACAGCCAAGTACTTGCGGGCACTCTGCTAGCACTACACCGACGTCCGATTCTAGCAGGCAAATTTCCCTGCCCCAGCTGCTGGACCGTCGAAAGAAGTTCACTCCCAGCCATCCACATGCCCAGCGGTTGAATGCTAGCTTGGCTAAATTGCTAGCGCTTCAACTGCTGCCTTTTCAGTTGGTAGACTCGGCCCCCTTCCGTGAGTTTGTGCAATGTGCGGTTCCTCAGTGGCAGGTTCCCAAACGCCACTTTTTCTCACGGAAGGTGATTCCGGCTCTCTACCGGCATGTGGAAGGCAATGTCTTGGCCTCGCTGGACAGGGCGGTCAGCGGTAAGGTGCATATTACCGCTGACTCATGGTCCAGCAGGCATGGACAGGGACGTTACCTTTCTTTCACGGCCCATTGGGTCACTCTTTTGGCAGCTGGGAAGGATGCAGGACAAGGTGCAGTAGCGTTGGAGGTTGTTCCGCCGCCACGTCTCCAAAATGCTACTACTGGTTCTGACACACCTCTCTCCTCCACCCCCTCCTCTTCTTCTTCCTCCATGGCCTCTTCCTGTGCTTTGTCCTCGGAACCAGCGGTGCTCCGTAGGCGTTCAAGGGGCTACGCAAGTACGCAGGCAAAAAGATGCCATGCCGTGCTTGCGCTGGTGTGTTTGGGGGACAGGAGCCACACTGGGGCAGAGGTTCTGTCTGCTCTGCAGGGGCAGGCCGAGAGGTGGTTGACGCCACGCCAGCTTAAGGCAGGAATGGTGGTTTGCGACAATGGCACCAACCTCCTCTCCGCCCTCCGACAGGGACAACTGACCCATGTGCCCTGTGTGGCTCACGTCCTTAACCTGGTGGTGCAGCGGTTCTTGGGCAGGTACCCGGGCTTACAGGATGTCCTGAGGCAGGCTAGGAAAGTCTGTGTGCATTTCCGCAGATCTTATAATGCCAGTGCTCGCCTGGCTGAGCTGCAAAAGGAGTTGAACTTGCCCAAGAACCACCTTATATGTGACATGCCCACCAGGTGGAACTCAACGTTGGCCATGCTGCAGCGGCTGCACACGCAGCAGAGGGCCATCAATGAGTACCTGTGCGACTACGGCACCAGGACAGTGTCAGGGGAGCTCGGGTTTTTTTCACCACGCCAGTGAGGCATGATCAGGGATGCATGCACTGTCCTGGTACCATTTGAGGAGGCCACGAGGATGGTAAGTAGTGACAGTGCATGCATCAGTGACACTGTACCTTTTGTCCACCTGTTGGAGCACACGCTGCGTGGAATAATGGACAGGGCACTTGAGGCAGAACAGAGGCAGGAAGAGGAGGACTTTCTTGCCTCTCAAGGCCCCCTTTACCCAGACAGTGTTCTTTCTGTCCCACCCATCGCACAGGAAGAGGACGAGGAGGAGGAGGATTGTGTCAGCATGGAGGTGGAGCCTGGCACTCAGCAGCATCAACAGCAGCAGTCTTTTAGGGATGATTTACAGTCCCAAGAAACCCGTGGACTTGTACGTGGCTGGGAGGAGGTGGCTGCGGATCATGTCGTCCTTAGTGACCCAGAGGACTCCGCACCTAATGCCTCAGCTAACCTACGCTGCATGGCCTCCCTGATCCTGCAAAGTCTGCAGAAGGATCCTTGTATTCTTCGGATCAAGGAGAGGGACCATTACTGGCTGGCCACTCTCCTTGATCCACGGTACAAGGCTAAGGTTGCGGACCTTATCTTACCGTCGCAGAGGGAGCAGAGGATGAGACAACTCCGGGAGGCCTTGCAGAAAGGTCTGTGCAACGCGTTCCCAGAGACTGGGAGGTTACAAACTCCTGGTCTGGGACAACGAGTTGCTGAGGATTCGGTCAGTCAAAGAAGGAGCGGTGGGGAAGGTGGCCGCCTGACCGATGCGTTCAGACAATTCTTTAGTCCGCAGCCCCAAGGTATGATCGGTTCCAGCAACCATCACCAGCGTCTGATATACATGGTGCAGGAATACCTAGGGGCAAGGTCAGATTTGGACACCTTTCCCACCAAAAATCCTCTGTCTTACTGGGTCTTAAGGATGGATCACTGGCCAGAGCTTGCACAGTATGCAATTGAGCTACTGGCCTGTCCTGCATCCAGCGTTCTTTCGGAACGCACATTCAGTGCTGCTGGAGGATTTGTCACGGATCACAGGGTGTGCCTGTCCACCGATTCGGTTGATCGACTGACCTTCATAAAGATGAACCAGTCTTGGATCACCACCAGCTACCAAGCACCTGAAGCTGATATAACAGAATAATTTATTTTCAAATGTCACATCCCTTCAAGACTGATGCTGACTGAGTGACTGTCCTGTTATGTTGACTGACTATCCTCCTCCTCAATGATCCGATTCATGATGATATCTTGGAAAAACATTTTTGTTTCTGGGTGCCGCCACCAGTGGCTAAGGCCCAATTTTTCAGCCCCTGTTTAACAGGGGCATGTAATTACAATTTTTGATGCAATACTTTGCAACAGGGCTCATTGCTGTGCTCCAAGTACAGTATCTGTGAGGGGTTGCAGTGTTGTGGCACCAGTGGCTAAGGCCCAATTTTTCAGCCCCTGTTTAACAGGGGCATGTAATTACAATTTTTGATGCAATACAGTACTTTGCAACAGGGCTCATTGCTGTGCTCCAAGTACAGTATCTGTGGGGGTTGCAGTGTTGTGGCACCAGTGGCTAAGGCCCAATTTTTCAGCCCCTGTTTAACAGGGGCGTGTAATTACAATTTTTGATGCAATACTTTGCAATAGGGCTCATTGCTGTGCTACAAGTTCAGTATCTGTGAGGGGTTGCAGTGTTGTGGCACCAGTGGCTATGGCCCAATTTTTCAGCCCCTGTTTAACAGGGGCGTGTAATTACAATTTTTGATGCAATACTTTGCAACAGGGCCCATTCCTGCGCTCACCAAGAGTAACTGTGAGGGCTTACAGTGTTGTGGCAACACCACCACCACCACCACCAAAGGCCCAATTTTTCAGCCCCTGTTCAACAGGGGCATGCAATTACAATTCTTGATCTAATAATTCACAGCAGGGCCCATTCATGCGCCCACCAAGACTAACTGTGAGGGCTTATAGTGTTGTGGCACCAGCACCACCACCAAAGGCCCAATTTTTCCTACCACTGTTCAACAATGGCATGTAAATATAATTCCTGATATAATAGTTCACAGCAGGGCGTTCCAGCGCCCACCAAGAGTAACTGTGAGGGCTCACAGTGTTGTGGCAACACCAACATGTAAGGGGCAAATTTCAGCAGAGTATATACGGCAGGCCCCTACTTTCAAACATCCAACTTACAAACGACTCCTACTTGCAAACGGAAGGAGACAACAGGAAGTGAGAGGAAACCTACCCCTAGGAAGGGAAATTCTCTCCTGTAAGAGTTAATATGAGAAAAAGGTGTCTCCTCTCTACTGATGCTTTATCACCAATCCTTGTTTCAATAAAAACCCCACTTTTCAAAAACAGTTGTCAATGGGACGGAAAGTGAGGTGAAATGTTATGAACAGGGGCACAGACAGCAAAACAAATGTTACAGGGGTGATAACCCTTCCCTATGTTTTCCAAAAAGCTTAAAAATATATTTTTTGGCTGGAGCTGCGCTTAAACAATGTACCTGTCTTGTTTGCACCGCCTATATACTGCTGTTCAGAGTATATAGGGCCTTTTTTATTTTGTGTGCGGGGTTCCCCTTAATATCCATACAAGACCCAAAGGGACTGGTAATGGGCTGGGGTGGGGGGTGATGGGGTAGCTATGCCATTTTTCTCAAAGATTTTCATCCATATTACCGGGACCAGACATTACATTAAAGCCGCAAGCAGTTTTAAATGGCTTTTTTTCCTTTAGAAATGTCATTTTGTGCAGGGACAGTTCTAAACACGGGAAACACGTGCCACTTCACAGGCATACTTTAGACACCCCCCAGGTACGATATTTAAAGGAATATTTGACTTCTTTTTTTTTTCACTTTATGCATCATTAACCACTTAAGCCCCGGACCATTTGGTAGCTAAAGGACCAGAGGTGAATTCAGAATTTTGCACTGCGCTGCTTTAACTGTAAATTGTGCGGACATGCAATGTTGTACCCAAACGAAATTTGCGTCCTTTTCTTCCCACAAATAGAGCTTTCTTTTAATGGTATTTGATTGCCTCTGCGATTTTTATTTTTTGCGATATAAACGGAAAAAGACCGAAAATTTTGAAAAAAAATGATATTTTCTACTTTTTGTTATAAGAAAAATCGAATAAACTCAATTTTAGTCATACATTTAGGCCAAAATGTATTCAGCCACATGTCTTTAGTAAAAAAAATGTCAATAAGCGTATATTTATCGGTTTGCGCAAAAGTTATAGCGTTTACAAACTAGGGTACATTTTCTGGAATTTACACAGCTTTTAATTTATGACTGCCTATCTCAATTCTTGAGGTGCTAAAATGACAGGGCAGTACAAACCCCCCCCCAAATGACCCCATTTTAGAAAGTAGACACCCCAAGGAAATTGCTGAGAGGCATGTTGAGCCCATTGAATATTTTTTTTTTTTGTCCCAAGTGATTGAATAATGACAAAAAAAATAAATAAAAAAAAATTACAAAAAGTTGTCACTAAATGATATATTGCTCACACATGCCATGGTTATATGTGGAATTGCACCCCAAAATACATTCTGCTGCTTCTCCTGAGTACGGGGATACCACATGTGTGGGACTTTTTAGGAGCCTAGCCACGTACGGGACCCCGGAAACCAAGCACCGCCTCCAGGATTTCTAAGGGCGCAAATTTTTGATTTCACTCCTCACTACCTATCACAGTTTTGAAGGCCATAAAATGCCAAAATAGCACAAAACCCCCCCAAATGACCCCATTTTGGAAAGTAGACACCCCAAGCTGTTTGCTGAGAGGCATGGTGAGTATTTTACAGCTCTCATTTGTTTTTGAAAATGAAGAAAGAACATTTTTTTTTTCTTTTTTTTTTCAATTTTCAAAACTTTGTGACAAAAAGCGAGATCTGCAAAATACTCACAATACCTCTCAGCAAATAGCTTGGGGTGTCTACTTTCCAAAATGGGGTCATTTGGGGGGGTTTTGTGCCATCTGGGCATTCCATGGCCTCCGAAACTGTGATAGGCAGTGAGAAGTGAAATCAAAAATTGACACCCTTAGAAAGCCTGAAGGCGGTGCTTGGTTTTTGGGGTCCCGTACGTGGCTAGGCTCCCAAAAAGTCTCACACATGTGGTATCCCCGTACTCAGGAGAAGCAACAGAATGTATTTTGGGGTGTAATTCCACATATGCCCATGGCATGTTTGAGCAATATATCATTTAGTGACAACTTTGTGCAAAAAAAAATAAAAAAATAAAATAAAATTATTTTTTCCGCAACTTGTGTCAACATATAAAATATTCCATGGACTCGACATGCCTCTCAGTATATAGCTTGGGGTGTCTACTTTCCAAAATGGGGTCATTTGGGGGGTTTTGAACTGTTCTGGCATTTTATACACAACATTAGGAAGCTTACATCCACTCTTCTAACCACTTGAAGACAAAGCCCTTTTTGACACTTCTTGTTTACATGAAAACATATTTTTTTTTTCAAGAAAATTATGTTGAACCCCCAAACATTATATATATTTTTAAAGCAAAGGCCCTACAGAATAAAATGGTGGGTGTTGCATTTTTTTTTTCTACACAGTATTTGCGCAGCGATTTTTCAAACGCATTTTTTTGGGAAAAAATACACTTTTTTAATTTTAATGCACTAAAACACACTATATTGCCCAAATGTTTGATGAAATAAAAAAGATGATCTTAGGCCGAGTACATAGATACCAAACACGACATGCTTTAAAATTTCGCACAAACGCGCATTGGCGACAAACTACATACATTTTTAAAAGCCTTTAAAAGCATTTACAGGTTACCCCGTTAGATTTACAGAGGAGGTCTACTGCTAAAATTACTGCCCTCGATTTGACCTTCGCGGTGATACCTCACATGCATGGTGCAATTGCTGTTTACATATGACGCCAGACCGACGCTTGCGTTCGCCATTGGGCAAGAGCAGGGCAGGACAGGGGTGCTTTTTTTTTTTTTTTTAATTATTAATTTTGCTTTTTTTTTTTTTTTTAAACTGTTGCTTCCATATTTATTTATTTTTATCACTTTTATTGTTATCTCAGGGAATGTAAATATCCCCTATGATAGCAATAGGTAATGACAGGTACTCTTTTTTGAAAAAACTGGGGTCTATTGGACCCTAGATCTTTCCTCTGCCCTCAAAGCATCTGACCACACCAAGATCGGTGTGATAAAATGCTTTCCCAATTTCCCAATGGCGCTTTTTATATCCGGGGGGGGGACATTCCCTCCCACTGCTTGTAAAAGCAGTCAAGAGGCTAATTAGCCACTAGGATTGCTTTTACATGAAAGCCGGCCGCTGGCTGAAAAGAATGATACCAAGATGATACCTAAACCCACAGTCATCATTCTGGTATAAACATTCAAAGTCCAGCAACATACCAGTACGTTGCTGGTCCTTGTTGGACATGTATTGTAATCTTTTTTTTCATGCAGCCTGTTGGCTGAACGAAAAAAAGAGATTGATCGGTGGGTATGCCCACCATTAGAATACCGCCCTTCATCCACCCACTTCTAATGATGGGCATACATGCACCATTTATATATGCCGAAGCATGGGGGCATCTTCTCGCAAAAGTTATGCCGCATACATATGGTCAGACTTTTCCACGGGCAAGCCTCCGTCGGAATTTCGACCGTATATACGCGGCATTAGGAGCAAAATCGCTCCTCCGCTCCTGCTGCCCCAATGCTTCGGCATATATGCTTTTTTTTTTAACTGTGGTGGTGAAATTACCTCCTACAGCACTGGAGTCGCAGGGATCAGGCCTGTCTCTGCGAACGCTGCAGTTATGTGTGTTGTGTTTTGCAAGTGACAGTGATCGATCGATACTGCACTTGGGTGGCCTGTGCTGGACGGAGGGGCAAAACGCAGGTGCTAGCAGGTATCTGGGCTGATCCCGCTAACACTGCATTTTTGGGAACCCTAAACTGCTGGGGACGCTAGTATAGATCTGATCAGATCAGATATTGAGCTGATCAGATACTATACCACTAAGGGGGGTGTATGCTTCACGTGTGGGTGTTAGCGCTACTGGCACTAACCTGACGCTGCCTGGGGTGTGACGCAGACCCTCTCTGACGCTAAAACCTAACTGATATCACCCGCCGGGCGATCAGGGGGTTAAACCTTTATTGGGTTATATATGGCGGGTGCCCTGACACTATAAAAAGCAAACTAACTAACCAGCATCACCCGTAACACTTATATGATGATCACTGGTGAAAGGGTTAACTAGGGGCAATTAGGGGGTTAAAACCTTTATTAGGTAATATATGGGGGTACCTGACGCTATATAAAAACCTGACGGCGAACCTAAAAAAAAATTACTGGCTACCTATCGGCATCACCGACACTAACACAACGATCATAAAAACGATTGCTTAGCGACAGTGGTGATAGGGGGTGAAAGGGTTACCTGGGGGGCGATCAGGGGGTTAAACCTTTATTAGATAATATATGGGGGTACCTGACGCTATAAAAACCTGCGGCGAACCTAAAAAAAATTACTGGCTACCGATCAGCATCACCGACGCTAAGACATCGATCAGAAAAATGATCGCATAGTGACGGCGGTGCTAGGGGGTGAAAGGGTTACCTGGGGGGTGATCAAGGGGGTTACACCTTTATTAGGTAATATATGGGGGTACTCGACGCTATAAAAACCTGCGGCGAACCTAAAAAAAATTACTGGCTACCGATCAGCATCGCCGACGCTAAGACATCGATCAGAAAAATTATCGCTTAGTGACAGTGGTGATAGGGGGTGAAAGGGTTACCTGGGGGGCGATAAAGGGGGTTAAACCTTTATTAGATAATATATGGGGGTACCCGACGCTATAAAAACCTGCGGCGAACCTAAAAAAAATTACTGGCTACCGATCAGCATCACCGACGCTAAGACATTGATCAGAAAAATGATCGCATAGCCACGGCGGTGCTAGGGGGTGAAAGGGTTACCTGGGGGGTGATCAAGGGGGTTAAACCTTTATTAGGTAATATATGGGGGTACCCGACGCTATAAAAACCTGCGGCGAACCTAAAAAAAATTACTGGCTACCGATCAGCATCGCCGACGCTAAGACATCGATCAGAAAAATTATAACTTAGTGACAGTGGTGATAGGGGGTGAAAGGGTTACCTGGGGGGCGATCAAGGGGGTTAAACCTTCATTAGGTAATATATGGGGGTACCCGACGCTATAAAAACCTGCGGCGAACCTAAAAAAAATTACTGGCTACCGATCAGCATCACCGACGCTAAGACATCGATCAGAAAAATGATTGCTTAGTGACAGTGGTGATAGGGGGTGAAAGGGTTATCTGGGGGGTGATCAGGGGGTTAAACCTTTATTAGAGGGGGTTAGGGGGCTACACTGGACCTAAAACTAAATGTACTGACACTTTTACAGTCACAAATGTCACTGATTGCAGTGATCACTAAATAAATGGTCACTGCAATCAGTGACACTGTGACTGGGGGCTGGGGGGGGGGCTGGGGGTGATCTGGGGGTGTCTGGGGGGGCCTGGGGGGGGCGATTTATGTGCCTATGTGTCCTGGTGTCAGTGTGCTGTTCTGTGTACTAACCTGCATCTTCTCCTGTACGGCGCTCGGTATATGTGAGCGCCCCAGGTGAGATGACATCACTTCCTCCTTCCTGGCAGGCAGGGGAAGCTCTCTCATTCACCGGGAGCGATCGAGAGGGGGTGGCCGGAATCGAACGGCCGTCCCCTCATGCCGGATCGCTCCCGAAGGTAAAACGACCGCTCACTGTAAAGAAGGGGGGTCCGATCGGACCCCCCAACTATACAAAGGCAATCACGTACATATACGTGATTCTGCCTGTCGGTGCCATTCTGCTGACGTATATTTACAGTGGGCGGTCGTTAAGTGGTTAAAATGACTGCTCCCGAAAAACGGCCGTTTTAAAAACTTATTTTTGCATTGATACATGTCCCCTGGTGGAGAACCCGGGTTCCCAAACCCTTTTTAGGACAATAACATGCATATTAGTCGTTATAATTAGCACTTTAGATTTCGAACGTTCGCATCCATTGTATTTAATGGGGTTCTAACGTTCGTGCGAACTTTCGGTCCGTTCGCGGGTTCTGGTGCGAACCGAACCCGGGGGTGTTCGGCTCATCCCTAATAGCAGGCTATTAGCAATCCCTAGATAGCAGCAATGAATCACTATCATTATCTTCTACAGTAGACAGTACAGGGCAGAAGAAGATGACTCATATTCCATGTGAAGGCTTTGATCCCCAGTTGAAGTAATGATTCTCCAGTATATAGGGTGTTCTGCTGTATTTTGTATTTAATCCACTACATGGTGTGACAGCTGACAGCTCACATCCCATATAATAGGGTTGCACCTGGGTGGAATCTGCGGCAGTTTTCTATATGGAAAACTGCTGTATTCCCTCTGTAAATTAGGGGCAGACCTGCACTCGTTTTTATTTTACTCTGAAATAGAAACCGGCACAGGTGGCACATATAGACTTGAAATGGGTCTATCTGCTCTATTAAAGCGGAGCTCCACCCACAACTTTTTTTTTTTTTTTTTTAAGTGAGCAGCTGCTAACACTGTAGCTGCTGACTTTTAATAAGGACACTTACCTGTCCTACTTTCCCGCGCTGATGCCCCCCCCCCATTGCCGATCCCTCGATCGGTGCAAGTCCCGTGCCTCCATCCACACTGCGCATGCGTGAGTCTTGCGCCGACTTGTGAATGGGCGACTGCTCTCTGGGATTATACACAGTTCCCAGAAAGCAGCGCGCCCCATTCACTAAAAGAGGATGGGGAAGAAGACAGACCGCGGTTATGGAAGAGGCAGATTACGGACTTCCGCATAGCAACAGGTATTTCGGGTGAGTATAAGAAAAAAAAAAACTATTTTTTTTAGGATTTTTTGTGAATTTTTTTTTTCTGGGTGGAACTCCACTTTAATATGATGCACACCACTTCTGACAGTTTCTTTCACTATTATAATGGCACAGGCAGCTTAGTTAATTCCCCAGATAGAGAGCAAATACTGAGACACCTTAAAGCGGGATTCCACCCACGATTTTAAAAATTTTTTAAGTCAGCAGCTACTAACACTGTAGATGCTGACTTTTAATAAGGACATTTACCTGTCCTACTCGCCCGCGATGGCGATCGATTGGTGCTGGCAGGTCCTGGCTCCTCCATCCTGACTAAGGGAAACAGGCAGTGAAGCCTTACGGCTTCACTGCCCGTTTCCTATAGTGCATGCGCGACTCGCACGGCGCTTTGTGAATGGGCGGCTGCCTCCTGGGATACACACAGTTCCCAGAAGGCAGCGCGCCCTATTCACAAGAAGAGGAAGCGGAAGGACATACACCGAGGCAAAGGCAGATTAGGGGACTTCCGCATAGCAATGGGCATTTCGGGTGAGTATCATTTATTTATTTTTTCTATTAATTTTTTTCTTTTTTTTATAGGAATTTGAGTGTTTAAAAAAAATCTGGTGGACCTCCGCTTTAAATTATATTCGCTTCTGAATGTAGAAGTATCTGTACAGCAAAGAGGAAGGTGTGATGGCTATATTGAAAAAATAAATTTTACATGCAGGCATTTTTCATTATACTTGCTTGAAAACACCTGTTCAAAGTTATTATTTTATTGATGTTGTAACTATTTTAAAAAAAAGATTTTCTGCAAATGAGGGATAGGTGGTAGTTCAACATGTCCACCATCTTCACATAGATGAGACATATTTTTTTTTCCTTTCAGCCTCAGTTTTATATCTTTCCAAGTACATCTAAATTATGAGTGAGAAGCCCTCCAGTCAGTAATATGTGACTGCAAGAGTATATATATTATTATTTCTGCTGGGAAAAACACAGCCCTCCACTGTTCAGCATTTCCATTGTAATAAAATCAAACGGCACAAAAGAAAACAGAGAAAGGATTTACTGTGCATTCCGAGCCTCCAATCTTTCTAAGTCAATGAACAAGACTGATGGACTTCTGCAATGTAATGGAAGACATCACTAACTCAGTTGATAAAAGGACGTCTAGAGGGCAGTCATATGCAATCACCTTAAAAAGACAGGGAGAAAGGCTACATTTTTTTGTATGTTAATTTAATCTATAGACAGTGTGTGTATATATATATATATATGTAGCGGGGTATTGCCCTTTAAACCTCAAGAGACTACAGTACCCAGTACACCTTGAGGCACCCAGGGTGCATTGCCCCGTGCAAAGACTGCTGGGGTGGACTTTATAAGAGGGAGGCGGGCCCCAGTTCTTTCTCTTTGGACACCGCCCTCCCAGCAAGAGGGTCCCTGTGCTGACCTGCTGTGTACACAAGGCCTGAAGCCTGGGCCTTGTGTTTTTTTCCAAAGAGCCTTCCGCTCCACCGAGGAACCTGCGGAGCGTCTGATCCTGATGCTGAATGTTGTTACCAGGAGGACCGAAGACCCGGGTGTCGTGGACACTGAATCAAGTCACAGTAACGGAAGTAACGGACAAGGACTAGTCCGGTTGGGTGAGAGAGCACCTGCTCAGAACTACACCACAGTATCTTTAGGCCCACTGACTGTATTCAGGGCCACCACAGTGATTGCAGTTACACTTTGAGGAGACTATCTACAGAACTGAGCTATCAGTCTCCCTGGCATTATAAAGTTACCGATCATCGTTACTTTGTTGGATTACAATTGTTCTTAAAGTGCACCACCGTGTTTGCTAGCGAAGATTTCTTCCACAGAACTATACCCAAATCATAGTCAGGCCTGACTGGGTAGTGTAGGACATTGCTGGGCGCCATTTTTGTCCACGGGGGAGGATAGCTGCAGCGGGGTCTGTTAAACTGTCTATCATATTACTGAATGTTTTGATGTTTTAATAAGTATATCCATATTGCAGGGCTCTGCATGTGACATTGCATACTGTTTATAATTTCAACATTTACCAACAGTAAAATATTAGAGTTAAGTATATTGGTTGTCAGTGTCATTTACTGTTCTATACCATTACTGTGTGCCTTACTGTGGGATTGTGTCATAGAGAATATTAGAGTGATTGCAATTCTATCATCCCCTTTACTAACTGTGCCATGAGAGTTTAGAGCCGATTGCCAGGGGTTGACAGCGGTGCACTACAGGGCCCAAAACAATCAAGGCAGCCCTCTTAACTGGGGGTATCGCTACACGTGGGGGCTTGGGTCCGAGATTCCTGTATACTGCACGCTGTAATCAAGCCAGTCAGCAGCACCAGAATGGACCCTGCTGCCATAGCCCAGTGGTGCAGGGATGAAGGCATCCTACCCGGAAATGGCCTGGTGGTTGAAATCCAGAGAGGCCTGGGTAGAGGAGCAGCTAACTCCAGTCTTGAGAGCATTGTCCACGGACAGGAAGCCATGGGTGATTGACATGAAGACAGATACTGTAAATCCCCACACCTATGCATTGTGTGAGTGGAGGAACGGAATCTGACTACTTCAAGGGTGCCAGCATAAAAACTACAAACCAAGTAGAACTCCTCCTGATACACCCAGCAGAGAACAAAGATGGCCCCACATCCACTACTTCAGGAGGCCCCAGCACAGGAGGAAGCGCCCAACAACAGGGTCCCGGTTCACCACCATTGACCACCCTTAGCTCAGAATTATGCGCTGTCCTGGGGGAGATTGTGGCCAAGTGTAAAAAGGACCCTCCAGATTACCTGATGTCAGGATACAGGAAACTCAGGACTTTTTCTGGGAAGAAACCTGTACCTTCAGTGGAGGATGGATTTGTAGAGTGGCTAGATGGCACCACTCAGGCCCTAGAAGAATGGGAGGTGCCAGAACAACAAAAAAAACGGAGGATTGCGGAAAGCTTAAAGGGGCCTGCTCTGGAGGCCATACGTAACCTCAAGTTAAGCAAGAAGGACTGCAATGCACAGGATTATCTGGATATTCTCCAGAATGTGTTCGGAGGGACGGAAAAGGTCACTGAACTCACTTACCAGCTGGAGCATTGCTATCAAAAGGAGGGAGAGAAGCTGTCAGAATTCATAAGACGTCTGGATAAGATCCTGCATCAGATCCTACTGAAGAAAGGGATTGATCCAAGAAAAGTGGATGAGGCCCGGGCCCAGCAGGTGTTGAGGGGAGCTCAACCCTTGGACCCTATAGCATTAATGCTACGCACCCGGCAGGACGGGAGCAGCCTGGAATACCCTGACTTGATCAAGGATAGTCAGGGAGGAGGAGGCCATGTTGGAAGACAAAAGGAGGAGTCAATACACCGAACCAACTGCCCGAGTCAGAATGTTAAGTGCAGAAGGAGGTGATTCAGAAGTTGAACTCCTAAAGACCCAGGTGTCACAACTAGTAGAAATGGTATCCATGCTGACTAGCCAGGCCTCTGTGCTACACAATAAGAACACGTCAGAGGAACTAAAAAACCCTCCTAGCTCCAATACGGAACTAGTACAGAAGCCTAAGAGATTGATAACATGCTTCAATTGTGGGGGAATCGGGCATGTTAGAGCAGTGTGTCCCAGCCCAGATGAAGTTGCATCCAGATACCGCAAGCCGGCGGAAAACTTCAGAGGGCCCTGGTGAAGGAGTCAGCCGGGCACCCACTACTTACAGAAAGCTCCAAAAGATTCAAAAGCAAGAAGAGGTAAAAGAGAAGAGAAACAATGCCCCTCCTAAAATACTCAATACCACCTGTCGGGAGTTGAAATTTAACAATCTGAGGGAAATCAATGCATACCAGCTCAAAAAAGGGTTGAGATCCAGAGAAAAATGGAAGAAAAAGAAAACCACAACAGGAAAATCGAGCAGTCCAAGGAAGGAGACACCCCAGAAGAGGTTTCCAGACAAGCTAATAGGACCTTCCCCTCTAGTCTCTGTTCAAGTGGAGTGAGTTTACACCAAGGCCCTCCTAGATACAGGAGCCCAAGTGACTCTTTTGTACAGAGACTTTTACCGGAAACATCTGAGTCACGTGCCCTTACAGAAGCTGGAAGACCTACAGATAGGGGGAATTGGTACTCATAGCTTTCCCTACAATGGTTATGTCTCAATCAGGCTGGCCTTTGATCCCTCAGTGACAGGAAAGGCGGAAGTCTTTGACACCCTGGCGGTAGTTTGCCCTCGCCCACCAGGGGCCAACACACGTTCCATGATAATAGGGACCAACACTGACCTGGTCAGGAGACTGCTGACCCCTCTAGTGCAGGAACAGAGTACTTCAGCAGACAAGATTCACCCCATGCTGCAACAGGTCTACCAGAAGTTGGTCCTGGAACAGAAGGCCCGGAAGAGGGGGTGGGAAAAGTCTGGAGACTGTCAAGAAAGGAGAAGATATTGCAGCCTGGTGAGGTGACCTGCCTTCAGGCTACAGTGAAACTCTCCTGGGAGCAGCCCGGCCCCTTTGTGGTCCTGGAGCCAGACCCCTTGGACACCCACCCAGGGTTGGAAGTGATCCCTGAAGTGGTCCCGTTGAGGGCATTGAAGAAGGCGAAGGGCCAGATTCCAGTGAGCATCAGGAATGTCACTAGTTCTCCCATGAAGATTCCAGCCCGGGTACTACTGGGCAAAGTAAATCCTGCTATCCCAGTGGCCCTGTCTGACTTGAAGAAAGCGGAAGGAGGGGAACTCACCCTGGAGGGACTCTGCCTGGAAGACACCACCTTACCACCGAAGTGGAAGGAGAGAGCCAAGGCCCAGCTGACCAGATGGAGAAAAATATTCTCGGAAGACGAGTTTGACGTGGGGTGTGCGAGGAGTGCCACCCATAAGATTCGTCTGCAGGAAGACAAACCCTTCCGGGAGAGGGTTCGGCGAGTCCCCCTGGCTGACTTGGAAGATTTGCATGAACAGTTGGCAGAGCTTAAGAGGACTAGGGTTATTCAAGAGTTCAGAAGTCCATATGCCTCCCCCATCCTGGTGGTCAGGAAAAAGAATGGGTCATTGAGACTCTGTATAGACTACAGGACTCTCCATAGGAGGACCATACCCGACCATTATACTACTCCCAGCATAGAAGATGCCTTACAGAGTCTGTCTGGAGCCAAGTAGTTCAGCGTCATGGACCTGAAGAGTGGGTATTACCAAATCCCAACGCACCCTGAAGACAGAGAGAAGACGGCCTTCATCACCCCAGTGGGATTCTATGAGTTTAATAGGATGCCTCAAGGCCTGTCGGGGGCCCCCGCCACTTTTCAGAGATTGATGGAGAAGACAGTGGGGGACATGAAACTTATCGAAGTCTTGCTGTACTTAGATGACATCATTGTCTTCGGGAAGACTCTGGAGGAGCATGAAGAAAGACTAGAGAAAGTCCTGAAGAGACTCAATGAAGAGGGACATAAACTCTCCAGGGAAAACTGTCAGTTTTACCAGTCCTCGGTCCACTATCTGGGACACATAGGGGTTGATTTACTAAAGGAAAATCCACTTTGCACTTGAAAGTGCATTGAAAGTGCACATGGAAGTGCAGATGCTGTAGATCTGAGGGGGACATGCAAAGAAAATATAGTACAGCATTTTAGCTTGCACATGATTGAATGATAAAATCAGCAGAGCTTCCCCTAATTTCAGAGCTTCCCCTCAGATTTACAGCGATCTACAGCGACTGCACTTCCATGTGCACTTTCAAGTGCAAAGTGGATTTTCCTTTAGTAAATCAACCCCATAGTGTCTGAAGGAGTGTCTACAGATCCCGACAAACTGGACGCAGTTACCTCCTGGCCCCGACCAACTACAGTGACTGAGCTCAGATCCTTCCTGGGGTTCTGCTCTTACTACCGTAGATATGTGGAGGGGTTTGCGAAAATTGCCAAACCCCTAAATGAGCTACTGAAGACAGAAGGAGAGGAGGATGATACTGGCCCCAGGAAACCTGGAGAGGCCGTGGAAGGCCAGTGGACAGGAGTGTGAAGAAGCCTTCAAAATGTTGAAGAAAAGTCTGACCACTGCCCTGGTCTTGGCCTATGCTGACCCTAAGAAACCATATGAACTGCATGTAGATGCCAGCCATGATGGTGTGGGAGGTGTGCTGTACCAAGAGTATGAAGGACAGTTAAGGCCAGTTGCCTATGTCAGTAGAAGTCTAACGCCAGCGGAAAAGAACTACCCCACCCACAAGTTGGAATTCCTGGCTCTAAAGTGGGCAGTCGTGGATAAGCTCAGAGATTACCTGTATGGAGCTGACTTTACAGTAAAGACCGACAATAACCCACTCACCTACCTCTTCACCACGACCAAGCTGGATGCCACTGGCCACCGTTTGTTGACAGCCCTGGCCGGAGTCAACTTCAGTCTGAAGTATAGGCCTGGGGCTGGGAATCGTGATGCAGAAGCATTGTCCAGAAGGGCTCATGCACCCACCCACCACGCAGAAGACTGGACCCAGGTAACCCCGGATGGGGTACGGGCCTTGTGTCAAGGAGCACAACTTCAAGCTAGTGGTGGGTCAAGGGCGGAAGAGATCGGAGTTTCGGTAGTGGGGGTGCCCAAGTGTTATTGTGAAGTGACCCAGATTGGCGAGGACGACCTGCCAAAGCTGTCTAAGAAGGACATAAGAAGAGACCAGTTGGAAGACCCCTGGGGAAGATTGGCTTTGAAGGCACTGGAAGACCAGGATCCAGGCAGGCTCCTGCAGGTCCCCTCAAATGTGGCTCGACTGGTCCACAAAGAATGGGACAAGTTGCAGGTGCATCAAGGGGTGGTCTACCGAAGGGGCCCCTCTGATGACCTAGAAGAGAAGTGGCAACTGTTCTTGCCAGAAAAACATAGACTGTTTTAGCTGCCCTACATGACAATCATGGCCATTTGGGGGCCAAATGGACTTTCCAGCTTGTGAGGAGTAGATTCTACTGGCCTTGTATGCTGTCTGAAGTAGAGGAGTACTATCACTCATGTGCTCGCTGCGTTCAAAGGAAGACATTACCACGTCAAGCTGCCCCAATGGGCCATCTGCAGATTCAAGGACCCTTGGACTTGGTATGCATCGACTTTCTCTGTCTAGAACCTGACTTGAGTGGACATGGAAATGTTCTGGTGATAACCGACTATTTCACCCGTTATGCCCAGGCCTTTCCAACTAAAGACCAGAAGGCCTCCACCGTAGCCAAAATCTTGGTGGAAAAATACTTTGTGCATTACGGGCTACCACAGCTCCTGCACTCAGACCAAGGGAGAGACTTTGAGAGTCGACTGATTAGGAAATTGCTGGACTCTTTAGGTATAAAGAAAACTCGTACTACCCCTTATCACCCCCAAGGTGATGCCCAACCAGAAAGATTCAACAGGACTCTGTTAAATATGCTGGGGACTCTGAGCAGCGAGAAGAAGCAGCATTGGAGCAAGCACATAGCAGCAATAGTGCATGCCTATAACAGCACAACCAGTGATGCCACAGGGTACAGTGATGCCACAGGGTACTCTCCCTACAGATTAATGTTTGGCAGAGAAGCAAGACTGCCTGTGGATCTGGCTTTCGGCATATCGATGGATCACACATCAGCCACCTCACACAAGGGATATGTAGACAGGCTGAGGAGGAGCCTGAAACTGGCGTTTGGACAGGCCCAAGCGGCATCAGAGCAAAGAGGAGCCAGGAACAAGAGGAACTTTGATCTTAAAGTTCGGATCCAGGATTTGCAACCCGGAAACAGAGTGCTGTTGCGGAACTTGGGAGTCCCTGGGAAGCAGAAACTAGCAGACAGATGGAGACCCGAACCGTATGTGATCTGCAAAAAGTTACCAGGCTTGCCGGTATATCAGCTGAAGCCAGAAGGGAAGATAGGGCCGCTGAAGACCTGGCACAGAAACAACTTACCTCCACTTTCAGAAACAGTTCGGCTACCTCCTGTAGAGGATTCCCCTGGACCATCCTTGAGTCTGAATACACCTAGGCCCAACACTCGGTCTCAGGCACCTCAGTCTGGAGGAATGGATGTCACTGATCAAAGTGATGATGAAGAAGAAGAGCTTGAATGGTTGTGGCCGTCCCAGGCCCCGAAGCCTCTGTCCATAGATCTCCCACCCTCTGAAGGATCTGTGGATAGTACATTGAATGTGGAAGCCACCGAGTTTGTCCCGTCCAGCTTTCAATCTGATGAGTGGGAAGATGCCATAGAGTCGCTCCATGCTGAAGAAGATCAAAGGAACTCTCTATCTTTCTGCACCTGATTTGGATGCTCCAGAAACATTGGAACCCAATACACCTACCCCAGAGGAAGAGCCTGTGGTGACAGACGGTTACCCCAAGAGAACAGAGAGCAAAGAGAACCATTCGTCCTTCACGGAAGTTAACCTATGCCCAAATGGGAGAAAGCTCTGAGGACACAGTAACCACTGCAAGAAGGACAATACAAACAAAACAAACACCTGGTCCCTCCACTGTGCATTTTGGTGGAGGGCAACTCTAGCTCACTTTCTGGCACAGTTAGGCAGGTCACCCCCATTGACTTGACCTGTGGGCAGGACAAACTCCCTTCCCAGTTTTGGTGGGAGCTTCCCCTGCCGACTTCCCTTGCAGCCCTCAATTAACTTGTTCGTACATATTGTTAATACTGTCTTTGGGGACCAAAGATTCTAAGTGGGGGGAGTGTGTAGCGGGGTATTGCCCTTTAAACCTCAAGAGACTACAGTACCCAGTACTCCTTGCATTGCCCTGTGCAAAGACTGCTGGGGTGGACTTTATAAGAGGGAGGCGGGCCCCAGTTCTTTCTCTTTGGACACCGCCCTCTCAGCAAGAGGGTCCCTGTGCTGATCTGTATATATATATATATATATATATATATATATACACACACATACACACATTTAGTATATGTACATATGTTTAAATATATAAATTTTATATATATATATATATATATATATATATATATACACACATACTATGTAGCGGTACCCCCAGTTAAGAGGGCTGCCTTGATTGTTTCGGGCCCTGTAGTGCACCGCTGTCAACCCCTGGCAATCGGCTCTAACCTCTCGTGGCACAGTTAGTAAAGGGGATGATAGAATTGCAATCACTCTAATATCCTCTATGACACAATCCCACAGTAAGGCACACAGTAATGGTATAGAACAGTAAATGACACTGACAACCAATATACTTAACTCTATTATTTTACTGTTGGTAAATGTTGAAATGATAAACAGTATGCAATGTCACATGCAGAGCCCTGCAATATGGATATACTTATTAAAACTTTAAAACTTTCAGCAATATGATAGACAGTTTAACAGACCCCGCTGCAGCTATCCTCCCTCGTGGACAAAAATGGCGCCCAGCAATGTCCTATACTACCCAGTCAGGCCTGACTATGATTTGGGTATAGTTCTGTGGAAGAAATCTTCGCTAGCAAACACGGTGGTGCACTTTAAGAACAACTGTAATCCAACAAAGTAACGATGATCGGTAACTTTATAATGCCAGGGAGACTGATAGCTCAGTTCTGTAGATAGTCTCCTCAAAGTGTAACTGCAATCACTGTGGTGAATACAGTCAGTGGGCCTAAAGATACTGTGGTGTAGTTCCGGTTGGGTGAGAGCACCTGCTCAGACTAGTCCTTGTCCGTTACTTCCGTTGCTGTGACTTGATTCACAGTGTCCACGACACCCGGGTCTTCGGTCCTCCTGATGACAGCACTCAGCAACAGGATCAGACGCTCCGCAGGTTCCTCGGTGGAGCGGAAGGCTCTTTGGAGAAGCACAAGGCCCAGGCTTCAGGCCTTGTGCACACAGCAGGTCAGCACAGGGATCCTCTTGCTGGGCGGGCGGTGTCCAAAGAGAAAGAAACTGGGGTCCGCCTCCCTCTTATAAAGTCCACCCCAGCAGTCTTTGCACGGGGCAATGCACCCTGAGTGCCTCAAGGTGTACTGGGTAGTGTAGTCTCTGGGGAATTAAAGGGCAATACCCCGCTACACACACACACACATATATATATATATATATATATATATATATATATATATATATATATAATATATATTATATATTTTTTATTTTTTTTTATTAAAGGGCAATACCCCGCTACACACACACATATATATATATATATATATATATATATATATATATATATATATATAATATATATTATATATTTTTTTTTTTTTTTTTTTTGCGATTTTTTTTTTTTTTTTTTTTTACCACAAATATGTAGAAGAATACATATCGGCCTAAACTGAGAAATACATTTTCATTTTTATTTTTTTCCATTCAAAGAGTTTTATTGAAAAATTAGAAAGAGAACAAAAAGTACAAGTATAAAATCGCAGATGCAACTGCATTAGGTTCAGCAATACATCTGATTAGAGCACATGATATCTTAAAAGAATTTTCAAAGTATGTAAAATGAATGACATTTACAATACGTATAGTGACAACTATAATGGTATAATTTTTTTATATATATATATTTTTGGGGTATATTATAGCAAAAAGTAAAAAAAAAATTGCTTTTTTTCAAAATTGTCGCTCTTTTTTGGTTTATAGCGCAAAAAATAAAAACCGCAGAGGTGATCATATACCCCCAAAAGAAAGCTCTATTTGTGGGGAAAAAAATTATCAAAATTTCATATGGGTACTACATGACCGCGCAATTGTCATTCAAATTGTTACAGCACTGAAAGCTGAAAATTGGCCTGGGCAGGAAGGGGGTGAAAATCCCCTGTATTGAAGTGGTTAAGACCAGTGCAGGATGTCCTTCTTTTTTTTTTTTCTGGTTAGGAGCCCTACAAATTATGTGCTTGTACTTTTTCCCTAAATAAAACAAATCCTTCAGATATCCATATCTGACTTTGAAGCTGGCAACAATTAACTAGAAAGAAAGATAAGGGTGCTTTTATCTGATATTAAGGTATTTCTTCTAATTTTCTTCCCTTATCTTGGCAGCAGTAAGATCTAAAGGTGCTTCAGATTAACCCCAAGTACTTTTGTGGCAAGCTCGTTACCTAGTAATGTGGAATATTAGCGTGAACATTTTGAATGACACCTCAAATGATAAAATAATAGCGGATGGCATCTTTTCTGAAAACTGTCATTCAGGTAAGTTGCGGTGACTGTGATAAGTAATGCAAAAAGTAATAATTAAACATCTTATTACAGTCTTCTAGCTGCTTTTAAGGCAATCTTAATGAGGTAAACTGCTGGGTCTCCTGCAGCTGGATTACAATCATAGGGCCTCGTAGTGGAAGATTAATTCAGAGCACAGTTGAAATAACTCAATTTCATTCAAGCTCCATGCTTTGCGCATCTTGAAGGTTTATGCAATAAAGTGGATTAGGATGGGCCCAACATAAGTAAGCTTATATTTATCAATTTTTTGCTTAGTTTAGCTAGCCGTGTGCTTAGAACTACATTTAGAGACATCTTCTTATGGCACATTAATGGCCATTCAAGTTAAAGAGTAACTCCACTTTTATTGAGAAAAAAGCATTCCCCCCCTGGGTGATCTATGTACATTGCAGGGACCTTAACAAACGTTGTTACAGATTCCTACCTTTTGTTATTCTAAAGTAATCGCTGTTTGTTTGCCTGTATTGCAGTCTGGACAATTCTTTCCCCATACACTGTCCAATCTGATTCAATGATATTTACATCCACTCGTTTCTCTGAGCAATTAATTTCCCCATACACTGTCTAATCAGATTGCACAGTGTATAGGGAAAGAATTGTCCAGAATGCACAATACACAGACATGTGTTGAGAAGATGTTTTCATGGAAGTTTTGGCTCCACCAATGATTATAGACTATCACCATAAAATGCACAATTACAAGTCCAGGAAACATCTGCACAGTTGTTGATAGGAGGAAGATCTCTAGAATGATTATTGAGTTGTTTCAAAAAGAAGTGAATGAAAGGAATAAAAGTGGAATCAATATTCTCCATGTGATAAGGAAAAGCTCATTAACACGATCAGCATTACAATGAGCACAAGCCCAATGTATAAGCAGTTGTGCACTCTGGAGAACGCAGATGCGCCCGTGTGCAACACACATATTTAAAAAGCGTGTGCGGTGTGTCAGGCGAGCATAAAACGGTGTGCTTTGTCAATGCACATGTGTAGTTGTATAAGCCGAAAGAAGGGTGTAAAAAGGCTGATTAGTTGTAAGACAGATCTCCATGTTCTGGACAGAATTTGTGCATTTAAACAATATTATATACCATATTTATCGGCGTATAACACGCACCGGCGTATAACACGCACCCCAAGTTTAGGAGGGAATTTTAGGGAAAAAAACTTTTAGGAGGGAAGTTTAAGGAAAAAAAAAAAAACCTTACATTTAAATGCAGCCTTACCAGTGTCCGTTGCAGCCTTGTCAGCAGTGTCCATTGCAGCCTTTGCCCAGTGTCCAGTGCAGCCTTTGCCCAGTGTCCAGTGCAGCCTTTGCCCAGTGCAGCTTTGCCCAGTGCCCAGTGCAGCTTTACCCAGTGTCCAGTGCAGCCTTTGCCCAGTGCAGCCTTTGCCCAGTGCCCAGTGCAGCCTTTGCCCAGTGCAGCTTTACCCAGTGTCCAGTGCAGCCTTTGCCCAGTGTAGCTTTGCCCAGTGTCCAGTGCAGCCTTTGCCCAGTGCAGCTTTGCCCAGTGTCCAGTGCAGCTTTACCCAGTGTCCAGTGCAGCCTTTGCCCAGTGCAGCCTTTGCCCAGTGTCCAGTGCAGCTTTGTCCAGTGCAGCCTTTGCCCAGTGTCCAGTGCAGCTTTGCCCAGTGTCCAGTGCAGCCTTTGCTAAGTGCAGCCTTGCCCCAGTTTTCAAAATTGGCGCCGCCGAGATCGCCGCAGAGACTGGGCGGAGTGGGGCGAACGCCGCCGAGAACGCAGGGAACGCAGGGACGCAGAGACGCAGGGACTGGGCGGAGCCGCCGCCGAGATACACATAGCCGAGTGTACTCGGCTATACTCGGCTTTTCTCGGCTCCGCTCACAGTCACGCCGAGTCCCGCCCTATGATGGACATATCACAGGTCCAATGGCGGGACTGGGCGTGACTGTGAGCAGAGCCGAGAAAAGCCGAGTATAGCCGAGTACACTCGGCTATGTGTATCTCGGCGGCGATCGCTGCGCTCCGCTCAGTCAGCGGAGATCGCCGGGATCAGTGGGTATCGGCGTATAACACGCACCCACGATTTTCCCCTGATTTTAAGGGGAAAAAAGTGCGTGTTATACGCCGATAAATACGGTACATACTTTTAGCCTGGTAACAGAAGATGGTAAACTAGTAAAGTTATCTACAGTATTCAGACAAAAATGTTGAAGATTACATTGGCTGCGCTTGCTAATGGTAGGCGCGAAAGATTGCGCAAGTGCGCAACAGTGCTTCCTATGTAAATATGGTTTGGTGCATATAAGTGCACCGTAATTTTTGATAAATGTTTTGAGTCCCGTTTTTTGTGCAATTGCTCCAATTTCTCCACTGCACCACAGGCGCAGGTCTTTAGTAAATCACCCCCATAGTGTTTCTTCCAAACAACTCAACTTTGGTTTCATCTGTCCACAGAATATTTTGCCAGTACTGCTGATGAACATCCAGGTGCTCTTGTGCAAACTGTAAACGTGCAGCAATGGTTTTTTTTGGACAGCAGTGGCTTCCTCTGTGGTATCCTCCCATGAAATCCATTCTTGTTTAGTGTTTTACGTATCGTAGATTCGCTAACAGGGATGTTAGCATATGCCAGAGACTTTTGTAAGTCTTTAGCTGACACTCTAGGATTCTTCTTCACCTCATTGAGCAGTCTGCGCTGTGCTCTTGCAGTCATCTTTACAGGACGCCCACTCCTAGGGAGAGTAGCAGCAGTGCTGAACTTTCTCCATTTATAGACAATTTGTCTTACCGTGGACTGATGAACAGCAAGGCTTTTGGAGATACTGACCTAACAGCCGGAATGAGGCACGGACAAAAGTCTCTGCCACAGACTTGATGAGAATAATAGTTGAACAATCCTCTACCACAGGATTTAGTAATGGTAGCGAACACAGCAACACAGTATCAAAAGTTCCTTTAGGCCATCCGGCAGTACTGTGAGGAAGATTGGTTAGGATACATCCTCCAATTGAGTCACCAGGCTCCTCTTGAGATACCAGCCTTTCGCTCGGTCCTCTCCAAAATGAGTCCTCCCCGGATCCTTCAATTGCGCAGCTTCTTCCCGCAGACCAGACAGCACAGGGCCACCTCTAAACCAGTAGGCCCCAGACAGCTTCTGGGCCTACTTGCAGTCACGTAGCCTTGGGCCAGCAGGGCCCCGAGGCAGAAGAGGAGTGGTCACATACCTTAGGCCAGGCGGGCCATGAGGTGAGAGAGAAAGAAAGATGGCATCTTCCCTTTAAGTATCCTCTCCCAGAATGCACAGCGGGGAGACCACGCCCACTGGGCTGTTTCTGGGGAAAAGGACACCCAATACACCTCAGCCTGTTGCCCTTCCATCACTGGACTGTGGTGACAACGACACCTACAGACGACAGTGTGGAACTGCACGCAACACAGCCAACGCTGGAGCAGAGGCTAATTTAGCCATAATATTGAATTTGAACTATGTACAGAACAGATAACCCACAAAATTTACATGCGAGCGCCTGGTCAACAGGAGCAGGGTGCTACACAGGCATCCGGGGTAAAGCTGTCCACATAGATCATCCTCCGCACCGCCATCGACGTCATCACTTTCACGCTGTGCTCCACGAGCGCTTCTAGCCTCACTTTCAGATCACTCTACTGCAGGGTAGTCTTCCCGGTCACGATTGCAGACTGACAGTGGGGAGATCCATATTGCTACACTTAGAGTCGCCTCTCTTCTTTTTTATACTCCGTAGCTCCTGCTGGATTTTGCTTCTAATCCCTTTGTGGAGGCTTCCATTTGTGGATGGACATTTTATGGTTATACAATTTATCACATTGCTATAATCTTTTTATATGGACTATAAACTGATGGGCCTATGAATAAATGGTTGTGGAACGAATCATCTGAGTTTCCTGTGATTTCTTATGGGGAAATTCACTTTGATATACAAGTGCTTAGGATTACAAGCATGTTTCCGGGAACAAATTATGCTCGCAATATAAGGTTTTACTGTATTTAAAAATGTTTTTTTTGTCTCCACCACACAGTAGATCTTAATAGTAGACTGTGTGATTAGCACAGAATGTTACACCATTCTCTTCTCTTTGCTGATATTTGGAGTGGTGTCTAATAGCTGTGAATATTTCTCAGTTCTCACCAAAATGTCATTTTTAAATGTTCATTTCCTTGGTGGCAGTGACACTGTGACAGGTCAAGCAGGCCTCGATGGCGGTTTGTATAGGAATTCCTTTTGTAAGCAGACCTCACGTCAAATATAAGCATTGAGTTGTTCCCTGCCCTGCATGAAAAAGTCTCTATGCCAAGATCAGAAACATGATCTATGATTATAACTGTGAGATCTCTGAGCTTTGGATGTCATGTATGAGTAAGGGACATCATCAGATGGGCAAAAGTCAGATAAAACCCTTATCCGGGGAGCCTCAGGAGACATATTCCTGCAGATTAGGTAATTGGTGTTTTCAAAGGCTAAAAAAGAATACGAGAGTAGTGTGAGTCATTGCGGGCGGGTGGAAAAGCTATTCTGATGTACCTTCTAAAGCTATTCTAGATGTACCTTAAAGGGAAGAAAATGTTGTGTGTTAGCATAAATCAAGGTTATTTTTAAATCCATAATGAAGTCGCTCATCTGAAACGTCAAGATCTTTGGATCAGAGAGGAAAGTGCTGTGTAAGATGCCATTATGACAGGATTATTTAAAGGTTTGCTTAGATAACCGTGCAAATGGAAAAGAGAAAAAAAATCTAATTGGAGATCAATGAAAATGATGATACTAATGCCGCGTACACACGATCGATTTTTTTTCACCGTCGAGAAAATCGACGTTAAAAACGAGGAACAGCGTGTTCCCCCCACACACAGCCGTTTTAAATGTCATTTTTTTTTTGGTCGAAAAAAACGACCGTGTGTGGGCTCCGCGGCAGTGTTTCCCTATGGGAAAACTGCCGCGGAAAACATGTCGAAAAAAACGACGAGAAAATTTAGAAGATGTTCTAATTTTTCTCGTCGTTTTCAATGCCGTTTTTCTCGTCGAAAAAAACGGCAGAAAGCCCACAGACGATCGTTTTTCTCGTTGAAAGGAAAAAAATTCGTTTTTCTCGACGAGAAAAACGGCCGTGTGTACGCGGCATAAGGCCCCTTTCACACTGGGGCGGGCAGGTGCGGTGGCGGTATAGCAGCGCGATTTTCAGCACTGCTATACCGTCGTTCTTACCGCGGTATGCGGCCGCTAGGGGGGTGAATTTAACCCCCGCTAGCGGCCGTAAAAGGGTTAATACCGCCCGCAAACCACGGCGATTGCCGCGGTTTGCGGGCGGTATTACCGCGGTGTCCCATTGATTTCAATGGGCAGCCGCGGTAAAGGAGCGGTGAACACACCGCTCCTTCACCGCTGTAGAGAAGCGGCTAGCAGGACTTTTGGAGTGGTCCTGCTAGCGCACCGCTTCAGTGTGAAAGCCTTCGGGCTTTCACATTGAAGGCTACAGGCATGAATTTTTCATGCGGTATAATAGCGCTAATATTAGCGCTAAACCGCATGAAAAATGCCCCAGTGTGAAAGGGGCCTAAATCAAATACAATAAAGCAGAACGAAAAGTGATACTACAGTTATTTTTTTTTTAATAAGAAAGAAGTTATACTTACCTGCTCTGTGCAATGATATTGTACAGAAAGATCCATTTACTCCTTTTCTGGTAGTCTCTTTGGTTCCCGAACCAGGCTGTGTGCATCTATAGACACACATACACCACTTCCTCCTCACTGGAGTTTGACTGAAGCCAGCAGAAGCCTACGGTCCCTCACTTTCTCCTGTGAAAGCAGGAAGTGAGGGAAGGGTGCTGGAGCTGGGGACTTCGCTGGAGCAACGACATGGAGCCAGGTAATGTTTTTTTTTATTTTTTAACAAAAGACTTGTCAAAAACTTGTGTTCTCTCTCTACTCACATTTTTGGGGAATGGGTAGGGATACCCATTACTCATTCACATGCAGGGGACAGGATCTGGGGGGCCACCTTGTGAAAGGGGTCTTTCAGATTCTGATAAGACCCCTGCTTGCAGACCCCCACAACTACCGGTCAGGGTTGTGGGGAAGAGGCCCTTGTTCCCATCAACATGGTGACAAGGCGCTTCGGGGTTGGGGCGCTTCCTGGCCCACTCCTTAACCAGCGATTCACAGTTTGTTAAAGAGGAAGTAAACTTCTTCTGCTGACATTTGCCTATAGGTAAGCCTATAATAAGGCTTACCTATAGGTAGTGAAAATATCTCCTAAACGTGTACCATTTAGGAGATATTTACATTACATGCAGCCAGTGCTATCACTGGCGCATGCGCTCTAAAGGAACAGCCACGGGTGCCGTTCCTTCCAAGCCCCGTGCCGTGAGCATTGGCTCCCACGCACATGTGCGGGATTGACGTCATCACGGCTTCGGCCAATCCCAGCGGGGAAAATGTCAGCCGTCTCAGCTGTGTGCCGGCGGCACTGATACAGCTTAGTTCTAAGGTATTTCCTAATGAGTTAGTAGGCGGTGCCTACTAGCTCATTATACCTTTGTCTTACAGGGTTTTCTTTTTTATTTTCAGAGTTTACAACCTTTTTAAGGAGAGAAAAAAAAAACACATGAAAACTGCATGCAAAAATGTGGGTTTAACCACTTAAGGACCAGCCGCAATCATACTGCGGCAATGTGGCTCGATCCCGCAAATCGCCGTAGGTGAACGTCGGCTCGTACACAGCGATTTGTAGGTGCGCGCGCTCCCTTTGACCAGTGGGAGAGCCAATCAGCAGTGACATTGTAAACAAGGCAGATCTCCGTTCTGACAGGTTAGATTACTCAGATCATGTCTTTCTGCTATGCAGGAAGACGGATATGTGTGTTTCCCCAGTCACGCAGTCCCCCATACAGTTAGAACACACAGTGAGGGAACACATTTAACCCCTTGATCGCCCCTGATGTTAACCCCTTCCCTGCCAGTGTCCTTGGTACAATAACTGTGCATATTTTTAGCACTGATTACTGTAATAGTGTTACTGGTTCCCAAAAAAGTGTCAAAAATGTCAGTTAGGTGTCCGATCTGTCAGCCCCAATGTCTAAAGCCCCATACACACTATCAGTTTTCTTGCAGGTTTTTCTCTTCAGGTTTACCAAAACCATGTAGTGCAAGGGCCTGCCTGATTGCATACGAATTGAAACTCTTAAGGTTTGACCTCATATTAGATGGTTTTGGTAAACCTGAAGAGAAAAACCTCCAAGAAAACTGATAGTGTGTATGGGGCTACAGTCCCACTAAAAATCACTGATTTGCCACCATTACTAGTAAAAAAAAATACCATAAATCTATCCCCTATTTTGTAGACGCTATAACCTTTGCGCAAAGCAATCAATATACACTTATTGCAATTTTTTTTTATTTTTTTTTTTACCAAAAATGTTTAGCAGAGTACATATTGGCCTAAACTGGTGAATAAATTAGTTTTAAAAAAAAAAAAAAAAATTGGAAATGTTTTATAGCAGAAAGTAAAAAAAAATATATATTTTTTTTCAAAATTGTCGCTCTTTTTGTTTATAGCGCAAAAAACATTAAAACTGCAGAGGTGATCAAATACCACTAAAAGAAAGCTATATTTGTGGGGAAAAATAAGGACATACATTTTATTTAGGTACAGCGTTGCATGACCACGCAATTGTCCGTTATAGCGATGCAGTGCCGTATCGCATAAAATGACCTGGTCAGGTAGTGGGTATATCTTTCCGGGGCTGAAGTGGTTAAAAAACGAAAAAAAGGGTACCACAAAACGTGCCAGAAAAATGCATCAGCTGCATAGATGTGAACCTGGGGTTAGGGCCCATTCTATTAGTGTAATATTACCCCCTTCTCTCCCTTTTGCCTTATTTCCATATTTGCTATATATATATATATATATATATATATATATATATATATACCGTATTTATCGGCGTATAACACGCGCCGGCGTATAACACGCACCCCAAGTTTAGGAGGGAATTTTAAGGAAAAAAACTTTTAGGAGGGAAGTGTAAGGAAAAAAACTTACATTTAAATGCCCATCAATGCAGCCTTGCCCAGTGTCCATCTGCAGCCTTGCCCAGTGTCCATCTGCAGCCTTGCCCAGTGTCCATCTGCAGCCTTGCCCATGTCCATCTGCAGCCTTGCCCAGTGTCCATCTGCAGCCTTGCCCAGTGTACATCTGCAGCCTCGCCCAGTGCCTTTGAATTTGCAGCCTCGCCCAGTGCCTTTGAATTTGCAGCCTCGCCCAGTGCCTTAGAATTTGCAGCCTTGCCCAGTGCCTTTGAATTTGCAGCCTTGCCCAGTGCCTTTGAATTTGCAGCCTTGCTCTGGCATGATTTAAATTTGGCGCCGATTTCCTACTGTGAGCGGAGCCGAGATACAGAAAGCCGAGTGTACTTCGGCTAGACTCGGCTCTGCTCACAGTCCCGCCCATCTCCACTGATTGCGAGAGGAGCGAGCGGAGCCGAGATACACAAAACTGAAGTACACTCGGCTTTACTCGGCTCCTCTCGCAGTCACGCCCACTTCCACTGATTGCGAGCACCGCTGACATACAGAAAGCCGAGTGTACTTCGGCTAGACTCGGCTCTGCTCACAGTCAGGGGCGGGACTGAGAGAGGAGCCGAGACTAGCCGAAGTACACTCGGCTTTCTGTATGTCAGCGGTGCTCGCAATCAGTGGAGGTGGGCGTGACTGCGAGAGCCAAATAAAGCCGAGTGTACTTCTCGGCTCTGCTCGCTCAGATCAGCGGGGGATCAGCGGGGATCGGCGTATAACACGCACCCACGATTTTCCCCTGATTTTAAGGGGAAAAAAGTACGTGTTATACACCGATAAATGCGGTGTATATATATATATATATATATATATATATATATATATTGTGAGGGGGTTAGCTCGGCAGCGGGTGTGTGTGACCCCCGAGATGGGCTCCCCACACAAAACAGGCCCAGCAAACGGAGGTTTGTGGTTTTCAAAATCAAAAAGGTGCGGTTTATTTTCTATTTACAGTGACAAAACACAGCAAAGCAAAAGAAACATAAACAAAATAAACCCTGGTCAACTTGACCTCTGACTAAACATACAGGTTTCCTAACTAACAACTGGGATCAGCCTAGTGCTGTCCTAGTCCCTAAGTCCCTGGTTTTAAATGTCCAAGCAAATAGCCACACAGGCTTTGTCTCACCGCACAGGGGTTCACTCTCCCTAGACAGTCCACACAGGTCTGGTTCCAGGCATGAGCTAACATCTAATGAAGCTGGGAGTTCTTATAGAGGCCTAAATGAGCTGACAAGCTTCAGCTGGTCTCATCAACTCCCTGTCTGCACGACGCCCAGCACTCTCCCTAGAGGTATGAGTCATCCATGAGCCCACTAGCCTCAGCTGGGCTTATACAACTCTCCACCTAGTTGTATAAGTCGGCGTAAAGCCTGAATCTGGGCGAAATATATCTACCCCCCTGGATGCAACCAGGTGACTTTACCTTCCTGCTGTCACATACCCCCCCCCTCTTGTTTTAACCTCGGGGTTGGAACACCAGCAATCAGGCATTCATGTACTCGAGACAAAGCATCCACATTCCCCATTTGAACGCCAGGGCGATGCTTTACTGTGAAGTTGAATTCCTGGAGGGCCAGGAACCACCTATTCACTCTTCTATTTGTTTCCTTGTTTTGAGCCATCCACTTTAACGGAGCGTGATCCGTAACCATGTCAAAGTGCCTACCTAGCAGGTAGTACCGAAGGGAATCTAGAGCCCACTTCTTCGCTAAACACTCCTTTTCAACGGTGGCGTAATTTACCTCATGGGACTTCAACTTCCTGCTGAGGTAAATGACTGGGTGCTCTTCCCCGTTCCAGACCTGGGACAATACTGCTCCTAACCCCACATCTGACGCATCACTTTGTACGACAAAGTCTTTAGAGAAGTCGGGTGAGTACAACACTGGCTGGCTACATAAGGCTTGTTTCAAGAATTGGAATGCTGCCTCAGCCTCGGGGGTCCATTTAATCATGACCGACCCTTTCCCCTTCGTCAGGTTGGTTAGGGGCACAGCCTTAGAAGCAAAGTGGGGAATGAATCGCCGATAATACCCAGCGATTCCCAGAAAGGCTTGTACCTGCTTCTTGCTGTTGGGACGTGGCCAACTCTGGATGGCCTCGACTTTGTTGAGTTGGGGTTTTATTACTCCCCTCCCAATGGTGTACCCAAGATATTTGGCCTCCTCCTGCCCAATGGTACACTTCTTGGGGTTAGCCGTAAACCCCGCTTCCCGAACAGAGTCCAGGACTGCTTGCACTTTTGGCAGATGTGAGGCCCAATCTGTGCTATGGACAATTACGTCATCCAGGTAAGCCGCAGCATACTTCCGATGGGGCCTCAGCATCTGGTCCATTTTCCGCTGGAATGTGGCCGGCGCATTCTGTAACCCGAACGGCATTCTTTTATATTGGAACGCCCCGTCTGGGGTTACAAATGCGGTTTTCTCTTTGGCCGACTTGGCCAGGGGGATTTGCCAATACCCTTTTGTGAGGTCAAGAGTCGTCATGTAACGGGCTGTTCCCAGCCGGTCGATCAACTCATCTATACGTGGCATGGGGTAGGTGTCAAATTTTGTAACTTTGTTCAACTGACGAAAATCGTTACAAAATCGCCAGCTCCCATCTGGTTTAGGCACCAACACAATGGGACTAGACCAATCACTTTGGGACTCCTCTATCACCCCTAAGTTCAGCATTTTCTGTACTTCCTCCCGTATTGCCTCCCGTCGGGCCTCTGGGATCCGATAGGGTTTTAACTTCACCCTTTCACCGGGCGGGGTAATGATGTCATGCTCTACCCCAGATGTTTGTCCCGGCAGCTCAGAGAATACCTCCTTGTTGCGAAGCACAAACTCCTTAACCTCCTGTTGTTGGGGTTGTGACAAGGTGGCTGCTATTCCAACCTCAGGAATCACGCAACCAGTTTGAGCTGGTGACCAAGTGTCTGCGACTAGGGACTCTCTATCCCTCCAGGCTTTCAACAGATTAACGTGATAGATCTGTTCGAACTTTCGCCTTCCTGGTTGTCTGACCTTGTAATTCACTTCGCTCACTTTTTCCATTATCTCGTAGGGGCCTTGCCATTTGGCAAGGAATTTACTTTCAACCGTAGGGACAAGTACCAGTATCCTATCCCCCGGGGAAAAGGTACGGGTCTTGGCTCCACGGTTGTACACTCTCTGCTGTGCTAACTGCGCTTGGGCCAAATGTTCCTTCACGATGGGCATTACCTGTGCAATTCGGTCTTGCATCAGGGCGACATGCTCAATCACACTCCTGTGGGGAGAACTCTCACTTTCCCAAGTTTCCTTGGCAATATCCAACAGCCCTCTTGGGTGTCTCCCATACAGTAACTCAAAGGGGAAGAATCCCGTAGAGGATTGGGGCACCTCCCTAATAGCAAACATCAGATAAGGAAGTAGACAGTCCCAATCCTTTCCGTCTCTATCCACCACTTTCTTCAACATTTGTTTTAGGGTTTTGTTGAATCTTTCAACCAGCCCATCGGTTTGGGGGTGATACACAGATGTACGTAATTGCGTCACTTTGAACAAATTACACAGCTCCTTCATAACCCGGGACATAAAGGGTGTACCTTGGTCCGTAAGCAGTTCTTTACAAATACCCACCCGGCTAAACACAAGAGATAGCTCTTTGGCTATGGTTTTGGCCGAGGTATTTCGGAGAGGGACCGCTTCTGGATAACGGGTGGCATAGTCCATTATAACTAATATGTACTGGTGCCCCCTAGCGGACTTGATTATAGGACCTACCAAATCCATGGCGATCCTCTCAAACGGGACCTCAATGATGGGTAGAGGGACCAGCGGGCTACGGAAATGTGGCATCGGGGCCGACCTCTGACACACAGGGCAGGAGGAACAATAATTTTCTATGTCCTTCATCACCCCCGGCCAATAGAATCTCTGTAATACCCTCTCTCGGGTTTTCTCTGTCCCCAGATGACCTCCAAGAATGTGCCCATGGGCCAACTCCAACACCAACTTCCTGTAAGGTTTGGGCACCACAAGCTGCTCAACGGTTTCTTCTGCCCTTTTTGCCACCCGATACAGTAGGTCCTTCTCTACGCTGAAGTATGGGTAAGTGCAGGTATTATCTGGGTTCACTAACTCGCCATCTATTTTCACTACGTTTTCCCGTGCCTTTATTAGGGCGGGGTCTTTCAACTGTTCTGTGGCAAAGTTTTCCCTGTGAACCTCAAGATCAGAAAACTCCACAGACGGTAGGTTTTCGTCTGAGGAGGTGGGCTCCTCTCCAGTTTCTTGAGTCTCCCCTGCCAATACTGATAAGGGAAATTCCGGAGAGTCCTCACCACTCTCAGGGGAGTTCTGGCTATCACATTCCTGGTACATAGGGGCACAAGTGGGGGGCTCAGGATCATCCCACAGTTCCCAGAACTTCGGAAAATCCCTTCCCACAATGGCGTCATGCGGTAACTGAGATACTAAGCCCACTGGATGAGAGAGGGTACCTTTGGGGGTCTCGAAACACACTGTAGTCACTGGATACTCTCGGGTGTCCCCATGCACACAAATAACAGCTACCTTGCTATTCCCAGAGACCTCTGTTTTAACTAACTCAGCCTTTATCAGGGTCACAAGGCTACCTGAATCCAGCAATACCACAACATTTCTACCATTACCACACATTTTGCATAAATGTTTCTCAGTTCCTCGAATGGCAGTGCATGCGACTGTCGCACACAGCGACTGACGTCTGCCCGTCAGAAAGTCACACTGCATGGGTTCCTCCACAACCGGGCAATTGGCTGCAATATGTCCCGCTTGCCGGCAGCGGTAGCAAACGATCCTTCTTGCGGCCTCTTGAGCCGCTGATTTCCCAGGCTGTTCTCGCCAAACTTGGGGTAGAGCTCCCACCCTCTCACTCTCTCCACCCTCACCCCTTGGAATCCTCTTATCCGCCCCTGGGGATGGTCTGGTCTTAGGGTGGAAAGTCCGAGTGTCTCTGGAAGAGGCCGTCAGGTTCTCTGTAGCCAAGTATTTCTCCACACGATCCACAAGACCATCGGCCGTCTCTGGGTCTCCATGGCTTACCCACTTTTGGATGACAGTAGGAAGAGCTCTCAAAAACCGATCCATTACAACACGTTCCACAATCTTTGGTGCGGACAAAGTCTCTGGCTGTAGCCACTTTCTGCTCAGGTGAATGAGATCATACATTTGAGACCTGGGGGGTTTTCCAAGCTGGAAAGTCCAGTTATGCACACGCTGAGCCCGGACAGCCTGGGTGACACCCAGCCTTGCCAATATTTCAGCTTTTAGCATCACATAGTCTTTTGCTTGGTTAGGCTCTAGGTCATAGTAAGCTTTCTGCGATTCACCAGTTAACAGAGGAGCCACCAGTCCAGCCCACTGCTCCTCAGGCCACTTTTCTCTTTCAGCGGTCCTTTCAAATGTGGTCAAAAATACCTCTGGATCATCCTCTCCAGTCATTTTTGTCAATAAACGACTCACCCCAAAGGACGCGGTATTAGTGGGACGGCTTTCCTCACTGGTCTGCGGACGTTGCTGCATTACTGCTTCCATCTGTTGTTGTAGTCTCTGCTCTTGCTTCTGCAACAGGTCTATGAAGCGGGCCTCAGATTGCTGCTGGGCTTGTTGCTGAGCCTCCAGACTCTGTTGCAAAGTTGCGTTTGTCTGCTGCTGGGCTGCAAGGCTCTGTTGATGAGCTTGCTGCTGGGCTGCGAAGTTCTGTTGTTGAGCTGCAAGGCTCTGTTGATGAGCTGCAAGGCTCTTTTGCAAACCTGCATTTGTCTGCTGTTGATTGGCATTTGCTAGAGCCAGCTGCTTCAGTATCTCCTCCATGCTGGCTTAAAAAAAAACTGCCACTGGTTCTCCACCAACTGTGAGGGGGTTAGCTCGGCAGCGGGTGTGTGTGACCCCCGAGATGGGCTCCCCACACAAAACAGGCCCAGCAAACGGAGGTTTGTGGTTTTCAAAATCAAAAAGGTGCGGTTTATTTTCTATTTACAGTGACAAAACACAGCAAAGCAAAAGAAACATAAACAAAATAAACCCTGGTCAACTTGACCTCTGACTAAACATACAGGTTTCCTAACTAACAACTGGGATCAGCCTAGTGCTGTCCTAGTCCCTAAGTCCCTGGTTTTAAATGTCCAAGCAAATAGCCACACAGGCTTTGTCTCACCGCACAGGGGTTCACTCTCCCTAGACAGTTCACACAGGTCTGGTTCCAGGCATGAGCTAACATCTAATGAAGCTGGGAGTTCTTATAGAGGCCTAAATGAGCTGACAAGCTTCAGCTGGTCTCATCAACTCCCTGTCTGCACGACGCCCCACACTCTCCCTCGAGGTATGAGTCGTCCATGAGCCCACTAGCCTCAGCTGGGCTTATACAACTCTCCACCTAGTTGTATAAGTCGGCGTAAAGCCTGAATCTGGGCGAAATATATCTACCCCCCTGGATGCAACCAGGTGACTTTACCTTCCTGCTGTCACAATATATAAAAAATTTTTTTTTTTTTTTTTACTGATCATAAGTAAACTTTTTAATTTGCGTTAATTTCTGTAGTGCCACATTAAATTCATTTTTTGTATCAGAAAACAAATTTTAGTGTGTTTTTAAAAAGGGATAATACAATTTGATCTTTTTGATGGTTTACGAATCACATAGTTTCCCAGGTAAAAGAAAACATTTTGGTTAAAAGACACAAGTCCATCAAGTCTAATCTATGTGTGTGATTATATGTCAGTATTACATTGTATATCCCTGTATGTTGTGGTCGTTCAGGTGCTTATCTAATCGTTTTTTAAACTATCGATGCTCCGACCTCGGAGACCACTGCCTGTGGAAGGGAATTCCACATCCTTGCCGCTATTACAGTAAAGAACCCTCTATATAGTTTAAGGTTAAACCTCTTTTCTTCTTATTTTAATGAGTGGCCACGTGTCTTGTTAAACTCCCTTCCGCAAAAAAGTTTTATCCCTATTGTGGGGTCACCAGTACGGTATTTGTAAATTGAAATCATATCCTCTCTCAAGCATCTCTTCTCCGGTTCAGTGCTCATAACCTTTCTTCATAACTAATATCCTCCTGACCCTTTATTAGCTTTGTTGACCTTCTTTGTACTCGCTTCATTTCCAATACATCATCCTTTCTGAGGACTGGTGCCCAGAACTGGATGGCATACTCCAGGTGCGGCTGGACCAGAGTCTTGTAGAGTGGGAGAATTATCACTTTATCCTTGGTGTTTTGGCACCATTATGAGTAGCACCCCAACACACTGCCAGGAGAGACGCATGATGCATTGTAGTGCACTACAACAAACATACTGTGCATTTTTTTTAAAGAATCGTACATTTTGTCATCCACTGTGGTACATCGGCAGCCCATTCATAATGAAAGAGCTGTCTTAATACAATGCACAATACTTCTTGCTATAACAAAACTTATAAATTAAAGAAGAACTGCAGTCTGCTCACATAATTTGTAATAAAACATCTTTGCCATTCTGAAGCTTCCCTCCAATCACTCTGCATATTATTTTATATATACTGTGATTCTGTACTTGCCAAATATGCTGCAGAAACATCCCTCCACTAAATCTGGCTGCAGCTATTTTAACTGTGGGCAGCTGAAGCTGCTGCCGTTTCACTTACTGGATTTACACAGACACACAGAGGCACACCTCCAGTCCTGCAGCTCTCATTGGCCCTCTTATGACTCATCCCCCCTCTCTTACTGGCAAACTCTCATGAGAGTAACAGAGAGCTGTGCATGATGTCATAAGAAACGGGAAGTGGGCTGTATAAGGAATTTACTGGGAGAAAAAAAAAATGTTTTACTATTCAAAGTTAAAACAACAAGGGCAGAAGATTTAATAGATGGAAAGTTGAAAAAATTACTGAATTTTAATTCAATGCAATGGAACACTTAAAGTGGTTGTAAACCTCAGACATGAAATATGAACAATGCATATCCCTCTATAGTGTATATGTGTCTCAATCCAGAGCACTAAGTGTCATTTCTGTTTGCTGCTTCATCCCCTCTGCTATCAACATGCGTTCTGACAAGTTTTTCTGACACCAAGAGAAAAAAGGTGACAGGAGGGAGCTCCAGCACACCACATGTGATTGACAGCATCAGCTCTGTTCCTGTGTTTACCATGTGTACTGTGTGAAGAGGGGTGTGTCCCTTCCCTCCCAATCAGCTCTCAGAGCTCTTCTCACTAGCAGTGTATAATTTCAGTTCTCTGCCCCCAGCTTTCTGGAAGCTCAGACAAGCTTTATAAATTCAGCACTTTTCTTGGATATAGAGAAGACTGCAGATAGACAGATGCAACTTATGTAGGAGGATTTGTTTCATCTCTGTGTATCACCTGAGGATAGTCACTTCACTGGATATATGTAGGGGTTTACAACCACTTTAAGTGTAAAAAAACACTTCCCTACTCTACCCAAAACTATAATAAAATGTTTTGACTAGCTAAATACTTTAACAATGACATATATTCAGGTTTCCTGAAACACCCATATCTGTTCCCGCCTTCCTCTGTTTACGCTCATTTTATTTTAGTTGCATCTTAAAAAAAAAAAAAAAGTAAAAAAAATATTAAGCAAATGAAGTCTTGCCATTAAAAATTTCCCAGGCCCATATGTTTTACTGGATTTGTGGGAAGATAAAATGAATGTAAACTGCACTGATAAATAGGGGATCATTTTCTTTTTAAAAGCACAAACAGATGGCCTAGTCAGTGAATGGAATTTTAAGCAGGTCCTTGCCAGTGTTTGCCGACAAATTTACAATGCATGCAACATTTACCCTTTGCAGAATCCAATGCAAACAAACACACAAACCAAAATCGAGAGGAGGTGTTGGGGATCATAATATTATCCAACAGGGTGCCCAGCGTAGTAAAATGAGGTAAACCTGTAATACTGAAGCTGATGTGAGAACCGTGTGCTAGAGCCAAGCGGCATGCTACTGTCATTTCTGCAGTGCAGGATTTAAAACAAAACATATATTCTAAGTGTAGACCAAAACACTGAAAATAGTACCACTGAAATGCCCCCCAATCCTGTATTAGTCGGATCAGCATGTGGATAGATGGATACAGGATAGACAGGATTGACTTGTCAAGCTCCAGTAGACTCCAACAAAATGGCGGCAGTCTGCACACTGTTGCATAAATGTGAATGAAATGGGTAAAAGATGGCTTCAGCTCTTGTTCTCCATCAGTAGAGAACTCCTTAGACCAGGGGTCTCAAACTGGTGACCCTCCAGGCTCCAGCTGTTGCAAAACTACAAGTCCTATGAGGCATTGCAAGGCTGACAGTTACAAGCGTGACTCCCACAGGCAGAGGCATGATGGGACTTGTAGTTTCACAACAGCTGGAGGGCCGCTAGTTTGAGACCCATGCCTTAGACCCATTTCCCAGGCCACTCTTCTACCGCTGTACATGTATGTTACATGGACAGCAACAGGTTAAACCCTAAAATATTAAAAGCAGTTACAACAGCTTTTCTCAGTACTTACCTTGGGTACTGCTTCTTCTTCCAAATTGTGACATTCTTTTTTGTTGAGCTTGTCCATTAATCGCTGCCCCAAGATGGCTCCATTGCCTTTCAGAATCCCATGGAGCCACACTTGCATGCCTGCTCCCCGGAGAGAGAGAGAATCCTATGACACTGCCTGGGCAGGCATGCATAGGCAGCCAGGGAAGACTGATATAGCACGTATGCGCAGTGGGCCTTGGAACTATGGGACATGTAGTCCTGAAGAGGGGTGTAGCACCCTTCTAGGTAGGTGCTGGGGTAGTTAGATAGCTGTTAAGTTGTGTTTTTGATAGGCAAATTTAGTTGTCACATGGTAGGTAGTGTGGCTCTAATTGTGTGACAGGTATATTCTGCTCACTGTAATCAATGAAGCTGCAATCTCCTAGTTATGTCTGCATAGTGTGCTGAGCTGCTGCTAGTTCTGCCTGTGGTTTCCTCTGTATCTTATAGACATGGAAACGTTTCTGGAAAGTAGGTGTGAAGCAATTCAGATGGCAGCATAAATATGGATGCAGCCGTGGCCTATCCTAGAGAGGTGGGCTGTACAAGACCCAGACCTCAGTGTAATAAAAAGGTACAGCGCTATAGAAAAATTTATATAAATCATGTATGTGAACCTTAATGAAAAAACACGATGTTGTGCATATATAATTAATGTCTGTGAACATAGAACCGTGGACCTAGTAATGAAAAACCACAGCTAGTCCAAGGAGATAGTTAGGAGATAGTTATGTAGCGGGGTCCTCAAATTGATGGGATACACCTGGGCAATAGTGTAACCCAGGTGTATAATTGTGTTAGGATTCAGACCCCTTTTTGTTTCGTGGAGGATTGGAGGATGTAATATTCTCCTTTGCCTGTGGGTGGCGGAGTACCCACAGGCTTCAGGTAGAATCATCCCCTGCAGTGCTCCCTGTTTGGTCTCTTCCCGGAGATGGTATGGCTGGGGCGGGGAACCCGCCGGGCCGTTGATGGGAGGAGATAAAAGGGGGAGACGCCCTTGCCACGAGGGGCTGGCGGAGAAGGAGGTCCTCGGAGGAGGAGGGCTGCGGCCCGCACCCAGGCACCTTAGGCCTGGGTGCATGGAGATCCAGGAGTCTGGTCCAGGTGCCCATGGCCTGGTCCGGAGTCATGTTGGCGTCCATCCCAGGCACCTTTAGCCTGGGGTGAGGTACTATCGAGGAGGCCTGGGGCCCAGTACCTTCGACTGGGTCCCGCTAGGGTGGACTGTCCTAGGGTCCCTGAGCGGAGGGACTCGTACCTGAGGTGAGGAGGCCGGGGAGGTTACCCACTGAAGACCCGGAGCAGCACCAACCCGGTGACGGTGGGCCTCTGGGAGCTCTCTTGGGAGGACACATCCCCCTGATAGGGGCCACAGCGTATCGGAGAGGGCTCCATTGCTGTTCATAGGGGTTGCTGGAAGAGACCCTATCTTTAGAACTTAAACTTTAGGAAGTGCCTCGATCTGCTCGTCCCACCGTTGAAAAGGTTATAGGTCCTAACCTGTACTGCAAGAGAACTGTTATTGTGCTTTGCTATTGGAGTGCCAAATAAACAAGTGTTGGACCTTTCTTCGGTGTGTGAACTCCAGTTACTGGAATCAAAGGGGAGGCGGGTGAGCTTGTGGTTACAGACTCGGTACATTCGCAGAACACATTGGCCCGAGGAAACATCAGGAAGTGGCCTTCACCTCCCTATTGAAATGGGGAGGACATGGGCCGTGGCGCATCTCACTCTCACAACCCAGGAACCCCTAGACATGAGTTGGTGTGTAACAGATGAAGAAGCTGGAGAGAGGGTGAGGCCGCTACACGTGGGGGCTCGTCCGGGATACAGTGTGTTCTAAAGATGGACTTGAGAATGTCTACATTTGAACTTTGCTGCCCAGAGGAGTTCCGAGCAGATCGGCCAAATTACTGGCCAAAGTGCGTCCCTGCTCGGAGTTGTGGAAATGACCCTAACACGGGAAAGGCCCATGCGGAGGAGCGGAAAAAGGGAGAGGTCCAGCCGTGTGACGTACTGCACGTGGGGACTGTTAACGCACTGCGCCACGAGGCACCCCATGGCGACATCGTTCGTGGGCGGAGTCAAGAGGAAGCCCGCGAAAATGTACAGCTCATGGGAGGAGTCTGGCCAGGTGTGGGGATACACGTGGAGACTCCGGCGCGGGGTCAGTGCATGATGGAGCAGCAGACAGTCGGGATGACCTCAAGTGCCCCGTGGATTATGGTTCCTCACCCCACGAGAATGACTTCCTTTGCTGCCCCCATCACAGACACGGGAATAAGACTTAGGCCCCGAGGGCGGTTGGCTCTGTACACCTGCAGAGACACGGAGGCCCTTGGTGTGATCTGTCCCGGCTGCTCGGGACTGGTGGTCACCCTGAAGCCATTCGGGCGATGTGAGGAGTGCAGAGAATTCCTTTTTGAGGTCGAGTCGTCCACAGCAAGGCCCCGGGCTCTTCGCCTCAACCACCTCACGGGTACCGCTACTCCGGAAGGGGAGATCAAGGCCTTTGTCGAGGTTCCTGTGCGCGCTGACCAGGGCGATGGACTGCCCAACAGAGAAAAATCCGAGGATGCTGCCTCGGTCGCCACAAGTTCCCTGCTTCCACCACCGAAGAGGAAAGTTGGCCTAGTACAGGCATCCTATGGACGTGGTCGAGCTTCACCCCGCTGCTTGCCTGGCCTGGATGGCGCCGGTCGAGATGGAAGTCCCGGACATCCCAGTCTTCTACAAGGGTCAGGTGAGCCAGGGGCTGGGACTGTGGTGGTGGTTGGAGGTGTCGGGGGCCCATTGGAGGTGGAACCCTCCAGGGAAGATGATTCTGTGTCCACGGGTAGATATCTGCCTGCGGAGATGTATGACACCTCCGACCTAGAGTCGCTGTCTGACTGCGGAGACGATGGCGAGATAGACGAACTGTTCAGCCGCAAGGGCTGGGATAAAAAAAACACTTCTTGCTTCCCGTGCGGTACGGGACTCGCCTATGTACACAGGAGATAGCACGCCTCGGGTGGAAGACCCGCAGCTTACGAGGGAACCTACCCCTCCACCTGTGTCCTCATCTACTGTCACCCCATCTACTTTGGTTGTGGGGATACCCCGCGCTTCTTTGAGAGCGCCGAAAGTCAGTTCCAGAGAGCTGGTAAAGGCACCTCGGCATCCAGAAGCTATAGTGCTGCCTGGAACCGGAGAGAAAGCCACTATGCCACCTTTGGCCCGCTTGCAGAGACTGTTTTGCCACAAAATAGCTCGGGAATATGGGTGGGAGTACCCGTATCTGCCCCGGGACCTGCTATATGAGGTAGAAGTCTGGAGAACAAGATGGTATGACGAGTTTGTGTTGGACAAGTTGAAGGTGCCCCATGCTCGCAGGTACCTGGAATGTGTGCCGTCAGTGTCTAAGAGGTTTGAGGACTGCAAAGCTGAATGGAAATTGGGGCGCCATATCCATGCTGACAAGATAGTAATTTGCAGAAGAGATGGAGAAGATGTCGAGTATTCGATAGAGGCATTTGACAAACACCTGAAACCCCTGTACCTGCCGGATCCAAAGTTTTACTTATAGGAGAAAAGAACTCCTGTTGTTTCCTTTGTGTATTTGAACTTTCTGGAGAAGTTATCCCAGACACCCAGGACTGTGCCCTGCTTTTGTTTTTATTTGGGCTTTTCTTTTTCTCGTTGGAGACTTGGGGACTGTTGTGTTTTTGTGTTTCCCCTTTCTTCATGTGCCAAAGGCAAGGACATTTGGGAATAGTGGCAGAGTAGGGAAAGCTGGAAGAACGAAGATTCGTTGAGCGTCATGACCGCGGCGTTGTCACCAGGTGGCAGTGTTGCGCAACAAATGTTTAAAGTGTTTTATGACATAAGTTGTTTTATATGTTCCCCATTCCCTGAGCAGGTCTTGGCACTTGGGAAAAATTTAGAGGAATTGCTTCAGGGGTTTCACTCCATGCCACCACTTTATGGGAGGCATGGGTGTGCACCTGACGCTGGGGACCAGCGTCAAATTACAGGGGGGAGTGTGTAGCGGGGTCCTCAAATTGATGGGATACACCTGGGCAATAGTGTAACCCAGGTGTATAATTGTGTTAGGATTCAGACCCCTTTTTGTTTCGTGGAGGATTGGAGGATGTAATATTCTCCTTTGCCTGTGGGTGGCGGAGTACCCACAGGCTTCAGGTAGAATCATCCCCTGCAGTGCTCCCTGTTTGGTCTCTTCCCGGAGATGGTATGGCTGGGGCGGGGAACCCGCCGGGCCGTTGATGGGAGGAGATAAAAGGGGGAGACGCCCTTGCCACGAGGGGCTGGCGGAGAAGGAGGTCCTCGGAGGAGGAGGGCTGCGGCCCGCACCCAGGCACCTTAGGCCTGGGTGCATGGAGATCCAGGAGTCTGGTCCAGGTGCCCATGGCCTGGTCCGGAGTCATGTTGGCGTCCATCCCAGGCACCTTTAGCCTGGGGTGAGGTACTATCGAGGAGGCCTGGGGCCCAGTACCTTCGACTGGGTCCCGCTAGGGTGGACTGTCCTAGGGTCCCTGAGCGGAGGGACTCGTACCTGAGGTGAGGAGGCCGGGGAGGTTACCCACTGAAGACCCGGAGCAGCACCAACCTGGTGACGGTGGGCCTCTGGGAGCTCTCTTGGGAGGACACATCCCCCTGATAGGGGCCACAGCGTATCGGAGAGGGCTCCATTGCTGTTCATAGGGGTTGCTGGAAGAGACCCTATCTTTAGAACTTAAACTTTAGGAAGTGCCTCGATCTGCTCGTCCCACCGTTGAAAAGGTTATAGGTCCTAACCTGTACTGCAAGAGAACTGTTATTGTGCTTTGCTATTGGAGTGCCAAATAAACAAGTGTTGGACCTTTCTTCGGTGTGTGAACTCCAGTTACTGGAATCAAAGGGGAGGCGGGTGAGCTTGTGGTTACAGACTCGGTACATTCGCAGAACACATTGGCCCGAGGAAACATCAGGAAGTGGCCTTCACCTCCCTATTGAAATGGGGAGGACATGGGCCGTGGCGCATCTCACTCTCACAACCCAGGAACCCCTAGACATGAGTTGGTGTGTAACAGATGAAGAAGCTGGAGAGAGGGTGAGGCCGCTACAGTTAGTTTAGGAGATAGTTTCATTAAAAGAAAAGCTAGTTCCCCTTAAGGGCCAAGAAGTCTACAAACTAAAGTCTGATCAACTCAAACTTTTTGAGGAGGAGGAGGAGGAGGAGGAGGAGGAGGGGGAGGAGGAGGAGAAGAACCTTTATCCCACTAACGAGTTGTCATCACTCTAATTGGTTTAGTGCTGTACCCAAGGGTCAATTCCAACGGATTAGGCAAAATTGTACCACCTTGTCGGATTACCAGCAACAAGCACAAATTCTGAAGTTGAGATTTCTAGAAAAGGGTTATACCGAGATAAACATTGATAATACCATAAAGACGGTCAGATGGACAGAGGTCAGATGCTCACTAGATCAAGAAGGATTAATCAAACTGTAGATAATAGGTTTGGATGTGCAATGATCACAGGTTATTCAAATCAACATTTCTCAGTTAAAAAGATTTTTAATAAAAACTGGAACATTTAAAAAAATTACAAAATATAGGGTTCAGTTTTACCTGACCGTCCAGTTGTTATTTTTAGAGGAGCATCTTCCTTACGCCATAAAATAGCGCCTAATGTCATTGACCCCCCTAAAGCCATTTCTTTCTTTCAAACAATGAAAGGTTTTTTTCCATGTCATAAGTGTAAGATTTGTCAAATAAATTATTTTCAAGGGCGTAAATATGAATCTTTTCAGTCTACACAAACAAACATACGTTATGATATTGACTCTTTCATCACATGCTCTAGTGAATGTGTGGTGTACCTTATCCAGTGTCCTTGCTCCAAACAATATATTGGACGGACCAAAAGGGCCCTACATGTAAGATTAGAGGAACATGTGGGAAATATACGTCTGGGTTTTCCCAAACATAACCTTTCTAAGCATTATGCTAAACACCATAACCAACAAACCAAAGGTACATTATTTGTCCCTATTGAGAAACTTCTCCCACATTGGAGAGGCACTAACAAAGTTTGTTCCATATCAAAATTAGAAACAAAATGGATTTTTGATATGAGATCCTATGTGCCTCATGGGTTGAATGTCGACTGGGACATAAATAGCTTTTTAAATAATGCTTAGTTTTAACATTGCCTAGTTCATCTCTGTCTTCTATATACATCCTAAAGGTGATTTTCTGGATTTTTCTATATCATTTTTAATTATTCTATATAGGAATTTTATGTATTTATTTTAGTTTGTAAATATGTTCATATGATAATGTCAAATGTGTAGCATGATACCAGATGATTGCTGGTATGTTTGGGGTTTGTGGCGCCTCTTCTCTCTTCTCCTTGTTCTGTTTTGTTATACTGAGTATTCTCCTTTTTTGCCACAAGATGGCAGTATCGGTTTCCAGCTATTAGGCTTCTCTGCAGCTCTTCAACAGTGTCAATGAGTAATATGATGACGCTGTGTGTCTTTTCCATTACATCGGTTACTTCCGCCCTTAGTCAAAATGAAGCCGCGGGACTATTTAAGGGTATGCGTGATGACGTGAATACAGCAGCCAATCCCGGACGACGTCTTTTGATGACGAAACGCGTAGGTGTGGCTTGCATCTTCTATGTCATCACGCCTTTCCATACGGAGACACGGAGCACAGCAGACAGGAGAAGCCTCGAGGAGACGCCGCGTCCTCATTTATACACAACCGCTCATATTGATCAGTAAATCTGTAAGTACATTACTTTTGTGGCTATTAAAATCCGTTTTACAGTATTGCACTATGGTTCCTTTTTTCGTTCATATTTTTTGGAGATAATTAGACACCATCTTCCGGTACCCAATCATCCACAGTGGATCTAGAGGGAGACCTTAAATCCCTGTGTCTGAAGAGATCACCGTATTAGTGATCACATAGTTGCGGTAAGGAGACTACATTACCACTCTTGGGTGTCTTTTTTGGTGGATGAAGACTCTTCTGTCAGAAGTGTTTCTCTCTACACATCATTACGGGTATACTCCTTGTGATTCACATTTTTAGAATTCTATTGCTGTGGGACTTTATTCACTTAATCTCTCAGTTTATATATTATTTTGATTATCATTCACTTGTATGGTTCACATTTGCTCTTTGGACTAGTTGCATTTTTCACTACTAGGTCCACAGTCCTATGTTATTATTCTCTCAGTTTATATATTAATTTCATATCATTCGGATTGTTTTTTACTTGTATGGTTCACATTTGCTCCTTGGACTAGCTGTGGTTTTTCATTACTAGGTCCACGGTTCTATGTTCACAGACATTAATTATATATGCACAACATCATGTTTTTTCATTAAGGTTCACATACATGATTTATATTAATTTTTCTGGGTCTTGTCCCAGAGTGGAGGAGTCCAGTCTGGGGAGGGCATGCTGCTCTCCCCAGGCACAAGCTGCTATGAAGGCCTTCGATGGGCTACCTGAGGGGAGGAATTCTGAGACCCAGGTGCTTTGAAAAAGCTGACTGAGGGGATCTGTCTGCCACAGATCTGTCTGTTATCACTGGAGGGCATTGCTTGGAAGATTGGAAGGAGGCATCCATCTGTCCTTGGGCCTTGTGAGTACAGCCATTTCTTGGTTTTGGGGGCCTTGTGCTCTAGCTACTCCTCTGGTGCCTATTATGGTCGGCTGTGGGTCTATTTAAAGGGGACACCAGCTGGTGTCCTGAAGAGCTCTGTCCAGATGTTGTTCACTAAGAAAAAGGGACTTTGCTTTACAAATTATACTACTCTAATACTGTGTGCCTGGCTGTGGGGCCGAAGTTTGGGAAGCCCTGGGCAATGTACCAGCAGCTCCTACAGGAGTAGCACTACCAGGGAATGAGGGGTACTGCTATGCAGTTATTAGTGCACACTACCCAAATTGAATTTCAGGGGAAGCAAAGCACAGGAACACTCTGCTGCGGCAGAGAAGATAATAATTTGAATGTGTTGCTAAATCTATTTGAAGCAAATGGTAATTGGTGTCTGTTTGAGGGCTTCGTACAAATGGAATACTACTAAAAAATGTTAAGCCTCGTACACATGACCGAGAATCTCAGCGTAAAAAAGCCTGTTGTTTTTCTCGACGAGATTCTTGTCAAGCTTTCGTTGCATACACACTGTCAATTCGAAATCTCATCGTTGTAAAGCGCGGTCACGTACAACACGTACTACGGCAGTATAAAGGGGGAGTTCGATTCCAGTGGCGCCACCCCTTGGGCTGCTTTTGTTGATCTCGTGTTACCGCGTTAGTAAAAGTTTGGGAAGAGACGATTCACACTTTTCAGTCTTTGTGCTTTCAGTTCGTTTTAGCGTGACGAATGTGCTATCTCCATTACGAACGCTAGTTTTACCAGAAGGAGCGCTCCCGTCTTATACTTGATTCTGAGCATGCACGATTTTTTAAGACTCGGAAAAGCATACACACGACTGGATTTCTCATCGGGAAACAGGCCGACGAGAATCCCGACGAGAAAAACGAGAATCCTGACGAGAAATAAGAGAGCAGGTTCTCTATTTTTCTCGTCGAGATTCCCGGCAGTTTTCTCGACGAGAAACCATACACACGAACGGTTTTCTCGGCAAGAAAGCTCTCCCAACAGTTACAGGTCAGGTGTGTTCAAACTTCTCTTTCAGTAAACAGTCTTAGCAGGAGGGGTGATTCCCCCCCCCCTCCTCACAGAAAGACACTTAAACATCCCATAATAGGCAGCCAGACGGTCTACCAGCTCCAATCCACATCATCACAGTAGAATACAATCACACCCCATCACAGCAAATATTACACAACAGCCCACACACAATATACACCCAATATATACCATGTATATACAGCATTGAATCTGATTAGCACAGATCATAGTGGGGTTCTCATTCACCCTGTGCCCAAAGTGACCCCTGTCACAGCATCCTGAAGAAGCCCCAAGGAGAAACGCGTTGATGCATTCGGGTTCTCATCATTTATATGTACTCATATGTATGATTTTTAATTCTTATATTGTCCTTGTATTCAATTTCATTTATGTGGTTCTCTTTTTCTATTAAACATTTATACATTTTTTGTACATCTCTATTGTTTACTGTGCTGCTGAAAGTCTGAGTAGGTCCCATATCCCAATTTTTTCCTACGGTAAATGGACTCATACTGTTGGTGTACTAACGCTTCTTTGGCTTTTATCTCCTTCATTCTTGTATCAAGGTCTTCGGCTAGGCAGAAGTTCTTTAACTTTGTCCTAATTTCTTTTGCTAGCTCCTTCCAAGAGTCGTACGCCTTGTTAAATGCGATTTAATTTTTCTTAACTATTTCTTTGTGCATTTCTTGGCCCTTTTCTGTTAATCTTCGCTCTCTGGAGCTGGTCCGCACTTGTGACTCGGTGGGTTTGTCTGTTTCTTTAGTGGGTGACATTTTGTTTTAGTGTGCCTTTGCCTTTCAAGTGTGTGTGTGTGTGTGCCTGAAACCTAATCTGAATGAGAATTGGTTCAAATTTGCTACCAATAGGCTACGAAAGAAAATAGGCATTTACACTTGTAACTTTTAAGATTAGCAAACAATGCATACCGTAAGACAAAACGAAAAACTGCTGATATTTTTAACCAGACAATTTACCCTTTACGTAATTAACAGTTTAGTGGATTAGGAAACTTAGGAGATGGCGTTGCTTACAATTTGACATTAGGCACTCATATCACGAATATAATAACAATCATTGCGTTAGTAAAATATACATTACTTGGTTTGTATGCTAATTAAAGGCGATTTCCGGACCGCGTATAAAGCAGCCCGCTATATTTAAATGTCCATGTGACGCGTTTACTTTTTAGCTTAGTTTCTGTTGCTAAGATGGCGTTTCCTCACGTGTTCTTGTGAGGTGTTGGGAAGCCTTTACTCACAGTTTGATGAAAACAGCGATGCAGCCGGTGATGACAGATGTGGAGTTGAGTCTCCGCCTCAGCGACAAGTTTTCACTGTAGCGGCCCCATTGGCTTTGAGTAAATAACGAGAGGAGAGCTTCTGACGGGTGCAGTACTTTTACTTCTTTTGCCTCAAAGGTGTGCATTAAGGTTAAACACCACAGAGGTTAATCTTTTAACTCCTTAAACACCATAAGCACCATTTGCACTGTGTAAACTGTAAAATGACATACAATACATTAGTTTACAGAGATCACCAAAAAGGGGGTTACAACAGTATTACAAATGTGGTGTTACAAAGTGGTGTTCAATTATCTATACACATATATCTAAATTAACATTAAACATCTAAAGAAACATGACTCAAGCCTCGTACACACGACCGGTTTTTCTCGGCAAGAAAACTGCTGGGAGAGCTTTTTGTCGAGAAAACCGGTCGTGTGTAGGGTTTCTCGTCTGGAAAACTGCCGGGAATCTCAACGAGAAAAATAGAGAACCTGCTCTCTATTTTCTCATCGGGATACTCGTCGGCCTGTTTCCCGACGAGAAAACCGTGAGTGTGTATGCTTACCAGTCCATGGTAAACCCGCGCATGCTCGAAAAGACTTTGTCGCATGCGCGGTAGCATACAAGGGTAGTGTAGGGTGTAGCAAGATGGCGGCGATGGCATCGAATGTGACGAACGCAGGCTCGTCGTAGTCGATGACGTCACCGCGTTCTTGCCATTCAAAAGAATGGCGGTTCTTTTGAATGGCCGTGTGAACACTCGGCGAGCAAGGCAAGCTTGCCGGGAATCTCGTTGGGAAACCCGACGTTTTTTTTCCCAACGAGATTCCCACCCGTGCGTACGAGGCTTATATGTTCAAAACATGTGGATTGTCTACAGCATATCTTTAACTAACAGCATGGACACAATTTATGCCTAAAACATATATACTGACAATGAAAATGCACCTTTACTGCATTACCTTGCTCCGCTTGCCATGAGGTGCAAACTTTAAACTTTAGAAAACTTCCATCACCTTCCCACGCAGTACTGCTGGCTAGCCTTGCCTCTGAGTGAATGCTGAAACAAATGAGAGCATCCTTTCAAACTAGAGGAAGGAGGAAGTGTCTGGTGATTAAAACATTTATAAAAGATGGTGCAGCGCTAACAAGTCCTATGAATAAAACAATAAATGAATGATCCCAGTGATCTTCAGTGATGGTAAAACAGATTCTAAGCATGCAGATGAGTGATGACACACAATGAGAGACCTCCACCGAAAGTAAGATTGTCCGCTCACCTCCCAGATTGGACCCTTTGATTATGAAGGGTCACAACAACTATCCCTTACGGGTACAAATTCCAGGACATACGGTTGCTGACACCAGCTAGTAGATGGATAAGCTCAAACAGGTACACCGGTGGGCTCCAACATGGCATCAAAACATGCAATAAAAAACAGACCATAGCGTGTCTCCGCGGAATACAATGATTTATTAAATCAATAAAATGCACACTTACATGGTCAAGGCACTAAACTCCAGTGCCAGGATATAACAGCGTGATAAAACACAAAAACAATCAATGGATGGTGATCGCTGCGGGTGGCTTCACGTCCTTCCCATCCGAACGTTACGTCCCTATGGGCGGGACTTCATCAGCGGATATGGGAGGAGGACGGACTGCACCCACTAATATACAGGGAACTTAATTGGTGACCATGGAAACTGGACGCGACATCACGTGATGCCGCGTCAGCACGACAAAAACTAAGGTGTTCCCAACGTTGTTTACATTACCTAGGCAACTGGACGCAACATCCCGTCATATCGCGCCAGTGCACGAAAAGCCGTAAAACATCCCAGGAAAGGTTGAGTAACCTAGGTAACTGGACGCAGACATCACATGATGCCGCGCCAGTGCACAAAGAGCCAGAAAAGTCTCCGGATCGGCCGTAACCCAGGTAACTAGACGCAACATCACATGATGCCGCGCCAGTACAGGGATGAGCCAGAAATATCCCCGAGGCACACATAACATTAAGATGTGTCATATCTAAGATACAAGAATGGTCAAAAACAAAAAAATGAGGTGTGGACAAACTGCCCATACAGGATGTATGTCCAGCAAATAGTAATAACAACTATATTGTATAACTGTACAAAAACCTCACCAATGTTACCACCCCACATTATAAATAGGCAAGGGAAACATAATAAAAATATATTAAAAATTATATAATGGTAACCATAATTAATGATGTATATTTAGTATTCATATGTAATATATTCTTTATATGGAAACGCACTAAAAGTGCATTTAATAAATATGTTAAATGGCATTGCATGCTGTCATACCAACTTATATGTGCAAGCAAACAAATCCTGAAAACATAAATATAAGATAGATGAAATCTAATCTGGACCCCAGTATATAGATATCTAACGTGAAGTCTACCACAGCCATCATCAGTACAAATACAAATACAAATATTATAAATTAAAATAAAACCATTAAAAACATCATATATAAAAACATCATATATAAAAACATCATATATAAAAGCATCATATATAAAAAAATCATCACATATAAAAATCAAATGACCTTAATCCCTAACGATCGGAAATAAAACAGTTGACATCAAAGTCAACATTCAATCCATCAGGGCAGAGAACATGCGTCTCGTGGATCCAATATGATTCTCGTTTGCTTAGCTGGCGGATAAAATTTCCACCCCTCCAATGTCTCGTGACCTTCTCAATACCCCAGAACCTAAGACCCCTAGGGTTCTGGTGATGAAATTGTTTGAAGTGCCTCGAGACATTGTGCGTTTTTACCCCCTTCTTTATATTATTAACATGTTCTGCCACACGAACATGAAGGGGCCTGGCAGTCCTACCTATATACTGGAGCCCACAATCACACTCCAGCATATATACAACTCCCACTGTATCGCATGTAATCAATTGTTTGATGGGGTATTCCTTATTAGTGGCTGATGCAAGAAATTGCTTCCTTTTCTTGATATTTACTTTAGAATTCCTGCAAGGTACGCAATGTCCGCATGCATAAAAACCACCTAAAAATTTAAACATCCTATTATCGGATGGAATAGGAGGGTTAAGTACACTAGGTGCTAAGCGGTCTCTAAGAGAGGGAGCCTTTTTGTATATAAACCGCGGTTTGACGGGTAATACAGGGCCAAGTATCTTATCCTGTTTCAAAATGGACCAGTTTTTAGCTATAATTTTTTCACATTTTTTGTGCTGGACATTATAGTCCAACACAATTTTGAAATTATGAGTATCACCACTCGATTCAGCAATACGATCAGTGATTAGAGTTTGTCTATCAATCTTCTTGACCCGTTCAATCTCACTAAGTAAGTTTGATTTATCATACCCTTTTGTACAAATCTAGTAGTAAGAACCTGAGATTGATTAACAAAATCAGATTCTAGCATACAATTTAGGCGCGATCGAATGTATTGTCCCCTGGGGATGTTGCACAGCCATGACCGGTGGTGGCAACTCTCCAGGGGAATATATGCATTCCGATCTGTGGGTTTAAAATAATTGGTCAGCTGAAAGTGGTCGGTGGCCTTATTGATGGTAAGATCTAAAAAAAACACCTTCTCATAGTCTACTGTCCATGTGAGAGTAATATTTTTATCATTATCATTGAGCTGGCTTATAAAATAATCTAATGCGGATCTCTCACCATCCCAAACAAGTATGAGGTCGTCAATGAAGCGACGATAACAGACAAGCTCAGGGGGGCGGCGTGAGAAGATAGCCCGTTCTTCCCAGTGGGCCATAAAGATGTTAGCAACACTTGGGGCAAAACGGGCTCCCATCACCACCCCCCTTGTCTGTAAGAAAAAAATCGCCATCATACCAAAACTAATTTCTTGTGAGACAAAAATCCAGACAACTAAGCAGAAACTCTTGATGTCTCCCTGACAAATCAGAGGTGGATAAAGCCCATTCAACTGAAGATAATGCATCATTATGGCCTATAATGGTGTATAAAGACCCTATATCAGCTGTAGCTAATATGCTCTGACTAGAGCATCCCAAAGATTGGAGGACCTGGATAATGTGTTTAGTATCCTTTAAAAAGGCTGGAGTCTTCACTACCAGAGGCTGGAGGAAAGAATCTATGTACTGCCCCAACCTAGCTGACACAGAGTCTATCCCATTGATTAAAACATTCCCCAGGGGAACAAAAGTAAGGCAATAAAGGTTCCACCTGCCAGTCAGTGCTGAACAAAGATTTAAAGCGACAGGTAGACAGTTTCACGAGGCCTTACTTGGCTTGGAAAAAACAGGAGGAAAGATAAATTAAAATGTTAGTTTCCACAAAGAACGTTTTTGACATATTAGATTATTATATGTTTGACATATTATGTTATATGTCATACGTCATATATGTTATCTAACATAGTGTATGAATGGAGCGTGTTCACTGTTCAACAGGTAGAGCTGCATTAACTTGTGTTTTTTAGGCTTGAAGGTTGTGATTGCTGACCCCTCTTACAAAAAATGCACGTTGCCCAGCTGTCATGCCCATGATGTAATAATAATGCATGGTAACTATATGCTAATGAAGCAATATGGTTGCAAGAGTCTTACGTGCCCATTACTAAGGTCCCATGCATAAAGGGCATTTGCTCAGCTCTCCTAAACATCTTTCCTCCTGGCAGCAGCATTTTGGCAGAAAAAATACTTGATGTGTGTAGCACCCTGGTGTTTAGGCAGAGTTGCTCACAAATTTAGTTTGCCAGATAGTAAATGTTTTTGTTAATTGTTAGACGATCCACTGATCCCTCTCTAATTCTGGAGTTGCTGGACCTCTTCTCTTCTGTCACTGGGTGGCATGGTTGCTGGTGACATTAGATCGATAAGAGCATAGCAAGGTCAGATTATGAATGGATGGGGTGTCTCAGCCAATTAGCAGGGGTTTCTTTAGTCCCTTGGCCAGCTGGGAGAGCCTATTTATTTGGGTAGAGCCAGGTGATCGGGGTCCTGTGCCACCTGGACGGCTGTCTGGGTGGACGTGTGTTATGTCGTCCCGCAATGCTAGGCAAGAAGCCTGCAGCCTATCCCAGGGACACCTGGCTGCTAGGCTAACTGAGGCCTATACAGGTGCAGGAGGAGCAGCGTAAGGTTGGGACTGCAGGATTGGAGTCCAACCAAGTTACAAAGGTTCCGCCGGACGGGGAACCAGTCGTGGTCGGAGGTAAAGGGGTAAGTAGTCGCCACCAAGGGAACATCCACCTTATTATCAGAGACTACTGTGAATAAGCCTGAAGAAGTACCAGAGCAGTCTTAACACCAGCTGGGGACAGTGAAGAAGTGGGAAAGCTTCAGCAATTGCCAAGCCAGGGACCCAGCGGGTTAGCGGGGGGTGACGTTTGAGGAGTATACAGCGGGTCTAGCTGTGGAAGAGCTCAGGGGATCCAGCGGGCAGCTGGGATCTGGAAGTCTAGTGAGAGACTGGGAGCTTAGTGATTTAAGACCTACAGTGGGAAACTGAGATAAGAGAAGAACCGTACTCAGTTGCCAAATTATTTTTGTGAAGATTTTTGGAAACTGTTAAAAGCTTAGTTGCCATAGGAGACAGCGATCCTGCCAATACAGAAGTTGCACCTGGCTGGAGGCTTTGAACTGTATAGCTGTCTGCCTTTTGTGTCTCAGAGTCTGATAATTGTCATTGCATCTACCTAAGGGTGTCCTGGCCCTAACCCTTCTCCCACAGTTCTTGTTAAGAGACAATAAATCTCTTCATTTGCATTCAAAAAGTGACTGGCGCCCATCCTTTCATCTTGCATTACAACCACCATGCCTGGTAACCCACTCTACGAAGATGGATGTCAGCTCTCCCTAACTCTAATGGTCCGGGAGGCCACTACAATTCATTTATTTGTCAGCATAATAATTTACTCTGGCCAATAAAATGAATTAATGCTCAAGCACTTGAATTGACTAGCATTAAAGCATGTTTAGATATGTTTACACATGTCAATCTTTTTTCCCAAGGCGTCTTTCAGGACAGCACCTTGAGAGATAGTGACTCCACCCACTACTGCAGGAAACACCTTCTTCCTCCAAACTTTAAAGGGAGGTAACTCCCTGGCATACCTCAGTTTTTGTGTTTCCTCCGGCCTGGAGGGAACATCTTCGATGAGGGAGGCTGGAACTTTCAGCTTTCCTCCTATTTTTTCCTCCTTCAGAGACCGCTGTCCTCCCGCTCTACCCAGCATGGAAAACAGGGCATTCAGGCTCCTCTTCCCCCTGGAGTGCTCAGAGGAGCCAGACTAGGTAACTTGCTTCTCTGGGAGCGGCGGTCACGCGCGCGCCGCCGCCATTTTGGTGTAGCCAAACACCAGAAGTGAGAGCAGGGTCGCCAGGTCAGCGTGGAGCGTCAGCCGAACGCAAGGGGGAGGAGGCAGGACAGGAGCTGGTGCTTATCTTCCGCTTCCGGTCCGGTGCAGAGGCACTAGGGAGTCCGGAAGCAGCGTGTGAAGCCAGGAGTGGAGCTGTACACCTGCAATGGAGGACGCGGCAGATATAGCGGTGGGGACAGGCACAGGCACCAGCAAGGCTCAGGTAGGAGGCAGCGGTTTAAGTCTGCTTATCCCTTACCTGTCAGGTTTTGGTCTCTCCCTTTTTCTTTCTACCCCCCTAGTGGCAAGAGGCCTGTCTGGGCACTGGAGATGTTTATAGTTTCCTTCTTAGTGCACCTGTTTTTTGGGGGTGGTCCATTAGCAAGAGACTGGGTCTCATTCAGGATCCCCTGCTTTCTTCCTCTTTTTGTCTCTCCAGGCCAAGAGCTCTGACCCAAAAAAGAGATGTCCTTCATGTAGGACAAAGATGGGAGAGAATTGAAAGAAAGTTTTATGCAGTACTTGCATTGCTTCTTTAGTTCAAGAGGAATCATCCTCAGTACGGGAGGAATTGGTTACCTCTGTAAAGAAAGAACTATTTGCCACGATCCAATCATTTCGTGACTCTTTAGTTAACCCGGCTGCTGCTCAGTCCTCCACTTCACAATCTTCCCAAAGTTCGGTGGCTATACCAGTATTAGATACTCTGGCTGAGGAACCGGTTACCAGGGAGGAACAGTCCCATGTACCTACCAGTGAGAATTTAGAGGACTCGGGAGAGGCAGTAGTGTCCCCTTTCAAATTCAAGTTATCCTTGGAGGAGGTGGATGGGCTACTTAGGGCCATTCATGTTACACTGGGCCTAAGTGAGGAAAGGAAGGATTTAAGTTTACATGACCGCATGTATGCAGGTCTAAGTGAACCTAAGGGTCGCAGCTTCCCAGTCCACCCAGTCATTTCAGATGCTATAAAGAAGGAATGGCAGGATCTAGAGAAAAAAAATGTTTTTCTCAAAAGCCCATAAAAGACACTTTCCTTTTGAGGAAGATCCCTCTGCAGTCTGGAACAAGGTCCCTAAACTGGATGCGGCCTTCTCCCAAGTTTCCAGGTCCACTGATCTGTCTTTTGAAGACATGGGGGTTCTCAAAGACCCTATGGACAAACACATGGATCTCTTACTCAAACGGTCGTGGCAGTCAATTATGAATAATTTAAAACCCGCTATGGCCACAACATGTGTACCCAGAAATTTAGGGTTTTGGACTAACTAGTTAGAGTCCCATATAGTGGCAGACTCACCTAAACAGGACATTTTTGATTCCTTTACCACTTTGTCTTCTGCGGTAGCTTACATAGCTGATGCTTAAGCTGAAGCCATAAAGATGTCAGCAAGGTCTGCAGCCTTGACTAATACCGCACGAAGGGCTTTGTGGTTAAAGACCTGGCCAGGGGATGCAGCTTCAAAAAATAAGCTCTGCGGAATTCCCTTTTCGGGGGACCTTCTTTTTGGGCCTGATCTAGAGAGTATCCTAGATAGGACAGCTGACAGGAAAAAATCCTTTCCGATTAAAAAGAAGAAACAACCCCCAAAACGTTTTTTTCTACCTCAAAAGGCTCAGGAAAAAGACAGCAAACCCCAAGGGGGTAGGAGGAATTGGGCTGCACAAAAAGCAAAAGGAAAAGGGGGACTCCTTTTCCATCCTCCTACACAAGCCGAGAAATCCCAATGACTCAGCCGTGCGGGTAGGCGGAAGACTACAAAAGTTCTTCCGCAGTGGTCAGCCATAACATCCAACCAGTATATCCTGAACACTTTAGCCCAGGGCTATGTAATAGAGTTCTCGGAGATCCCCCCAGAGAGGTTTTTGGTAACAAACACCCCAAAAGACCCAGAAAAAGCCCTGGCCATGAAAGCCTCATTCAAGGAGTTGAGTCAACAGGGTGTGGTGGTACAAGTACCCCCGGAAGAACAACAAAAAGGGTTTTTATTCTCACATTTTCCTAATAAAAAAACCAACAGGGAAATTCAGGATGATCCTAAATTTGAAGCCTCTGAACAGGTCTGTAAAATACAGAAAGTTCAAGATGGACTCGATAGACTCAGTAAAAAATCTATTGACGCCAGAGTGTTACATGGCGTCAATAGACCTAAGAGATGCATATCTGCACATCCCAATCTCCCCTCAGTCCCAGAGATACCTCAGATTGGCAGTGAGGATGGAGGGAGTAGTCCAGCATCTTCAATTCAGGGCCCTACCATTCGGGCTGTCATCCTCACCTCGGATTTTCACCCTAGCCCCTCTTCGTCTACAGGGAATTGCAGTTATACCCTACCTAGACGACCTGTTATTCTTCGCCCCCTCAAAAGAAAGGTTACTAGACAACCTGTCCAAGGCACAAAGCCATCTGGAGTCTTTGGGGTGGATTTTGAATCTACAAAAGTCCTCCCTAGTTCCATCTCAGGAGATCCGTTTCTTGGGTTACCAAGTCGATTCGTTGAACCCGAGAATGTTTCTCCCTCAAGAAAAAAAGGACAAGGTACTGGAAGCCATCTCCAGGCTACAGTCCAACCAGCCTATAACTATAAGGCAGGTAATGTCTGCTTTGGGAGTTCTGACTTCAACCATGCCATCCATCCAATGGGCAAGGTTGCATTTCAGGTGCCTACAGTCATTTCTACTGAGATCATGGGATCACAATCTCAGTTCCCTGGACACTCAAGTAAAAGTTCCATCTCGAGTGAAAAGATCACTTTATTGGTGGAAAGGTCAGGAGATCCTTTCAAAAAGGGTCTAGAGTGGTCCTTTCCAGTAGAAAATAGACTGACCACGGACACCAGTGCGTGGGGGTGGGGAGCCCACTTAGAAAAAGACTTCATTCAGGGGACTTGGCTGAAAGAAGAGTCAAAAAGTACCTCAAATTGGAGAGAGTTAAAGGCAATCGCATTGGCTCTACTAAAGTTTTCTCCGGATCTCCAGAACCATCATGTTCAGGTATTAACAGACAATGCCACGGCAGTGGCATATCTCAACAGGCAAGGGGGCACAAGGAGCAAACCTCTATAGATCCTTGCAACAGAGATCCTTCTGTGGGCAGAAAGGAACCTAAAATCCCTATCAGCGATCCACTTAAAGGGGTCCCTGAACAGGGTGGCAGATTACTTAAGCAGGCATACAGTCTGGGAATCAGAATGGGCACTGAACCCAGAAGTCTTTACGACAATTTCCAGCAGGTGGGGTCAACCAGAGGTGGACTTGTTTGCCTCAAGGGAAAACACGCAAGTACGTCAATTCTTTTCCCTAAACAAACTGGACGGGTCTCTGGGAATAGACACTCTGGCACACCCTTGGAAGTTTTGCCTTTGTTTCGCGTTCCCCCCGTTCCAGTTAATCCCTCTAGTGTTAAGAAAAATCTAAAGGGAAAATGTACTGGTCATCTTGATCACCCCGTTCTGGCCCAAGAGAGTTTGGTTCTCAACTGTCCTAGGGTTGACAACCAAACCATGTTGGCATCTGCCCCCCAGGCAAGATTTATTGGTACAGGGTCCTGTATGTCACCCAAATGTGTCCAGTCTCTCCCTCGCAGCCTGGTATCTGAAAGACAACTCTTAAAAAAGAAGGGGTTTTCAGACCGATTAGTTGCGACACTGCTAGAAAGCAGGGAGAAAGTTACTAGGGCCATATACACCAAGGTATGGAAGGTGTATAATTCCTGGTGTGACTTGTCCGTCCAAAATCCGAGCAATCTCAGTTCCATTTTGGAATTCCTACAAGAGGGAGCAAACAAAGGTCCGGCAATCAGCACTTTGAAGGTACAGGTATCTGCACTAACAGTGTTTCTGGAAAGATCTGTAGCCTCAGAACCACTAGTAGCTAGGTTCTTCAAGTCCCTTACAAGGTCTAGACCAGCTCAGATTAGGGGTTTCCCGAAATGGAATCTTTCGGTAGTGCTGCAATCCCTGGCGGGGAAGCCTTTCGAACCTTTAAAAAATGCATCTCTCAGAGATTTTACCCTAAAAACTCTGTTCCTGGTCGCTATTACTTCAGCGCGCAGGATCAGTGAGCTACATGCCCTGTCAATAAGGGAGCCTTATTTATCTTTATTTTCGAATCGGGTGGTTCTAAGAACAGATCCAAAATTTTTGCCTAAGGTAGCATCATCTTCTAATCGTTCCCAAGAGATTGTGCTACCAACTTTCTGTGCAGACCCTTCAGGGAAAAAATAAGCTTTTTTTCACATGTTGGATGTAAGAAGGGCTTTGTTATGCTATCTAAAAATAACAGAGAGCTTCAGACGCACAGATTCCTTATTTATTCTTTTTGGAGGCAACAAAAAAGGTTGCCAAGCTTCTAAGGGTACCTTAGCTAGAAGGTTGAAATTATCCATTGTGGAAGCCTACACTCACGCAGACATGGTGCCACCAGTAGGGATATGTGCACACTCAACAAGAGCGCTTGCAGCCACATGGGCAGAAAGAGCTGGGGCCACCCCTGACCAAATTTGCAGAGCAGCAACGTGGTCAAGCTTTCGCACTTTCGTGCGCCATTACAGACTGGACCTCACATCTGCCAGTGACCAGGCTTTCGGCAGAAAGGTCCTACAAGCTGTTGTCCTGCCCTAAAGTGGATAAATCTCTGTTATCCTCTCAAGGTGCAGTCCTGAAAGATGCCTTGGGAAAATTCAAGTTAGACTTACCGGTAACTTGTTTTCCAGAAGTCTTTCAGGACAGCAACGACCCACCCTAAATGTTTGATATACTAGGCTGTGACTAACGTATGTGTTTATGTGTTCCAGCCGGGGCCGGAGGTTTTCTCTGATACAACTGAGGTATGCCAGGGAGTTACCTCCCTTTAAAGTTTGGAGGAAGAAGGTGTTTCCTGCACTAGTGGGTGGAGTCACTATCTCTCAAGGTGCTGTCCTGAAAGACTTCTGGAAAACAAGTTACCGGTAAGTCTAACTTGAATTTTTTTCAGCCAAAATGTTGCTGCTCCTGGATGAGCTGGCAGTGTTTTTTTTTTTCCTTTTTTTCTGGACCATAATGCCGCGTACACACGATCAATTTTTTCGACGGTGAAAACACCGTCGAGAAAATCGACGTTAAAAACGAGGAACAGCTTGTTCCCCTCACACACGGCCGTTTTAAATGTCATTTTTTTTTTTGGTCGAAAAAAACGACCGTGTGTGGGCTCCGCGGCAGTGTTTCCCTATGGGAAACACTGCCGCGGAAAACATGTCGAAAAAAACGACGAGAAAAATTAGAACATGTTCTAATTTTTCTCGTTGTTTTTAATGCCGTTTTTTCTCGTCGAAAAAAACGACAGAAAGCCCACAGACTATCGTTTTTCTCGTCGAATGGGAAAAATGTCGTTTTTTTCGACGGGAAAAATGGCCGTGTGTACGCGGCATAAGACGCATAGGCCAACATGGGGGTTTCTGAGGCAAAAAAAACTAAAACAAAAAAAAACGCTACATGCCCCTAAAAGCAGCGTTTCTAACACCCAGTGTGCATGGGGCCTTAAAGCAGGACTAAAGACTCAAGCCTCGTACACACGACCGGTTTTCTCGTCAAGAAACAACAAAACTGTTGGGAGAGCTTTCTTGCCAAGAAAACCGTTCGTGTGTATGGTTTCTCGTCGAGAAAACTGCCCGGAATCTCGACGAGAAAAATAGAGAACCTGCTCTCTATTTTCTCGTCAGGATTCTCGTTTTTCTCGTCGGGATTCTCGTCGGCCTGTTTCCCGATGAGAAAACCGGTCGTGTGTATGCTTTTCCGAGTCTTAAAAAATCGTGCATGCTCAGAATCAAGTATAAGACGGGAGCGCTCCTTCTGGTAAAACTAGCGTTCGTAATGGAGATAGCACATTCGTCACGCTAAAACGAACTGAAAGCACAGAGACTGAAAAGTGTGAATCGTCTCTTCCCAAACTTTTACTAACGCGGTAACACGAGATCAACAAAAGCAGCCCAAGGGGTGGCGCCACTGGAATCGAACTCCCCCTTTATACTGCCGTCGTACGTGTTGTACGTGACCGCGCTTTACAACGATGAGATTTCGAATTGACAGTGTGTATGCAATAAAAGCTTGACAAGAATCTCGTCGAGAAAAACAACAGGTTTTTTTACGCTGAGATTCTCGGTCATGTGTACGAGGCTTAACATTTTTTAGTAGTATGCCATTTGTACGAAGCCCTCAAACAGACACCAATTACCATTTGCTTCAAATAGATTTAGCAACACATTCAACTTATTATCTTATCTGCCGCAGCAGAGTGTTCCTGTGCTTTGCTTCCCCTGAAATTCAATTTGGGTAGTGTGCACTAATAACTGCATAGCAGTACCCCTTATTCCCTGGTAGTGCTACTCCTGTAGGAGCTGCTGGTACATTGCCCAGGGCTTCCCAAACTTCGGCCCCACAGCCAGGCACACAGTATTAGAGTAGTATAATTTGTAAAGCAAAGTCCCTTTTTCTTAGTGAACAACATCTGGACAGAGCTCTTCAGGACACCAGCTGGTGTCCCCTTTAAATAGACCCACAGCCGACCATAATAGGCACCAGAGGAGTAGCTAGAGCACAAGGCCCCCAAAACCAAGAAATGGCTGTACTCACAAGGCCCAAGGACAGATGGATGCCTCCTTCCAATCTTCCAAGCAATGCCCTCCAGTGATAACAGACAGATCTGTGGCAGACAGATCCCCTCAGTCAGCTTTTTCAAAGCACCTGGGTCTCAGAATTCCTCCCCTCAGGTAGCCCATCGAAGGCCTCCATAGCAGCTTGTGCCTGGGGAGAGCAGCATGCCCTCCCCAGACTGGACTCCTCCACTCTGGGACAAGACCCAGACCTCAGTGTAATAAAAAGGTACAGCGCTATAGAAAAATTAATATAAATCATGTATGTGAACCTTAATGAAAAAACATGATGTTGTGCATATATAATTAATGTCTGTGAACATAGAACCGTGGACCTAGTAATGAAAAACCACAGCTAGCCCAAGGAGCAAATGTTAACCATACAAGTGAAAAACAATCCGAATGATATGAAATTAATATATAAACTGAGAGAATAATAACATAGGACGTGGACCTAGTAGTGAAAAATGCAACTAGTCCAAAGAGCAAATGTGAACCATACAAGTGAATGATAATCAAAATAATATATAAACTGAGAGATTAAGTGAATAAAGTCCCACAGCAATAGAATTCTAAAAATGTGAATCACAAGGAGTATACCCGTAATGATGTGTAGAGAGAAACACTTCTGACAGAAGAGTCTTCATCCACCAAAAAAGACACCCAAGAGTGGTAATGTAGTCTCCTTACCGCAACTATGTGATCACTAATACGGTTTTGAAGAGAAATGTGTTACCATGAGCTTGTAATAAAGTCAGTCCAGTTGGAAACTTCATACAGGGTGTTTGTCTCATATGTTTGGAAGGATTAATCCTATGGGAAGCGGTCGCCTGACTGTGGAGGATCGGCAGTGGATGTGTGTCCAGAGAGGGAATATCCTAAACGGCGTTAACCCCTTTCATACTTGGGGTGCCGTTACAGATGCAAATTCAGAAAAACAGTAGTTGTAGAAGCAAGAAAGGGATCTCACTCTTATAACTACGATTCTTGGTTAGCGTGTAGCCAACACCGACATTTAACAGAGGAAAGAAACGAGCCACGCAAAGAATGTGCAATGCTGGTGAAGCAAAAACAGGGAAACCAGATGTAATTTCCGAGTAAACGGTATGTATGACTTCAAAAGTCACAGAGAAACTGGATATAAGAAGAAAGTCTTCCGAGTAGTAACTCTTATTAGACTGGGTAGGTTCAAAGTAATCCCCAGGGGAGAGCACAAAGAAAGGGCCCTATACCGCAGGCCCTATACTCCGAACAGCAGTATACAGGCGGTCCAAACAAGACAGGGACTAGAGGTTTGTTCTTAAGTAGAATCTGTTTGTAATTTTGAACTGGTATATTTTTAAAGTGTAGCTCCAGCCAAAAAATCTATTTTTAAGCTTTTTGGAAAATGTAGGGAAGGGTTATCACCCCTGTAACATTTGTTTTTCTGTCTGTGCACCTGTTCAGAAGATTTCACCTCACTTTCTGTCCCAATGACAATTGGATTTTGAAAATTTGGGGTTTTTAGTGAAACAAGGAACTCTTACAGGAGAGAATTTCCCTTCCTAGGGGTAGATTTCCTCTCACTTCCTGTAGTCTCCTTCCGTTTGTAAGTTGGATGTTTGAAAGTAGGGGCCTGCCCTATATACTCTGCAGAAATTTGGGCCTTAGGTGTTGGTGTTGCCACAACACTGTAAGCCCTCACAGTTACTCTTGGTGGGTGCAGGAACGGGCCCTGCTGTGAAATATTAGATCAAGAATTGTAATTACACGCCCCTGTTTAACAGGGGCAGAAAAATTGGGCCTTAGGCACTGGTGCTGGTACCACAACACTGCAACCCCTCACAGATACTCTAGTTGGAGCGCAGAAATGAGCCCTGCTGCAAAGTATTGCATCAAAAATTGTAATTACACGCCCCTGTTAAACAGGGGCTGAAAAATTGGGCCTTAGCCACTGGTGGCGGTGCCCAGAACCAAAAATGTTCTTACAAGCTATCAGCATAAACATTGAGGAGGAAGAGGATAGTTACTCAGCATCAGCATAGGCAGTCTTGAAGGGATCTCACATTCAAAAAAAATGATTTCTCTTCTTCGTCTATAAACGGACACAGCTCCTTAAATCATGACCGTTGGGTTATGTTCCTGTTCCTAGGAGAGGACTAGGCAGAACATGTTAGTTATCTTAAATATGTACCTGTAACAGAGTTGAACAGCCCCGCCCAGGGGGCGGTCCCTCCGTACATAACCCTCCTCCCTGCAGTTAGCAGCTTCAGTTTTTTTTCTGCCTAGCAGAGGAGAGGATGTGGCTCCCTTCGGGCCTAGTATCCTGAAGAGATTTTTTACGAGGTTTGTGGCCAGGTCCAGAGATCCCTGGGCAGTCGCGTATAATGTGTTGGTGGCCCCGTGGGGTCAGCTTGGCTAATTTATGCCTTTCACCCACTGAGGTTGCTTCCTCGTCTACTCCGCAGAGTAGAGTCCGAAGGAATTCCGGTGATTTTCGTCACCTCAGATTGGCCCAGGCGTCCCTGGTTCGCCGACCTCGTGTCTCTGGTGGCGGATTGGCCTGGCGTCTGCCAATGGGGCGGGACATTCTCTCGTATGGTCTTATTCTTCATTCTGCTTTACAGTCACTGGCTTTAGCGGCATGGCTATTGGAAGCCAGGTACTGAGGGACCGAGCCCTGTCGGTTTCGGCTGTTTCAACCATGTTGAGAGCACGGAAATCTTCTTATAGGAAGATTTACTATCGCACATGGAGAGCCTACTTCTCTGTGGGAGGCGAGGGAATGGCGTCCACGGACTTGTTCGGTTTCCAGGATCCTGCTATTTTTACAGCGCGGAGTGGATCAGAAACTTGCCTTAAGCACCATTCGGGGCAGTTTACAGCCTTGGCTGTTTTCTTTCTTTGACCCCTGGTGTCTCTTCAACAAGTAAGTACGTTTGCGCAAGGGGTCCGACAGGTGGCTCCTCTGGTGCAACCGCCACTACCTTTGTGGGTTTTGAATCCGGTGCTCTCGGCGCTGCAGAAACCTCCCTTCAAGGACATTGGGGAAATTCCTCTTGTCACTTTCTCAGAAGGTGGCCTTCCGGGTAGCCATCACAGCTGTCAGGAGGGTTTCTGACTTGGTGGCCTTGTAATGCAAGTCCCCATATTTGGTCCTCCAATGGGACTAAGCGGTTCTACGACCGCAGCCTTCTTTTCTTCGGAAGGTGGTTTCGGTTTTTCACCTGAATGACGGGCACCGAAACTCCAGGCTGGAACAGGTTGGCTGGTGTGGAAACAGGCTGGAACAGGTTGGCTGGTGTGGAAACAGGCTGGAACAGGTCGGCTGGTGTGGAAACAGGCTGGAACAGGTCGGCTGGTGTGGAAACAGGCTGGAACAGGTCGGCTGGTGTGGAAACAGGCTGGAACAGGTCAGCTGGTGTGGAAACAGGCTGCAACAGGTCAGCTGGTGTGGAAACAGGCTGCAACAGGTCGGCTGGTGTGGAAACAGGCTGCAACAGGTCGGCTGGTGTGGAAACAGGCTGCAACAGGTTGGCTGGTGTAGAAACAGGCTGGGTTACTGGCAGGATAATGTGTGTTGGAAAGAACTTCAGTTTTTTTCTTTGGTTTAGCCACCGAAGATTTGTATATGGATACAGGGCTGTAGCTGATTGATGCAGCTGGTAGAGGCGAAGAGCGGAAGGATGGTGAAGCAGAGGGTGCAGATTTTGAAGGGGGTCTTAAGGGAACTGATGGAGGCAGCCAAGAAGAAGCAGGAGGGTTAAAGGCAGGGTAAGTGCAGCAGGGGGAAACAGGGTACTGGTACTTCATTGGTAGCAGGGTGTATTGGTTGGCCACTGTGGTAGTTGGGGGTAAAGGAGACACAGACATCCCAGCAGACTGGTGTCTAGACACAGAAATGGGTGGCAGGGAGCCGACAGGGGCTGAGTACAATAAACTTGATCAGGCCTGTAGTAATGGTTGCACAAAGTCAGGTTTTCACACTGCTCGTCTGACCAGAGACTGTACTGACTCAATACATGCTGCACCTGTGTAGGACAAGTTGAGTACTGCTCAAGGAAAAAGACTGAGTCATCTTCCAACAGCCACACCAAGGACTCTACCTGAGCTGCACTAAAAGGGAGTGTATAGTCATCGTCTCCACTGGAGGCATCAAAGGGCCAACTCTGTACAGATGCAAATCAATGGCCGCACATCCTCAAACAGGAACCTGCCCTGATCCACAAAAGCATGAGCTAGGCGGATGTATTCCAGCAACTGCTCTCTAGTGTGTTCACTTAATGTCTGAGAACAAAATTCCTTGTCCTCTGTTGCCAGGAGTGATAAATACGGAATATCTTCAAGCTGCATTTCTGTAGCAATAGCAAGTGCCCAGACCCAATTCCCAAGTGCAGCCGATCTTATTGTTTGGCTCTGGTATTCTGTCACGGATGCCTAGCATGGCATCCAGCACAGGGTACGCAGATCAGTGGGCTGCACTAAAGGAATTAGGCACAAGGTAAGTAAATATCCAGGGATGGATGGATGCAGGGTTCAGGAACACAGGACACAAGGTACAGGATAACAGGTCACAAGGTTCAGGTTCAGGCATACAGGTCTGGGTTCCAAGACAATACCAGAGCAAATGCTTGAGTGTCTGCTGGGTATTTATACACACCTCCTGCAATCAGTCTCTACCAAGTCTTCAGCATGTTGCAGCTCAACGCGGCCAGCTGCCGAAAAAAAGGACAAGCGTGCCCCATGGCCACGTGCTGATGAGGATGCACCGTGTCCACGACCAGCACTGTTGCCTCTAGACACAGAGCCTGCTTGCCCTCTTTTATTGGCCTGTGACTGTCTGCCTCTCCTTGTTGGCCTTCCAGACATACTTTATTTGATGTATTGGAATAGGTAGGTACACAAGGAATTGTCTGCAGTCAGCTTTAGCTGCACACTGTGGCCAGTATACAGTACACTGACTGAAAATACTGCTGCTGCCTGCCTTTTAGTATATTAGGAAGAGAACACCAGCAATTGTCTGCAGTTAGCTTTAGTTGCACACTGTGCACAGGACACAGTACACTGACTGAAAATACTGCTGCTGCCTGCCTGTCAGTATATTAGGAAGAGAAAACCAGCAATTGTCTGCAGTTAGTTTAGTTGCACACTGTACACAGGACACAGTACACTGACTGAAAATACTGCTGCTGCCTGCCTGTCAGTATATTGGGAAGAGAACACCAGCAATTGCCTGCAGTTAGCTTTAGTTTCACACTGTGCATAGGACACAGTTCACTGACTGAAAATACTGCTGCTGCCTGCCTGTCAGTACATTAGGAAGAGAACACCAGCAATTGTCTGCAGTTAGCTTTAGTTGCACACTGTGCACATGACACAGTACACTGACTGAAAATACTGCTGCTGCCTGCCTGTCAGTATATTAGGAAGAGAACACCAGCAATTGTCTGCAGTTAGTTTAGTTGCACATTGTACGCAGGACACAGTACACTGACTGAAAATATTGCTCCTGCCTGTCAATATATTAGGAAGAGAACACCAGCAATTGCCTGCAGTTAGCTTTAGTTGCACACTGTGCATAGGACACAGTACACTGACTGAAAATACTTCTGCTGCCTGCCTGTCAGTATATTAGGAAGAGAACACCAGCAATTGTCTTCAGTTAGCGTTAGTTGCACACTGTGCATAGGACACAGTACACTGACTGAAAATACTGCTGCTGCCTGCCTGTCAGTATATTAGGAAGAGAACACCAGCAATTGTCTGCAATTATCTTTAGTTGCAGACTTTACACAGGAAACAGTACACTGACTGAAAATACTGCTGCTGCCTGCCTGTCAGTATCTTAGGAAGAGAACACCAGCAATTGTCTGCAATTATCTTTAGTTGCAGACTTTACACAGGAAACAGTACACTGACTGAAAATACTGCTGCTGCCTGCCTGTCAGTATATGGGGAAGAGAACACCAGCAATTGTCTGCAGTTAGCTTTAGTTGCACACTGTACACAGGAAACAGTACACTGACTGAAAATACTGCTGCTGCCTGCCTGTCAGTATATTAGGAAGAGAACACCAGCAATTGTCTGCAGTTAGCTTTAGTTGCACACTGTACACAGGAAACAGTACACTGACTGAAAATACTGCTGCTGCCTGCCTGTCAGTATATTGGGAAGAGAACATCAGCAATTGTCTGCAGTTAGCTTTAGTTGCACACTGTACACAGGAAACAGTACACTGACTGAAAATACTGCTGCTGCCTGCCTGTCAGTATATTAGGAAGAGAACACCAGCAATTGTCTGCAGTTAGCTTTAGTTGCACACTGTACACAGGAAACAGTACACTGACTGAAAATACTGCTGCTGCCTGCCTGTCAGTATATTAGGAAGAGAACACCAGCAATTGTCTGCAGTTAGCTTTAGTTGCACACTGTACACAGGAAACAGTACACTGACTGAAAATATTGCTCCTGCCTGTCAATATATTAGGAAGAGAACACCAGCAATTGCCTGCAGTTAGCTTTAGTTTCACACTGTGCATAGGACACAGTACACTGACTGAAAATATTGCTCCTGCCTGTCAGTATATTAGGAAGAGAACACCAGGGATTGTCTGCAGTTAGCTTTAGTCGCACACTGTGCACAGGACACAGTACACTGACTGAAAATATTGCTCCTGCCTGTCAATATATTAGGAAGAGAACACCAGCAATTGCCTGCAGTTAGCTTTAGTTCCACACTGTGCATAGGACACAGTACACTGATTGAAAATACTTCTGCTGCCTGCCTGTCATTATATTGGGAAGAGAACATCAGCAATTGTCTGCAGTTAGCTTTAGTTGCACACTGTACACAGGAAACAGTACACTGACTGAAAATACTGCTGCTGCCTGCCTGTCAGTATATTAGGAAGAGAACACCAGCAATTGTCTGCAGTAAGCTTTAGTTGCACACTGTGCACAGGACACAGTACACTGACTGAAAATACTACTGTTGCCTGCCTGTCAGTATATTAGGAAGAGACCGAGCCAATTCGCCCTATACGGGGACTACGCAAGCTGCATAGGGCCCCGCCTCCGCCTCGTGTCATAGCTCAGTGTGAAAAGCTTGGCCGCGCTGTGCCCGAGCTGTGTAGGGCCCTGCCTCCCCCTCGTGTCATAGCTCAGTGTGAAAAGCTTGGCCGCGCTGTGAGAAAGGTCCCGCCCTCCTCCTAGATCAGCTCGTGTGATAGACAGAACACTGTCTATCACACAAGCTGGTCTAGGAGGAGGGCGGGACCTTTCTCACAGTGCTGCCAAGCTTTTGACACTGAGCTCCAAGACACAGCGGGAGATGCCCGCGGCGCTGACTGTGTGTAATATCCAGGCAGGCACTGACTGTAGTGACTCATGAGGCTGCGATTATGGCAAGGTGAGGCTGCGATTATGGAAAGGTGAGGCTGCGATTATGGGCAAGGTGAGGCTGCAATTATGGGCAAGGTGAGGCTGCAATTATGGCAAGGTGAGGCTGCGATTATGGGCAAGGTGAGGCTGCGATTATGGGCTAGGTGAGGCTGCAATTATGGCACGGTGAGGCTGCAATTATGGCACGGTGAGGCTGCGATTATGGCACGCTGAGGCTGCGATTATGGCAAGGTGAGGCTGCGATTATGGCAAGGTGAGGCTGCGATTATGGCACGGTGAGGCTGCGATTATGGCACGGTGAGGCTGCGATTATGGCACGGTGAGGCTGCAATTAAGGCACGGTGAGGCTGCAATTATGGCACGGTGAGGCTGCGATTATGGCACGGTGAGGCTGCGATTATGAGCATGGTGAGGCTGCAATTATGGGCACTGTGAGGTTGCAAATATGAGCATGGTGAGGCTGCAATTATGGGCATGGTGAGGCTGCAATTTTTGGCACAATAAGGCTGCAATTATGGGCACGGTGAGGCTGCGATTATGGGCACAGTCAGGCTGCAATGATGGGCAATGTGCTTTTAAAATGCATGGTTTTTCCTTTTATGAACAAGATAATAATGACGTTATGCTGTTGGGCTGGTATAATGATGCTATGGGGCTGGTATGACATTTTTTCCAGGGCTGGTTTTTACTCCCAGTCCGGCCCTGAACAAGGGGGTGAAAAAATCCTGTCATCCCAGCCGGTGTCCTGCGCACTTGCGCAGTACGAACCACAATAGGGCCGAAAAATAGCCGAACATAAATAGCTCAGAGTCAGCTGAACACGGCACCTGCACAATGATGACCATCTTGTGACAGACGCTGCCGCACGCTCCCGATGCTCTTGCTACTCTTGCTACGGAGAGCTACAGAAGAGGCCGAGTTTTCTATTGATGTGCAGAACTGATAACTTGGCCGTGCTTTTAGCAAATTAAGGGGGCGGTTTCTTCAATGTTGTTAGGCGGCTTTTGCAATGTTGTTGGGCGGCTTTGCAGCAAGAGTATGTTGCTAATGCCACCCCCAAGTTATCAGCTGAGCCAAATAGCTTAATACCGATTTCTGCTTTCTTTGGGCATTGCGGCACAGTGAGCCTTCAACAGATTTATCTGCCAGAGAGCATTGAATGTATGGGCACAACAGATTATGCAGTTAAAAAATGTGATGTATATATGTAGCGCACCCCCAACTAAGAGAGCCGCTGAATTTGGTCTCAGGCCCTGCACACAGCACCGCCAACCCCCGGCAATTTACTCGACCCACTCTGGCACAGTTAGTCTAGGGTAATATCTCTTATACTCTATGGTAAAATTCAGACACCAATGCAAAGCAATTAAGGAACAAAGAGTTTACTCTCTCTTGGTATAATAGATCAACAGTTATAACAAGTCACACGTGCCTCTTGCAGAGCCCTGCAGCGAATAGCATACTACACATTAGTGAAATACAGTAATGGCATACCACATGTATCGGCCGTTAACTAAGCGCCCTGTGACGCAGCAACTAAACTCTAACGCTTGGTCAGGCCTGACCCAGACTCTAAAACTCTGTCTCTAGGAGATGATTTCTTTGCATGCAAATCTTTAATGGTGGTGCACATTCAGGAACACAATTGTAATCCACAGGTCAAGTAACAACACGGAACACTTCACTGGAGACCCTTTAACTCAGTTCTGCTATGGATCTCCAGTGGGGTCTCAAATACAAGCTGGTGGGCCACGGCAGTCTGTTGGCCTAGCAACAGTATAAAGTATATGGACTGAGCATGTGCTCGCTCACCCCTCCGGACGCGATTCCAGTCCGGGACTTCCACCTGCTGTGTCTCCACACACAGCGTCTGCAGCGGTCGGGTCTCTGATCCAACAAAGGTTGAAGAATAACAAAGTCAGATGCCACCCAGGCTCACAGTAGGGTGGAAGGCTCTTTGGTAGCTGCGCAAGGCCCCAGGCTATAGGCCTTGCACACCAGCAGATCCGCACAGGAGGACTTGTTCACCGAAGTCTCGTGTCCCAAAGAGGCCGAGCCTAGCATCGCCCCTTCCTTTTATAGCTCCACCCATGAGTCTCTGCGGCGGCAACATTGCACCCTGGGTGCCAAATGGGGTTCTGGGTAAGGTAGTCCTGAGAGTCTTAAAGGAGACCCTGCTACATATATATATATCTAAAATTGTGAACCTTTCCATTTCCTTTTCTGGACACTATGAGGTGTTCCACAGAATTTTCCTGTATTATTATGAATGTGATACCCCATTTGTGAACATACGTCAAGTCAAATTGCTGGGAATGCTTAGTAATATTAGGTACACCTTTTAATCTGGTTACAGGGACCTATAGGAGCAGCTGGCTGCCTTCTGGTAATAACAAGTGGCTGGATAGTGGATACAGTGACAATTGTTCAATTCTTTCTTCCATTATCTCAGAAGAAGATTATGGGGAAAAGATTTCTGACTTCTCTAAAATCCTTTTCATGGAAATACATCATGGCGAGCTGTTCATTGGCTGCCGGGCTCTAAAGTAATCTGTGTATGGCCAGAGCAACCATCTGTTGCTAGGGGCACTGTGCAGGGAGAGGTATAGGGATCCTGTATGTGATGTGGGCCCCAGGCAGAGCATTGTGTACTCATACTGTGGTACTAGTCCTGACTCCTGGTGAGGCGATACTAAAATCTGGGGGCCCCAGGTCACCCTATCACCACTCTAGGTCTGTCCCTCTTATGTGATCAGTCGCTATCCAAGGGGATTGGTGAAGAGTTATGGGTGACGGCATCACGGTTCAGGTAGAGGGCCCCTTAGCAGAATTTTGCTTAGGGCTCCAGGGAGGTCAGGATCGGCACTGGGAAGAGAACACCAGCAATTGTCTGCAGTTAGCTTTAGTTGGACACTGTGCACAGGACACAGTACACTGACTGAAAATACTGCTGCTGCCTGCCAGTATGTTAGGAAGAGAATAACAGGAACGGATCTAGCTAAACTGAATACAGTGTGTGTATATATGTATATATGTGTATGTGTATGTATATGTATATGTATATGTATATGTATATATATATATATATATATATATATATTGTGAGGGGGTTAGCTCGGCAGCGGGTGTGTGTGACCCCCGGGATGGGCTCCCCACCCAAAACAGGCCCAGCAAACGGAGGTTGGGGTTTTCAAAATCAAAAAGGTGCGGTTTATTTTCTATTTACAGTGACAAAACACAGCAAAGCAAAAGAAACATAACCAAAATAAATCCTGGTCAAGTTGACCTCTGACTAAACATACAGGTTTCCTAACTAACAACTGGGATCAGCCTAGTGCTGTCCTAGTCCCTAAGTCCCTGGTTTTAAATGTCCAAGCAAATAGCCACACAGGCTTTTTCTCACCGCACAAGGGTTCACTCTCCCTAGACAGTCCACACAGGTCTGGTTCCAGGCATGAGCTAACACCTAATGAAGCTGGGAGTTCTTATAGAGGCCTAAATGAGCTGACAAGCTTCAGCTGGCCTCATCAACTCCCTGTCTGCACGACGCCCAGCCCTCTCCCTAGAGGTATGAGTCATCAATGAGCCCACTAGTCTCAGCTGGGCTTCATTAATTCTCTACCTAGTTGTATAAGTCGGCGTAAAGCCTGAATCTGGGCGAAATATATCTACCCCCCTGGATGCAACCAGGTGACTTTACCTTCCTGCTGTCACATACCCCCCCCTCTTGTTTTAACCTCGGGGTTGGAACACCAGCAATCAGGCACTCATGTACTCGAGACAAAAGCATCCACATTCCCCATTTGAACGCCAGGGCGATGCTTTACTGTGAAGTTGAATTCCTGGAGGGCCAGGAACCACCTATTCACTCTTCTATTTGTTTCCTTGTTTTGAGCCATCCACTTTAACGGAGCGTGATCCGTAACCATGTCAAAGTGCCTACCTAGCAGGTAGTACCGAAGGGAATCTAGAGCCCACTTCTTCGCTAAACACTCCTTTTCAACGGTGGCGTAATTTACCTCATGGGACTTCAACTTCCTGCTCAGGTAAATGACTGGGTGCTCTTCCCCGTTCCAGACCTGGGACAATACTGCTCCTAACCCCACATCTGACGCATCACTTTGTACGACAAAGTCTTTAGAGAAGTCGGGTGAGTACAACACTGGCTGGCTACATAAGGCTTGTTTCAAGAATTGGAATGCTGCCTCAGCCTCGGGGGTCCATTTAATCATGACCGACCCTTTCCCCTTCGTCAGGTTGGTTAGGGGCACAGCCTTAGAAGCAAAGTGGGGAATGAATCGCCGATAATACCCAGCGATTCCCAGAAAGGCTCGTACCTGCTTCTTGCTGTTGGGACGTGGCCAACTCTGGATGGCCTCGACTTTGTTGAGTTGGGGTTTTATTACTCCCCTCCCAATGGTGTACCCAAGATATTTGGCCTCCTCCTGCCCAATGGTACACTTCTTGGGGTTAGCCGTAAACCCCGCTTCCCGAACAGAGTCCAGGACTGCTTGCACTTTTGGCAGATGTGAGGCCCAATCTGTGCTATGGACAATTACGTCATCCAGGTAAGCCGCAGCATACTTCCGATGGGGCCTCAGCATCTGGTCCATTTTCCGCTGGAATGTGGCCGGCGCATTCTGTAACCCGAACGGCATTCTGTTATATTGGAACGCCCCGTCTGGGGTTACAAATGCGGTTTTCTCTTTGGCCGACTTGGCCAGGGGGATTTGCCAATACCCTTTTGTGAGGTCAAGAGTCGTCATGTATCGGGCTGTTCCCAGCCGGTCGATCAACTCATCTATACGTGGCATGGGGTAGGTGTCAAATTTTGTAACTTTGTTCAACTGACGAAAATCGTTACAAAATCGCCAGCTCCCATCCGGTTTAGGCACCAACACGATGGGACTAGACCAATCACTTTGGGACTCCTCTATCACCCCTAAGTTCAGCATTTTCTGTACTTCCTCCCGTATTGCCTCCCGTCGAGCCTCTGGGATCCGATAGGGTTTTAACTTCACCCTTTCACCGGGCGGGGTAATGATGTCATGCTCTACCCCAGATGTTTGTCCCGGCAGCTCAGAGAATACCTCCTTGTTGCGAAGCACAAACTCCTTAACCTCCTGTTGTTGGGGTTGTGACAAGGTGGCTGCTATTCCAACCTCAGGAATCACGCAACCAGTTTGAGCTGGTGACCAAGTGTCTGCGACTAGGGACTCTCTATCCCTCCAGGCTTTCAACAGATTAACGTGATAGATCTGTTCGGGCTTTCGCCTTCCTGGTTGTCTGACCTTGTAATTCACTTCGCTCACTTTTTCCATTATCTCGTAGGGGCCTTGCCATTTGGCAAGGAATTTACTTTCAACCGTAGGGATAAGTACCAATATCCTATCCCCCGGGGAAAAGGTACGGGTCTTGGCTCCACGGTTGTACACTCTCTGCTGTGCCAACTGCGCTTGGGCCAAATGTTCCTTCACGATGGGCATTACCTGTGCAATTCGATCTTGCATCAGGGCGACATGCTCAATCACACTCCTGTGGGGAGAACTCTCACTTTCCCAAGTTTCCTTGGCAATATCCAACAGCCCTCTTGGGTGTCTCCCATACAGTAACTCAAAGGGGGAGAATCCCGTAGAGGATTGGGGCACCTCCCTAATAGCAAACATCAAATAAGGAAGTAAACAGTCCCAATCCTTTCCATCTCTATCCACCACTTTCTTCAACATTTGTTTTAGGGTTTTGTTGAATCTTTCAACCAGCCCATCGGTTTGGGGGTGATACACAGACGTACGCAATTGCTTCACTTTGAACAATTTACACAGCTCTTTCATAACCCGGGACATAAAGGGTGTACCTTGGTCCGTAAGCAGTTCTTTACAAATACCCACCCGGCTAAAAACAAGAGATAGCTCTTTGGCTATGGTTTTGGCCGAGGTATTTCGGAGAGGGATCGCTTCTGGATAACGGGTGGCATAGTCCATTATAACTAATATGTACTGGTGCCCCCTAGCGGACTTGATTATAGGACCTACCAAATCCATGGCGATCCTCTCAAACGGGACCTCAATGATGGGTAGAGGGACCAGCGGGCTACGGAAATGTGGCATCGGGGCCAACCTCTGACACACAGGGCAGGAGGAACAATAATTTTCTACGTCCTTCATCACCCCCGGCCAATAGAATCTCTGTAATACCCTCTCTCGGGTTTTCTCTGTCCCCAGATGACCTCCAAGAATGTGCCCATGGGCCAACTCCAACACCAACTTCCTGTAAGGTTTGGGCACCACAAGCTGCTCAACAGTTTCTTCTGCCCTTTTTGCCACCCGATACAGTAGGTCCTTCTCTACGCTGAAGTATGGGTAAGTGCAGGTATTCTCTGGGTTCAGTAACTCGCCATCTATTTTCACTACGTTTTCCCGTGCCTTTATTAGGGCGGGGTCTTTCAACTGTTCTGTGGCAAAGTTTTCCCTGTGAACCTCAAGATCAGAAAACTCCACAGACGGTAGGTTTTCGTCTGAGGAGGTGGGCTCCTCTCCAGTTTCTTGAGTCTCCCCTGCCAATACTGATAAGGGAAATTCCGGAGAGTCCTCACCACTCTCAGGGGAGTTCTGGCTATCACATTCCTGGTACATAGGGGCACCAGTGAGGGGCTCAGGATCATCCCACAGTTCCCAGAACTTCGGAAAATCCCTTCCCACAATGGCGTCATACGGTAACTGAGATACTAAGCCCACTGGATGAGAGAGGGTACCTTTGGGGGTCTCGAAACACACTGTAGTCACTGGATACTCTCGGGTGTCCCCATGCACACAAATAACAGCTACCTTGCTATTCCCAGAGACCTCTGTTTTAACTAACTCAGCCTTTATCAGGGTCACAAGGCTACCTGAATCCAGCAATACCACAACATTTCTACCATTAACACACATTTTGCATAAATGTTTCTCAGTTCCTCGAATGGCAGTGCATGCGACTGTCGCACACAGCGACTGACGTCTGCCCGTCAGAAAGTCACACTGCATGGGTTCCTCCACAACCGGGCAATTGGCTGCAATATGTCCCGCTTGCCGGCAGCGGTAGCAAACGATCCTTCTTGCCGCCTCTTGAGCCGCTGATTTCCCAGGCTGTTCTCGCCAAACTTGGGGTAGAGCTCCCACCCTCTCACTCTCTCCACCCTCACCCCTTGGAATCCTCTTATCCGCCCCTGGGGATGGTCTGGTCTTAGGGTGGAAAGTCCGAGTGTCTCTGGAAGAGGCCGTCAGGTTCTCTGTAGCCAAGTATTTCTCCACACGATCCACAAGACCATCGGCCGTCTCTGGGTCTCCATGGCTTACCCACTTTTGGATGGCAGTAGGAAGAGCTCTCAAAAACCGATCCATTACAACACGTTCCACAATCTTTGGTGCGGACAAAGTCTCTGGCTGTAGCCACTTTCTGCTCAGGTGAATGAGATCATACATTTGAGACCTGGGGGGTTTTCCAAGCTGGAAAGTCCAGTTATGCACACGCTGAGCCCGGACAGCCTGGGTGACACCCAGCCTTGCCAATATTTCAGCTTTTAGCATCACATAGTCTTTTGCTTGGTTAGGCTCTAGGTCATAGTAAGCTTTCTGCGATTCACCAGTTAACAGAGGAGCCACCAGTCCAGCCCACTGCTCCTCAGGCCACTTTTCTCTTTCAGCGGTCCTTTCAAATGTGGTCAAAAATACCTCTGGATCATCCTCTCCAGTCATTTTTGTCAATAAACGACTCACCCCAAAGGACGCGGTATTAGTGGGACGGCTTTCCTCACCGGTCTGCGGACGTTGCTGCATTACTGCTTCCATCTGTTGTTGTAGTCTCTGCTCTTGCTTCAGCAACAGGTCTATGAAACGGGCCTCCGATTGCTGCTGGGCTCGTTGCTGAGCCTCCAGACTCTGTTGCAAAGTTGCGTTTGTCTGCTGCTGGGCTGCAAGGCTCCTTTGCAAACCTGCATTTGTCTGCTGTTGATTGGCATTTGCTAGAGCCAGCTGTTTCAGTATCTCCTCCATGCTGGCTTAAAAAAAACTGCCACTGGTTCTCCACCAACTGTGAGGGGGTTAGCTCGGCAGCGGGTGTGTGTGACCCCCGGGATGGGCTCCCCACCCAAAACAGGCCCAGCAAACGGAGGTTGGGGTTTTCAAAATCAAAAAGGTGCGGTTTATTTTCTATTTACAGTGACAAAACACAGCAAAGCAAAAGAAACATAACCAAAATAAATCCTGGTCAAGTTGACCTCTGACTAAACATACAGGTTTCCTAACTAACAACTGGGATCAGCCTAGTGCTGTCCTAGTCCCTAAGTCCCTGGTTTTAAATGTCCAAGCAAATAGCCACACAGGCTTTTTCTCACCGCACAGGGGTTCACTCTCCCTAGACAGTCCACACAGGTCTGGTTCCAGGCATGAGCTAACACCTAATGAAGCTGGGAGTTCTTATAGAGGCCTAAATGAGCTGACAAGCTTCAGCTGGCCTCATCAACTCCCTGTCTGCACGACACCCAGCCCTCTCCCTAGAGGTATGAGTCATCAATGAGCCCACTAGTCTCAGCTGGGCTTCATTAACTCTCTACCTAGTTGTATAAGTCGGCGTAAAGCCTGAATCTGGGCGAAATATATCTACCCCCCTGGATGCAACCAGGTGACTTTACCTTCCTGCTGTCACAATATATATATATACACACACACACACACACACCTCCTAGGATGCATATATATATACAGCATACACTGTAACTGCAGCTAACTGACTCACCTGCCTCCTCTATCTAACTCAAATGAAATGAAAAAAGAACAAGGGCATTTGCTACTAGGATACCCCTATCCATGAAGGGCAGCAAGGCCGGTGTTTTCGTTATAGACTATTGAATGCTTGACGGTCATCTCGTGCGCAGGAGTGTTTGTTGTTTTTCTGTTACTTCAAATGAAATGACACTGAAGCCTCGTACACACAACCGAGTTTCTCGGTCGTGTGTACGCGGCTATCATGTTTCTCGTCAAGAAAACCGACAAGAATCTCGATGAGAAAAATAGAGAACCTGCTCTCTATTTTCTCGTCGAGATTCTTGTCAGCATGTTTCTCGACGAGAAAAGTGTGTGTGTGTGTACACTTACCTGTCCTCCGGGAAGCCCGCGCATGCTCAAAATGACTTTGACGCATGCGCGGTAGCTTCCTAGGCATAGGTAGGGTGTAGCAAGATGGTGGCGACGGCATCGAATGTGATGAGCGCGCGCTCGTCGTAGTCGATTACGTCACCGCGTTCGCTCCATTCAAAGAACCGCGGGTTCTTTGAAAGGAGCGTGTGTACACTCGGCCGGGACAAGTTTCTTGTCCAAGAATCTCGTCAAGAAAAACGACGTGTTTTTTCTTGATGAGATTCTCGGTCGTGTGTACGAGGCTAGACACTGTCTCTCTCTCTCTCTCAGCCCCCGGGACTCACTACACAAGGCCGACACGCAGGCGGCCTTATATAGTGTGGGGCATGTACCTACTCCCCCTGAGCAATGATTGGCCAAAGGCACCCTTCCTTTGGCCAATTACGGCTCTCTGTACTGACGGCGCTGTGATTGGCCAAGCATGCAGGTCATAGTGCATGCTTGGCCAATCATCAGCCAGCAATGCATTGCGATGCCGCAGTGAATTATGGGCTGTGACGCGCCACTCGAATTTGGCGCGAACGACCCATAATGTTCGAAATTCGACGAACGGTCGAACAGCCAATGTTCGAGTCGAACATGAGTTTGACTCGAACATGAAGCTCATCCCTAGTCATTACTAGACTCTAGCTCAAGCTCAAGAGCCATTTCCAGATCTTCTAGCAAACGCACAGACGCAGAAGCCGACCTTGCAGCCAAGATAGAACAAGCTAAACTGAGCAAAATGGAAGCAGAAATTAAACTTAGGTTAGAAGAGGAAAAGACAAGACTGCAACAGCTACAAGCAGAACATGAAGTCAAGGTAGCTGCAGCAAGAGTGAAAGCTTACAACGCCTATGATAGTTTTGAATATTGTGAACAGGAGACAGACTACAAGGTACAAAACCTTTACAAAAAAAAATGAACCACAAACCTCATTGTATCCGAAAGCTGTGCCATTTCAACCTTCAAATACACCACTTGAGGTGTCAAGACCACAAGAAGAAGGTAGTCCATTTCCAGGACTTGCAAGTCTGCTCATCTCCAACCGTCTCCCTATACCTGAACCAACTGTATTTACAGGTGATCCTTTAAAGTTCATAGATTGAAAGATATCCTTTATGGCACTGATTGATCAAAAACCAATCCCTGTGTACGAAAAAATGTTGCACTTGAAAAGGCATCTCAGTGGTAAAGCTCATAAGGCAGTGAAAGGTTTCTTCTATCGTAATTCAGAAGACGCTTATCTAGGTGCCTGGGGAATCCTACAGGACAGGTATGGAGGTCCATTCATAGTGTAAAGAGCTTTCAGAGAAAGGCTGACTAAATGGCCAAAGATATCAGCAAACGACCCTGTAGCATTAAGAGAGTTTGCAGATTTCCTTCAAGGCTGTGTGGAGGCCATTCCCCATGTTAAAGGCCTAGCTATTCTAAATGATTGTGAAGAAAACCACAAGCTTCTCAAGAAACTGCCTGAATGGATGGAGTTGCATCGTTGTGGAGGAATTAGACAAGTCTCGAATACCCAACTTTTGCTTGTTTCACAAAGTTCCTGCAGTAGGAAGCCAAGATAGCATGCAACCCCATTGCCTCCCCTTTCCTCCTCAGTACCAAGACCACAGATGAGAGAATTCCCAAAAGAGCCAAGGCGCTGAACACAAACACTCAAATGAAGCCCTCCACCTCCAGTGTTCCAGAGATCTCCGCTTCAAGACCAAAACCACCTTGCCTAGTCTGCAAAGACAAAACGCACAGTGTCGCTAAATGTCTGACTTTTGCAGCAAGGACCATCGAAGAAAGGAAGGCCTTCATTTATGAAAACCACCTCTGCTTTGGTTGCTTAAAACCCTTTCCCGCCGAGCGTACGCAGATATGCGGCCTCGGCTTTTGGGGGTTATACCGGGATGATGCCTGCAGCTGCAGGTATCATCCCGGTATAATTTTTTAAAGCCGGCGATTGGCTTTCCAGGGATAACAACCGATGTGGCTAAAAGCCGCCCGGTTGTTATCCCGGAGGAGCGAGAGGGGACATCCCCCCTCCCGCCGCCTTCACCGCTCTTACCGGGCCTCCTGTCCCACCGGGAGTCCCGATCCACGATGCGCCACCTCGGACGCCTAGAGAGAGACTGAAACAAAGCCACGAATGGCTTTGATTCAGTCTCTTCAATGTAACCACGGAAGCGACGTTATGACGTCACGTCCGGGTTACTCGGCTGCCAATGGCAAAAAATACACGGTATTCAGAATCGCAGTTTTCGGCGATCTGAATACTTTGATGTGCAAAGGAGGGATTGGGGGTCTTTTAGACCCCCGATCCCTCCATAAAGATTACCTGTCACCACATATTACTGTCACAAGGGATGTTTACATTCCTTGTGACAGCAATAAAAGTAAATCAAAATTTTATTTTTTTAAAAACACAATTTTATATTATTAAAATAAATAAGAAAAAAATGCTTTAAAGCGCCCCTGTCCCCGCGAGCTCGCGCAGCAAAGAAAACGCATACGGAAGTCGCGCCCACATATGTAAACGGTGTTCAAATCACACATGTGAGGTATCGCCGCGATCGTCAGAGCGAGAGCAATAATTCTAGCTGTGTACCTCCTCTGTAACTCTAACCTGGTAACCGTAAAAAAAAATTAAAACATCGCCTATGGAGATTTTTAGGTGCTGTAGTTTGTCACCATTCCACGAGTGCGTGCAATTATAAAGCATGACATGTTTGGTATCTATTTACTCGGCGTAACATCTTTCACATTGTACAAAAAAATTGGTCTAACTTTACGTTTTAATTTTTTTTAATGTTTTAATTTTTCCAAATGTTTTAATTTTTCCAAAAAAGTTGCGTTTAAAAAACCGCTGCACAAATACCGTGTGACATAACATATTGCAACAATCGCCATTTTATTCTCTAGGGTCTCTGCTTAAAAAATATATATGTTTGGGGGTTCTAAGTAATTTTCTAGCAAAAAAATACGTATTTAAATGTCAGAAATAGGCTTAGTCACGAAAGGGTTAAGAAAGGGCCATACTTCAAAAGACTGCAAAGGAAGACACACATGTAGCATATGTAGTCCAACCTGTTTGCACAAACAGAGAAACACTGAGCCTGTCAAAACACCAAACGATCATTCAGTAGCTACGGGAGATGAGGTAAACGACCACGTTCCCAAAGTTATGTCCCATACATTGAGAAGGAATTCTCTTGCCACCTCCTGCATTATTCCAGTTCTGTTGTCAGCTGCGGCGGAGCCTCAGAGAGAAATCCTCACTTATACCTTACTTGACACGCAGAGCGATTCAACCTTTGTTTTGGCAGACCTGGTATCTAAGCTTAGTGTGAGCACCAAGCCGTTACAGCTAAAGCTCAGCACCATGACAGCCATTGATACAGTTATATCAAGCAAAATTGCTCACGGTCTGCGAGTGTGTGGTTTCAACTCTAAAGCTGTAGTCTAACTCCGTCAAGCCTATGCGAGAGACTTCATTCCAGTAGATAAGTCTCATATCCCCACCAAGGAGACTGCACTCCAGTGGCCACACCTCAAGCATTTGGCAAACAAGTTACAGCCACTTCAAGACTGCGAAGTCGGACTGCTGATCGGTTACAATTGCCCATCAGCACTGGCTCCCTTGGAGGTCGTTACTGGCTCCGAACATGAACCCTTTGCTCAAAAAACTATGCTCGGCTGGAGCATCATAGGATCGGCAAATCCACATCTCGATAGACAGGGTAGCCAGAGCTTCGTACACAGAGTCGTAGTAAAATAAATGCCAATGCCCCCGGTCACTGATGTGTTAAATGCTCTAGAAATGGACTTCTCTGAAAGAAATTATGAAGATAAGTATGTGTCTCAAGATGACGTTCATTTTGTGCAGTTTCTCTCTAAAACCATAATGAAAAGGAAAGATGGACACTATGAGATGCCGTTACCCTTCACAGACAACAGTCAACTGGCACTACCAAACAATAAGAGGCTGGCCATTATTCGACTTCAACATCGAAAGAAAAGGTTAAAGGCCAATAAACAGTACTACGAACACTACACTGTATTCATGGAAGAAACGATCAGAAAAGGTGATGCAGAATCAGCCCTTTCATTATCAGAGGAAGAAACAGTGTGGTGCATCCCACATCACAGGGTTTATCACCCCAAGAAGCCAGACAAGTTAAGAGTCGTCTTTGATTGTTCCGCAAAGTTTCAAGGCATCTCCCTAAACGACACCTTAATGACAGGTCCCGACCTGATAAATTCTCTAGTGGGAGTCCTCTGTCGCTTCAGGAAGGAAGCAGTTGCTGTGATATGCGACATTGAAAAGATGTTCCACCTGTTCTACATCCCCCCAGAAATACGCAATTAATTAGGGTTCCTTTGGTGGGAGAACGGTCAGTTGGAAACAGAACCCAAAGAATACGTAATGGCAGTTCACCTCTTCGGTGCTTGTTCATCTCCAGGATGTGCTAACTTAGGCCTCAAGTATCTTGCACAACAACACAAGGCAGAATATCCTTCAGCATTAGCTTTCATTGAGAAGAACTTTTATGTCAACGACGGCCTAACCAGTGTTTCAACAATCAGTGAAGCTACAAATCTAATCCTCGAAGCGCAAGGATTATGTAAAAATGCTGGCTTAAGACTGCATAAGTTCAACTCTAATAAAAGGGATGTCCTGTCTTGTGTAGCTCTGTCAGAAAGGGCAACAACTAGTGAACCTCTCAAACTTAACCCAGACTCAACATCAGAAGGACAAGTACTTGGCTTTCAGTGGTCAATTGAAAAACGACACCTTCAGCTTCAGCGTTGACATAAAGGATCGACCCTCAACTCGTCGTGGTATCCTGTCAGTCATAGCCTCTTTTTATGATCCTCTAGGCTTCATAGCTCCCTTCATACTGAGTGGCAAGTGCATTCTCCAGGAGCTTTGTCGCAGGGACATTAGTTAGGATGAAGCACTTCCTGAGAGCTTAAGCCCACGGTGGGAGGCCTGGAAGAGTAGTTTACAAGCTTTATGGGAAATCAAGATACCCAGATGCTGCCATCCTGACTTCGGTAAGGTAGTGATAGGTTTAGTTCAACAGCAAGTTTTTCATCAAGAGCTAAAACTTCTTCAAAGAGGAGATAGTCTTCCAAGTTCAAGCCCTCTTAGTTACCTTGACCCCATTCTAGTTCAAGGACTTCTTTGTGTTGATGGAATGCTGTCAAGATCAACCCTTAGTCAAGGTGTTAGTGGATGACAGAAGATTGCAAGATAAGAAGGACTATGTATCAAAACCCTCAATTATTGAACGTCCTATTCAAAAGCTAGTAGCTCTCATAGAAAGTGAATGAGTTGCCAGTTTAGTGATACACTAGCATACCACTGCAATACAGTAGCCAGTCACAGAGGTACCTATAAGCTAAATTGTGTAACACTCACATGTTTTATAGCGGCCATGGTTATGTTCTGTAAATAATTTATGACTCTAATGCCTTGTACACACGATCGGATTTCCGATGGAATAAAATCCGATAGACTTGTTTCATCGGAAATTCCGATCGTGTGTGGGCCCCATCGGACAGTTTTCCATCGGAGTAAAAAATAGAACATGTTTTAGAAAAATCCACGCATGCTCAGAATCAAGTCGACGCATGCTCGGAAGCATTGAACTTCATTTTTCTCTTCTTGTCGTAGTGTTTTACGTCACAGCGTTTTGGACGGTCGGAATTTAGTCTGACAGTGTGTATTCAAGACTGATGGAAGTCAGCTTCATCGGAATTCCGACGGAAATTCCATCGGAAATCCGATCGTGTGTACAAGGCATAAGTCATATTCGTCATACATAATTTGGTAGGAGTGTAACTGTCCGCCTGTCGCTTTAAATCTTTGTTCAGCACTGACAGGTGGAACCTTTATTGCCTTACTCTTGTTCCCCTGGGGAATGTATTAATCACCACACAGTTCCTCCTTCCTCTAGTTTGGGAGAAAGGAGGCCCTCATTTGTTTCAGCATTCACTCAGAGGCAAGGCTAGCCAGCAGTATCACGTGGGAAGGTGATGGTTTATGGAAGTTTTCTAAAGTTTAAAGTTTGCACCCCATGGCAAGCGGAGCAAGGTAATGCAGTAAAGGTGCATTTTCATTGTCAGTATATATGTTTTAGGCATAAATTGTGTCCATGCTGTTAGTTAAAAGATATGCTGTAGACAATCCACATGTTTTGAACATATAGTCATGTTTCTTTAGGTGTTTAATGTTTAATGTTAATTTAGATATATGTGTATAGATAATTGAACACCACTTTGTAACTCCACATTTTTAATTCAGTTGTAACCCCTTTTTTGGTGATCTCTGTAAACTAATGTATTGTATGTCATTTTACAGTTTACACGGTGCAATTGGTGCTTATGGTGTTTAAGGAGTTAAAAGATTAACCTCCTGTGGTGTTCAACCTTAATGCACAACTTTGAGGCAAAAGAAATAAAAATACTTCACCCGTCAGAAGCTCTCCTCTCGTTATTTACTCAAAGCCAATGGGGCCGCTACACCACATCTGGAATATGCACTTCAGTTTTGGTCAGCAGTTTACAAAAAGGATATCGGGGAACTGGAGAAAGTGCAGAGAAGAGCAACCAAAACTGATGAGAGTCATGGAGGAGCTCAGCTATTAGGAAAGATTAGAGGAACTGGATTTATTTTCTCTTGAAAAGAGGAGACTATGATGGAATATAAATACATACAGTAAGTTGTCCATATAGTGAAATAAATTAGTTGGTATTTTTTTTTTTTTAATGACCCCCCCCCCCCCCTTTTAGGAAGTTTATGCCATAATGTGCCAGACCAGTATGCACCACATATTAATGCATTATGGCAGATGTACCTCTCAAACTAAGTCAACCAGTGCTGCAGTGTCAGTGCTCCAATCAATCCCAGGAGCTTCCATCTTTAATTTGTCTTCCTTCCGGTTTTACTCTGTTCGGCTCCTTGAATGGCTGGGCCACGATGACGTCAGAGTGTAGGCTCCCACATTTTGTGCATGGGATGGGGGGAGGCTGTGCATAGCCTAAATGTACGCCTTGAAAATTAAGCATCTGAGGACTACTTTTTAACATACGAGAGAACTCGGAATGCATAGAAATTTGTTTAGAAAGATGATGTATAAGTGAACTAAGTCTTTAAAGAGTAACTCTACATTTGTTGAGAAAAAAATACAATGTCCTCTGTGTGATTAGTGTACATTGCAAGGACTTTAGCTAACTTTGTTGCAGATCCGTACCTGTTTCTGCTCTAAAGAAAAAGCAGTTTGTTTTCTGCAGAGTGAATCTGAATGGGAATGATGTTTTCATTATCAATCGGCTGATGCACTTGTAGTCTTTTAATGAGGAAGGTTTCAGCGTCGGTATCCCTTTAGAAGTAATAAACCTATTGGGTGTATCTCACCAAAAATAAAATATTTATTGCAGAGGATGCCTAAAATCTGCCGTGTATCTTAGTGTAGACTTCTGGAGAAATCAGTGAGTCAATCACACAATGAAATTACGTTTCTGGGGATATTCTGTGTACAGCATGCCACCAGACTGCCATAGTGCTTTGAATTTTACAGAAAATTACAGCGACTTCAGATTGAAAAGGAAAAGTAACTTTAAAACATGAAATTACTACATAGCCTGTGGAACAATGTATATGTTATATATTTTTTTTTTTTTTTTCCCCCCACAAATGGGGAGTTGCCCTATTAAGTAAGTGCTATAATAATCATTATAATTTGTTTTCCTATAGTTATTTCAACAATGTTGGCGGTTCATAAAAGTGGGGTTTACTAAGATCTGCAGCTGAGAGGTTTTGACCTGGTCTCATGACCCTTTTGTCGAACCACCCCTGGAGGACGTTGCAAGGACTAAGATTCTCCTGATTGGCCTTGAATGGTAACACACAGCAGAATGTAATGTATCTTACAACAACTGCTCGCCAATAGGCAATGGAAAGACGTGAGTTTTACATCGAAATCTTCTTATGCAAGGTATATGTAACAGTAATGTCTTCTTGTAATTCTGTTTTCATGCAGGCTATATTACAGGAAGATTTTAAATTCTGCACGACAGGTCCTATTTATTAGCAGCTCTGAAGATGTTTTTTTTTGCAAGAAGGAGGAACAGAGAATAGCTATGAATTTCATCATACTGCAGCTTGTATGATAGTTCAAGTGCTATACATAATATCACTGGTTTAGAAATGCTCCCTCAGGCCTTCGGAGGAGAATGACTTATTTTCTCTATTACAGGATTTAAATTCTAAGTGGGATTTTATATCCAATGCCATTTTCCTGATGTGGCAGCCGCCTCTGATATGCTGAGCCTTATATAATCCTTAATAACCTTATAAAGTCTCTTTTACTTAAATTGGAAGTAAGATGTTCAATATGTGTTTTATGGGTTTTTCTCCAAATAATATATTAGTTAAGGAGCTTGGTTTTATAAAACATGGCAGGTCAAAGCAACAGACTCACTTATATTTTACTCCTCCCCCAATTGCTTATCTCCATACCCCTAGTGCTCTGATCACCTTGCGGGCAGGACTTAAATCAGATTTCCGACAAAAAAAATGATATTATAAGTCAGCAGCTACAAATACAGCAGCTGCTGACTATTAATATATGGACACTTACCTGTCCTAGGCACCCGCAATGTCGGCACCCGAAGCCGATCTCTCCCTTGCCTCTCGGGTGCTGCCGCCACCATCTTCGGTAAGGGAATCAGGAAGTGAAGCCTTGCGGCTTCACTTCCTGGTTCCCTACTGCGCATGCGCGAGTCACGCTGCATGAACCCACTGGTCCCTGCTGTCTTCTGGGACCTGTATGTCTCCCAGAAGACAGCGGTGGGGTGGTCGGAGTAGGCGCCAGACGTGGCGTAGCTCACCGCGGTGATCTATGCCCAGAAGTGGGAGCAAATACCTGTATTACACAGGTATCTGCTCCCTCCTCCCCCCTGAAAGGTGCCAAATGTGACACCGGAGGGGGGGAGGATTCCAAAAAGCGGAAGTTCTATTTATGGGTGGAACTCCGCTTTAAGACTTCCTAGTAAGGACACTGTGGAGCTGCACTAATGTCTAAACCTTAACCACAACATTAACCCCTTTGCACTTATGGGTAATACAAATCTAAATATCTAAACACAATACCGAAAAGGATGGACTCCTGTAACGGGAGTCTAACTCGCGTTGTAAACCCAAAGGGATCAGCTGCTCCTTCTTCGGTCGGCACACACGCCTGCTTGTCTGCTCACACACCTGTTTGTGTCTCTCCCCGGATGCCTGGATTGTGTTCAGGACATGTGGACTCAGAGATCATACTCTGGGTTTACAACGCGAGTTAGACTCCTGTTACAGGAGTCCATCCTTTTCGGTAAGAGGCCATCTGGCTGCATTTACTCCCCGCATTAGGACTGATATATCTGACTTTTTTGTGCCGAGATTACCTGATACTGCTGCAATTTTTTGGGAAGATCCTTCAAGCTGTTTGTTTCCTTCATTGGGACTTTATTGAGCTTTATTAATGCAGTTGTATTTGACCTTATTTTGACTCAAGTGTTTCTTTGTTTTTAAACACATTTCTCTCAGTGAGAAGTTAACCTTTGATCACTAATTACATTTGGCAACACTGGTTGTACATACATTTTTTCACTAAAGCCTCGTACACGCGGTCGGACTTCCATCGGACTTTTCTGTGTTTTCTTGTCCGAACGGAGTTGGACGGGCACACCCATAGCATACACACGCTCAGACTTTTTAGCCAACAAACATGAACGTAGTGACGTTTCAACGTTCTGACGAGCCTTCAAAAGGGGATCCTTCAATTTTCCGGTGTCACGCTCTGGACTCGTTCTGCTAAGCGCGAGGTAGTGACGGTTTGGCGTCAGCAGATTCGTTCTGTTCCTTTACGTCCGTGTCTTTAATTCTCCGTTCTTTCTTGCAGATGTTGAACACAGAGAGAGAGTGTGCCGTCTATAGCCTGGGAGTTGTGGCTTTCTTTCTCGTACATCACGGGACACAGAGCGACATAGTCATTACTAATGGGTTATATAGATACCGTCAGGTGCTGGCACTGGCAACTTCCAAAACCGGAAGTACCCTCCCCTATATAAGCCCCTCCCATCCGGGAGCACCTCAGTTTTTTGCCAGTGTCTAAGGTGTTGGCCAAGAAGAAACATGTGTTTTTCACTGAGCTTGCGTACAGGTTCTTTTGGGCCTCAGTAAGCTATTCCGGATCCGACCAAAAAAGCTTCATAGCTAAACGGTCGGTACCCGGGCCTTGCAGAGAAGAGCAAGGTTTTGCCTGTAATGCTTCTCTTAGGAGAGCTGGACCCTGGGATCCAGAGCTCTGGTCATACCCACGACCAAGATGTTTTCTGTGCAGGGTGCTATACAGGTCCAGGGGAGTGGAATCCTTGGGAACCCGGTCCCTGAAGGTTTGATTACAATGCCTGCCGTGATAGGTGAAGTTTGGGCTTTTGTGGACCAAACAAAGTCCTGCGGCGGGGAACAGGTAAGTGGGGGCCCCCAGGAACTTGGTTCTATTGGGGGACCCCCAAGCCTAATTTGTCTTTCTGTCTGTTACCTAATGGTATTCCCGCAAAATTCTGTGCATGCCTGTAACTACTAAAAAAATGTAATAATTTTTAATGGTGGTCAAGAAAAAAAAAAAAAAAAAATTTTTTATATATATATTTAATATATTAGACTGCGGTACCTGTGTTTGTCCACTAGAGGCCGCTGTGGAATGTTTTCTTGTCATGTGGACTAGCTTCTTCTCAGCAGAGCAAAGTCCAGGCAGATGGTGAGTTCTCTTATAGGAAACTGCTTCCTCTGCCATGTTGCAGTGCTCGTCCATCCCCCGGCCTGCGGCAAAGAGGGGCCCTGGCTCCTGTCCCTTGTTACCATTTTTTGAAATTAGCGCCGAAGGCGCACGTGGCCGCGCGCGTGCGCGTGCAAGCGCCTCTATATATAGAGGTGAGCCGGGAAAGGGGGCGGAGCCTGGGGGATGACGCTCTGTGCGCGCCGCAGCGCTTCTGCGCATGTGCGGGCGTCCCAGCAGTTTAAAAAAAACACAATGTTGTAGTGAGCTGGCTATGAAGTACAGAGACAGAGCTGGCAACATTTAAAGGCATACAGCAAGCGGTTGATACAGGCATCCCCTAGAAAGGCACATTAGTAGACACCAACTGTGATATAGCAGCAATTGTGCTAGACTATTCTCAGTAAAAGTGGTGTATTACGGCTGGAATACCTCAGCTTTAGGCTTAGGAATATGCCGTCCAGAAGCTCCGGAACTGAATCTTCCAGGAAGCGAAGGGGGTCTCATCGGGCTCGGAGGATCTTGGGCATACTTCTGCTGCACCAGTCTCCCCTGAAGTTCAGAGGTAAGTGACCGTAGAGACCCCGCAGGGGTACTTGGTACTGTGGCTGTCCTCAGTTCACCTGCTCCTGTGTATGTAACAGAGGAGGTTTTTTTCCTCAGCTCTGGGAGGATTAGAGAGAGATTGTCAACATTAATTGCTGCCTCCCTGTCAGGGAAAGCACGCCCGATCTCCGTCTCCTCCTTCAGAGTGCCTGTTAGCAGAGCAACAGTCCCATACAGGGATCGACCTGCCTGAAGGGGATCAGGATGAGGTTGATTCTGTTATAGAGGAATCAACAGTGGGGGAACCTTTTCTCAGCATCTCAAGCTGAAAGATTATGGGTTCAGTCTCTGACTAACATGGTCCGATCAGCATTTAAAAATGCACCTTGCGGAACCATCAACCACTACTGTATCCTCGTTGGGGTCGCTAGAAGCCCCCAGACTGTTTGTTCTTTTCCACTTTACCCTTTACTGAAAGGGCTCATTTACCAGGATTGGGAACGTCCTGAGAAAATATTTATTCCCTCAAGAGATTTCCGGTGGTCTATCCCATGGAGGATAAGTTCATCAAAAAAAAAAGAAAAAAAAAAAAAGAAAATGGAAGGTCCCTACAGGGACGCAGCCATCTCTTGTATGTATAAATCACTGACATGTCCAGTGGATAATGTCCAAATGTTCAAGAACCCAATAGATAAAAGATTGGAGTCCTTATAAAAATCTGCTTGGTGATACAACCAGCAGTAGCAGCTATTGGGGTCTGCTAAGCAGTGAAGGATCAGTTGAAACAGGTCTTGAGGGACTTGACAGATCAGCAGGCTTTGCCCTAGCTGATCTACCTAGAGCCTTAGGCTTTGCGGTTGACACCATAGAGGATTCACTCCATCAGGCCTCCCGCCTTATGCTGTCTATAATACATATGCGTAGGCTCCTATGGCTCAAAAACTGGTCTGCTGAAGCTCCCTGTAAAGAATGGCTGGTTAGCGTCCCATTTCATGGTGAACGCTTATTCAGGGAAAACCTGGACAAATATATCCCGAAAATTTCCAGCGGTAAAAATACGCTCTTGCCGGTTAAAAACAGAGTTAGAGGTCCCTCTTTAAGAGGCCTGCTTCTCCAGTCCCTGGGGCATCGGCTGTGTAACAGTTCCGACGGCCTCCTCGGTCAATTCCCGGGGGTAAAAAACAGGGACAGTAGCAGGGTAATGAGAAACCCTGGGTCAGGGGAGGTACAAAACCTCCCCCAAAGTTAAATTCATTGAAGCCCCCACTCAGTCGGGTGCGGGGGAGGACTCCAGTCGTTCGCAAGAGACCTGGCGGGACACGATCAAGACAGATAGGTGCTCTCCGCAGTAGGTTTGGGATACAGTTTGGAGTTAAAAGACTCTCCTCCTTCCCATTTCTGAGGTCAAACGTGCCAAGGGATCCCCGGAAGAGAGAGTCCCTCCTGTTGGCACTAGAACAACTATTGCTCCAAGGAGTAATTATGGAGGTTCCCCTGGAAGAATGAGGGTTCGGGTTTTACTCAAACCTCTTTACAGTCCCGAAGCAAACGCGGACGGGAGGCCCATATTAATTCTAAAAAGGCTATACAAATTCCTGTATATCAGGACTTTCCGATGGAGTCGATCCGATCGGTGGCCACTGCCCTACAAGGGGAGGATTGGTTAGCCACGATCGACATCAAAGATGCTTATTTGCACATTCCCATCTTTCCAGTCCACCAAAAATTTCTACGCTTTGCAGTAGAAGGGCGCCATTTTCAGTTCAGAGCCTTACCCTTCGGTTTGGCCACAGCACCACGAGTGTTTACAAAAATTCTGGCCCTTTATTGGCCAATCTAAGAACACAAGGTGTAATGATAATGGCATATTTGGATGACTTGTTGCTGATAGACCACTCAGTGAAAAAACTAGACGTGGTCGTTCACAAGACAATCAAGTATCTGGAATCTCACGGTTGGATTATCAACCGAGACAAGTCAGCCCTAAAAACCAGTCAAAAGTATGGAATACTTGGGGCTAAGGTTGGATTCAGGCCAGAGAAAAATATTCTTGCCTCGAGGAAAGGTGTTGTCTTTGAAAGATTTGATCCACTTAGTGGGTACAAAAAAGACAGCCGTCCATACGCCTGTATATGAGGCTGCTGGGAAAAATGGTGGCATCATTCGAAGCAGTACCCTACGGTCAATTCCATTCAAGGAATTTGCAAGGGGCCATACTGTCAGCCTGGAACAAAAAAGTTCAGGCCCTAGAATTACAATGTCCTTGTCCCCTTCCGTTCGCAAGAGCCTCCGTTGGTGGTTGGTTCCCCAGAATCTGGAAAAGGAAATCCTTCAGTCCGATTTCTTGGAAGGTGGTCACTACAGATGCCAGCCTTATAGGCTGGGGAGCAGTACTGGAGCAATAGTCTCTCCAGGGCAGATGGTCGGATGCAGAAAAGGCCCTGCCCATCAATCTCTTAGAGATACGAGCAGCCCGGTATGCCCTAGTAGCATGGACATCCAAACTCCAAGGGTCCCCTGTCAGAATTCAATCAGTGTTCCCTTGGGATCAGTTCAAGCTGATATATGCATTCACACCACCACAATGGTTACCTCGATTACTCCGCAGAATCAGGGTAGAAAAGAAACAGTGATTCCGGTGGCTCCAGCGTGGCCCCGAAGAGCGTGGTACGCGGAGATTGTAAAATTTCAGTGGGGAGTCCTTGGACTCCCCCACGTCGTCCGGACCTGCTTTCGCAAGGACCGATATACCACCCTTCCTTACCAGCCCTAGGTTTGACGGCCTGGCTATTGAAGCCCACATTCTGAAAAAGAGAGGGCTCTCTAATGCTGTGGTATCTACCATGATCAATGCCAGGAAGCCGGTATCCAGGCAGATCTACTATGGAATCTGGAAGGCGTACATCGCGTGGTGTGAGGCCAAGAAATGGCATCCACATAAGTACGTAATAGGTAGGATTCTGGACTTCCTACAGTGGGCTGTAGATAGGAAGCTTGCCTTGAGTACTATCAAGGGTCAGATTTCGGCCTTGTCAATATTTTTTCAAAGGCCCTTGGCTTCGCATTCACTAGTCAAAGCCTTTATACAAGGAGTGATGCGTATTAGTCCTCCGGTTAATATTCCCATATGTCCATGGGATCTAAACTTGGTTCTGTCGGTTCTACAGAAACAACCATTTGAACCATTACAGCATATTTCCTTGGTGCTTCTCACCAGGAAATTGATTTTTCTAGTAGCCATTTGTTCGGCTAAAAGAGTATCGGAATTAGCAGCTATGTCCTGTAAGGAGCCATATCTGGTTATCCATAAGGACAGAGTAGTGTTACGTCCTCATCCAGCCTTTCTTTCTAAGGTGGTATCGAGGTTTCATTTGAACCAAGATGTGGTTCTTCCTTCTTTTTTCCCCAAACCTACTTCGGTAGAGGAAAAGTTATTGCATTCTTTGGATGTAGTAAGAGCAGTTAAAGCTTATCTAAAAGCCACTGCTCAGATTCGCAGAACGGATACTTTGTTTATTCTGCCGGAAGGCCCCAGAAAGGGTCAGGCAGCGTCAAAATCTACTTTAGCCAAGTGGATTCGACAGGTCATTATGCAAGCTTATGGCTTGAAAAGGAGACCGCCTCCGTTCAAAGTTAGAGCGCACTCCACGAGAGCAGTTGGAACTTCATGGGCAGTGCATCACCAGGCCTCCCTGGCTCAAATCTGTAGGGCCGCAACATGGTCTTCAGTTCACACGTTTACTAGGTTCTACCAGGTGGACGTTAGAAGTCAGGAGGATGTCGCCTTTGGGCGCAGTGTGTTGCAGGCCACAAAAGATCCTCATGTCTGATAGCGCTCAGCTTATATATGGTGTATCCCCCCCCTCATTTGGCATTGCTTTAGGACATCCCATTAGTAATGACTATGTCGCTCTGTGTCCCGTGATGTACGAGATAGAAAATAGGATTTTTATAACAGCTTACCTGTAAAATCCTTTTCTTGGAGTACATCACGGGACACAGAGCTCCCGCCCCTCTTTGGGGACACTTATTGCTTTGCTACAAAACTGAGGTGCTCCCGGATGGGAGGGGCTTATATAGGGGAGGGTACTTCCGGTTTTGGAAGTTGCCAGTGCCAGCACCTGACGGTATCTATATAACCCATTAGTAATGACTATGTCGCTCTGTGTCCCGTGATGTACTCCAAGAAAAGGATTTTACAGGTAAGCTGTTATAAAAATCCTATTATTTCACATGCACAGTCCAGGTCAAGGGGTAGGAGGAGGACTATATGGAGTAAAAATTGGTTGCAGTAACGCGACCAATTTTCCCATATGACGTTGCTGAGAGAGCTGAGGGAGAATAATCCCAATGATTTTAGAAACTATCTCAGAATGTCTGACTCATGCTTCCAGCACCTGTTGTCCTTGCTGTCCCCCCACATTAGGAAGCAGGACACCTGCATGAGGAGTGCTATTCCTGAAGAGCAAAGGCTCATAGCAACTCTGCGCTACTTGGCGACAGGGAGAAGTCTCAAAGACCTGAAATTTACCACAGGTATTTCTCCCCAGGCTCTTGGCCATATAATCCCGGAGACCTGCTGTGCAATGATTCAAGTTCTGCAGAAGGACTATATTCGGGTATGTAATGTGATATTATCTCCAATTCTATATACCATATTTATCGGCGTATAACACGCGCCGGCGTATAACACGCACCCCAAGTTTAGGAGATAATTTTAAGGAAAATAACTTTTAGGAGGGAAATTCAAGGAAAAAAACCTTACATTTAAATGCAGCATGCAGCCTTGCCCAGTGTCCATCTGCAGCCTTGCCCAGTATCCATCTGTCCATCTGCAGCCTTGCCCAGTGTCCATCTGTCGCCTTTCCCAGTGTCCATCTGTCCATCTGCAGCCTTGCCCAGTGTCCATCTGTCCATCTGCAGCCTTGCCCAGTGTCCATCTGCAGCCTTGCCCAGTGCCTTTGCAGCTTGTCAGTCTCTGCATTTTTTAAATTTGGCGCCAATTTCTGTGGAGAGGAGCGAGCGGGGCCGAGTGTACTTCGGCTAGACTCGGCTCCTCTCGCAGTCCCGCCCATCTCTACTGACTGCGCCGCTGACATAGAGAAAGCCGAGTGTACTTCGGCTAGACTCGGCTCTGCTCACAGTCAGGGGCAGGACTGCGAGAGGAGACGAGACTAGCCGAAGTACACTCGGCTTTCTCTATGTCAGCGGCGCAGTCAGAGATGGGCGGAACTGCGAGAGGAGCCAAGTAAAGCCAAGTGTACTTCGGCTTCGGCTCCACTCGCTCCTCTCGCTCGTTTCAGCAGGGGAATTCGACGGAGTATCGGCGTATAACACGCACCCACGATTTCCCCCTGATTTTAAAAGTGCGTGTTATACGCCAATAAATACGGTACTTGTTGCAATTTATTATTTGATTCTGTATGTTTTCTTTCATGTTTTCCAGTAATGTATTTTTCTCTGAATGTCCTTTATGTAGATGTTTTTTTTTCCCAGTCCTCCATGCATATTTGTCAGCACTTACCTCCCCAGCATGCTTTCCTTGGCACATCCACATTTTGATCATATTTTATTAATGCCAATTTTTCTAATGGATTACCCTAAACACCCCCTAAACTGTGTCACATTATTATTCTTCTTTATTTCCTTTTTTTTTGTAATTTTGGTCTACATGAACTATTTTCTACCCCTCCCTCCCCTCCCCAAAATGCCTAATCAACTGATCCAACTACTATTTTTATGCATTTTTAATAATCCATTCTCCCTATTATTTTGTAACTTTATAGAAATGGTTCTTCATGATTTAAAAAAAACATGTAGTCACTAGCATGTAGTATACTTTTAATTGTTACTCATCAAGTTTTTTAATTATATTTAATGTCTTATAAATATTAATATCTAAAATTACATATAATGTTTATTTATATTTTCACATTGTGCTGTCAATCTTTTTGAAACACAGTGGCTTGTAAAATGTACCTTCATTTGTTACTAATTTCTCTTTAATGGAAGTGGAGAGGGTTCTTACCTGTCCCCAAAATACCCCCCCCCCCCAAATTCCCTAAATGTGCCACCAGAGGGAGTGAGGAAGCATATAATAATATTTTAATTCTTTTTTAATGGATTACATACAGCTTAAAATAGTTTATTTTAAGTTTGGCACCAAAATGTATGTGTGATAGCTAATTAGCAATTTCAAGGCTCAAGTTGTATTAATGTTTTTTTTTTTTTGACTTCTCAGTTTCCTTCAACTCCTCAGCAGTGGCAGGATGTTGCGGCCCAGTTCAACAACTTATGGAATTTTCCCAACTGTGGGGGTGCCATTGATGGGAAACATGTGCGCATCATCCCCCCACCCAACTCTGGCTCATATTTTTTCTTTTTCGTACATCACGGGACACAGAGCGACTTAGTCATTACTAATGGGTTATATAGTTTACCTTCAGGTGTTGGCACTGGCCAATTCCAAACCGGAAGTACCCTCCCCTATATAAGCCCCTCCCACCCGGGAGCACCTCAGTTTTTTGCCAGTGTCTAAGGTGTTGGCCAAAGAGTAACATGTGTTTTCACTGGGCTTGCGTACAGGTTCTTTTGGGCCTTAGTAAGCTGTTCCGGATCCCACCAAAAAAGCTTCATAGCTAAACGGTCGGTACCCGGGCCTTGCAGCAGAAGAGCAAGGTTTTGCCTGTAATGCTTCTCTTAGGAGGGCTGGACCCTGGGATCCAGAGCTCTGGTCATACCCACGACCAAGACGCTGTCTGTGCAGGGTGCTATACAGGTCCAGGGGAGTGGAATCCTTGGGAACCCGGTCCCTGAAGGTTTAATTACAATGCCTGCCGTGATAGGTGAAGTTTGGACTTTTGTGGACCAAACAAAGTCCTGCGGCGGGGATCAGGTAAGTGGGGGCCCTCAGGAACTTGGTTCTATTGGGGGACCCCCAAGCCTAATTTGTCTTTCTGTCTGTTACCTAACGGTATTCCCGCTAAATATCTGTGTTTGCCTATAACTACTGAAAATGTAAAATTTTAATAGTAGTCAAGAAAAAAAAAAAAAAACAGGGACCGCGGTACCTGTGTTAAACCACTAGAGGCCGCTGTAGTCCATTTTTTCTTGTAAATGTGGATCTTTGGTTTTCTCAACTCAAAAGATCCAGGCAGCTGGTAAGTTTCTCTGAGGGAATCCACTTCCTCTGCCCTGTTGCTGCGTTCATCCACCGCACAGGCCCTCCGGAGACACAGTACAAGTGTCAGCTGCATGCAAACAGAGCTAGCAACAAACAGTGGCACACAGAGGCGGTTGATGCAGGCATCCCCATAGAAAGGCACTTTAGTGGACACCAGCTGGTATATAGCAGCACCTGTGTTAGACTATTACCAGCAAAAATTGGTGTATGACGACGGGAATACCTCAGCTTTGTGCTTAAAGGATATGTCGTCCAGACGCTCCGGAAATAAATCTTCCAGGAAGCCAAAGGGGTCTCCATCGGGCTCTGAGGATATTGGGCATGCTTGCACTGCACCAATCTCCCCTGAGAATGCAGAGGTCAGTAGCCATAGAAACCCCGCAGGAATGCCTGGTGCTGCGGCTGTCCCCAGTCCACCTGCTCCTGTATATATAACAGAGGAGGTTTTATCCTCAACTCTGGGAGGATTGGAAGAGAGATTAACAGCATTGATCGCTGCTTCCCTGTCACAGGAAAAGCGCGTCCGATCTCCGTCTCCTCCTTCAGAGTGCCTGTTAGTGGAGGAACAGCCCCACACAGAGATCGACCTACCTGAAGGGGATCAGGATGAGGTTGATTCACTTATAGAGGAATCAACAGTGGAAGAACCTTTCTCAGCTTCTCAGGCTGAAAGATTATGGGTTCAGTCTCTGACTAACATGGTCCGATCAGCATTTAAAATGCCTCTGGCGGAACCACCATCCACTACGGTTTCCTCGCTGGGGTCGCTAAAAGCTCCCCAGGCGGTCTGTTCCTTCCCAATCCACCCTTTATTAGAAGGGCTTATTTACCAGGATTGGGAGCATCCTGATAAAATATTTGCTCCCCCCAAGAGATTTCCGGTGATCTATCCCATGGAGGATAAGTTCATAAGAAAATGGAGGGTCCCTATAGTGGACGCAGCCATCTCTTCTGTTAACAAATCACTGACATGTCCAGTAGATAATGTTCCAATGTTCAAAGACCCAATAGATAAAAAATTGGAGTCTTTACTAAAATCTGCTTTCTCTACAGCAAGTATGGTGACACAACCTGCGGTAGCAGCGATTGGAGTCTGCCAAGCAGTGAAAGATCAGTTGAAACAAGTCTTAAGGGACTTACCAGATCAGCAGGCTCATGCCCTAGCTGACCTGCCTAGAGCCTTGTGTTTTGCGGTGGACGCCATAAAGGATACAATCCAACAGGCCTCCCGCTTTACGCTGTCTATAGTACATATGCGTAGGCTTCTGTGGCTCAAAAACTGGTCTGCTGAAGCTCCCTGTAAAAAACTGCTGGTTAGCTTCCCATTTCATGGAGAACGCTTATTTGGAGAAGATCTGGACAAATATATCCAGAAAATTTCTGCCGGTAAAAGTTCACTCTTACCGGTTAAGAACAAGGGTAGAAGTCCTTCTTTTAAGAGGCCTACCTCTCCAGTCCCGGGCACATCGGCTGTGAAGCAGTTCCGACGGCCTCCGCGGTCAAATTCAGGGGGCAGAAATCAGGGACAATCACAGGGTAACAAGAAGCCCTGGATCAAGAGAGGTACAAAACCTCCCCCTAAGGCATGAAGTATTGCCCCCGCTCAATCGGGTGGGGGGAAGACTTCAGTTGTTCACAGAGACCTGGCGGGACACCATCAGAGACAGATGGGTGCTCTCCGCAGTAAGTCTGGGATACAAGCTGGAGTTAAAAGGCACTCCTCCTGCCCAATTTATGAGGTCAAACGTGCCAAGAGATCCCCAAAAGAGAGGATCCCTCCTTCTGGCACTAGAACAACTATTGCTCCAAGGGGTAATCATGAAGGTTCCCCTGGAAGAAAGCGGATTCGGGTTTTACTCGAACCTTTTCACAGTCCCCAAACCAAATGGGGACGTGAGGCCCATATTAAATCTAAAAGGGCTAAACAAGTTCCTAAATATCAGGACCTTTCGGATGGAGTCGATCCGATCAGTGGCCACCGCCCTACAAGGGCAGGAATGGCTAGCCTCGATCGACATAAGGGATGCTTATCTGCATATTCCCATCTTTCCGGCCCATCAGAAATTTCTACGCTTTGCAGTAGAAGGGCGCCATTTTCAGTTCAGAGCCTTACCTTTCGGTCTGGCCACAGCACCACGAGTGTTCACAAAAATTCTGGCCCCATTATTGGCCAATCTAAGAACACAGGGTGTAACGATAATGGCATATCTAGACGACCTGCTACTAATAGACCACTCAGTGGAAAAGCTGGAAGTAGCTATTCACAAGACAATCGAGTATCTGGAATATCACGGTTGGATTATCAACCGGGACAAGTCAGCTCTAAGACCAGTCAAAAGTCTGGAATACTTAGGGCTAAGGCTGGATTCAAATCAGAGAAAGATTTTCTTACCTCCAGAGAAGGTGTCGTCTTTAAGAAATTTGACCCACTTAGTGGGTACAAAAAGAAAACCATCCATACGTCTCTGCATGAGGCTGCTGGGAAAGATGGTGGCTTCATTCGAAGCGGTACCCTACGGTCAATTCCATTCAAGGAATTTGCAAAGGGCCATACTGTCAGCCTGGAACAAAAAAGTTCAGGCTTTAGACTTACCAATGTCCCTGTCCCCTTCCGTTCGCAAGAGCCTCCATTGGTGGTTGGTGCCCCAGAATCTGGAAAGAGGGAAACCCTTCAGTCCGGTTTCTTGGAAGGTGGTCACTACAGATGCCAGCCTCATCGGCTGGGGGGCAGTGCTGGAGCAATGGTCTCTCCAGGGCAGGTGGTCAGAAGCAGAAAAGGCCCTGCCCATCAATCTCTTAGAGATACGAGCAGCCCGGTATGCCCTAGTAGCATGGACATCCAAACTCCAGGGGTCCCCTGTCAGAATTCAATCAGACAATGCCACGGCAGTGGCATATATCAATCATCAGGGTGGCACCAAAAGTCGTGCAGCCCAGAAGGAAGCAAATTGCATCCTGGAGTGGGCAGAAAGATATGTCCCAGCCATATCTGCGGTTTTCATCCCAGGAGTGGAAAATTGGAGAGCGGACTTTCTAAGTCGCCAACAATTATGCCCGGGGGAATGGTCTCTTCACCCCGAGGTTTTCCAGGCAATATGCCAGCGGTGGGGAACACCGGATGTAGATCTGCTAGCATCCAGATTCAACGCAAAGGTGGACAGGTTTGTGTCTCGCACAAGGGATCCCCTAGCTTGCGGCTCGGATGCCCTAGTGTTCCCTTGGGATCGGTTCAAGCTGATATATGCATTCCCACCGCCACAATTGTTACCGCGATTACTCCGCAGAATCAGGGTAGAAAAGAAACCAGTGATTCTGGTGGCTCCAGCGTGGCCCCGAAGGGCATGGTACGCGGAGATGGTAAAAATGTCAGTGAGGAGTCCTTGGACCCTCCCACTTCGTCCGGACCTGCTTTCGCAGGGACCGATATACCACCCTTCCTTACCAGCCCTAGGTTTGACGGCCTGGCTATTGAAGCCCACATTCTGAAAAAGAGAGGGCTCTCTAATTCTGTGGTATCTACCATGATCAATGCCAGGAAACCGGTATCCAGGCAGATCTATTATAGGATCTGGAAAGCGTACATTACGTGGTGTGAGACCAAGAAATGGCATCCACGTAAGTACATGATAGGGAGGATTCTGGACTTCCTACAGTGGGCTGTAGATAGGAAGCTGGCCTTGAGTACTATCAAGGGTCAGATTTCGGCCTTGTCAATATTTTTTCAAAGGCCCTTGGCTTCGCATTCACTAGTCAAAGCCTTTATACAAGGAGTGATGCGTATTAGCCCTCCGGTTAGTATTCCCATATGTCCTTGGGACTTAAACCTGGTTCTGTCGGTTCTACAGAAACAACCGTTTGAACCATTACAACACATTTCCTTGGTTCTTCTCACCAGGAAATTGGTTTTCTTAGTAGCCATTTGTTCGGCTAAAAGAGTGTCGGAATTAGCAGCTATGTCCTGTAAGGAGCCATATCTGGTTGTCCATAAGGACAGAGTAGTATTACGTCCTCATCCAGCCTTTCTTCCTAAGGTGGTATCGAGGTTTCATTTGAACCAAGATGTGGTTCTTCCTTCTTTTTTCCCCAAACCTAGCTCAGTAGAGGAAAAGTTATTACATTCTTTGGATGTGGTAAGAGCAGTTAAAGCTTATCTAAAAGCCACTGCTCAGATTCGCAGAACGGATTCTTTGTTTGTTCTGCCGGAAGGCCCCAGAAGGGGTCAGGCAGCATCAAAATCTACTTTAGCCAAGTGGATTCGACAGGTCATAATACAAGCCTATGGCTGGAGAAAGAGACCGCCTCCGTTCAAAGTTAGGGCGCACTCCACAAGAGCGGTTGGAACTTCATGGGCAGTGCATCACCAGGCCTCCCTGGCTCAAGTATGTAAGGCCGCAACATGGTCTTCGGTACACACGTTTACTAGATTCTATCAGGTAGACGTTAGAAGTCAGGAGGATGTCGCCTTTGGGCGCAGTGTGTTGCAGGCCGCAAAAGATCCTCATGCCTGATGGCGCCCAGCTTATGTACCCCCCCCCTCATTTGGCATTGCTTTGGGACGTCCCATTAGTAATGACTAAGTCGCTCTGTGTCCCGTGATGTACGAAAAAGAAAAAGGGATTTTTATAACAGCTTACCTGTAAAATCCTTTTCTTGGAGTACATCACGGGACACAGAGCTCCCACCCCTCTTTTTGGGACACTTATTGCTTGGCTACAAAACTGAGGTGCTCCCGGGTGGGAGGGGCTTATATAGGGGAGGGTACTTCCGGTTTGGAATTGGCCAGTGCCAACACCTGAAGGTAAACTATATAACCCATTAGTAATGACTAAGTCGCTCTGTGTCCCGTGATGTACTCCAAGAAAAGGATTTTACAGGTAAGCTGTTATAAAAATCCCTTTTTTAATTATAAGGGCTTTTCTAGTGTTTTATTAGCCCTTGTTTCCGCTAATTATGAATTTCTTTACTTGGACGTGGGCATCAATGGGCGCCATTCAGATGGTGGGGTGATGCTCCACAAGGAGTTCAATAACCGTCTGCAGAATGGCACTTTGAATTTGCCCCCTGCCCAGGACAATATTCAGGGCCTTGATTTGGTTTCCTGGCAGACAATGCTTTTCCTCTGGGGCCTCATTTACTGAAGCTGTTTCCGATGAGGAACTTGACCCCAGACCAGCGCATCTACAACTACCGGCTGTCCCGTGCCAGGAGGGTTGTAGAGAATGCGTTTGGAATTCTTTCAAGCAGGTTCCGCCTTTTTTTTAACCGCTATCAATATGGCGGAATATAAAATTAACCATGTAGTCTTGTGTTGCTGCATTCTACATAATTATTTACGTAGACATGGCACAAACTATATTGGTACAGTGGCTCAAGATCCAATCACCGGTGTTATGGCAGCTGAAGAGCCAGTGATGCCAGCTCTTCAAACCGGTGGAGTTGGGCATTCCTCACAAACTGGGCATCTCGTGAGGGAAGCATATAAGGCCTACTTTGTGGGTAGTGGGGCAGTGCCCTGGCAAGAAAATATTTAGGTTAATGTTTAATAATAACCTTTTTTTTTTTTAATTAAACCTCAATAAATCTTTGAAATACTGTTGTATGTGTATATTATTTGGAATTCTTTGTCGAATGTAATTGTTAAGTATTTTAGTTTAGTTCACAAACAAGAATTGTAAAGTATTATCTCAAAATCTTGCCTTTACATATGTAGTGTATTATGTTGTGCTGTAGCTCTGCTACACCCATTTCAAGTACACTGTCAATGTAACTACACCAACTTAACAAATATACTGTTCTTATTAATCATATAAATAAGAAGCCATACATAGCAAATAATCAAAATATTTACTTTCACCACTCCAAAAAATTAGGGGTTTGCTTTAACAACAAAACAACATTTATAGTATATGTTTTTTTTTTTTTTTTGGGTTGTTTATTCTCAAATTTGAGCTGGGTAAAAACATGTATTTTTAAAAGCACAGCAAATACACATCCCAAAATAACTACCGTACAAATCTTCTTGAAAAAGGCCATACAATACAAGACATTTTGCATTGGATTCTCAACGTGAGAATATCTTGCCTTCCTCAGGTGTAAAGAGCTCCTACCTTGATGCAACAAATGTTAAAGAGGGCCAATTATTTGATGTCACTTATGACATTTAGTAAACAAAGCCCACTTTGTCCACATGTGCTAGCTGACATCATGGGATATTTTTTTGGGGGGGTTAATGTCAGCTTGCACATGTGTGCACAGTGCTGTTTTGTAACTTAAAAAATATTTTATGAAAATACAAGTGCACTTGCCACTGCACTTGTATGTAAAAATATTTCAATATTTTTTATCAAACACACTATGTTTTTAATAACATTTTCAACACTCATGGTTTCAAACCGTATTCCCTTATTTGTATTATCAAAAATACCCTAGTATGCAAAACATTATAAAAAAGTTTGATTTCTGAACAGTGTTTGCCATCTCTCCTTCTCCAGGTGCCTTTTTTTGGGGGGGGGGGTTGGGATATTTGTAACTATAGTGACATTATTTTGTCATTTTTTTTTACAAATACCACAAGATGTTGTGGATATTGACTACACAAATCTTAAAGGAGGTGGTCAAGCACCTAGAGAAGGCGGGTGGAGAAACACTGACCTAAAAACATTAATAACACACTACTTTTTATTTTTTAATTTTTTTTTGTAAAGGTCCCATTTTTAAGCACTAAATATCTTCCTTTATCTTAGTGCAGTCCTCCTTCACTTACCTCATCCTTAGATTTTTAATTAAATATGTCCTTATTTTCTTACTAGTAATCCTCATTTGGTGTTCTTCTGTGTGTAAATCCACACAGTATTGTGAAGCTTTCTCCCTGGTGTGGAGTGTTGGCCTCACCCCCTCCCTTGGACTACAGGAGAGTCAGGACGAGCACTAAAACACAGGTCCTTTTGAAATCTGCTACGTAGATAGCGTCCTGACTCTCCTGTAGTCTAAGGGAGGGGGTGAGCACGACACTCCACACCAGAGAGCAAGGCCCGCATTCCAGTGTGGATTCCAGACAGAAGAACAGTAAATGCTGATTATTAGAGGACAAATTAAGGACATTTCCAATTAAAATTTAAGGATGAGGTCAGTGAAGGAGGGCTGCAGTAAGGTAAAGTGTGATTTTTCAAACACTAAAATTTTAAGTTTACAACCCCTTTAAGTGACGTGTCATGCGATTACACATGACAATTCACATGAAAAGACACAGCATATGGCATTGTTATTTCCTACTCATGAAACTCAGCAAATACATGGAACTATTGTTATTTAAACATATCAATAATCATAATATGTGTTTAAAAGTATAGTAAAAAAAGTATCCCAAAATTAAAGCAATTAAAATTTTGCTAACAGGTCAACATAATCCTGCATACGCCTCTGAACACCAGTGGCAGCCTCCTTTATTTTTTCTAGTTCTGTCATTGCCTGCAGAATATCAGCAGTGATCCGTCCAATTGTGCATCTTGGTAGTTCGTGGCCTTTGAAAAATATAAAACATACAAATGGGAATCAAGGACAAGTGGCTGGGGCCATACAAAAGTGAATTATGTTCAAATTATTAACCCTGACAATTGTGGGAAATACTTCCCTCCAATCAAATTATGATTACCAAACCTGCTTGCTCTTCAGACACCTACACTACTAGGAATGTACACACTGTAGCTACTCTGGAATCTTGTCTCTGGTGGCTGTGTCTCACACAATTGGTTATCTAGGAACATTGCCAGCTCATTGCACCTCCTGTCTCCTTCTCCCTGAAAATGTTCAATGCACTACCTAGTTTGCCTCTGTGTTTGGCTTTTAATTTTAATATGATTTAAACAATCCCTTGACATGTATATACCAGTTATGTTGCGTCAAAATATGGGTACGTCTAAATGCCCCCACTCTGTCTTGTAACGCCACTGAAAGACAATACACAGATTCATGCATAGCATGAAGCTGTGTATTTTCGCCCCTTCAAAACAATCTTCTGATGGCTGGGCTACTGTTGAGTACAGGACATCCTAATTTCTAATAGCAGTGGTTGTGTTTTTGAAGTGTCTATCAGAGCAAGTCGCTCTGATAGGCTTTACATTTTAAAATACCTCACACTGTACTTTCAAAAAAGATTAGACTTGGTATCACACAGTGAACTATTTTTCAAAAAATCGATGACATGCATCTCAGCCAATCAGGATTATTGTATATTGTTACCGGTAACAGCGGCGTTGCAAGCAAGGTGCGGGGGGGGGGGGGGGGGCGGACAACAACCGGGTGACACCAATGGATAGTGTCACATCTCTAACACCGCCCACCCACTGACCTGTGCCGCGGCTTGTGTCACTCTGCTTAGCAAAATGAACACACAGCCCCCTCCTCCTCTCTGTTTACATACACAGAGGAGGAGGAGGCGGAGCCCACGCTCGAGGGTCACACCGCTGTGTGTATGGTCATTCTGCTGTTCTGTAATGTAAGTGGGGGGGTGACTGTAATTGAGGGTTGTCAGTAAATGAGGGGGTGTCTGTCCTGCTGGGGGGTCTGCACTGAGGTGGGTAAGTATTTACTGAGCGAGGTGGATCTATACTGCTGGAGGGGGGTCTGTAGTTATTTAAGGGGGGTCTGTACTGAGGGGGTCTTGAGTTGTTGGTGGATGACACCATTTTTGGAGGCAAAGCGTGACACCAACCCTAGTGACGCCACTGACCAGTAACATCATTGCCTCAAGCAACATTGAGGGCGAGAGAAGACATCTATTACTGAAGAAGGACATTGAGGAGCCAAGGCTCGTAAATGCATGGCTGGGTGTAAAGTGGTTTGATGTTTAGCCTAAATTGGTGCATTTTTAGTAGACAAACTGTTGCCCTTGGGCCACAGTGGCTGCGTTTAATGGCCACATTGGCCTAACTTGTTGCATTTTTGGCCCACTTTGTTAGCGGCCCACAAAACATATCAAGTTACATTAACAAAATCATACTGTATACACTTTTAAAGACAATGGGGTTGGTTTTGTAAAGGAAAATCCACTCTGCACTCCAACTGATTTAGAAAATGCACTTGGGACTACAGTCACTGTAGTTTGCTGTAGTTCAGAGGTGAAGCTCTGAAATTAGAGGAAGCTCTGCTTATTTTAGCATCCAATTATGTGCAAGAAACGTTGTTCGGGAAATTTGTACCTTGCATGTCACCCTCAGATCTACAGTGACTGCACTTGAAACTGCACTTTCAGTGCAATTGTAGTGCAAAGTAGATTTGGCTTTTTAAAATAAACAACTATATGTACTAAATACTTACTGGGGCAAACAACAGGCTCATTTAAAGTGGAGCTCCACCCGATTTTTAGACCTTATCTTATTCAATGGACATAATGTAATTAATGTCGAAACGGGCATTGTTTTTTTATTTTTCTGTACAGTACCTTAATAAATCTCCATTTTATATCTGTTTCCTGTCTCCTCTGCTCCGGGAATTCTGCGGGAGTTACGTCATATCCTTGAAACGCAATGTAACCTGGGAGCATTTGTCATAGCTCCCAGTATTCATTGCCGAGCCTTGCTGCAAGATATCGCTTGACAAGGGGGCGGTAACTTTCTGCGACGCCGGTGTAGTGTCATATTTTGCTACCCATCACAGATTGCTCCGGAAGTGACGTTTCGTCGCCGCCATCTTGCTACACCCCACACTCCTTCACAGTAATGATAGAGTGAGAAGGGGGCAAGCGGACATCTTGTTACACCCACCGGAGTTTTCGATTTCGAAAACAAGAACAAGCGGTGAATGCTGGGAGTTCAGCATTCGCCGCAAGGAGGAAGTACATGCTTGTGGGATTCTAATGCCCACAAGCAAAATGGCAATCCGTAGGAAAAGGGAATATAAGTTATCATTTCTAACTGAATAGCGATGCGGTGGACTAAAAGACACGGAGACGTGAGTAGACATGTAATAGGCAGAATACTTTGTAATGGCATGAAAAAAACAAAAAACGATTTGGCCGCGGGAGAACCGCTTTAAATCATCTTCTAGTAGATGCCCTACTCCACCCTCTGCATGACTGGTGTCTGGGAATGTGAGGTCCACTGGAGGCTCTTTGCTGGGTCCAGCTCTCTGATCACACTCATCGAAATTTTGGGCATCACCACACTCACGTTCCTCTAAAAAATATGCACAAATATTATCAAGAAATCACCCCAAAAAAAAAGAATATAATCCATGGAGCATAATTATGAGACCAACCTTGCACTAGTGACAATGTTTTCTCAAGCCAAGTGGACGATCATGCGCAATTATCAAATTGACAATTACTAATGTGCATTGTTAAGGTAAGATGATGTACTTTAAAATGAGGACCAAAATATAAATATGCCAAGATGTTGCTATAAAATGACATTTGACAAACACCACTCTTGTGTCCTATGGGATATGGGATCTATTATTCGAATGAAAATTCCATCAGGCGTGACTCTGTGTGACTGTGATCCCCAGGCCCTCTCCTCTACCCATGTATAGTCTTGAAAGGCGTCATTAATGTGCAGTGATGATTTGCACAGCAGACCTTAAATATTAAATAACCCTTATTAAAGTTAACTATATGAGACCATGCCCTTGTGACAACCAAGAATATCCCCTGTCGGAGGCAAGGAATATTTTATTAGAGGTTTTACTTAAGATTTGTTGATGATGCGGGCACTGTTGTCTCCCCTGTTGGGGCCTTGCCAAGGGAAGCCTCCCTTTCTCCCCTCTGGTGGCTTGTCTGCTGGCTTTCTCTGTGCCTTTTTCCTGTGAATTTAATTATATACTGTATCTTAATTATTGCTCAAAAAATGTGGAGCCATCAAGAATACGTTTAATCAAACATATATGCATTAAGTGTAAAACCAAAAAGATTTCCCACATCAGAATTTGGATCAGAAAAAAAAATAAAGTCAGGTAATTCCCACATAAAGATAATTACTACAGTCAGGAATTTTGCTTACTTCTTTTGCTGATGATGCGGTGAATGGAGTCCAACTGTTCTTTCTCTCTGTGTTTTAAATCAGACCATCTTTTCCTAATTTGATCTTTCGTTCGTTTTACGCCATATTCACGATCCAATAACGCAATTACCTTCTCCAAAATATAATCTTTATGGCTGTTGGGCCTGTCATAGTTCTCCTGCTTGCAATCGTAGTCATACTTGTCAAATATCCTCACCATCTCCACCATCTCCCCCTTGCTCATGGGGGTGGCCTTGTGTTTTATATATTCTCCACCGCGGGGCCTGGTCTTTTTTGGTGCGGCATCCATCTTGTTCTCCCTCACGAATGTTCCGCCCTTATGTCGCATGCAGGAAAAAGTATGTTGGCACGCCCCAGCGTCATGACGTACTGAGAGCGGAAAATGGATGGGGTGTCTCCGCGCAAAGGAAATCAAATCAAAACACAGTAGACTGAACTACAAATCGTACCTCAATACAAGCATTTTGGTACCTACAGCACCAACATAAGATGGTCGCTGTGTTTTTTACGAATCTTGTCTACACTGAGATTGAATAATTTTAACATTTCTTGATTTTTTCCAAGTTCCCGTAATATTACATGGTTCATTTTTACTTTTATTTTTATTTTATTTTTTTCTTATTTTAATGAAATTTGTATCAAATATTCTATATTAAAGTATAAGTGTACATATATATATGTTTCTGCAAATTAGAATGCTATAGCCCCTCAGAGCACTTTTTAGTAATGAGATTGCTGTTAGACCTGAAAGAAACTGTTCTGATTTGCAAAAAACCTATTAAATACCGCCATGGACTTCTGTCCTCAAAATCTCATCCAAAATGGCGGCTGAAAAGTTTTATCACACATGCGCAAGAAGGGCTATAAATTCTAGAGTGAAGTGCAGACCGACGTTACGCTCCCGATGACGTCAGACTGACGAAACGCGTAGGGCGGAGACACGTCGGCACATCACTTCCTACTTGGAATCACTTTGTATTGGCTGAGCGCCATTTTATACAAAAACGCTCAATTTTACTTGTCGTATTGTAAGTACCCCCTTCTGATTTTAAAATTAAAACATTTTAAAACGGGTTCACGCTATGGACATCCTTTCTTCCCTTCTATAACAACTTTTTTCATCATCTCGGAATCTGCACCCGGAGAACCACAAGGAACCCCTGGAACCATCCCCTGATTGCTACACAGTGGCACATACTGTGGCTGCAGCATACCCCTGGAGGGTATGAAGGATTTGGTGAGTGCATATATTTAAACTCTTACGGATTGTCTCACTCATAAGAAAACTGTAGGAACATAAAGCATACCAAGAAAAAGTCACATTTTTTCACTGCCACCTAATTATTGGACTTTTCTGTTATCACTATACTATGTATATCGCATGTTTTATATAGTTTTAAGCTTCATTTGAATGCTATAAGGCAGCACTTTTTTCTGAACATATTAGGAGTAGTAAACACCCGGCTGAGACCATATCAGCTTATCTACCCCTTTACTAGCATAGACTATTACCAATATCACACATCTCTTTATGAACACATCTTTAACACATTTTGGACAATTTTTTGTTTTAGCAAACACCCGGCCGACCATCGGTCTCACTAATGCTTTTCCATTAAAAAAGTATTTTATTCACTTTTTCAAATAAAATTTTCGCTTCACACATGAGGGACACGTCTTGCTGGAAAGACACCCAATCAAAATATTTCAATTTAACAAAAAATTATTTTTAACAAACACCCGGCTGAGCCAATTTATTTTTTCAATTTTATTTAAATTTTATTTTAATCTTTTATTTATATATTTATTTTTCTTGTATTTATAATACTCTAAAGTGGATACCGTCATGGGTATACCATCACCTAAAATTTCCTTGTCTATTACATTGCATATCTGGACAGCGCCACATCTACCACCCCCCCTTTTTCATATTCTTGCTTTACCCATCGTGATATAGCAATCTAGTAGAGGCAGCAGTTCAGTCTACTGTGTTTTGATTTGATTTCCTTTGCGCGGAGACACCCCATCCATTTTTCATATACCCATTGGTTACACCAATTAGTCTCTGCTGCAATGGATATATTCAAGTACATACACGGTAGATCCATCAATTTAGTAGAGGTATTTAACCAGGAGCAGGTGGTTAATAAACAAGATATGGATAGCCTCTTTAAACAACTCAGACACAGTTTAGAAAAACAACTCAGAGTCTGGTGGGACGTAGCAACATTGGAAATATATATAGCAGAAAAAATCACCCCAAGAAGACTTAGATGGGACATTTCACCCAATGATGCACTTAATGATAAAGGACTAATGGAGGAATGGTATCGTTTCTTTAATCAAAGTGAAACGGATCTGTTACATAAAATAGTAGTTAGGAGACAACATAAGCTTAAAGCTATTGAGACAGAAATCCTCTCCATTAGAGATCAATTAATACCATTTGCTGAAGCAAAAGAATATAAGGACAAGGAAACCTTCCTACAGGAAGCCATTAAGAAGTATGATAGTGACATACAATCCAAAAAGCAAAAGAAATTTAAAAGAGACGTGCTGGACTACAAGAACCTCCAGGTGTACAAATGGCAAACAGACGAAAACTACAATGAACAAGAAAACAACATTTCCATGAATGAGGAATCTAGAGAAAATTCCCCAGAAAGGGAAGTTCCTTGGCAAAACATAAGACCTATTTTTGAAGGAACTTCAAATACATTACAGGTTAATACAACTACCCACATACCCAGAAGGGAAGAAAGAAGTCCAACACGTAGAAACTTCAGACAACCAGAACAAAGTGACAGCAGAACGCAACACTTACCACCTACCACACCAAGAATACCAAGACACCAGAATAGATATTCACCACTAAGACATTTTCCACAGTATACCCCCTATAGAAGACCACAACAGGGAGGGGATTTTCACAGAGGGAACAGATGGAGACCCCCTGCGAACAGGGGTTGGAATGGCCAACATCGACCATACCAAACACAAGGAGGCTGGAGACCTTTCAGACATCCAGAACGAAATCAACAACAATACCAGGGTGAACAAAGGAACTACAGAGGACAGCAAGGATGGAACCCCAGGGAATCACGACCCTATGGGAGACGAATGAACAACTGGGAACCCGAAGAATACCAATACGAGGAGAGGACAGATTACAATTACAGCCCCAAACATTGGGTAGGAGAAAACGGACCAGAGGCAAACGAGGGGGCGTCAAGAAAAAGAAGACGCGTATAGTGGGAGAAGGCATTTTTAATCTAAGTGACACTACTTTTAATGAAAAAGAACTTAAAATATTAGACCTAGGCTTAAAATATGCACCCGACAAAAATCTGGACAAATTTGAAGCATATATAGATCTACAAAAATTTGCCAGGAAGATGAACATCAAAAAATTCTTTGCTCAAAAGGAGCCTAGAAACAAGGAAAACCATGCAGACACCCACTTCCAACATTCCAAACTAAAGAATAATTCGATTTTTAATCCAAAGATGCAACATAATGAAAACATTTTGGTTTTTAAAAAAATGGTGGAAGAAGATATTAGGAAATTAAAAACTAGCAAAACCAAAAGCGACAAAATCTGGAAGACCATAAAAGAAATAGAAAAGAAGAAAAACATCATAATCAGACCAGCAGACAAAGGAGGGGGGCTGGTCATTATCAAGAAAAAGGACTATGAAATAGAAATGAACAACCTATTAAGCGTCCAGGATACATATAAGAAACTAAGGGGGAATCCAAAAATGGAATATGATAAAAAACTGAAAGCACTGATTAAAAAAGGTGAAGACAAAGGGATCCTAACCAAAAAAGAAGCCATTTTTTCTGACCCCAGAAACAGCAAAGACACCAGTAATATACTATGTCCCCAAAATACATAAAAATCAAACATCACCACCAGGAAGACCGATTATTAGTGGTATCGACTCACTTTTTTCAAGACTAGGCTCTTATATAGATGGATATCTGCAACCTCTAGTAACAGAGGGAAGGTCATACTTGAAAGATAGTAGACAACTCATTGCAGAAATAAAAGATCTTAACATCAGGGATAGCGACATACTAGTGACAATTGATGTCAACTCACTTTATACAAACATCATACAAAAAGATGGCATCAATAGTGTAGAATGGGCCCTGTATAAACAAACAAACATGAAGGAACAGCAAATTAAATTTATTTTAGAAGGATTGGAAATGGCTATGAGCCATACTTATTTTTGGTATAAAGGCGAGTATTACACCCAAACCAAGGGGGTAGCCATGGGAGCAAAGTACGCTCCAAGCGTAGCCAATTTGTTCTTAAACCGATGGGAAGAAGAGCAGGTTTTTAGTGTACATAGAAAACATCTAATCCTATACAGACGGTATATAGACGATATCGTCATTATATGGGGAGGCACAGAACAACAACTGCAAGATTTTTTTGATGAAATCAACCAGAACATTTATGGCATTACTTTTACCGGCATATGGAACCATAACAGCATAGACTATCTGGATCTGCAAATATATAAAGATAATGGACATCTGAATACAAAGACCTTTTTCAAACAGACAGATAGGAACGGGTACATCCCAACAAAAAGTTGCCACCATCCAAAGTGGATTGGGAATATACCAAAGGGCCAACTGATGCGTATTTTCCGCAATTGTAGTAACCTCAATGAATATGAAGAACAAGCAAACATCATCATTAACAGATTCATAGCCAAGGGCTACAAAGAAAAAGACCTACTCAATCTAAAAGAGCAGGTCAAGAAAATGGATAGAAATACCATGTTAACAGGAAATACCACAAAGAATAAGAACAAGAAAAATCTAGATATGGCCTTCCTCACAGGTTTCAATAGACAGCACAAAAGTGTAGAGAAAATTATAAGGAAACACTGGCCAATCCTAAAATCCGACAAAGTACTAAACAGCATATTACCAGCCAAACCATCCTTCATCTACAGAAAAGCCCCTAACCTAAGAAACAGATTAGTTCATAACGTACTGGATCCTCCAAAACAGATCAAGATCTTCAAAAATCTTAAAGGATTCTTTAAATGCGGACATTGCCTTCCCTGCAGAACCAGTAAGAAGACTGAGAAGAAAACATCAAAATTCACCTCAACTGCAAATGGAACTGAATACAATATCAGAGAACTGATCACATGTCACAGCACACACGTAACTTACGTGTTAGAATGCCCATGCCACAAGCAGTATGTGGGGAGAACCACCAGAGAGCTACATGTCAGAGTCAGAGAACACATAAATAACATTAAGAATGGGTTCCCTAAACACAGCGTCTCCAGACATTTCAGGGACTATCATAAAAAAGACCCCTCCTGTATGGTCTTCTATGGCATAGACAGAATAAAAGGTCATTGGAGAGGGGAAAATAAGAAAATTAAAATATCACAAAATGAGACTAAGTGGATATACCAACTAGAGACCCTCCAACCAACAGGAATGAACATTGATCTCGACCTTAACTGCTTCCTCACCAATTTTTTATAATTTTCAACTGAAATTTTAATATAATTCTAATTTAATTTTGCTTTAAAATAGCCACATTCCTAACAATCCATACTTCTTCCACCAATTATCCACCAATTATCCACCAATTATCCTCAAAGGTACAAAATATCCAGTTCCCATTTAATCAGATATATTTTTTCCTCTTTTAATACACATATTGCTCACACAGTAGGATTTACACCTATTTTAATTGTATTTTAATCGTACCTCAATACAAGCATTTTGGTACCTACAGCACCAACATAAGATGGTCGCTGTGTTTTTTACGAATCTTGTCTACACTGAGATTGAATAATTTTAACATTTCTTGATTTTTTCCAAGTTCCCGTAATATTACATGGTTCATTTTTACTTTTATTTTTATTTTAATTTTTTCTTATTTTAATGAAATTTGTATCAAATATTCTATATTAAAGTATAAGTGTACATATATATATGTTTCTGCAAATTAGAATGCTATAGCCCCTCAGAGCACTTTTTAGTAATGAGATTGCTGTTAGACCTGAAAGAAACTGTTCTGATTTGCAAAAAACCTATTAAATACAGCCATGGACTTCTGTCCTCAAAATCTCATCCAAAATGGCGGCTGAAAAGTTTTATCACACATGCGCAAGAAGGGCTATAAATTCTAGAGTGAAGTGCAGACCGACGTTACGCTCCCGATGACGTCAGACTGATGAAACGCGTAGGGCGGAGACACGTCGGCACATCACTTCCTACTTGGAATCACTTTGTATTGGCTGAGCGCCATTTTATACAAAAACGCTCAATTTTACTTGTCGTATTGTAAGTACCCCCTTCTGATTTTAAAATTAAAACATTTTAAAACGGGTTCACGCTATGGACATCCTTTCTTCCCTCCTATAACAACTTTTTTCATCATCTCGGAATCTGTACCCCGGAGAACCGCAAGGAACCCCTGGAACCATCCCCTGATTGCTACACAGTGGCACATACTGTGGCTGCAGCATACCCCTGGAGTGTATGAAGGATCTGGTGAGTGCATATATTTAAACTCTTACGGATTGTCTTACTCATAAGAAAACTGAAGGAACATAAAGCATACCAAGAAAGTCACATTTTTTCACTGCCACCTAATTATTGGACTTTTCTGTTATCACTATACTATGTATATCGCATGTTTTATATAGTTTTAAGCTTCATTTGAATGCTATAAGGCAGCACTTTTTTCTGAACATATTAGGAGTAGTAAACACCCGGCTGAGACCATATCAGCTTATCTACCCCTTTACTAGCATAGACTATTACCAATATCACACATCTCTTTATGAACACATCTTTAACACATTTTGGACAATTTTTTGTTTTAGCAAACACCCGGCCGGCCATCGGTCTCACTAATGCTTTTCCATTAAAAAAGTATTTTATTCACTTTTTCAAATAAAATTTTCGCTTCACACATGAGGGACACGTCTTGCTGGAAAGACACCCAATCAAAATATTTCAATTTAACAAAAAATCATTTTTAACAAACACCCGGCTGAGCCAATTTATTTTTCAATTTTATTTAAATTTTATTTTAATCTTTTATTTATATATTTATTTTTCTTGTATTTATAATACTCTAAAGTGGATACCGTCATAGGTATACCATCACCTAAAATTTCCTTGTCTATTACATTGCATATCTGGACAGCGCCACATCTACCACCCCCCCTTTTTCGTACTGAGAGTGGAGTTTGACGCATGCGCAGGGTATAAAAAGACCTAACGACCATTCGCCATAACGGACGCTGGAACGTAACCTTTGGGAAACGAAACTCAGATGATCGCATAGTCGAAAGAAAGGTACGTGACAACTTTGTGACAGTGTGTGCAATGGACACATAGCATAACATTGAATGAGTGCTGGGTCAGTTAGAAAAGGTGTACTAATGCCTATTGAATATTATGTGCATGGGGTCTAATAACTAAATTTGAATTACCTAAAGGCAGGGCTGCCAACAGGGGGGTACAGGCAGTACACCTTTAAGGGTCATGGAGGCAGGGCCACCATCAGGAATGTAGGGGCCCCTTACACAGCTTCAACCATGGGCCCCCTGGAGCTGAGGAGAACCGGGGGGGTTTGCGGATGCAACAAAAAGAGAAGCGGGGGGTGCCACGAATTGAGAAGGGGGGTGATGCAAATTGCGAAGGGGGGGGTGCTGCCAACGCTAATTGTGGAGGTCAAGGGTCTTTGGGTGCTGATGAACACTAAATAACTTTAAAAAGGGGCAGGGGCCATCCCCATGATGGCGGACATGGCTGGAGGTCCCAGGGGCACAGGATGCAATCACACACTTTTTAATTACTTGTTCATCAGCATCCAACGCAAACACAATCTAAAAAAATAGATGCGTCAGCAGACCCCGCTTAAAAAAAACGGCGTAAGGCCCACCCCCCCACTTCACATAGGCTCCAGGGGGCACATGCCTGAAGCTGGTTAAGGGGGAACATCAATTTATGATGGCGGACATGCATAAAGGCCTATATTCTTATCCGATTATGAGCTTGAAGGGAAAAATAAATATTTTTTCTTGGGTTATTTCTTGCAGCCATCTTATCAAATTTAATAAAGAATGAAGGGGACAATTCTCAATAGCGCTGAATTCATGGCTGAGTTCATCAAAAAATATCGCCATCACACCTGTCTGTGGCAGGTGAAACACAAGGATTACGCAAATAAAAACAAAAGGCAGGCAGCAATCGATCAAATGGTGGAATTTACGAAGACTGTGTACCCCAGGGCAAACGAGACATTGGTGAAGACAAAAATTGGAGGCCTCAGGAGTATGTACAACAGGGAGATAAAGAAGATCGAGGAATCAAAGAGATCGGGAGCAGCAGCAGAAGACGTTTATGTCCCCAAGCTGTGGTACTTCGCAAGCCTGGGATTTTTGAAGGACCAGACTGTGCCACGCAGGCATATTTCTACGCTACCCTCCACACTTCCCTCCACATCAGCTGAGTCCACTGAGACAGAGGCGGATCTTACACCAGAGGATGAGGAGGAGGAGCTCAGCTTGCCCCAGGTATAGCATTTTCAAAAAAATAACATATTTGAGAAAGTGAGGTAAATGTGTTGTTATGATTTTTAAAAAATATTAGGAAGGAAAATCTGTGGAAATCAGAAACACAAATAAAAATAGGATATAAAATAAAGTTCTAATGATGAAAAATGATGCAGTGACAATGCTAACCTTTGTTTTTGGAAGACATTCTATTTTGAAGAAACAAAGGATGCTAAAATGTGTTGTGAAAATGTGTCATACTATAATACAATTTGTTTAAATTATGTTTAATTTACAGACCCAGGAAACTTTGCAACAAGAGGAGGCCGGGCCCAGCAGCATAAGCACTGAGTCCAGAGTGCCTACCCTGCGCCCTACTAGCAAAAGGGCCAGGAAGAGGCACCACCTTGATGAGGCCACTGCAGAGTTTCTTCATCGGGCTACTGCTGTAAACACCAATGCACCCGATAGTGCAGAAGGATTTGGGTGCTTTACAGCCAACAAGCTGAGGGAGGTGGATGTGGAGCAAAGAGAGCGATGTGAGGGGCTCATCATCCAGCTCCTCAGCAAGGCAAGAAAAGGGGAGATAACCCCTACAACACATCTGTGTGATTTGGAGCACACAGCTCCTCAAATTCCAACCTACCCACCCCATCCAAACTACCCACCCCATCAAAACTATCCACCCCATCCAAACTACCCACCCCAGCAAGCCCACCCACCCCAGCAAGCCAACCCACCCTAGCAACATGGGGGTCAGTGGCAACATCAGCCCCAGGATCCCCAACAAGGCCAGTGGTCTGGGGAGTTTAGGGGCTACTAAAGATTTAATTCGGATTTCTGCTAAACATTTTTCTTGGAATAACCTAGTTTAGGGGGTCAGCCTGATAAAAACAGTCATTATTTGAGTTGTGTAGGTTAATGCACACTATTAACAAAATGGCCTCAGCTGATGTGGATGGAAGTGTGGAAAGCAATGTATGTGGTTCAGTCTAGTATGCCACAAATACCAGACCCTTGCTGGAGTACCACAGCCTGGGGACAGATATGTCTTCTGCTGCTGCTCCCCATCTTTTTTATTTCTTGACCTTCTTTGAGCTCCCTGTTGTACGTACTCCTCTGGTGACCAATGACAACATTCATTGGATATTTGTATGCCCTGGGGTACAGAGGCCTCGCCATTTCCACCATTTGATCGATTGCTGCCTTCCTGTTTCTCTAATTATAGTATTATGTCATTATTATTTATGTTTTTTGGAGTTACTAAACAAAATAAAATGATTGCACAAATATTAATTTTGTCTTTTATCATAATAATTTCTGTTTGTGAGTAGGCAGTTAATTATTTTAAAAAATTAATAAGGGCCAAAAATATAGTAGCTTGTATTATCAGCATCAAATACATATGGGATAATGTGGTTGTGCTTAAATAGCCAATAAAAAAAAAATATATAGATATTCTAAAATATTTAAGAAAAAAACATTCAACAAAGAGGAAATACGTTGTTTGCAATTAATTCCATCTGTATCTACAGATAAAATGCTTTGGGAATTATTACGGCATTGGAAACAATAATAAAAATGTGCTCTGAATTGAAATAGTTCATAATTGCCGCGTCACGAATGTGAAATCTCCATAACGAACGCTAGTTTTACAAGACTGAAGGCTGTTCATTGCTTCGGAGCATGCACGTTCGTACCTAGGACAAAAGTCTGATGGTTTTCTATACACACGGTCGGACTTTGCTCCATCGGACTTTTGTTGGGCAAAAGTTTGTCCGTTTGCAGACCCAACTTTTGTCCGATGAAAACAAAACCAAACGAAAAAAAGTTTGTCCGATGGAGCGTACACACGGTCGGATTGTTGGTCCAACTTGCTTAAAACGAATTTTGTTGGGCAAAAGTCCAAACATGTGTACGGGCCTTTAGTGTGTTATATGCCATTTTTAATAGGTGTGTTTCTTATCACATTTTACATCAAATGTTGTCTTTTCACATTTATTGATTTTTTTGACACTTTGGGGCTGATTTACTAATAACAGTGCGCTGCGCTGGTTCTAACCTTAATTGGTGCGCCGGATAACTCCTTCACTTGGCGCAGGAACCAGTGGCGCACAGCGGCGCACTGTTATAGTAAATACAAATGTCAGCGGCGCTCTAGAGGTCGCCCGGGAAGTCGGATGAAGCGGATCCGACTCGCGGGGCGACTCATGTGCCGGCTGACACAGGGACAGCGTGACTTTGCGAGGCAACTTGGACACGACTTGAGCGTGAAGCAGCCGATCAAGTCGTGTTCTAGAGGCGACTAGCTGGCCGAGAATATCTCCAGCGCGATGGCATCGCGCTGGTTCTCGGCAGCCCCGCTGTCCCGTGTTTGGTATGAATCATGAAGGGGAACTCCACGCCGAATTTTAATGAAAAAACCGGCATAGTTTCCCCTTTAGGAGCATACCAGGCCCTTAGGTCTGGTATGGATTTTAAGGGGAACCCCCTAAGCCAAAAAAACGGCGTGGGGGTTCCCCCAAGATCCATACCAGGCCCTTAGGACTGGTATGGATTTAAAGGGAAACTCCCTAAGCCGAAAAAACGGCGTGGGGGTCCCCCCCCCAAAATCCATACCAGATATCCGAGCACGCAACCTGGCAGGCCGCAGGGGAAGAGGGGGGACGAGAGCACCCCCCTCCCTCCTGAACCGTACCAGGCCGCATGCCCTCAACATGGGGGGTGGGTGCTTTGGGGCAGTGGGGCGACCTGCGGCCCCCCCACCCCAAAACACCCTGCCCCCATGTTGATGGGGACAAGGCCCTCTTCCCGACAACCCTGGCCGTTGGTTTTCGGGGTCTGCGGGCGGCGGGCTTTTCGGAACCCGGGAGCCCTCTTTAATAAGATACCGGCCCCCCCACCCTATGTGAATGAGTATGGGGTACATCGTACCCCTACTCATTCACCTGGTGCAAAAAAAGTCAATAGAAAACACAACACAGGTTTTTAAAGTAATTTATTAGGCAGCTCCGGGTGTCTTCCTGCCGGGCGCCCCGCTATCTTCTTCCGGCCCTTTTGGCTAGCGGGGTCCCGGGCTTCCTCGTTGTCTTCTTCCGACTTCGGGGGTCTTCCTGCCGGGCGCCCCGCTATCCTCTTCCAGCTCTTTTGCTAGCGGGGTCCCGGGCTTCCTCGTCGTCTTCGGGGGTCTTTCTGCCGGGCGCCCCGCTATCTTCTTCCAGCTCTTTTGCTAGCGGGGTCCTGGGCTTCGTCGTCGCCTTCTTCCGACTTCGGGGGTCTCTTTTTCTGTTCTCCGGTGTCGTCTCCGGGCTCTCCGGTTCTTCTCCCGCTCTCCGGTGCCTTCTCCACGATTCCCGGTTCTCCGGTTCTCCATCATTCCTCGGGACTGTGACATCATACGGGGCGGGGTCAGCGGTGGCATCACCCGGTGACCATGCCAATATAAGTGGGCGCGCTCCGCTGCCAGAGCACTGTAGCGGCGGACAGCGACGAGGCAACATCGGGTGAAGAGAAGAGGGAAGAAGGCAACTATGAAGCCCGGGACCCCGCTAGCAAAAGAGCTGGAAGAAGATAGTGGGGCGCCCGGCAGAAGGCAGAAAGAACCGGAGATCGTGGAGAAGGCACCGGAGAGCGGGAGAAGAACCGGAGAGCGCGGAGACGACATCGGAGAACAGAACAAGAGACCCCCGAAGTCGGAAGAAGGCGACGATGAAGCCCGGGACCCCGCTAGCAAAAGAGCTGGAAGAAGATAGCGGGGCGCCCGGCAGGAAGACCCCCGAAGTCAGAAGAAGACGACGAGGAAGCCCGGGACCCCGCTAGCAAAAGAGCTGGAAGAAGATAGCGGGGCGCCCGGCAGGAAGACCCCCGGAGCTGCCTAATAAATTACTTTAAAAACCTGTGTTGTGTTTTTTATTAACTTTTTTTGCCACCAGGTGAATGGGTAGGGGTACGATGTACCCCATACTCATTCACATAGGGTGGGGGGCCAGGATCTGGGGGCCCCCTTATTAAAGGGGGCTCCCGGATTCCGATAAGCCCCCCGCCCGCAGACCCCGATAACCAACGGCCAGGGTTGTCGGGAAGAGGCCCTTGTCCCCATCAACATGGGGACATACTCCCCATGTTGAGGGCATGTGGCCTGGTACGGTTCAGGAGGGAGGGGGGGCTCTCACGTCCCCACCTCTTCCCCTGCGGCCTGCCAGGTTGCGTGCTCTGATAAAGGGTCTGGTGTGGATTTTTAGGGGACCCCCACGCTATTTTTTTAAAATTTAGCGGGGTTCCCCTTAAAATCCATACCAGACCTGAAGGGCCTGGTATGGATTTTGGGGGGACCCCCACACCATTTTTTTTTCATTTTGGTGGGGGGGGGTCCCCTTTGAATCCATACTAGACCCAAGGGCCTGGTATGGACCTGGGGGGGGGACCCTACGCTGTTTTTTTTCCATTTTTTTTTTTTTTTTTTAGAGCGGGCAATGTTTATTTTTTTTAAATTTCCTAACAACCAGCTATAAGCAGGTTAAAAAAAATTGCCGCAAATTTGCGGTACTTGCGTTTTGGATGCGGGTCCATTGAATTCTATTACATCCAAAACACTGTTTTTGGCCTGGAAAAAAAAATCTGCAGTTGCGTTTAAACTCGTTTTTCACAAAGCCTAAAAATGACTTCAGACGCCAAAGATTTCCAGGTTTCAGACGCGGTAACGGCGTTTAGACGCATTTTAGTTTAGAAGCGTTTTTAAAGGTGACCTATTTTTTTACATTGATAAACTCAAAAATTAGGGCAAATGAGGAAAAACCATTAAATATATATATATACCGGTATATCAAAAAAAAATGCAATTGCTTCCATTGCATTGTGGACAATCCACAACTTGGGGCAGGTGACGTGGCAAGTGGACAATCCACAACTTGGGGCAGGTGACGTGGCAAGTGAACAATCCACAACTTGGGGCAGCTGACGTGGCAAGTGGACAATCCACAACTTGGGGCAGCTGACGTGGCAAGTGGACAATCCACAACTTGGGGCACCTGACGTGGCAAGTGGACAATCCACAACTTGGGGCAAGTGACGTGGCAAGTGACACGCTAAATACAACTACACTGCTGCTCTCTCAGCTGCTGATACTCACTCTGGTCTCAAAAAATAGCTGAAATCTTTACTAATACTGTTTTTGGAGCTTAGGGTGGCTCCTTATCATGTTTCCTAACTAAACGCATATAGACGCAAATCTGGTAAAACGCGGCATGCAAACGCCACAAAGTGCGCCTTTCTAAACGCCGCTTTCAAACTTAGTTCTGAACACTTTGCACCAGCGTCCCGTGTACATGGGGCCTAAAAACACCTATGCTATTTACAGCTCAAAAACGCCATGGTGGCCATGAGGCCATAGGCTAACACGGAGAGACGTTTTTAAGCTGCAAAAAACGCTCAAACAAGCGGCTTGAAAAACGTCCGTGTGCATGTAGCCTTATATTAACCACTTGCGCACTGGCCACGTAAACCCCCTTCCTGCCCAGACCAATTTTCACATTTCAGCGCTGATGCACTTTGAATGACAATTGCGCGCTCATACAACACTGTAACCCAATGAAAATTTATTATTTTTTGGCACACAAATAGAGCTTTCTTTTGGTGCTATTTGATCACCTCTGCCGTTTTTTGTTTTCTATAAATGCAAAAGGGCGAGTTAAAAAAAAAAAAAAACTGGATATTTTAACCACTTCAGCACTGGGCCTATTCTGGCACTTCTCTCCTTCATGTAAAAATCATACATTTATGGCTATAAAATTACTTCAAAACCCCAAACATTATATATGTTTTTTTAGCAGACACCCTAGGGAATAAGATGGCGGTCATTGCAATTTTTTATCTCGCTCGGTATTTGCGCAATAAATTTTCCAACGCCTTTTTTTTGCTAAATAAATGGTTTCATGAATGTAAAAAAATTACAAAACTGTAAAGTTAGCCCAATTTTTGGGGATAATGTGAAAGATGTTGTTATGCTGAGTAAATAGATACCTAACATGTCACGCTTTAAAATTGCGCACACTCATAGAATGACACCAAACGTCAGTACTTAAAAATCTCCCTAGGCGATGCTTTAATTTTTTTTACACGTTACCATTTTGGCATTACAGAGGAGGTCTAGTGCTAGAATTGTTGCACTTGTTTTAACGCACGCAGCAATACCTCACATGTGTGGTTTGAACGGCGTTTACATATGTGGGCGGGACTTACGTGTGTGTTCGCTTCTGAGCGCGAGCTACCGGGGACATGGGCGTTTTTTCTTTTTTCGGATTAATTTTTTTTTGTTTTTTACTTTTTTGTATTTCTTACACTTTTTTTTTACTTTTTTGTTTTTTGGATCACTTTTATCCCTTTTACAAGGAATGTAAACATCCCTTGTAATAGGAATCTATTGTGACAGGTCCTCTTTATGGAGAGATGCAGGGTCAATAAGACCCCACATCTCTCCTCCAGGCTGGAAAGAATGAGATCGGTCCAAAAAATTCACCAATCTCATGCTGACAGCCGAGATCACGGCTTGGTTTACATGGGGGAACTCGGCGTGATGTCATAACGTCGCGCCCGGGCCTCCGACGGTCACCAGTTATCTCTATGCTTCCCATCCAGCGCCGGCCAAATCGTTCTCCGAGCCCAAGATGGCACGGGAGAGCCCGGAGAAGCACCGGATGGCGGCAGGAGGGGGGGGACGTCCCCTTCTGCCGCCTATAAGAACGATCAAGCAGTGGAACTGCCGCTATGATCGTTTTTATCGTGCACAGAATCGCCGGCTGAAAAGAATGATATCTGAATGATGCCTGCAACTGCAAATTTGGGGTGATTTGGGGTGGAGTTCCCCTTAAAATCCATACCAGACCTGAAGGGTCTAGTATGGATATTTGGGGGGAACCCCACGTAATTTTTTATTTTTTTTGATGCAGGGTTCCCCTTAATATCCATACCAGACCTGAAGGGCCTGGTAATTGAATTTGGGGGGACCCCACACATTTTTTTTACTTTTTTATCAATGACTTTTCTCTGTATTGCCGGGAGCCGACAATTCATTAATAGCCGCGAGTGAGTTTTAAATGGCTTTTTTTCCTTCAGATGATGCAATCCTTTTTGCGAAACGCGTCGGAAGATTCCACTGCTGCCACTGTTGTACAAGCGTTTGTTTAAACCATCTTGATGTAAGTGTATTTGCCTACATTAAAGTTTGATTTTTAGACGATATTATGCCATGTGCCCTTCTCTTTTCTCCCATATATTTATCTGATCGGCATCCTGGTTTACCACCATTTGAGCCATTTTTTCCATTCACCTCTATTACCATTGCTGAGAGTATTGTCCTGAGGATTTACCTGCATAGGATCAGCGCAGGAGGAGACATACATCTAAAAGCCTGATGTGACCCTTCAAACGTATGTTTGTTTGGGTTCATTTGTTCCGGTAAGCCTTCCACATATTGGTGGTGGTTATCTACACTTCTTTTCCAAGATTGCAGATTTCATACACAACTGTTCAAGAATCGCTTTATTTATTAGAGACTTTTTCACCATTCACATGAATTTTGTCACTTAATTGGACATTATTTTTTATCACACTGGGTGTTTTCAGTTTCCACTTTTGTTTAGCGCTGCATTTTTTGTTTTTTGTTCTGTTTTTAACCTTTGTCCATTGGTTGTGCAGCTGCTTGTGTGTTCTGTTTAGTAGCGCAGAAATTCTTTGTATATTTCCTTCAGAAATGACATTTTGTGCAGGGACAGTTCTAAGCACGGGAAACAAGCGCTGCTTTACAGGTATACTATACACCCCCCCCCCCCCCAGGTACGAAATTTAAAGGAATATTCCACTTTTTATTGTTTCACTTTATGCATTATTAAAATCACTGCTCCCGGAAAAACGTCCGTTTTTAAAACGTTTTTTTGCATTGATACATGTCCCCTGGGGCAGGACCCGGGTCTCCAAACCCTTTTTAGGACAATAACTTGCATAGTGTAATTTCTTCAGTGTTGTCTGGTATGGATTTTGGGGGGACCCCACGCCATTTAAAAAAAAAAAAAACTTGGCGCATGGTTTGTCTCAAAATCAATAGCAGACCCGAAGGGCCTTGTATAGATTGGGGGACCTCGCCATTTTTTTTCTTATTTTTTTCTTTGCTAACTTTTTTTTTTTTTTTATTCAGCTGTCAGCAGGGAAACCCGTTGACAGCTAATGATTTATCGGTTGTTAAGGATGCGGCTGCCGCAAAATGCATAAAAACCGCATGCAAAAAGCTATCAAAATTGCATGTTCAAAAACGCACAGGAAAACCGCATCAACCGCAAACCGCAAAGATGTGAACCTAGCCTAAAAGTAGATGTCATCGTTTGCCAGAAATCTAGGGAGTAAAATAAAGAATAATTTAATTTGTGCCAAAAATGTTTATTACATAATTGCAACATGTTTCAAATTCAGCATGCAGAGCTGCAGGCACCTGTATTTTTCTGGTTTTGGGAGAAAACTGTTGGCTGTAAGCTTTGAACTACTGTAGATCAGGGATGAGCCGAACACCCCCCTGTTCGGTTCGCACCAGAACCTGCGAACAAAAAAAAAATTGACGTGGGGTTCCCCCAAATATCCATTCCAGGCCCTTCAGATCTGGCATGGATTTTAAGGGGAACTCCACCCCAATTTTTTTTAAAAATGGCATGGAGTCCCCCTAAAAATCCATACCAGACCCCTTATCCGAGCACGCAACCTGGCCGGCCGCAGGGGAAAAGGGGGGGACGAGAGAGCGGCCCCCCCTCCCTCCTGAACCGTACCAGGCCACATGCCCTCAACATGGGGAGGATGTCCCCATGTTGATGGGGACAAGGGCCTCATCCCCACAACCCTTGCCCGGTGGTTGTGGGGGTCTGCGGGCGGGGGGCTTATCGGAATCTGGAAGACCCCTTTAACAAAGGGGACCCCCAGATCCTGCCCCCCCTATGTGAATTGGTAAGGGGTACATTGTACCCCTACCATTTCACGAAGAAAGCGTAAAAAAATGTTTAAAAAAACACACAAACACCTTGAAAAAGTCCTTTATTTAAAAAAAAAAAAAAAAACAAAACATTCCAGCGGTGAAATCCAGTGTCCCGTGGCAATCCCGATGTCCAGCGCTGTCCTTCATTGGTTGTGCCTGAGCGGACCTGATGGGGATGTTTTAAATGTATAGACCCGCCCCTTCTAAAGTTCCCCATCAGGTCCGCTCAGCGGACCAGATGCGGAACATGAGAAGGGGCGGGTCTATACATGTATTACCAAAGTGAGAGCAGTTCCCCATCAGGTCCGCCCCCTCGGTATGTCGGACCCGCCTACGTCATTGGCTTGAGCGGGGAACTTCAGATTCACCATTCTCTGATTCAGCACCACGCCTCTTCTGGACCATCCAACCCACTTCCTGTGAGCCCTGGCAGTCATGGACACACCCCCAGGGGTAAATTGTTACACTGGCCTTGGCTCACAGTCCTGCTGGACAGTGTGGCGCTTTTACATCTTACATTAATGGCGTGTACACACGACCGTTTTTAATGACGAGAATTTTTTTTTTTAAATGGTCATTAAAAACGACCGTGTGTGGGCTTCAGAGCATTTTTCACGACGTGAAAAACGGCCATGAAAAAATTGAAACATGCTCTAATTTTTCACGTCGTTTTTTACATTGTCGTTTTTTGTCGTCATGAAAAACGGCCGTGTGTGGGCTTTAACGACGTGAAAAAAAATGTGCATGCTCAAAATCAAGTATGAGACGGGAGCTCTCGTTCTGGTAAAACTAGCGTTCGTAATGGAGATAGCACATTCGTCACGCTGTAACGGACTGAAAAGCACGAGGCTGAAAAGCGTGAATCGTCGCTCAACAAACTTTACTAACATGAAGGGTGGCGCCATCCGAATGGAACTTCCCCTTTATAGTGCCGTCTTACGTGTTGTACGTCATTGCGCTTTACTCAAACATGTTTTTCCGCGATAGTGTGTAGGCAAGGCAGGCTTGAGAGGAAACACGAAAAATCACATCGAGAAAAATGCAGTTTTTTTCAATGACATTAAAAACGGTCGTGTGTACGCGGCATAAGACTTTGCTGTCCATGTATAAGAATTATTGACCATTACTGCTAGAGTTAAAGAGGATGTGCTTCTGATGTCACTAGGCCTGTTTTCTTTTTTTTCCCTACAATACGATAAAAAAAGACAAAAAATTACAAAACAAAAATATTCCCTTACTTACTTTTATAATACATATGAAATAAAATGCCAGGACAGTAGAATTGTCCCCAAAAAGACCCCTTTTTTGGACAGTGGACACCACAAGGTGACTGTCATTTTTTGCCACAAATTTTTGGACATGAAGAAACATGCTGGTTTTGAGGTGGCTAGGTTTTGATTAGCCTTTAATAAGTAACAATAGAATTCCCCCTTTCCCTAATCTTTGGTAGTCAGTGACATTCTTAACCACCTTCCTTTATCACCAATGATTGTGAGATCATTTTTTTTAAACTCTGGAATGGGTATTGAGTAGCACCTAGTACAAAAGTTCATCTCACTTAAAGTACAACTACAGTGGAACCTTGGTTTACGAGCGTTTTGAAAAAAGAGCAGCTTTTTATTTTTTATTTTTTTAATCCCGACTCCCTTTGCGAGTGTTGTCTCGCAAAACTAACAGGTTTCAAGCCTCTGCGGTGTGCAGTACCACATTTGGCCAGAGGTACGGGTGCGCCGGTGACACTTGGAACGGTTGGGAGCCGTTCGGAAATACTCAGAGTGTTTCCGAGCCTTCCCGCAGGTTTCCGTGTTCAACCGATCTTTCTCCGAGTATTTCTGAGTCTATCCGGGGCCCCCCACCTCTGGCCACATGTGGTATTGCATGCAATAGAAGTCAATGTGGAACAAATTATCTTCGTTTCCATTGACTTCTATGGGGAAACTCGCTTTGATATGCGAATGCTTTGGATTACAAGCATTCTCCTGGAACGGATTATGCTCGTAATCCAAGGTTCCACTGTAAAGGCAAAACGTTTTTTTATAATTTTGTATAGTGTAGAGATGGATTAAAACACGTGTCAGTATTTATTGCTGTCTGTGCCCCCATTAGGGAGATTCACCCTCTCTATTTGTCCTGTTTACCATTATCATTGAAAGTGAAAGTAAAAGAAAATCTCAAATTTTGGGTTCTTCTGTGTGCTGCTCCCCTATACAGCCCCTCCCTTATACTCACCTGAGCCCACTCTCAATCCAGCAATGTGCACGGGAGCCTTAGCTGTCCCGAGTCTCTCTCTCTTCAATCACAGCCAGTGAGCCAATGGTGAAAGAGCAGGGGGCATTGTCAGGATGCACCAGTGCCCCCGTGGCAAGAGGTTTGCTATTGGGGGCACTGGTCAAAGTGGGGGACCCGAGAAGAAGAGGATCGGGGCTGCTCTGTGCAAAACCATTGCACAGAAAAGGTAAGTATGGCATGTTTGTTATTTAAAAAAAAAAAAAACCTTTGGAATCACTTTAAGGCTTCTTGGCCTCCTATGCTATTTTTTCCTTTAATGTCATCTTAGTCGATGTGAAGCCCTAACATACAGTAGATAATTTTTTGTATCTCATTGTGATTCTAATAACATCCAGTGCTCAAGCATTGAGGCAGGGGGAGGCCTTTCTCTGGAAATGCATTGGCTTTATTTGATGCTCCTACCAGTTTTAAAGTGGTTGTAAACCCACAAAACAAATAAACAAACAAAAAAAAAACCTGCAAGACAAAGGCATAATGCGCTAGTATGCATAGTATACTAGCTCATTATGAAATACTCACCGCAGCGGTCCCGGCACACTGCTCTGCCCAGCGGCATGTCTCCCTGAGTTATTTCTGGGTATCGCGGGCTCCGGCGCTGTGATTGGCCGGAGCCGCGATGACGTCACTCCCGCACGGGAGTCACCGGTAACAGCACATCAGCTGAAGCAATGGCACAAATGAGCCATTTCTTCAGTGCGCATGTGCCGATGACGTCAGCACATGCTGATACAGGGGATATCTCCTGTACAGGTTTAGGAGATGTGACGGACCTGGCCGGGACAGGGGCTTTTGGAGGGGACTGAATGCAAGCCTCTTGCCCTGCGACCATGGGCCCTGGCATTTGGGGGAACGGTGCTCTTTGTGAGCTGTATGCCTGGGGACCCTTGAGGGGGTGTTACTTTGGATTCAGGTCCATGTCCCCCCAAGACACACAGACTCTGGGGACCCTGTATATGCCATATTAGAGTGACTGAGTCATACTGTTGGGACATTCACACATTCACTCTAAGGATATGCAAATGCAATCACCTCCAGCCATCTGTCTGTCCTCTGTGTTAAAATGTGTGATGTTTACACTTAGGAATGTGTATTGTATAGCAGGTGAGACAGGTAGGAGCCGGGATGTCTACCCTGAACGGTCATATCTATGAGTCACCTTGGCTGGCTAAAGGATTTAGTTAATTAGCTCATGTTAATTATGTTTTGGTTACTCCCTCTGTTACTGTATATAAGACTTGATTTTTGGTTCTAATAAAGTCTCTCTTGGTTGAACTTACATACAGCCTGCCTGGTGTTTGTTCTGACCGACCACAAATGGATTCGAATGGCACATAGCTGTAGTTTGAATCCTGGAGCACCGGATGATCCAATAGAGCAGAGGAGTGTCGGGAGAGAGGAGCCGAGCGAGCAAAGGGGCTCGTTACAGGAGATATCCGGGGTAGCTACAAGTAAGCCTTATTATAGGATTACCTGTAGTGAAAAGTGGTCTGTAAGGGTTTACAACCAATTTAAAAAGACTTTTCTTGTTCAAATTTGTTTATTGAATTTTATCAAATTACAGAGAAATAATAATAAAAAAATAAATAAAGCAACAATCACAGTAATCACTACAATAGGTTCAAAATTAGCATATGAAATCATATATATATCATGGATCAAGAGACAATTACTTCACTCAATAATCAGAGTGAGTTACTTCACTTAGTCTAAATAAAGTGTAGACTCAGAATGAGAAATACAATTGAAGCCTTAAAGGTAAACACCTAAGGAGGATAAAGAAATGTATTAAAGCCTCAAAAGGTATGAGACAGAATGATCGCTACTATATAACTCTTAAAAATCAAGAATCTGTGCCTAAAAAAATTGAGAGGAGCATATGTAGGTATACTTGTTGAACCTATATATACATGAAAAAAAAAAAAAAAACACAAAAAAAAAAAAACAACCATATAAACAAGTTGAGAAAAAAAGAAGGGGAAGAGCAGGAAGAAGAGAAGAAGTGAAGGAGAAGAGGAAGTGACAGGAAGAATCCCCGGGGATAAATGCATCAATAGCCATTTGCTTATAGATAGTTACTGCGAGAGAGTGTAAAACGTCAAGGCATCAACAAGGTGTCATCAAAGTTTGGTGGCAAAAACTGAGTTATCCATGGTTGCCAAATATCTTTAAAGGAATTTATTTTATCTTGAATTATGGCTTCCATTTTGGCATGGACCATAGCTTGGTTAATTCTATGCTTGGTTTCATTTAATACCAAATTGTCAGTTCTCCAGGCTTTAGCTATGGTCTGTTTCGTGGCTGTTGTGATCTGCAATAAAAGTTTAAATTGTTTATAGGTGAGTGTTGCCGGTTTGAGATTTAAGAGTGCTATTGAAGGTACTGGAGGGATGGGTATTGCAAACAAGGCTGAGAGTATGAGAAATATATCACTCCAGAACTTTTGAACTACCGGACAATCCCACCAAGTGTGTAGATAGGAGCCAAGATCACCACAGCCACGAAAACATAATGAGGAGTAATTGGGGGAAAATTTTGCAACTCTGGAAGGGACCAAATACCAGCGGGTGAGTACTTTGTAATTAGTTTCCAAAGCTGCTATGTTTTGTGAGGAGGATTTTGTATTATTCCAGATTGCAGCCCAATCAGATATTTCAAGATTAAGATTGAGATCTGCCTCCCATTTAGCTACATAAGAAGGAGGGTCAGAAACAGGTTTAGTGATGAGTTGAGCATAGAGGTTAGAGATCAGTCCAATTGCATGGGGATCATTTTTACATTTGGTTTCGAAGTGTGATAATTTATTAAGTTTGGTTCTGCTTTGGATACAGGGTGTAAAAAAGTTTTTAATCTGCAGATATCTAAAAAGCTCAGAGTTTGGAAGACCATGTTTTTCACATAAATCTGGGAACGGTATAAAGGTAGTCTGGGACAGCAGGTCATGGAGATGGATTAATTTAGAGTTAGTCCAGGCTTTAAAAGATTTGGGGAATTTCCAGGCAGGATAAAAAAGGGGATTTTTAATAAATGATAAAAGTGGAGTGTGAGGAGATTGTAGCTCATTTGTTATTTTAAATCTGTTCCAAATAGTTAATGAGTTTTTGGTAACTGGGTTAGTGATTCTTTTATGATCAGAAGGTCTCAGCCATAAAAGATTGGAGATAGAATAAGGATCGCAATCTATTGATTCTAGAGTTACCCAAAGAAGAATTTCCGAGGTTGCATGGTATTTGGTTAATTGTGCTAGTTGGGCCGCGTAGTAGTAGGTAGATAAATTAGGAAATCCCAGACCACCTTTACATTTAGGGAGGTAAAGAGTATGTTTAGGTAAACGGGGTTTAGATGTACCCCAAACATATTTTGTTATTCTACTTTGTAGTATTCTTAAGAAGTATGCCGGTAGAGAGATGGGTAAAACTCGAAAAAAGTACAGAATTTTGGGAAGTATAGACATTTTAACAATATTCATTTTACCTATCCACGATATAGGAAGAGAAGACCAATGTGTTAACAAAGAGGTGATATGGCGTAATATAGGTGGGTAATTGGCTGAGAAGAGTCCTGTAATATGAGACGTGAGGTTGATTCCCAGGTACGGTAGACGCGTAGTGGACCAGGAAAAGGGAAGGGATACCTGTGCTTGTTGTAATTCTGAGGAAGATAAGGAGATATTGAGTGCTGAGGATTTTTGCAGATTGACGTGCAAACCTGAAATATGGGCAAATTGGTCTAACTTCTGTATTAAGTTAGGAGCAGAGATATGGGGAGAGGACATAAAAAGTAAAATGTCGTCAGCAAATAAGCAAATTTTATGCTGATGTCCAGCTATCTCAAGGCCTTTAATAGATGGATCAGAACGGATAGATTGAGCTAAGGGTTCAATGAGAAGGGCAAATAGAATTGGGGAAAGAGGACAACCTTGACGGGTTCCTCGAAGGATGTTAAATAGGTTGGATTTATAACCTGCATATTTCACATAGGCTTTGGGGTGGTTATACAGTGACGAGATCCAACTAAGGAAGTGGGGGCCAAATCCCCAGCGTTGTAAGGACAAATTGGAGGTAGGGCCATGATACAGTATCAAAAGCCTTTTTGATGTCTAGGGATAACAGGCAAAGAGGTATCCGTCTTTTTTGGGCAATATGGGTAAGTAAGGCCACTCTACGTACCGCATCACCAGATTGGCGTTTTGGGATAAAGCCTACTTGGTCCTTGTGGATTAAAGATCCTATTATATTATTTAAACGTGTTGCCAAAACTTTCGCTAAAAGCTTTATGTCCAAATTAAGTAGAGAGATAGGTCTGTAATTGGAGGGAGCTGATTCATCTGAATTTGGTTTAGGGATCATGGAAATAATAGCTGTCAGTGTTTCAGGTCGGAAGGAATGCCCAGAGAGTATAGAATTGAAGGCTTCGGTAAATAGTGGGGTTAATATATGTGCAAATTTCTTATAATACATGGCTGAAAAGCCGTCTGGGCCTGGACGTTTATTTAGCTTAAGAGATTTTATTGCCATGTTAATTTCATCAGTGGTTATAGGGCTTTCAAGGCTATCCCGGTTGACCATGGGAATAGATGGAAGTGTGATGTGGGAAAAAAAGGAATCTGCAGAGGCCTGATTTAGGGATTCTTCTTTATTGTATAATGTGGCAAGATGTTTTTGGAAAGTGTGAAGAATTTTTACTGGGTTACTGGTGTAGGTGTCGTGGGACAATTTTAGACGTATCGGTTTGGAGGAGTGTATTGATTTTTTAAGGGCCCGGGCAAGGAGTGTCGTAGGTTTATTGGCTTTAAGATAGAATGAATGCCTATATTTACTTAGCGTTTTAACAGCAGAGTTTGAGAGAAAAAGGTCAAGGTCTAGACGTGCTCTATCCAGGTGTGATTTCGTAGTAGGATTAGGGTTTGCCTGAAAGAGTGCATGGGTTGAATTAAATTCTGCCTCCAGTTTATGTTGGAGCAGCCGTTTTTCCTTTTTGAGGTATGAGGCTTTTTGAATACATGCTCCACGGAGCACTGATTTATGAGCCTCCCACAATGTCAGAGGAGAGATATCAGAGGTTTTATTAAAAGAAATATAATCTTTTAAGGCTGTCTCTAAATCTGCATAGTGGGATGGGTGGGATAGCATGAAGTTATTTATCTGCCAAGTGGGGTCTTGTGCTTTTGGAATTGCAGAGGTGAATGAGGTTAACACTGCACTATGATCAGTCCATGTGAAGGGTATAATGGAGGAAGAGAGAAGTTCAGGGGCCATAGGTACATTTATAAGTATGTGGTCTATTCGGGAGAGTGAATTGTGAGGATGTGAGTAGAAAGTAAATTGTCGCTTAGCTGGGTTTGCTTCTCGCCAGGTATCTAATAAGTGATGTTGCTGGAGTAATTGTTGAAATGTGCTTTTACGGGAGATAGGTGTGCTAGGAATAGGGGATTTGTCTAAAAATGGATAAAGGACTTGATTCGAATCTCCACAAATTAGTAGCGTGCCAATTTTATGAGTTTCAACTACCTGTAACAAGTGAGAGAGGAAGGATGAAGGGGTTTTATTTGGGGCGTAGTATGACACCACAGTAACTGGAGAGTCAGTTATATGCCCAGTAAGTATGAGATACCACCCTTCAGGATCTTTGATCTCTGTCTGAAGTGAGAAGGGAGTTGTGCGATGAAACGCTATCAGTACACCACGCTGCTTTGTGTCAGCCGAGGCTGTAAAAACCTGAGGGTATAGAGAGCCAAAATATTTAGGAGCGGAATTTTTAGTAAAGTGGGTTTCTTGGAGACAAATTACATGTGCCTTTGTTGAAGCTAGTGAGCGAAATGCTTTTGTGCGCTTTTGAGGTATGTTGAGGCCTTGCACATTCAAAGATAAGACATTTAAGGGGGCCATTCACATATCAAGAAATCAATATAAACATACAATATATATGCAAAATATTTAAATATACTTACCCCGGGGAGGAGCTGAGTTCTAGAAGAAAAGATAGAAAAGATGGAAAAAGAAAAGATAGGAAGAAGAATCATATAAGCATTTAATGATAAAACAAGTATGCAGAGAATAATTAAAAATACGGCGTACTGGGCGAGTAGAAAATACAAACCCAGAGGCCAAAAATCTATCCAAGGAAGCCCCTCCAAAAACAGATAGGAGGAGAAACCCAGGGAAGAGTAGTGGGGAGAGCAGTAACTAGTTCTCAGGACCGCAACAGCCACTTAATCATTTATTGAAAAAAAGAAAAATGAAGAAAAAACTTTTAGCACTCGTCTATATATAAAAAAAAATTATATATGTGGTGTAGGGTAGATTCAAGAGAAAAAAAAATTATGTAACAGCGAACTTGCTTAAATAGGGATGAACTATAAGTAATAGTGCTGATAATGGCCGATAGGCCTTCACAAAAAAAGGGGGGGGGGGGGAAGGAAAATTGAGCAATCTCAGAGCTCCCGTGGAGAGAAGTTCCAAAATAAAACATGAAAAAGTTGTTTCTCAGTCCATAGTGTCTGCAGGATTCCTGTCAGGCGAGTTGAAGTGAAAGCGTTTAGTAGGACTGTGATGATTTCCATTGCTTTTGGAGTTAGAAGTTTCATTTGCTTTGTAGGATGCAGTTTGCTTGTGTAAAGTATCTGACAAGGAGAATGATCTGTTCAATAGGTGAAGGTCCTGTAGTACCTTTTGCAATTCATCAGCAGATTTACATCTATATTTTGAACTTAGATGTGTAAACCGTATGGAAAATGGAAAACCCCATTGATATAATATTTGGTTTTGCTGTAGGATCTGAAGGAGGGGTTTCAGTGCCCGTCTTTTAGCAACCGTAGTTGGAGACAGGTCAGTAAAAATTTGATATGGATTGCCTTGGAATATAAGAGAGAGTCTTTTATACGGGCTGCGGCAAGAAGCTGTTCTTTTGTACGGAAATAGTGAAGTTTCACTATAATGTCGCGCGGTGGTCCTGTAGCTTTGAGAGGAGTCAGAGCCCTATGAATTCTGTCTATCTCCAGGCGGTTAATAGTGATTGATGGCTGCAGCTCCTGAAATAGGGCAGTTACTGTGGACTGGAGATCAATAATTGCCTCAGGAATTCCACGAATGCGCAAGTTTGAACGACGGGCCCTATTCTCAAAGTCTTCTAAACGCGAGTTTAGGATGAGATTTTCTGCTTTTAAATCCTCTAGTTCATGCAGGTGGGACTGTACATCAATTTCCATGTGATCTACTCTATCTTCTAGGTCAGAAGTGCGCTGACCTAATTCCCTAATTTCTTTTGACAAACTGCTTGTGATGTGGTCTGAAGTTTTCTTAAGTGCCTTCTGAAGCATCTTTTCAAATTGCTTTAATATGTTTGGGTTAATGGTATCTGTGTTGGTGACCTGTACTGGGTCAGTATATTCATAGTCATTATCATTATCTGTGTCATTCTCCACAAGAGCAGCCTGGGACCGCTGTTTCTGCTGTCTTTGTTTAGCAGTTTGTGAGGTGCTTGTGTGAGGAGAAGGGGGAGGTGCCATTTTCAATGCTGCTCTGGGCTGACTGACTTTGAAATTAGATGTTTTCCTGTTCAAGCGGGCACCCCTTCTAAACATAAATAGACTCTTTTGTCTCACCAGCTGTTCCCACACCTGGTTCCACCTGGAACCGAGCTGAACGGGCGCTTTATTCGGCTGTGGAGTCCTGAGAGTCACGGAGCTTCAGCAGGGCATGTCTGTCTCCGCTGGCGCCGCCCTGCCCCCCTCTTAAAATGACTTTTAACCACTTGACCTCCGGAAAATTTACCCCCTTCATGACCAGGCCATTTTTTTGCAATAAGGCACTGCGCTGCTTTAACTGACAATTGCGCAGTCGTGCGACACTGTACCTAATTAACATTTATGTACTTCTTCCCACAAATAGAGCTTTCTTTTAGTGGTAGTTGATTACCTCTACGTTTTATTTTTTTGCGCTATAAATAAAAACAGACCGACAATTACAAAAAAAAAAAACACAATTTTTTTTTTACTTTCTGCTATGAAACATATCCAATAAACTTTTTTTTTTCTTCTTTTTATCGATTTTCTTCATCAATTTAGGCCAATATGTATTTTGTTACATATTTTTTGTTAAAAGTTATTGCGTCTACAAACTATGGGATATATTTATGGAATTTATATTTATTTATTTTTACTAGTAATGGGGGCGATCGGCGACTTGTAGCGGGACTGCGTTATTACGGCGAACAACTTGGACACCTAACTGACACTTTTGACATTTTTTGGGGACCAGTGACACTAATATAGTGATCAGTCCTGAAAATATGCACTGACACTGTACTAATGACACTGGCAGGGAAGAGGTTAACACCAGGGGCAATCAAAGGGTAAAGTGTGTCCCTAGGAGGTGCTTATTAACTGTGTGGGGAATAGACTGACTGGGTGAACACAGAGATTCATGTTCTTGCTTAGCAGGAACAGAAGATCTCTGTGTCCTCCCCTGCCAGAATGGTGATCTGCCTTGTTTACATAAGCAGATCACCGTTCTGCCTCTGGGAATGGGTTAACATCAGGGGCAGTCAAAGGGTTAACTGTGTGCCTAGCCTGTGCTTGTGTACTGTGTGGAAAGTTATTTTACTAGGGGAAGGGATTGATCCATGTCCCAGGATCGTTGCATTGCCTACTGACATAACTATGTAAACAAGGTGCATCGCCATTCTGGCTCTCAGTGTAATGATCAGCGGGTGCAGGCAGACATTAAGTCCGTGGTACCCACAGATCAGCTCCCTCTGTGTATAAGCAGTAAAGTAAATTGCCGGCGTCACGCATGCATGCCCCAGACCCAGAAGTGCAGGATAATGTGCGAGGTACGTGATCCTGCGCAGCAGAGCTGCCTTGCTGCCGTATATGTAAGTTATACAGTCAACAAGCAGTTAAGTGATATGAACTTTTGTACTCGACGCTTTTCAATACTCACCCCAAGGTTTATCATGTGCTAAGTGATTCTCTTGTTATGATCAGGGAGGTAGCATTCTAGAACAGTGTTTCTCAACTCCAGTCCTGAAAGTGCCCCAAACAGGTCATGTTTTCAGGATTTCCATTCTTTTGCACAGGTGATTTGATCAGTTTCACTGCCTTAGTAATTACCACAGCTGTTTCATTTGAGGGAAATCCTGAAAACATGACCTGTTGGGGCGCCTTGAGGACTGGAGTTGAAAAACACTGTTCTAGAACCATACACTTGGGTCCACCAACCCACCATTTTTTTTTACAATGGAAAGTGATTAAGGACCATACGATGGTTTACAGGTTTCTATGTGCCCAAAAGGGTTAAACATGTCTGCGGCCGAATCCTACACAGGGTTCTACAGTGTGAGCGGACCATTAAATAAATTGCGTTTGGTTCCCAGTCCCATTAATCCTTTTAAGAGAAGCTCCTTGGCCTCTTATGTTATTTTTTCCTTTAATGTCATCTGAGTCAATTTCGGTAATATAGAACGTGATATATGCTAGTCATAAAATGCCCCGGAGTAGAAGGACCACTGTGTCGAGTCAGCAATCATCCAGCTGGGATGACCCGAGGGCGTTCGGTCAAAGACCACATAATTTACATGTTCCACAAACAATTTGTTTTGTTGTGAGCGAAAGGCTGGAATAACCTCTATGAATTATTCAGAGAGCGCTCTGGCTCAGGTAATCTTCCTACGAGACCCTGGCGAGTGTACAACGAGCCTGCTTCTCCCTCCTCTTCATCTTTGGAAGACGCAACCTCACAAAAGGTTTCCATCAATTCCCATTTTTATCTTTTCATCCCCTGCTTTCATCATAAAGAGCTTGATTTCAAGTGCATGTTTTAATATCCTTGTTTGTGCAGATAATTATCCACATTAGCAAAAAAAAAAAAAAAAAACACCTCTTTATCACGAGAAAGTCAAACAGTTTTTGTGACACAAGAAAATATTGATTAAAGTGGCAGCAAAGCTTTCAACTGGAAAGATCGTTTCGTGTTAAATACAAAATGTGTGCCATGTCTATTAACAATAGCCGCTGTCATTTCTAAGAAACATTTGTATAAAAAGACCAAATTTTTTTTTTTTTGTACATTTGATATTGTGCTATGAAGAAAATATCGACTCTCTTTAAAAAAATATATATAATAAGTATAATTACTACATAGATAATTTTGTAATTTAATGTTATTAAAAAGCTTTCCACAGAAATTCATAGCAGATTTTCAAAAATGATCAAGTAATTCAAATGTTACTTTCTTAAAATACACTCTATTACCAAAAGTACTGGGACGCCTGCCCTTACACGCACATGAACTTTAAAGTGGAGTTCCACCCTAAAAAAAAGCAAAAAAACACAGATCCTGCAAAAAAAAAAAAAAAAAAATTGAATAAAAAAAAAAAGAATAAAAAATTTTTTTTTTACTTACCAGAAATGGCGGTTGCTATGCGGATGTTCCTAATCTGCCTCTTCCTAGTCCGCGGCAGGTCTTCTTCCTTGTCCTCCTTGCGTTGTCTTCTGGGGAATGGGGCGCGCTGCCTTCTGGGAACTGTGTGTATCCCAGAGAGCAGCCGCCCATTCACAAAGCGCCGCGAGACTCGCGAATGCGCAGTAGGAAACGGGCAGTGAAGCCGCAAGGCTCCACTGCCTGTTTCCCTTAGTGAGGATGGCGGTGTCAGGACCTGCCAGGATTGAGGGATCGGCCTCTGGGGGCTGACATCGCGGGCGCCTAGGACAGGTAAGTGTCCTTATTAAAAGTCAGCAGCTACAATGTTTGTAGCTGCTGACTTTTAAAAAATAAATTATTAAATTGCGGGTTGAACCCCGCTTTAATGGCATCCCAGTCATAGTCCGTAGGGTTCAATATTGAGTTGGCCCACCCTTTGCAGCTATAACAGCTTCAACTCTTCTGGGAAGGCTGTCCACAAGGTTTAGGTGTGTGTCTATGGGAATGTTTGACCATTCTTCCAGAAGAGCATTTGTGAGGTCAAGCACTGATTAGGATGAGAAGGCCTGCCAGTCTCCGCTCTAATTCATCCCAAAGGTGTTCTATCCGGTTGGGGCCAGGACTCCAACATGACTGCACAACAGTGCACAAACAAGGTCCATAAAGACATGAATGAGCGAGTTTGGGGTGGAGGAACTTGAGTGACCTGCACAGAGTCCTGATCTTAACCCGATAAAATATCTTTGGGATAAATTAGAGCAGAGACTGCAAGCCAGGCCTTCTTGTCCACATCACTGCCTGACCTCACAAATGTGCTTCTGGAAGAATGGTCAAACATTCCCATAGATACACTCCTAAACTTGTGGACAGCCTTCCTGTTGAAGCATGAATGAAATGTATGATTCAAAGTCATTCGATAATAGCTAGTTGTTAAGGAGTGGGGTGGCCTCCCAGCTGCCACATCCTTAACAACCATGACTCATGTGCTGTCAATGCGATTCCTCTCTGACAGCAGAATATAAATAAACCAGTGCTGTCATAAAAAAAAAAAACAGTACGGGGCCTAGTATGGATTTTAGGGGGAACCCCATGCCAAAGTTCAACAATAAATGGTGTGGGGTCCACTCCAAAATCCATACCAGACCCTTATCCAAGCATGCAGCCCAGCAGGCCAGGAAAGAAGGGAACAAGGGATCGTGAACTATACCCTCAACATGGGGGGGTGCTTTTGGGGGAGAAAGGCCTCTTTCACACAACCCTGGGCAGCGGTTGTAGGGATCTAGGGGCAGGGGGCCTTTTGGAATGTGGGATCCCGCACCCCCCTCCTATGTGAGTGAGTATGGGGTATATTATACCCCTATTCATTCACAAAACGTGGACACAGTTTTTAAAAATTCCTTTTTAAACAAAAAAAAAAAAAGTAAATCAAGCATCAATCATGAATCCAACCCCACCAACTGACGACTCCCGTTCCCAGTGCCGACGATAAATAAACAAAGGGGTGGGGTCATCGGTGACCTAGCCCCTTTGTTTATTTAATGTCAGTGGGAAGGGGAGATGCTGCTTGGGTTTTTTCGGGTCAGCGGGGGGACTTCATCGTAAGTGAATTTTTTTCAAATTGTGGCATGGGGTTCCCCTTAAAATCCATACCAGACCCAAAAGGCCTGGTATGGATGGGGGGGGGGGGGGCATGCTGAAAATTTTATTCCAGCACCAGTTTGTTTATATTCTGCTGTCAGTGGAGAATCCGGCTGACAGCAGATGAGTCATGGTTGTTGAGGACGCGGCCGCCCCGCTCCTTAACAACCAGCTATTCTTTACATCGGATCATATTGATATTTTCAATTAGATTCAAATCCGTCTGAAAAGTTGGAATTTGTTCGAAAAAAAATAAATGAAACAAAACTAAACAAATTCGGAAATGAATCAACAAAACAAAATTAGTAACATAACAAATCTATCCGAAACTAAACTATATACTGTACATTTTTCCGTTCTGCACATGTCTAGTGCTGCCTGCATCTATACACCGAACAGCCATTACATTAAGAATGAAAAACCTTTCACAGCAAGAGAAAACACGATGACAGGAAAACGATGCCCAAACCCGACCGGTTTCATCACAAGAGGACTTCTTCCGGGGTGTGGGCATCTCCTCCTGTCATCGCTGTATAAAGTTCCAGTACCTATCTAAGAATCGCTCTCATCTCCTCCATTGTGAGGCTATCCACTCTATCCACACCTCGTTCTGATTTGCCATCAAGTCAATCAGAACCAAGCCACTTATGTGTCTCACTCCTATTTTAAACGGAGCGTGCTAATAGGCTAATATCAACCCACGGTGGAAATAAGGGGCCTGTGTCTCTCTCCCATTGGAGAGGTAGTTTTAAACTTAGAGAATTGTCTAAAATTTAAACTAATAGGCTATAATTCTTGAAAAGTTACGTTCCATATGTTTTAAATGTAGACAATTCCTGAATCTGCTATGTTTTGTAGCAAAATTTTACATTTTCCAATTTTATAAGCTTATACAATCATATCATCTGTATTGATATTAATTGTCTTTTTGTATCTATTTTATTTTCTACGTTCCGTTTTATAATAATTGATGAGAACAGGTACTGTCCAAGCCGGCTTTAGCTTCCTATCTCTCTATAAGGAGTTAAAATATCCTTTTTCCCCGGAAGTGGTTAAAATATAAGAAGAGAGACACAGGCCCCTTATTTCCGCCGCAGGTTGATATTAGCCTAGTAGCATGCTCCATTTAAAATAGGAGTGAGACACATAAGCTGAAAGAGGCTTGGTTCTGATTGACTTGATGGAAAATCAGAACAAGGTGTGGGTAGAGTAGGGAGCCTCACAATGGAGGAGATGAGTGCGAGGCTTGGCTAGGTACTGGAACTAGATACAGCGATGACAGGGGGAGATGCCCATGCCCTGGAAGAAGTCCTCTTGTGACAAAAACGGTCGGGTTTAGGCATCGTTTTCCTGTCATTGTGTTTGGATTGAGCTCTTGCTGTGGAAGATTTTTCATTTTTAATGTAATTGCATGTCAGTGCATTACTTGAATAAAGCCCAAACTTAAAGTGGATGTAAAACCTCCATACACCCAGTGAAGTGAACAGCCTCAGATGATACACAGAGATGAACCAAATCTACCTACATAGGTTTTACATGTATATCTGCTGTCTTCACATTTATATACTGTTTAGAATGTTCAGATTGTATTAGGAGATTTTCTCTTCCCGTTTAACACAGAGTGTGATGTCTGGGCATACAGCCAAGATAGCTAAAATGGCTGATTGGAGAAAAGGCACACACCCACTCTCATCATAGGCAGAGACTCTCAGAGGTGTTTTGTAACAGGACCAGCTCCCTGATAATCTATTTTAGCAACCTACCCTGACAGAAATTTCAGGCTGCTTTTATCTGATGTGTCCGAGAATTTGTCAGGAGTTATCAGGCTGATAACAGAGGAACGGTTCAGGAGAGAGCTACGGGGCATTGAAGAGAGATAACAAAATACTGCAGATATATGTGCCCAGCTCAAACTTCATGAATCAGGTTTACATCCACTTTAAGGATTTTACACTATTTTGGCGTTTATCTCTTTGCTGACATATCCTACTGAGCACCATGATCTAAGACTGGAGGAACATTAGTTTCCATGTGAAGTTTGGATGACCCCCCTCATCTTTCTAATAATGAAAAGTGACCGTTGATGGAGCATATGAGATATAAGAGCCCCTTTTGACCCCCCGTAATAGGTGGTCAACACTCTCTGGTAAGAGTACATCCAAACTTATGGTGGTGTTTTGTTCAAAAGGCGGATGAACTGAGTGAACAAGAATTTCTGCACCTGTTTACCAATATAAAGCACTACAATGGTGCCATATTAAAGACACATGGATTGAACTCATTTGATTTAATTCATTTATTTATTCACTTTATTCATTTATTCAAGCGCAACACAATTTTTTTGTTATACTTCTGTGCTTCATCCCTTGAACCTCCAGGGAACTCCAATTGGAACTGAACTAGATCGTCATTACCTTTTGACATACCAGGTAACCCACAGCTCCCTTTCCTGCTCAGCATGTTATTCTTACATTGCTGACAGTTGTTTAATATCATCATGAGCTGTACATACGGTGCAAACAACAAAATACAAGCCAATACCCTAGGTGTGATTTGGGACTCATTATCTAGTTTTTTCTTTTAATTAGAAGAGAAAAATCATTTCTTTGCAAGTAGACTAAGCAGGAGAGGCTCATGAGAGCTCCTTAGCTCAGATTAATGTAAAACATAATTTGCAGGCTTTCACACAATCATAGCATATTCTATGTGTGAGATGACCTTCACATCCAGCGGTGCTTAATATTCCCTTATACATTCCAGCTCCTAGCAAACTCAGATTAATGACAGTTCTAAAGAAAGTAACACAGGTTTCTACCTTCAAAAACCGTGTTGCTTTCTGCAGTACACTAAAGCCCTGTACACACGATCGGATTTCCTATGGATTTTAAACCGATGGATTTTTCCATCGGTAATCAGATGAAGCTGACTTCCATCAGTCTTGCCTACACACCATCAGTCAAAAAAACGATCGTCCCAAACGCCGTGACGTACAACACTCCGATGAGAAAAGAAAAATGAAGTTCTATGCTTCTGAACATGCGTCAACTTGATTCTGAGAATGCGTGGGTTTTTTATCCGATGGAGTTCCCCACAGACGATAGTAATTTGCTATCGTTTTTTTTTTCCATCGGATAAATTTAAAACATGTTCTATTTTTTAACACCGATGGAAAAAAACAGATGGGGCCCATACACGATCGGTTTGTCCGATGAAAAAAGTCCATCGGACTGTTTTCATTGGTAAAACCGATTGTGTGTACAGGGCTTAAGTCTATAGTCTTAACGGCCTCATGTATGCACTTTGCTGGTCCTGCAGACTCAGACATATAGTATGTTTAGATTAGTAAGTGGGGCTTTCAAGGTACCACAAAATTGTCTCTATATATGAGTAATAAAAATAAATATTTATATTCATTAATTGCATTAAAGACATAATACTACATTGACCCAAAACTTCGATCTACCTCCCTGCTGATGTCTACACATCACGGTGTTGGAGTACATACATATCTGCTCTCAATACACTTGACTAGGATCATAGGCGTGCGCAGTCTATTGCATTAGGGTGTGCACCCCAAAGCTCAAACAGACAAAAGTATTGGGACACCTGCATTTACACACACACGAACTTTAAAGGAACACTAAAGGCAATTTTTTTTAATTTTTTTTTAAAATAACAAACATGTTATACTTACCTCCACTGTGCAGTTTGTTTTGCACAGAGTGGCCCCGAACCTGGTCTTCTGGGGTCCCTCGGCAGCTGTCTGGGCTCCTCTCCGCAAGAACTATCCACATTCATGCGAGCTCTCTCGCATGGTGGATAGTTTTTGTGGGCGCGCTCCCCGGATACAGCCAGCGGCTATAGCCGCTCACTGTATCACTCAGCCCCGGCGCGCCGCGTCATTGGATGTGATTGAAAGCAGCGTGAGCCAATGGCTGTGCTGCTTTCAATCAACCAATGAATGAGCCGAGAAGCCCAGCCGAGAAGCCAGCACGTTCACGACGCGGGACTTTTGAGGGGTCAGGTAAGTAAACAGGGGCTGGGGGGGGGGGGCACTAATCCTCAAATGTTTTTTCACCTTAATGCATAGAATGCATTAAGGTGAAAAAACTTGTACCTTTACAACCCCTTTAATGGCATCCCAGTCTTAGTCCGTAGGGTTCAATATTGAGTTGGCCCGCCCTGTGTAGCTATAACAGCTTCAACTCCTTCAACTCTTCTGGGAAGGCTGTCCACAAGGTTTAAGCCTCGTACACACGGCCGAGAATCTCGTCAGGAAAAACGACGTGTTTTTTCCTGACGAGATTCTTGAATCTTGTCCCGGCCGAGTGTAAACACGCTCGATTCAAAAGAACCGCCATTCTTTTGAATGGAACGAACGCGGGTGACGTCATCGACTACGACGAGCGTGCGCTCGTCACATTCAATGCCGCCGTCATCTTGCTACACCCTACCTATGCCTAGGAAGCTTCCACGCATGCGTCAAAGTCATTTCGAGCATGCGCGGGTTTCCACGGCGACAGGTAAGCGTACACACTCTCGGGTTTCTCGTCGGGAAACAGGCCGACGAGAAAATAGAGAGCAGGTTTGTGAGGTCAGGCACTGATGTTGGATGAGAAGGCCTGGCTCGCAGTCTCTGCTCTAATTCATCCCAAAAGGTGGTCTATTGGGTTGAGGTCAGGACTCTGTGCAGGCCAGTCAAGTTCCTCCACCCCAATCTCGCTCATCCATGTCTTTATGGACCTTGCTTTGTGCACTCGTCCAAATCATTTGGTGGAGGGGGGATTATGGTGTGGGGGGGGGGGATTATGGTGTGGGGTTGTTTTTCAGGGGTTGGGCTTGGCCCCTTAGTTCCAGTGAAGGGAACTCTTAAGTAGGGTTGAGCGGACACCTGGATGTTCGGGTTCAGCCGAACTTCGGAAAAAAGTTTGAGTTCGGGACCCGAACTTGACCCAAACTTGACCCCGAACCCCATTGAAGTCAATGGGGACCCAAACTTTTGAGGACTAAAATGGCTCTAAAAAAGTAATGGAAAGGGCTAGAGGGCTGCAAATGGCAGCAAAATGTTGTTAAGAGCATGGCAAGTGCGCTGCAAACAAATGTGGATAGGGAAATAATAACTTAAAATAACATAAAATACATAAAAATAAAAAATACTAATCTTGACCTAGGAGGACGAGGTCCATATGGAGTAGGAGGTTGAGGTGGCGGTGGATGTGGCGGTGTAGATGGAAGCAGCGGTGGAGGAGGACGAGGTAGCCAACACTACAAAACATTTTTTGCCAGAAAACGCACCAAATATTTTTTTTTTGCCCTAAATTATTTATTTTTTTGAAGAGCAGAATAGGAGAACAGTATCTAAAGTGTGTATCTGACACGTACAGATATGCAGAAAATGCACCAAAAAAATCTTTTGGGCAGAAAACGCACGAAAAAAAAAATTTGACCAAAATTATAATTTTTTTGAAGAGCAGAGTAGGAGAACAGTATCTAAAGTGTCTATCTCACACGTACAGATATGCAGAAAATGCAGCAAAATTTTTTTTTTTTTGCCGAAAATTATAATTTTTTTGAAGAGCAGAATAGGAGAACAGTATTTAAAGTGTGTATCTCACAGTAACATATGCAGTGCTGGTGCACTGAGCTTGCATAAAATGCCCGCCAAAGCCAACCTAACTAACAGACGGATAAAAGTTATCTTTTCTCTAGCACTGGGCTCAGGGCAGGATAAAAAGATTGTGCACTGCACCCACACAACAAAAGCAAGGTAGATCGCTGAGTAATTTGATTTCTGAATCAGGACTACTATCTAATTCTCTCCCTCAAAGCAGCAGCAGCAACCTTTCCCTACACTAACTGAAACAGAGTGATGTGCTGTGCTATGTGCCTCTAGCTTATATAGCTGCACTGGCCAATCACAGCCATGCCATTAGTAGGCATGGCTGTGATGGCTTCTAAGGGCACACAAGTTAAACAAATGTTGATTGGCTGCCCTGCAGCTTTTTAAAATGTGCCATTACATTGCCGAACACCGAACCCAAACCCGAACATACAGTACATTGTTCGGGTTCGGGGCCGGGTACCAAAAACCCAAAAGTACGGTACGAACCCAAACTTTACAGTTCGGGTTCGCTCAACCTTACTCTTAAGGCATCAGCATACCAAGACATTTTTGGACAATTTCATGCTCCCAACTTTGTGGGAACAGTTTGGGGATGGCCCCTTCCTGTTTCAACATGACTGCACACCAGTGCACAAAGCAAGGTCCATAAAGACAGGGATTTAGCAGGGGTGGTGAAAAATCACCTTCAAGTGCAAAAATTCACATTATAATAATAACTAAAACATCTAAAATTAAGTGTAACAATTGTGAGGGGGTTAACTCGGCAGCGAGTGTGTGTGACCCCCTGGATGGGTTCACCACACAAGAACAGGCACAGCAGACAGAGTTTGTAGTTGCAAAAACAAAAGGTGCGGTTTATTTAAACTATTTACAGTGGAAAAACAGCAAAACAAAAGAAACAACATAAAAAAGAAATCCTGGTCAGCTTGACCGCTTACTACACATGTAGGTTCCCTGTCTGACAACTAGGTGCAGCCTTGTGCTGCCCCAGCCCCTATCTCCCTGTTTTTTTAAGGTTTTAGCCACACAGGCTTTGTCTCACCGCACAGGACAGAAACACACTCCACAGTCTTGCACAACACAGAACTGGTTCCAGGATGGAGCATCTCCCTTAGCATGCTGGGAGTTCTTGTAGAGGCCTTAATGAGCCACTTGATTCAGCTGGGCTCATTAACTCTTCCCCCGCAAGACTCCCAGCACTCCTCCTAGTGGTATGAACTTGCATAAAGCCTGAATCTAGGGCATACATACCTACCATCCTGGATGCAACCTGGTGATTTTACCTGCCTGCTGTCACACAATCTAAAAAATAAAAATTACAAAGTGCTATAATGGTGGGAACCTCCCAACCAAAAGGTTGTTTCACTTGAGATTAATCTGTATGGTAAATATTTATAGGAGGGGTTTCCACCATCGCTGCTAAGTTTATTTTTAAACAGTATGTGTTATTTTCAGCTTGATGTGTATTATGTGAAGTTGCGTATCACAGAGACGGGTATTGTGATAATATTGAAGTTTATTGAGATTTCCATACATTAGAGGGTTCTACTATTATTAAGTTATTGATCAGTAAGTTAGCTCTGCACTTTTTTTTTTTTTTTGTGGTGTGGGAACACATAACAGTGCTTAGCGGCAGGCCTTTCAATTACACTTTTTTTTATTGTAAATAGTAGTGTGGTGATTACCTATTATACTAAAATCGGCATGTGGCATTAATAAACAAGAGATTTCAGTTGTGTCCCATCAGGCCGGCACCCCCTTGGACAATGTGCATGTCTGCTGAATTCACCATCCCCCATCCCTGCACTCAGTGCACTGATGGGCACTGATAAGCGGCACTGATTGGCACTCATTTGCACTGGTGTGGAACTGACTGGCACTGACAGGTGGCACTGATTGGAAGCACTGATTGGCACTGACAGGCGGCACTGGCACTGATTGGTACTGACAGGTAACACTGATTGGAAGTACTGATTGGCACTGACAGGCAGCACTGGCACTGATTGGCACTGCCAGGTGGCACTGATTGGCACTGACAGGCGGCACTGATACTAATTGGCACTGATAGGTGGCACTGATTGGCACTGACAGGTGGCACTGTTGGAAGCACTAATTGGCACTGTAAAACTGACAGGCGGCACTGACTGGCACTGCCAGGTGGCACTGATTGGCACTGACAGGCAGCACTGATACTAATTGGCACTGATAGGTGGCACTGATTGGCACTGCCAGGTGGCACTGATTGAAAGCACTAATTGGCACTGTCAAACTGACAGGCGGCACTGACTGGCACTGACAGGTGGCACTGATTGGCACTGACAGGCATAGACAGGTGGCATTAGTTAGAAGCACTGACAGAGGAGAGGGGGGGTTTCCAGGGGGCGTACCTAGAGCATTTGGCACCCGGAGCGGATCCTATATCTAGCACCCCCCCACGTTAAAATGTAAAAACACCCCACTGTGCCTCCTGCATCCTTCAATATCTCTTTGTCACTACTGTATCACTGGACCCCTTTACATTACGCAGCACCCTGCACCTCTGGACCCCTTTACATTAGTAGTATACAGTACAAACACGGTCTGCAGCCATGAATATTACAGCCACAGCATCTGTGATCATTATTATAATGCTGATGATGATTACACTATACAGCCTGTGTACACTACAGTAAGACACAGGCTGTATAGTGTAATCATCAGCATGATAATGATCACAGGTGCTGTGGCTGTATTAATTATGGCTGCAGACAGTGTTTGCACTAAAGAGGAAGTAAACCCTCGTATATATATATATTTTTTTTAAATAACCTGCAAGAGAAAGGCATAAGGCACAGCATACTAGCTCATTATGTGTCACTTACCTGAGATCGAAGCCCCCGAAGTCCGCCTTGGTCCCGTCCACCGCCGCCACCGCCATGTCCCCTCGTCGCTATTTCCTGTTTTCGCCGCTCCGGCGCTGTGTTTGGCCGGAGCGGCGATGACGTCACTCCCGCTCATGCGCGTGGGAGCTGTCAAATCCGTCATTGCCGGATTTATGAATGGAAGCTCTGTGAGCCTGCGCCGTTGTCTATGGCACACATGCGCCGTAGACAACGGTGCATTCTTAATGACAAATATATGACAAATATATCCTAAATAGGGATGAGCTCGGTGTTCGAGTCGAACATACTGTGACAGCAGGAAGGTAAAGTCACCTGGTTGCATCCAGGGGGGTAGATATATTTCGCCCAGATTCAGGCTTTACGCCGACTTATACCACTAGGTGGAGAGTTGTATAAGCCCAGCTGAGGCTAGTGGGCTCATGGATGACTCATACCTCTAGGGAGAGTGTGGGGCGTCGTGCAGACAGGGAGTTGATGAGACCAGCTGAAGCTTGTCAGCTCATTTAGGCCTCTATAAGAACTCCCAGCTTCATTAGGTGTTTGATCATGCCTGGACCCAGACCTGTGTGGACTGTCTAGGGAGAGTGAACCCCTGTGCGGTGAGACAAAGCCTGTGTGGCTATTTGCTTGGACATTTAAAACCAGGGACTTAGGGACTAGGACAGCACTAGGCTGATCCCAGTTGTTAGTTAGGAAACCTGTATGTTTAGTCAGAGGTCAAGTTGACCAGGATTTATTTTGTTTATGTTTCTTTTGCTTTGCTGTGTTTTGTCACTGTAAATAGAAAATAAACCGCACCTTTTTGATTTTGAAAACCACAACCTCCGTTTGCTGGGCCTGTTTTTGTGTGGGGAGCCCATCCCGGGGGTCACACACACCCGCTGCCGAGCTAACCCCCTCACAGTTGGTGGAGAACCAGTGGCAGTTTTTTTTTAAGCCAGCATGGAGGAGATACTGAAACAGCTGGCTCTAGCAAATGCCAATCAACAGCAGACAAATGCAGGTTTGCAAAAGAGCCTTGCAGCTCATCAACAGAGCCTTGCAGCTCAACAACAGAACTTCGCAGCCCAGCAGCAAGCTCATCAACAGAGCCTTGCAGCCCAGCAGCAGACAAACGCAACTTTGCAACAGAGTCTGGAGGCTCAGCAACAAGCCCAGCAGCAATCTGAGGCCCGCTTCATAGACCTGTTGCAGAAGCAAGAGCAGAGACTACAACAACAGATGGAAGCAGTAATGCAGCAACGTCCGCAGACCAGTGAGGAAAGCCGTCCCACTAATACCGCGTCCTTTGGGGTGAGTCGTTTATTGACAAAAATGACTGGAGAGGATGATCCAGAGGTATTTTTGACCACATTTGAAAGGACCGCTGAAAGAGAAAAGTGGCCTGAGGAGCAGTGGGCTGGACTGGTGGCTCCTCTGTTAACTGGTGAATCGCAGAAAGCTTACTATGACCTAGAGCCTAACCAAGAAAAAGACTATGTGATGCTAAAAGCTGAAATATTGGCAAGGCTGGGTGTCACCCTGGCTGTCCGGGCTCAGCGTGTGCATAACTGGACTTTCCAGCTTGGAAAACCCCCCAGGTCTGAAATGTATGATCTCATTCACCTGAGCAGAAAGTGGCTACAGCCAGAGACTTTGTCCGCACCAAAGATTGTGGAACGTGTTGTAATGGATCGGTTTTTGAGAGCTCTTCCTACTGCCATCCAAAAGTGGGTAAGCCATGGAGACCCAGAGACGGCCGATGGTCTTGTGGATCGTGTGGAGAAATACTTGGCTACAGAGAACCTGACGGCCTCTTCCAGAGACACTCGGACTTTCCACCCTAAGACCAGACCATCCCCAGGGGCAGATAAGAGGATTCCAAGGGGTGAGGGTGGAGAGAGTGAGAGGGTGGGAGCTCTACCCCAAGTTTGGCGAGAACAGCCTGGGAAATCAGCGGCTCAAGAGGCGGCAAGAAGGATCGTTTGCTACCGCTGCCGGCAAGCGGGACATATTGCAGCCAATTGCCCGGTTGTGGAGGAACCCATGCAGTGTGACTTTCTGACGGGCAGACATCAGTCGCTGTGTGCGACAGTCGCATGCACTGCCATTCGAGGAACTGAGAAACATTTATGCAAAATGTGTGTTAATGGTAGAAATGTTGTGGTATTGCTGGATTCAGGTAGCCTTGTGACCCTGATAAAGGCTGAGTTAGTTAAAACAGAGGTCTCTGGGAATAGCAAGGTAGCTGTTATTTGTGTGCATGGGGACACCCGAGAGTATCCAGTGACTACAGTGTGTTTCGAGACCCCCAAAGGTACCCTCTCTCATCCAGTGGGCTTAGTATCTCAGTTACCGCATGACGCCATTGTGGGAAGGGATTTTCCGAAGTTCTGGGAACTGTGGGATGATCCTGAGCCCCCCACTGGTGCCCCTATGTACCAGGAATGTGATAGCCAGAACTCCCCTGAGAGTGGTGAGGACTCTCCGGAATTTCCCTTATCAGTATTGGCAGGGGAAACTCAAGAAACTGGAGAGGAGCCCACCTCCTCAGACGAAAACCTACCGTCTGTGGAGTTTTCTGATCTTGAGGTTCACAGGGAAAACTTTGCCACAGAACAGTTGAAAGACCCCGCCCTAATAAAGGCACGGGAAAACGTAGTGAAAATAGATGGCGAGTTAGTGAACCCAGATAATACCTGCACTTACCCATACTTCAGCGTAGAGAAGGACCTACTGTATCGGGTGGCAAAAAGGGCAGAAGAAACCGTTGAGCAGCTTGTGGTGCCCAAACCTTACAGGAAGTTGGTGTTGGAGTTGGCCCATGGGCACATTCTTGGAGGTCATCTGGGGACAGAGAAAACCCGAGAGAGGGTATTACAGAGATTCTATTGGCCGGGGGTGATGAAGGACATAGAAAATTGTTGTTCCTCCTGCCCTGTGTGTCAGAGGTCGGCCCCGATGCCACATTTCCGTAGCCCGCTGGTCCCTCTACCCATCATTGAGGTCCCGTTTGAGAGGATCGCCATGGATTTGGTAGGTCCTATAATCAAGTCCGCTAGGGGGCACCAGTACATATTAGTTATAATGGACTATGCCACCCGTTATCCAGAAGCGATCCCTCTCCGAAATACCTCGGCCAAACCCATAGCCAAAGAGCTATCTCTTGTGTTTAGCCGGGTGGGTATTTGTAAAGAACTGCTTACGGACCAAGGTACACCCTTTATGTCCCGGGTTATGAAGGAGCTGTGTAAATTGTTCAAAGTGACGCAATTACGTACATCTGTGTATCACCCCCAAACCGATGGGCTGGTTGAAAGATTCAACAAAACCCTAAAACAAATGTTGAAGAAAGTGGTGGATAGAGATGGAAAGGATTGGGACTGTCTACTTCCTTATCTGATGTTTGCTATTAGGGAGGTGCCCCAATCCTCTACGGGATTCTCCCCCTTTGAGTTACTGTATGGGAGACACCCAAGAGGGCTGTTGGATATTGCCAAGGAAACTTGGGAAAGTGAGAGTTCTCCCCACAGGAGTGTGATTGAGCATGTCGCCCTGATGCAAGACCGAATTGCACAGGTAATGCCCATCGTGAAGGAACATTTGGCCCAAGCGCAGTTAGCACAGCAGAGAGTGTACAACCGTGGAGCCAAGACCCGTACCTTTTCCCTGGGGGATAGGATACTGGTACTTGTCCCTACGGTTGAAAGTAAATTCCTTGCCAAATGGCAAGGCCCCTACGAGATAATGGAAAAAGTGAGCGAAGTGAATTACAAGGTCAGACAACCAGGAAGGCGAAAGCCCGAACAGATCTATCACGTTAATCTGTTGAAAGCCTGGAGGGATAGAGAGTCCCTAGTCGTAGACACTTGGTCACCAGCTCAAACTGGTTGCGTGATTCCTGAGGTTGGAATAGCAGCCACCTTGTCACAACCCCAACAACAGGAGGTTAAGGAGTTTGTGCTTCGCAACAAGGAGGTATTCTCTGAGCTGCCGGGACAAACATCTGGGGTAGAGCATGACATCATTACCCCGCCCGGTGAAAGGGTGAAGTTAAAACCCTATCGGATCCCAGAGGCCCGACGGGAGGCAATACGGGAGGAAGTACAGAAAATGCTGAACTTAGGGGTGATAGAGGAGTCCCAAAGTGATTGGTCTAGTCCCATTGTGTTGGTGCCTAAACCGGATGGGAGCTGGCGATTTTGTAACGATTTTCGTCAGTTGAACAAAGTTACAAAATTTGACACCTACCCCATGCCACGTATAGATGAGTTGATCGACCGGCTGGGAACAGCCCGATACATGACGACTCTTGACCTCACAAAAGGGTATTGGCAAATCCCCCTGGCCAAGTCGGCCAAAGAGAAAACCGCATTTGTAACCCCAGACGGGGCGTTCCAATATAAAAGAATGCCGTTCGGGTTACAAAATGCGCCGGCCACATTCCAGCGGAAAATGGACCAGATGCTGAGGCCCCATCGGAAGTATGCTGCGGCTTACCTGGATGACGTAATTGTCCATAGCACAGATTGGGCCTCACATCTGCCAAAAGTGCAAGCAGTCCTGGACTCTGTTCGGGAAGCGGGGTTTACGGCTAACCCCAAGAAGTGTACCATTGGGCAGGAGGAGGCCAAATATCTTGGGTACACCATTGGGAGGGGAGTAATAAAACCCCAACTCAACAAAGTCGAGGCCATCCAGAGTTGGCCACGTCCCAACAGCAAGAAGCAGGTACGAGCCTTTCTGGGAATCGCTGGGTATTATCGGCGATTCATTCCCCACTTTGCTTCTAAGGCTGTGCCCCTAACCAACCTGATGAAGGGGAAAGGGTCGGTCATGATTAAATGGACCCCCGAGGCTGAGGCAGCATTCCAATTCTTGAAACAAGCCTTATGTAGCCAGCCAGTGTTGTACTCACCCGACTTCTCTAAAGACTTTGTCGTACAAAGTGATGCGTCAGATGTGGGGTTAGGAGCAGTATTGTCCCAGGTCTGGAACGGGGAAGAGCACCCAGTCATTTACCTCAGCAGGAAGTTGAAGTCCCATGAGGTAAATTACGCCACCGTTGAAAAGGAGTGTTTAGCGGTGAAGTGGGCTCTAGATTCCCTTCGATACTACCTGCTAGGTAGGCACTTTGACATGGTTACGGATCACGCTCCGTTAAAGTGGATGGCTCAAAACAAGGAAACAAATAGAAGAGTGAATAGGTGGTTCCTGGCCCTCCAGGAATTCAACTTCACAGTAAAGCATCGCCCTGGCGTTCAAATGGGGAATGTGGATGCTTTGTCTCGAGTACATGAATGCCTGATTGCTGGTGTTCCAACCCCGAGGTTAAAACAAGAGGGGGGGGTATGTGACAGCAGGAAGGTAAAGTCACCTGGTTGCATCCAGGGGGGTAGATATATTTCGCCCAGATTCAGGCTTTACGCCGACTTATACCACTAGGTGGAGAGTTGTATAAGCCCAGCTGAGGCTAGTGGGCTCATGGATGACTCATACCTCTAGGGAGAGTGTGGGGCGTCGTGCAGACAGGGAGTTGATGAGACCAGCTGAAGCTTGTCAGCTCATTTAGGCCTCTATAAGAACTCCCAGCTTCATTAGGTGTTTGCTCATGCCTGGACCCAGACCTGTGTGGACTGTCTAGGGAGAGTGAACCCCTGTGCGGTGAGACAAAGCCTGTGTGGCTATTTGCTTGGACATTTAAAACCAGGGACTTAGGGACTAGGACAGCACTAGGCTGATCCCAGTTGTTAGTTAGGAAACCTGTATGTTTAGTCAGAGGTCAAGTTGACCAGGATTTATTTTGTTTATGTTTCTTTTGCTTTGCTGTGTTTTGTCACTGTAAATAGAAAATAAACCGCACCTTTTTGATTTTGAAAACCACAACCTCCGTTTGCTGGGCCTGTTTTTGTGTGGGGAGCCCATCCCGGGGGTCACACACACCCGCTGCCGAGCTAACCCCCTCACAATACGTTCGACTCGAACATCGGCTGTTCGATCGTTCGACGAAGATCGAACGATTTGGGCCGTTCGCGCCTAATTCGAGTGACGCGAACGGCTCACAATGCACTACGCCATCGCAGTGTCATCCAGGCGCTGTGCTTGGCCAATCACAGCGCCGGCAGCGAGGAGAGCAATGATTGGCCACAGGCAGGATGCCTGTGGCCAATTATTGCTGAGGGTGTTTAGTACACGCCCCACACTATAAAAGGCCGCCAGCACGGCGGCCTAGTGTAGTGTGTTCCGGAGCAGGGAAAGAGAAGCATAGGCAGGGACAGTGACATTTATTTTTTCTTGCTTAACCTGGATTCCTTTAGTTTAGGGAAAGAGAAGGATAGGTAGGGAGAGTGTCAGTGTGTTTTACTGTGCGAATCCTTGTTTCTAGGGACAGGGAAGGACAGTGAGGGAAATTCTCCTTGTGCTATAGTGTGCTTTAAAAAAACATTTTTTCTAGGGACAGAAAACTATAGGTAGGGAGAGTGTCAGTGTGTTTTACTGTGCGAATCCTTGTTTCTAGGGACAGGGAAGGACAGTGAGGGAAATTCTCCTTGTGCTATAGTGTGCTTTAAAAAAACATTTTTTCTAGGGACAGAAAACTATAGGTAGGGAGAGTGTCAGTGTGTTTTACTGTGCGAATCCTTGTTTCTAGGGACAGGGAAGGACAGTGAGGGAAATTCTCCTTGTGCTATAGTGTGCTTTAAAAAAACATTTTTTCTAGGGACAGAAAACTATAGGTAGGGAGAGTGTCAGTGTGTTTTACTGTGCGAATCCTTGTTTCTAGGGACAGGGAAGGACAGTGAGGGAATTCTCCTTGTGCTATAGTGTGCTTTAAAAAAAACATTTTTTCTAGGGACAGAAAACTATAGGTAGTGTGACAGCAGGAAGGTAAAGTCACCTGGTTGCATCCAGGGGGGTAGATATATTTCTCCCAGATTCAGGCTTTATGCCGACTTATACAACTAGGGAGTTGATGAAGCCCAGCTGAGGCTAGTGGGCTCATGAATGACTCATACCTCTAGGGAGAGTGCTGGGCGTCGTGAGGCAGGGAGTTGATGAGACCAGCTGAAGCTTGTCAGCTCATTTAGGCCTCTATAAGAACTCCCAGATTCATTAGGTGTTAGCTCATGCCTGGAACCAGACCTGTGTGGACTGTCTAGGGAGAGTCAACCCCTGTGCGGTGAGGCAAAGCCTGTGTGGCTATTTGTTTGGACTTTTACTAAACCAGGGACTTAGGGACTAGGACAGCACCAGGCTGATCCCAGTTGTTAGTTTAGGAAACCTGCATGTTTAGTCAGAGGTCAAACTGACCAGGATTTATTTTGTTTATGTTTCTTTTTGGCTTTGCTGTGTTTTTGTCACTGTACATAGAGAAATAAACCGCACCTTTTGATTTTGAAAACCACAACCTCCGTCTGCTGGCCCTGTTTTTGTGTGGGGAGCCCAACCAGGGGGTCACACACACCCGCTACCGAGTTAACCCCCTCACAGTTGGTGGAGAACCAGTGGCAGTTTTTTTTAAGCCAGCATGGAGGAGATACTGAAACAGCTGGCTCTAGCAAATGCCAATCAACAGCAGACAAATGCAGGTTTGCAAAGGAGCCTTGCAGCCCAGCAGCAAGCTCATCAACAAGCCCAGCAGCAATCTGAGGCCCGCTTCATAGACCTGTAAGGCCCCATGCACACGAGACGCTGTTATTTGCTGTTGAACGCGCGTTCAGAGGCAGTTGGACGCTTTTTTCAACTGCTCCTGAACCCATTCAATGTTATCCTATGTGTCCATGCACACACTCTCGTTTTTTGGCGTTTACAAGCAGTTGCGTTTAACCTCGTTTTTCCAGAAGCAAAAAAATGGGTTCAGACGCAAAAGTTTTCACGTTTCAGACGCTAAACGCTGCTAAACGCGGCTAAACGCGGCTAAACGCGGTACCGGCGTTTTGCCGCGTTTGCGTTTATAAGCGTTTTTAAAGGTGACCTATTTTTTAACATTAGAAATCTCAAAAATGATGGCAAATGATGAAAAACTATTAAAAAATATAAAAGAAAACTGTAATTGCTTGCATCGCATTGTGGACAATCCACAACTTGTGGCAGGTAAAGTGGCAAGTGGACAATCAACAACTTGTGTCAGGTGATGTGGCCAGGTGACGTGGCCAGGTGACGTGGCAAGTGGACAATCCACAGCTTGTGGCAGGTGACGTGGCCAGGTGACGTGGCAGGTAACGTGGCCAGGTGACGTGGCCAGGTGACGTGGCAAGTGGACAATCCACAACTTGTGGCAGGTGACGTGGCCAGGTGACGTGGCAGGTGACGTGGCAAGTGGACAATTCACAACTTGTGGCAGGTGAAGTGGCCAGGTGACGTGGCACGTGATGTGGCCAGGTGACATGGCAAGTGGACAATCCACAACTTGTGGCAGGTGACGTGGCCAGGTGACGTGGCCAGGTGACGTGGCAAGTGGACAATCCACAACTTGTGGCAGGTGACGTGGCCAGGTGACGTGGCAGGTGACGTGGCAAGTGGACAATTCACAACTTGTGGCAGGTGAAGTGGCAAGTGATACGCTAAATACAAGTACACTGCTGCTCTCTCAGCTGCTGCTACTCACTCTGGTCTCACAAACTGGCTGAAATGGTTAAAATGTACTGTTTTTTGAGCTTAGGGAGGGTCTATGATGAAACGCTTATAAACGCAAACGCGGTTAAACGCCGCTAAACGCGGCCGCAAACGCGGCAAAACGCGCGTTTATAAACGCCGGTTTCAGCGTTTAAAAACGTGTGTTCAGCAGAGTTTGCACCTGCGTCTCGTGTGCATGGGGCCTTACAGAAGCAAGAGCAGAGACTACAACAAATGGAAGCAGTAATGCAGCAACGTCCGCAGACCAGTGAGGAAAGCCGTCCCACTAATACCGCGTCCTTTGGGGTGAGTCGTTTATTGACAAAAATGACTGGAGAGGATGATCCAGAGGTATTTTTGACCACATTTGAAAGGACTGCTGAAAGAGAAAAGTGGCCTGAGGAGCAGTGGGCTGGACTGGTGGCTCCTCTGTTAACTGGTGAATCGCAGAAGGCTTACTATGACCTAGAGCCTGACCAAGCAAAAGACTATGTGATGCTAAAAGCTGAAATATTGGCAAGGCTGGGTGTCACCCTGGCTGTCCGGGCTCAGCGTGCGCATAACTGGACTTTCCAGCTTGGAAAACCCCCCAGGTCTCAAATGTATGATCTCATTCACCTGAGCAGGAAGTGGCTACAGCCAGAGACTTTGTCCGCACCAGAGATTGTGGAACGTGTTGTAATGGATCGGTTTTTGAGAGCTCTTCCTACTGCCATCCAAAAGTGGGTAAGCCATGGAGACCCAGAGACGGCCGGTGGTCTTGTGGATCGTGTAGAGAAATACTTGGCTACAGAGAACCTGACGGCCTCTTCCAGAGACTCTCGGACTTTCCACCCTAAGACCAGACCATCCCCAGGGGCGGATAAGAGGATTCCAAGGGGTGAGGGTGGAGAGAGTGAGAGGGTGGGAGCTCTACCCAAAGTTTGGCGAGAACAGCCTGGGAAGTCAGGGGCTCAAGAGGCAGCCAAATGGATTGTTTGCTACCGCTGCCGGCAAGCGGGACATATTGCAGCAAATTGCCCGGTTGTGGAGGAACCCATGCAATGTGACTTTCTGATGGACAGACGTCAGTCGCTGTGTGCGACAGTCACATGCACTGCCATTCGGGGAACTGAGAAACATTTATGCAAAATGTGTATTAATGGTAGAAATGTTGTGGTATTACTGGATTCAGGTAGCCTTGTGACCCTGATAAAGGCTGAATTAGTTAAAACAGAGGTCTCTGGGAATAGCAAGGTAGCTGTTATTTGTGTGCATGGGGACACCCGAGAGTATCCAGTGACTACAGTGTGTTTCGAGACCCCCAAAGGTACCCTCTCTCATCCAGTGGGGTTAGTATCTCAATTACCGCATGATGCCATTGTGGGAAGGGATTTTCCGAAGTTCTGGGAACTGTGGGATGATCCTGAGCCCCCCACTGGTGCCCCTATGTACCAGGAATGTGATAGCCAGAACTCCTCTGAGAGTGGTGAGGACTCTCCAGAATTTCCCTTGTCAGTATTGGCAGGGGAGACTCAAGAAACTGGAGAGAAGCCCACCTCCTCAGACGAAAACCTACCGTCTGTGGAGTTTTCTGATCTGGAGGTTCACAGGGAAAATTTTGCCACAGAACAGTTAAAAGACCCCGCCCTAATAAAGGCACGGGAAAACGTAGTGGAAATAGATGGCGAGTTAGTGAACCCAGATAATACCTGCACTTACCCATACTTCAGCGTAGAGAAGGACCTACTGTATCGGGTGGCAAAAAGGGCAGAAGAAACCGATGAGCAGCTTGTGGTGCCCAAACCTTACAGGAAGTTGGTGTTGGAGTTGGCCCATGGGCACATTCTTGGAGGTCATCTGGGGACAGAGAAAACCCGAGAGAGGGTATTACAGAGATTCTATTGGCCTGGGGTGATGAAGGACATAGAAAATTATTGTTCCTCCTGCCCTGTGTGTCAGAGGTCGGCCCCGATGCCACATTTCCGTAGCCCGCTGGTCCCTCTACCCATCATTGAGGTCCCGTTTGAGAGAATCGCAATGGATTTGGTAGGTCCTATAATCAAGTCCGCTAGGGGGCACCAGTACATATTGGTTATAATGGACTATGCCACCCGTTATCCAGAAGCGATCCCTCTCAGAAATACCTCGACCAAAACCATAGCCAAAGAGCTATCTCTTGTTTTTAGCCGGGTGGGTATTTGTAAAGAACTGCTTACGGACCAAGGTACACCCTTTATGTCCCGGGTTATGAAAGAGCTGTGTAAATTGCTCAAAGTGACGCAATTGCGTACATCTGTGTATCACCCCCAAACCGATGGGCTGGTTGAAAGATTCAACAAAACCCTAAAACAAATGTTGAAGAAAGTGGTGGATAGAGATGGAAAGGATTGGGACTGTCTACTTCCTTATTTGATGTTTGCTATTAGGGAGGTGCCCCAATCCTCTACGGGATTCTCCCCCTTTGAGTTACTGTATGGGAGACACCCAAGAGGGCTGTTGGATATTGCCAAGGAAACTTGGGAAAGTGAGAGTTCTCCCCACAGGAGTGTGATTGAGCATGTCGCCCTGATGCAAGATCGAATTGCACAGGTAATGCCCATCGTGAAGGAACATTTGGCCCAAGCGCAGTTGGCACAGCAGAGAGTGTACAACTGTGGAGCAAAGACCCGTACCTTTTCCCCGGGGGATAGGATATTGGTACTTGTCCCTACGGTTGAAAGTAAATTCCTTGCCAAATGGCAAGGCCCCTACGAGATAATGGAAAAAGTGAGCGAAGTGAATTACAAGGTCAGACAACCAGGAAGGCGAAAGCCCGAACAGATATATCACGTTAATCTGTTGAAAGCCTGGAGGGATAGAGAGTCCCTAGTCGCAGAAACTTGGTCACCAGCTCAAACTGGTTGCGTGATTCCGGAGGTTGGAATAGCAGCCACCTTGTCACAACCCCAACAACAGGAGGTTAAGGAGTTTGTGCTTCGCAACAAGGATGTGTTCTCTGAGCTGCCGGGACAAACATCTGGGGTAGAGCATGATATTATTACCCCGCCCGGTGAAAGGGTGAAGTTAAAACCCTATCGGATCCCAGAGGCCCGACGGGAGGCAATACGGGAGGAAGTACAGAAAATGCTGAACTTAGGGGTGATAGAGGAGTCCCAAAGTGATTGGTCTAGTCCCATTGTGTTGGTGCCTAAACCGGATGGGAGCTGGCGATTTTGTAACGATTTTCGTCAGTTGAACAAAGTTACAAAATTTGACACCTACCCCATGCCACGTATAGATGAGTTGATCGACCGGCTGGGAACAGCCCGATACATGACGACTCTTGACCTCACAAAAGGGTATTGGCAAATTCCCCTGGCCAAGTCGGCCAAAGAGAAAACCGCATTTGTAACCCCAGACGGGGCGTTCCAATATAAGAGAATGCCGTTCGGGTTACAGAATGCGCCGGCCACATTCCAGCGGAAAATGGACCAGATACTGAGGCCCCATCGGAAGTATGCTGCGGCTTACCTGGATGACGTAATTGTCCATAGCACAGATTGGGCCTCACATCTGCCAAAAGTGCAAGCAGTCCTAGACTCTATCCGGGAAGCGGGGTTTACGGCTAACCCCAAGAAGTGTACCATTGGGCAGGAGGAGGCCAAATATCTTGGGTACACCATTGGCAGGGGAGTAATAAAACCCCAACTCAACAAAGTCGAGGCCATCCAGAGTTGGCCACGTCCCAACAGCAAGAAGCAGGTACGAGCCTTTCTGGGAATCGCGGGTTATTATCGGCGCTTCATTCCCCACTTTGCTTCTAAGGCTGTGCCCCTAACCAACCTGACGAAAGGGAAAGGGTCGGTCATGATTAAATGGACCCCCGAGGCGGAGGCAGCATTCCAATTCTTGAAACAAGCCTTATGTAGCCAGCCAGTGTTGTACTCACCCGACTTCTCTAAAGAATTTGTCGTACAAAGTGATGCGTCAGATGTGGGGTTAGGAGCAGTATTGTCCCAGGTCTGGAACGGGGAAGAGCACCCAGTCATTTACCTCAGCAGGAAGTTGAAGTCCCATGAGGTAAATTACGCCACGGTTGAAAAGGAGTGTTTAGCGGTGAAGTGGGCTCTAGATTCCCTTCGGTACTATCTGCTAGGTAGGCACTTTGACATGGTTACAGATCACGCTCCGTTAAAGTGGATGGCTCAAAACAAGGAGACAAATAGAAGAGTGAATAGGTGGTTCCTGGCCCTACAGGAATTCAACTTCACAGTAAAGCATCGCCCTGGCGTTCAAATGGGGAATGTGGATGCTTTGTCTCGAGTACATGAATGCCTGATTTCTGGTGTTCCAACCCCAAGGTTAAAACAAGAGGGGGGGGTATGTGACAGCAGGAAGGTAAAGTCACCTGGTTGCATCCAGGGGGGTAGATATATTTCTCCCAGATTCAGGCTTTATGCCGACTTATACAACTAGGGAGTTGATGAAGCCCAGCTGAGGCTAGTGGGCTCATGAATGACTCATACCTCTAGGGAGAGTGCTGGGCGTCGTGAGGCAGGGAGTTGATGAGACCAGCTGAAGCTTGTCAGCTCATTTAGGCCTCTATAAGAACTCCCAGATTCATTAGGTGTTAGCTCATGCCTGGAACCAGACCTGTGTGGACTGTCTAGGGAGAGTGAACCCCTGTGCGGTGAGGCAAAGCCTGTGTGGCTATTTGTTTGGACTTTTACTAAACCAGGGACTTAGGGACTAGGACAGCACCAGGCTGATACCAGTTGTTAGTTTAGGAAACCTGCATGTTTAGTCAGAGGTCAAACTGACCAGGATTTATTTTGTTTATGTTTCTTTTTGGCTTTGCTGTGTTTTTGTCACTGTACATAGAGAAATAAACCGCACCTTTTGATTTTGAAAACCACAACCTCCGTCTGCTGGCCCTGTTTTTGTGTGGGGAGCCCAACCAGGGGGTCACACACACCCGCTACCGAGTTAACCCCCTCACAGTAGGGAGAGTGTCAGTGTGTTTTACTGTGTGAATCCTTGTTTCTAGTGACAGGGAAGGACAGTGAGGGAAATTCTCCTTGTGCTATAGTGTGCTTTAAAAAAACATTTTTTCTAGGGACAGAAAACTATAGGTAGGGAGAGTGTCAGTGTGTTTTACTGTGCGAATCCTTGTTTCTAGGGACAGGGAAGGACAGTGAGGGAAATTCTCCTTGTGCTATAGTGTGCTTTAAAAAAACATTTTTTCTAGGGACAGAAAACTATAGGTAGGGAGAGTGTCAGTGTGTTTTACTGTGCGAATCCTTGTTTCTAGGGACAGGGAAGGACAGTGAGGGAAATTCTCCTTGTGCTATAGTGTGCTTTAAAAAAACATTTTTTCTAGGGACAGAAAACTATAGGTAGGGAGAGTGTCAGTGTGTTTTACTGTGCGAATCCTTGTTTCTAGGGACAGGGAAGGACAGTGAGGGAATTCTCCTTGTGCTATAGTGTGCTTTAAAAAAACATTTTTTCTAGGGACAGAAAACTATAGGTAGGGAGAGTGTCAGTGTGTTTTACTGTGCGAATCCTTGTTTCTAGGGACAGGGAAGGACAGTGAGGGAAATTCTCCTTGTGCTATAGTGTGCTTTAAAAAAACATTTTTTCTAGGGACAGAAAACTATAGGTAGGGAGAGTGTCAGTGTGTTTTACTGTGCGAATCCTTGTTTCTAGGGACAGGGAAGGACAGTGAGGGAAATTCTCCTTGTGCTATAGTGTGCTTTAAAAAAACATTTTTTCTAGGGACAGAAAACTATAGGTAGTGTGACAGCAGGAAGGTAAAGTCACCTGGTTGCATCCAGGGGGGTAGATATATTTCTCCCAGATTCAGGCTTTATGCCGACTTATACAACTAGGGAGGGAGTTGATGAAGCCCAGCTGAGGCTAGTGGGCTCATGGATGAGTCATACCTCTAGGGAGAGTGCTGGGCGTCGTGCAGGCAGGGAGTTGATGAGACCAGCTGAAGCTTGTCAGCTCGTTTAAGGCCTCTATAAAAACTCCCAGCTTCATTAGGTGTTTGCTCATGCCTGGAACCAGACCTGTGTGGACTGTCTAGGGAGAGTGAACCCCTGTGCGGTGAGACAAAGCCTGTGTGGCTATTTGTTTGGACATTTACTAAACCAGGGACTTAGGGACTAGGACAGCACCAGGCTGATCCCAGTTGTTAGTTAGGAAACCTGCATGTTTAGTCAGAGGTCAAGCTGACCAGGGTTTATTTTGTTTATGTTTCTTTTTGCTTTGCTGTGTTTTTTTGTCACTGTAAATAGAGAAATAAACCACACCTTTTTGATCTTGAAAACCACAACCTCCGTCTGCTGGGCCTGTTTTTGTGTGGGGAGCCCATCCAGGGGATCACACACACCCGCTGCCGAGCTAACCCCCCCACAGTTGGTGGAGAATACAGGCAGTTTTTTTTAAGCCAGCATGGAGGAGATACTGAAACAGCTGGCTCTAGCAAATGCCAATCAACAGCAGACAAATGCAGGTTTGCAAAAGAGCCTTGCAGCTCAACAACAGAGCTTCACAGCCCAGCAGCAAGCTCATCAACAGAGCCTTGCAGCCCAGCAGCAATCTGAGGCCCGCTTCATAGACCTGTTACAGAAGCAAGAGCAGAGACTACAACAAATGGAAGCAGTAATGCAGCAACGTCCGCAGACCAGTGAGGAAAGCCGTCCCACTAATACCGCGTCCTTTGGGGTGAGTCGTTTATTGACAAAAATGACTGGAGAGGATGATCCAGAGGTATTTTTGACCACATTTGAAAGGACTGCTGAAAGAGAAAAGTGGCCTGAGGAGCAGTGGGCTGGACTGGTGGCTCCTCTGTTAACTGGTGAATCGCAGAAGGCTTACTATGACCTAGAGCCTGACCAAGCAAAAGACTATGTGATGCTAAAAGCTGAAATATTGGCAAGGCTGGGTGTCACCCTGGCTGTCCGGGCTCAGCGTGTGCATAACTGGACTTTCCAGCTTGGAAAACCCCCCAGGTCTCAAATGTATGATCTCATTCACCTGAGCAGGAAGTGGCTACAGCCAGAGACTTTCTCCGCACCAGAGATTGTGGAACGTGTTGTAATGGATCGGTTTTTGAGAGCTCTTCCTACTGCCATCCAAAAGTGGGTAAGCCATGGAGACCCAGAGACGGCCGGTGGTCTTGTGGATCGTGTAGAGAAATACTTGGCTACAGAGAACCTGACGGCCTCTTCCAGAGACTCTCGGACTTTCCACCCTAAGACCAGACCATCCCCAGGGGCGGATAAGAGGATTTCAAGGGGTGAGGGTGGAGAGAGTGAGAGGGTGGGAGCCCTACCCAAAGTTTGGCGAGAACAGCCTGGGAAGTCAGGGGCTCAAGAGGCAGCCAAATGGATTGTTTGCTACCGCTGCCGGCAAGCGGGACATATTGCAGCAAATTGCCCGGTTGTGGAGGAACCCATGCAATGTGACTTTCTGACGGACAGACGTCAGTCGCTGTGTGCGACAGTCGCATGCACTGCCATTCGGGGAACTGAGAAACATTTATGCAAAATGTGTATTAATGGTAGAAATGTTGTGGTATTACTGGATTCAGGTAGCCTTGTGACCCTGATAAAGGCTGAATTAGTTAAAACAGAGGTCTCTGGGAATAGCAAGGTAGCTGTTATTTGTGTGCATGGGGACACCCGAGAGTATCCAGTGACTACAGTGTGTTTCAAGACCCCCAAAGGTACCCTCTCTCATCCAGTGGGGTTAGTATCTCAATTACCGCATGATGCCATTGTGGGAAGGGATTTTCCGAAGTTCTGGGAACTGTGGGATGATCCTGAGCCCCCCACTGGTGCCCCTATGTACCAGGAAGGTGATAGCCAGAACTCCTCTGAGAGTGGTGAGGACTCTCCAGAATTTCCCTTGTCAGTATTGGCAGGCGAGACTCAAGAAACTGGAGAGGAGCCCACCTCCTCAGACGAAAACCTACCGTCTGTGGAGTTTTCTGATCTTGAGGTTCACAGGGAAAATTTTGCCACAGAACAGTTAAAAGACCCCGCCCTAATAAAGGCACGGGAAAACGTAGTGGAAATAGATGGCGAGTTAGTGAACCCAGATAATACCTGCACTTACCCAAACTTCAGCATAGAGAAGGACCTACTGTATCGGGTGGCAAAAAGGGCAGAAGAAACCGTTGAGCAGCTTGTGGTGCCCAAACCTTACAGGAAGTTGATGTTGGAGTTGGCCCATGGGCACATTCTTGGAGGTCATCTGGGGACAGAGAAAACCCGAGAGAGGGTATTACAGAGATTCTATTGGCCTGGGGTGATGAAGGACATAGAAAATTATTGTTCCTCCTGCCCTGTGTGTCAGAGGTCGGCCCCGATGCCACATTTCCGTAGCCCGCTGGTCCCTCTACCCATCATTGAGGTCCCGTTTGAGAGGGTCGCAATGGATTTGGTAGGTCCTATAATCAAGTCCGCTAGGGGGCACCAGTACATATTAGTTATAATGGACTATGCCACCCGTTATCCAGAAGCGATCCCTCTCCGAAATACCTCGGCCAAAACCATAGCCAAAGAGCTATCTCTTGTTTTTAGCCGGGTGGGTATTTGTAAAGAACTGCTTACGGACCAAGGTACACCCTTTATGTCCCGGGTTATGAAAGAGCTGTGTAAATTGTTCAAAGTGACGCAATTGCGTACGTCTGTGTATCACCCCCAAACCGATGGGCTGGTTGAAAGATTCAACAAAACCCTAAAACAAATGTTGAAGAAAGTGGTGGATAGAGATGGAAAGGATTGGGACTGTCTACTTCCTTATTTGATGTTTGCTATTAGGGAGGTGCCCCAATCCTCTACGGGATTCTCCCCCTTTGAGTTACTGTATGGGAGACACCCAAGAGGACTGTTGGATATTGCCAAGGAAACTTGGGAAAGTGAGAGTTCCCCCCACAGGAGTGTGATTGAGCATGTCGCCCTGATGCAAGATCGAATTGCACAGGTAATGCCCATCGTGAAGGAACATTTGGCCCAAGCGCAGTTGGCACAGCAGAGAGTGTACAACCGTGGAGCCAAGACCCGTACCTTTTCCCCGGGGGATAGGATATTGGTACTTGTCCCTACGGTTGAAAGTAAATTCCTTGCCAAATGGCAAGGCCCCTACAAGATAATGGAAAAAGTGAGCGAAGTGAATTACAAGGTCAGACAACCAGGAAGGCGAAAGCCCGAACAGATCTATCACGTTAATCTGTTGAAAGCCTGGAGGGATAGAGAGTCCCTAGTCGCAGAAACTTGGTCACCAGCTCAAACTGGTTGCGTGATTCCGGAGGTTGGAATAGCAGCCACCTTGTCACAATCCCAACAACAGGAGGTGAAGGAGTTTGTGCTTCGCAACAAGGAGGTGTTCTCTGAGCTGCCGGGACAAACATCTGGGGTAGAGCATGATATTATTACCCCGCCCGGTGAAAGGGTGAAGTTAAAACCCTATCGGATCCCAGAGGCCCGACGGGAGGCAATACGGGAGGAAGTACAGAAAATGCTGAACTTAGGGGTGATAGAGGAGTCCCAAAGTGATTGGTCTAGTCCCATTGTGTTGGTGCCTAAACCGGATGGGAGCTGGCGATTTTGTAACGATTTTCGTCAGTTGAACAAAGTTACAAAATTTGACACCTACCCCATGCCACGTATAGATGAGTTGATCGACCGGCTGGGAACAGCCCGATACATGACGACTCTTGACCTCACAAAAGGGTATTGGCAAATTCCCCTGGCCAAGTCGGCCAAAGAGAAAACCGCATTTGTAACCCCAGACGGGGCGTTCCAATATAAGAGAATGCCGTTCGGGTTACAGAATGCGCCGGCCACATTCCAGCGGAAAATGGACCAGATACTGAGGCCCCATCGGAAGTATGCTGCGGCTTACCTGGATGACGTAATTGTCCATAGCACAGATTGGGCCTCACATCTGCCAAAAGTGCAAGCAGTCCTAGACTCTATCCGGGAAGCGGGGTTTACGGCTAACCCCAAGAAGTGTACCATTGGGCAGGAGGAGGCCAAATATCTTGGGTACACCATTGGCAGGGGAGTAATAAAACCCCAACTCAACAAAGTCGAGGCCATCCAGAGTTGGCCACGTCCCAACAGCAAGAAGCAGGTACGAGCCTTTCTGGGAATCGCGGGTTATTATCGGCGCTTCATTCCCCACTTTGCTTCTAAGGCTGTGCCCCTAACCAACCTGACGAAAGGGAAAGGGTCGGTCATGATTAAATGGACCCCCGAGGCTGAGGCAGCATTCTAATTCTTGAAACAAGCCTTATGTAGCCAGCCAGTGTTGTACTCACCCGACTTCTCTAAAGACTTTGTCGTACAAAGTGATGCGTCAGATGTGGGGTTAGGAGCAGTATTGTCCCAGGTCTGGAACGGGGAAGAGCACCCAGTCATTTACCTCAGCAGGAAGTTGAAGTCCCATGAGGTAAATTACGCCACGGTTGAAAAGGAGTGTTTAGCGGTGAAGTGGGCTCTAGATTCCCTTCGGTACTATCTGCTAGGTAGGCACTTTGACATGGTTACGGATCACGCTCCGTTAAAGTGGATGGCTCAAAACAAGGAGACAAATAGAAGAGTGAATAGGTGGTTCCTGGCCCTACAGGAATTCAACTTCACAGTAAAGCATCGCCCTGGCGTTCAAATGGGGAATGTGGATGCTTTGTCTCGAGTACATGAATGCCTGATTGCTGGTGTTCCAACCCCAAGGTTAAAACAAGAGGGGGGGGTATGTGACAGCAGGAAGGTAAAGTCACCTGGTTGCATCCAGGGGGGTAGATATATTTCTCCCAGATTCAGGCTTTATGCCGACTTATACAACTAGGGAGGGAGTTGATGAAGCCCAGCTGAGGCTAGTGGGCTCATGGATGAGTCATACCTCTAGGGAGAGTGCTGGGCGTCGTGCAGGCAGGGAGTTGATGAGACCAGCTGAAGCTTGTCAGCTCGTTTAAGGCCTCTATAAAAACTCCCAGCTTCATTAGGTGTTTGCTCATGCCTGGAACCAGACCTGTGTGGACTGTCTAGGGAGAGTGAACCCCTGTGCGGTGAGACAAAGCCTGTGTGGCTATTTGTTTGGACATTTACTAAACCAGGGACTTAGGGACTAGGACAGCACCAGGCTGATCCCAGTTGTTAGTTAGGAAACCTGCATGTTTAGTCAGAGGTCAAGCTGACCAGGGTTTATTTTGTTTATGTTTCTTTTTGCTTTGCTGTGTTTTTTTGTCACTGTAAATAGAGAAATAAACCGCACCTTTTTGATCTTGAAAACCACAACCTCCGTCTGCTGGGCCTGTTTTTGTGTGGGGAGCCCATCCAGGGGATCACACACACCCGCTGCCGAGCTAACCCCCCCACAGTAGGGAGAGTGTCAGTGTGTTTTACTGTGCGAATCCTTGTTTCTAGGGACAGGGAAGGACAGTGAGGGAAATTCTCCTTGTGCTATAGTGTGCTTTAAAAAAACATTTTTTCTAGGGACAGAAAACTATAGGTAGGGAGAGTGTCAGTGTGTTTTACTGTGCGAATCCTTGTTTCTAGGGACAGGGAAGGACAGTGAGGGAAATTCTCCTTGTGCTATAGTGTGCTTTAAAAAAACATTTTTTCTAGGGACAGAAAACTATAGGTAGGGAGAGTGTCAGTGTGTTTTACTGTGCGAATCCTTGTTTCTAGGGACAGGGAAGGACAGTGAGGGAAATTCTCCTTGTGCTATAGTGTGCTTTAAAAAAACATTTTTTCTAGGGACAGAAAACTATAGGTAGGAAGAGTGTCAGTTTCTTTCACTGTGATAATCCTTGTTTCTAGGGACAGGGAAGGACAGTGAGGGAAATTCTCCTTGTGCTATAGTGTGCTTTAAAAAAACATTTTTTCTAGGGACAGAAAACTATAGGTAGGAAGAGTGTCAGTTTCTTTCACTGTGATAATCCTTGTTTCTAGGGACAGGGAAGGACAGTGAGGGAAATTCTCCTTGTGCTATAGTGTGCTTTAAAAAAACATTTTTTCTAGGGACAGAAAACTATAGGTAGGAAGAGTGTCAGTTTCTTTCACTGTGATAATCCTTGTTTCTAGGGACAGGGAAGGACAGTGAGGGAAATTCTCCTTGTGCTATAGTGTGCTTTAAAAAAACATTTTTTCTAGGGACAGAAAACTATAGGTAGGAAGAGTGTCAGTTTCTTTCACTGTGATAATCCTTGTTTCTAGGGACAGGGAAGGACAGTGAGGGAAATTCTCCTTGTGCTATAGTGTGCTTTAAAAAAACATTTTTTCTAGGGACAGAAAACTATAGGTAGGAAGAGTGTCAGTTTCTTTCACTGTGATAATCCTTGTTTCTAGGGACAGGGAAGGACAGTGAGGGAAATTCTCCTTGTGCTATAGTGTGCTTTAAAAAAAAATTTTTTCTAGGGACAGAAAACTATAGGTAGGAAGAGTGTCAGTTTCTTTCACTGTGATAATCCTTGTTTCTAGGGACAGGGAAGGACAGTGAGGGAAATTCTCCTTGTGCTATAGTGTGCTTTAAAAAAACATTTTTTCTAGGGATAGAAAACTATAGGTAGGAAGAGTGTCAGTTTCTTTCACTGTGATAATCCTTGTTTCTAGGGACAGGGAAGGACAGTGAGGGAAATTCTCCTTGTGCTATAGTGTGCTTTAAAAAAAAATTTTTCTAGGGACAGAAAACTATAGGTAGGAAAAGTGTCAGTTTCTTTCACTGTGATAATCCTTGTTTCTAGGGACAGGGAAGGACAGTGAGGGAAATTCTCCTTGTGCTATAGTGTGCTTTAAAAAACATTTTTTCTAGGGACAGAAAACTATAGGTAGGAAGAGTGTCAGTTTCTTTCACTGTGATAATCCTTGTTTCTAGGGACAGGGAAGGACAGTGAGGGAAATTCTCCTTGTGCTATAGTGTGCTTTAAAAAAACATTTTTTCTAGGGACAGAAAACTATAGGTAGGAAGAGTGTCAGTTTCTTTCACTGTGATAATCCTTGTTTCTAGGGACAGGGAAGGACAGTGAGGGAAATTCTCCTTGTGCTATAGTGTGCTTTAAAAAAACATTTTTTCTAGGGACAGAAAACTATAGGTAGGAAGAGTGTCAGTTTCTTTCACTGTGATAATCCTTGTTTCTAGGGACAGGGAAGGACAGTGAGGGAAATTCTCCTTGTGCTATAGTGTGCTTTAAAAAAACATTTTTTCTAGGGACAGAAAACTATAGGTAGTGTGAGGGGGTTAGCTCGGCAGCGGGTGTGTGTGACCCCCGAGATGGGCTCCCCACACAAAAACAGGCCCAGCAAACGGAGGTTGTGGTTTTCAAAATCAAAAAGGTGCGGTTTATTTTCTATTTACAGTGACAAAACACAGCAAAGCAAAAGAAACATAAACAAAATAAATCCTGGTCAACTTGACCTCTGACTAAACATACAGGTTTCCTAACTAACAACTGGGATCAGCCTAGTGCTGTCCTAGTCCCTAAGTCCCTGGTTTTAAATGTCCAAGCAAATAGCCACACAGGCTTTGTCTCACCGCACAGGGGTTCACTCTCCCTAGACAGTCCACACAGGTCTGGTTCCAGGCATGAGCTAACATCTAATGAAGCTGGGAGTTTTTATAGAGGCCTTTAAATGAGCTGACAAGTTTCAGCTGGTCTCATCAACTCCCTGCCTGCACGACGCCCAGCCCTCTCCCTAGAGGTATGAGTCATCCATGAGCCCACTAGCCTTATACAACTCTCCACCTAGTTGTATAAGTCGGCGTAAAGCCTGAATCTGGGCGAAATATATCTACCCCCCTGGATGCAACCAGGTGACTTTACCTTCCTGCTGTCACATACCCCCCCCTCTTGTTTTAACCTCGGGGTTGGAACACCAGCAATCAGGCATTCATGTACTCGAGACAAAGCATCCACATTCCCCATTTGAACGCCAGGGCGATGCTTTACTGTGAAGTTGAATTCCTGGAGGGCCAGGAACCACCTATTCACTCTTCTATTTGTTTCCTTGTTTTGAGCCATCCACTTTAACGGAGCGTGATCCGTAACCATGTCAAAGTGCCTACCTAGCAGGTAGTACCGAAGGGAATCTAGAGCCCACTTCACCGCTAAACACTCCTTTTCAACGGTGGCGTAATTTACCTCATGGGACTTCAACTTCCTGCTGAGGTAAATGACTGGGTGCTCTTCCCCGTTCCAGACCTGGGACAATACTGCTCCTAACCCCACATCTGACGCATCACTTTGTACGACAAAGTCTTTAGAGAAGTCGGGTGAGTACAACACTGGCTGGCTACATAAGGCTTGTTTCAAGAATTGGAATGCTGCCTCAGCCTCGGGGGTCCATTTAATCATGACCGACCCTTTCCCCTTCGTCAGGTTGGTTAGGGGCACAGCCTTAGAAGCAAAGTGGGGAATGAATCGCCGATAATACCCAGCGATTCCCAGAAAGGCTCGTACCTGCTTCTTGCTGTTGGGACGTGGCCAACTCTGGATGGCCTCGACTTTGTTGAGTTGGGGTTTTATTACTCCCCTCCCAATGGTGTACCCAAGATATTTGGCCTCCTCCTGCCCAATGGTACACTTCTTGGGGTTAGCCGTAAACCCCGCTTCCCGAACAGAGTCCAGGACTGCTTGCACTTTTGGCAGATGTGAGGCCCAATCTGTGCTATGGACAATTATGTCATCCAGGTAAGCCGCAGCATACTTCCGATGGGGCCTCAGCATCTGGTCCATTTTCCGCTGGAATGTGGCCGGCGCATTCTGTAACCCGAACGGCATTCTTTTATATTGGAACGCCCCGTCTGGGGTTACAAATGCAGTTTTCTCTTTGGCCGACTTGGCCAGGGGGATTTGCCAATACCCTTTTGTGAGGTCAAGAGTCGTCATGTATCGGGCTGTTCCCAGCCGGTCGATCAACTCATCTATACGTGGCATGGGGTAGGTGTCAAATTTTGTAACTTTGTTCAACTGACGAAAATCGTTACAAAATCGCCAGCTCCCATCCGGTTTAGGCACCAACACAATGGGACTAGACCAATCACTTTGGGACTCCTCTATCACCCCTAAGTTCAGCATTTTCTGTACTTCCTCCCGTATTGCCTCCCGTCGGGCCTCTGGGATCCGATAGGGTTTTAACTTCACCCTTTCACCGGGCGGGGTAATGATGTCATGCTCTACCCCAGATGTTTGTCCCGGCAGCTCAGAGAATACCTCCTTGTTGCGAAGCACAAACTCCTTAACCTCCTGTTGTTGGGGTTGTGACAAGGTGGCTGCTATTCCAACCTCAGGAATCACGCAACCAGTTTGAGCTGGTGACCAAGTGTCTGCGACTAGGGACTCTCTATCCCTCCAGGCTTTCAACAGATTAACGTGATAGATCTGTTCGGGCTTTCGCCTTCCTGGTTGTCTGACCTTGTAATTCACTTCGCTCACTTTTTCCATTATCTCGTAGGGGCCTTGCCATTTGGCAAGGAATTTACTTTCAACCGTAGGGACAAGTACCAGTATCCTATCCCCCGGGGAAAAGGTACGGGTCTTGGCTCCACGGTTGTACACTCTCTGCTGTGCTAACTGCGCTTGGGCCAAATGTTCCTTCACGATGGGCATTACCTGTGCAATTCGGTCTTGCATCAGGGCGACATGCTCAATCACACTCCTGTGGGGAGAACTCTCACTTTCCCAAGTTTCCTTGGCAATATCCAACAGCCCTCTTGGGTGTCTCCCATACAGTAACTCAAAGGGGGAGAATCCCGTAGAGGATTGGGGCACCTCCCTAATAGCAAACATCAGATAAGGAAGTAGACAGTCCCAATCCTTTCCATCTCTATCCACCACTTTCTTCAACATTTGTTTTAGGGTTTTGTTGAACCTTTCAACCAGCCCATCGGTTTGGGGGTGATACACAGATGTACGTAATTGCGTCACTTTGAACAATTTACACAGCTCCTTCATAACCCGGGACATAAAGGGTGTACCTTGGTCCGTAAGCAGTTCTTTACAAATACCCACCCGGCTAAACACAAGAGATAGCTCTTTGGCTATGGTTTTGGCCGAGGTATTTCGGAGAGGGATCGCTTCTGGATAATGGGTGGCATAGTCCATTATAACTAATATGTACTGGTGCCCCCTAGCGGACTTGATTATAGGACCTACCAAATCCATGGCGATCCTCTCAAACGGGACCTCAATGATGGGTAGAGGGACCAGCGGGCTACGGAAATGTGGCATCGGGGCCGACCTCTGACACACAGGGCAGGAGGAACAATAATTTTCTATGTCCTTCATCACCCCCGGCCAATAGAATCTCTGTAATACCCTCTCTCGGGTTTTCTCTGTCCCCAGATGACCTCCAAGAATGTGCCCATGGGCCAACTCCAACACCAACTTCCTGTAAGGTTTGGGCACCACAAGCTGCTCAACGGTTTCTTCTGCCCTTTTTGCCACCCGATACAGTAGGTCCTTCTCTACGCTGAAGTATGGGTAAGTGCAGGTATTATCTGGGTTCACTAACTCGCCATCTATTTTCACTACGTTTTCCCGTGCCTTTATTAGGGCGGGGTCTTTCAACTGTTCTGTGGCAAAGTTTTCCCTGTGAACCTCAAGATCAGAAAACTCCACAGACGGTAGGTTTTCGTCTGAGGAGGTGGGCTCCTCTCCAGTTTCTTGAGTCTCCCCTGCCAATACTGATAAGGGAAATTCCGGAGAGTCCTCACCACTCTCAGGGTAGTTCTGGCTATAACATTCTTGGTACATAGGGGCACCAGTGGGGGGCTCAGGATCATCCCACAGTTCCCAGAACTTCGGAAAATCCCTTCCCACAATGGCGTCATGCGGTAACTGAGATACTAAGCCCACTGGATGAGAGAGGGTACCTTTGGGGGTCTCGAAACACACTGTAGTCACTGGATACTCTCGGGTGTCCCCATGCACACAAATAACAGCTACCTTGCTATTCCCAGAGACCTCTGTTTTAACTAACTCAGCCTTTATCAGGGTCACAAGGCTACCTGAATCCAACAATACCACAACATTTCTACCATTAACACACATTTTGCATAAATGTTTCTCAGTTCCTCGAATGGCAGTGCATGCGACTGTCGCACACAGCGACTGACGTCTGCCCGTCAGAAAGTCACACTGCATGGGTTCCTCCACAACCGGGCAATTGGCTGCAATATGTCCCGCTTGCCGGCAGCGGTAGCAAACGATCCTTCTTGCGGCCTCTTGAGCCGCTGATTTCCCAGGCTGTTCTCGCCAAACTTGGGGTAGAGCTCCCACCCTCTCACTCTCTCCACCCTCACCCCTTGGAATCCTCTTATCCGCCCCTGGGGATGGTCTGGTCTTAGGGTGGAAAGTCCGAGTGTCTCTGGAAGAGGCCGTCAGGTTCTCTGTAGCCAAGTATTTCTCCACACGATCCACAAGACCATCGGCCGTCTCTGGGTCTCCATGGCTTACCCACTTTTGGATGGCAGTAGGAAGAGCTCTCAAAAACCGATCCATTACAACACGTTCCACAATCTTTGGTGCGGACAAAGTCTCTGGCTGTAGCCACTTTCTGCTCAGGTGAATGAGATCATACATTTGAGACCTGGGGGGTTTTCCAAGCTGGAAAGTCCAGTTATGCACACGCTGAGCCCGGACAGCCTGGGTGACACCCAGCCTTGCCAATATTTCAGCTTTTAGCATCACATAGTCTTTTGCTTGGTTAGGCTCTAGGTCATAGTAAGCTTTCTGCGATTCACCAGTTAACAGAGGAGCCACCAGTCCAGCCCACTGCTCCTTAGGCCACTTTTCTCTTTCAGCGGTCCTTTCAAATGTGGTCAAAAATACCTCTGGATCATCCTCTCCAGTCATTTTTGTCAATAAACGACTCACCCCAAAGGACGCGGTATTAGTGGGACGGCTTTCCTCACTGGTCTGCGGACGTTGCTGCATTACTGCTTCCATCTGTTGTTGTAGTCTCTGCTCTTGCTTCTGCAACAGGTCTATGAAGCGGGCCTCAGATTGCTGCTGGGCTTGTTGCTGAGCCTCCAGACTCTGTTGCAAAGTTGCGTTTGTCTGCTGCTGGGCTGCAAGGCTCTGTTGATGAGCTTGCTGCTGGGCTGCGAAGTTCTTTTGCAAACCTGCATTTGTCTGCTGTTGATTGGCATTTGCTAGAGCCAGCTGCTTCAGTATCTCCTCCATGCTGGCTTAAAAAAAAAACTGCCACTGGTTCTCCACCAACTGTGAGGGGGTTAGCTCGGCAGCGGGTGTGTGTGACCCCCGAGATGGGCTCCCCACACAAAAACAGGCCCAGCAAACGGAGGTTGTGGTTTTCAAAATCAAAAAGGTGCGGTTTATTTTCTATTTACAGTGACAAAACACAGCAAAGCAAAAGAAACATAAACAAAATAAATCCTGGTCAACTTGACCTCTGACTAAACATACAGGTTTCCTAACTAACAACTGGGATCAGCCTAGTGCTGTCCTAGTCCCTAAGTCCCTGGTTTTAAATGTCCAAGCAAATAGCCACACAGGCTTTGTCTCACCGAACAGGGGTTCACTCTCCCTAGACAGTCCACACAGGTCTGGTTCCAGGCATGAGCTAACATCTAATGAAGCTGGGAGTTTTTATAGAGGCCTTTAAATGAGCTGACAAGCTTCAGCTGGTCTCATCAACTCCCTGCCTGCACGACGCCCAGCCCTCTCCCTAGAGGTATGAGTCATCCATGAGCCCACTAGCCTTATACAACTCTCCACCTAGTTGTATAAGTCGGCGTAAAGCCTGAATCTGGGCGAAATATATCTACCCCCCTGGATGCAACCAGGTGACTTTACCTTCCTGCTGTCACAGTAGGAAGAGTGTCAGTTTCTTTCACTGTGATAATCCTTGTTTCTAGGGACAGGGAAGGACAGTGAGGGAAATTCTCCTTGTGCTATAGTGTGCTTTAAAAAAACATTTTTTCTAGGGACAGAAAACTATAGGTAGGAAGAGTGTCAGTTTCTTTCACTGTGATAATCCTTGTTTCTAGGGACAGGGAAGGACAGTGAGGGAAATTCTCCTTGTGCTATAGTGTGCTTTAAAAAAACATTTTTTCTAGGGACAGAAAACTATAGGTAGGAAGAGTGTCAGTTTCTTTCACTGTGATAATCCTTGTTTCTAGGGACAGGGAAGGACAGTGAGGGAAATTCTCCTTGTGCTATAGTGTGCTTTAAAAAAACATTTTTTCTAGGGACAGAAAACTATAGGTAGGAAGAGTGTCAGTTTCTTTCACTGTGATAATCCTTGTTTCTAGGGACAGGGAAGGACAGTGAGGGAAATTCTCCTTGTGCTATAGTGTGCTTTAAAAAAACATTTTTTCTAGGGACAGAAAACTATAGGTAGGAAGAGTGTCAGTTTCTTTCACTGTGATAATCCTTGTTTCTAGGGACAGGGAAGGACAGTGAGGGAAATTCTCCTTGTGCTATAGTGTGCTAAAGCATTCCTCATCAACCATCTTTGAAATCCTTGTTTTTTGGACAGTCAGGGAAATTGTCGTTGTGCTATTCTGTGCAAAAGCAATCATCCTCAACCATATTTAGAAATCCTTAAGTAAAGGGACAGAGAAGGACACCTGAAGGTAGCCCTTATTGCTTTTTTCCCATCTCCCTGCAGGCCATCTATTAGAATGTCTGGAAGGCAAACAAGGAGAGGCAGACAGTCAGGAGGCAATAAAAGAGGGCAAGCAGGCTCTGTGTCTGGGGGCAACAGTGCTGGTCGTGGACTAGTGATGAGCCGAACACCCCCGGGTTCGGTTCGCACCAGAACCCGCGAACGGACCGAAAGTTCGAACGAACATTAGAACCCTATTAAATACAATGGATGCGAACGTTCGAATTCTAAAGTGCTAATTATAACAACTATTATGCATGTTATTGTCATAAATAGGGTTTGGGAACCCGGGTTCTGCACCAGGGGACATGTATCAATGCAAAAAGAAGTTTTAAAAACGGTCGTTTTTCGGGAGCAGTCATTTTAATGATGCATAAAGTGAAAAAAAAAAAGTCAAATATTCCTTTAAATATCGTACCTGGGGGGTGTCTAAAGTATGCCTGTGAAGTGCCACGTGTTTCCCGTGTTTAGAACTGTCCCTGCACAAAATGACACTTCTAAAGGAAAAAAAAGCCATTTAAAACTGCTTGCGGCTTTAATGTAATGTCTGGTCCCGGTAATATGGATGAAATTCTTTAAGAAAAATGGCATAGCTACCCCATGACCCCCCCCCCCTACCCCAGCCCATTACCAGCCCCTTTGGGTCTTGTATGGATATTAAGGGGAACCCCGCACATAAAATAAAAAAGGCCCTATATACTCTGAACAGCCGTATACAGGCGGTGCATACAAGACAGGGACTGTAGGTTTGTTCTTATGTAGAATCTGTTTGTAATTTTGAACAGGTACATTGTTGAAGTGTAGCTCCAGCCCAAAAATCTATTTTTAAACTTTTTGGGAAACATAGGTAAGGGTTATCACCCCTGTAACATTTGTTTTGCTGTCTGTGCCCCTGTTCAGAACATTTCACCTCACTTTCCGTCCCAATGACAACTGTTTTTGAAATGTGGTGTTTTTCTTGAAACAAGGATTGCTGATAAAGCATCAGTACAGATGAGACCCCTTTCTCCCATATTTATTCTTACAGGAGAGAATTTTCCTTTCTAGGGGTAGATTTCCTCTCACTTCCTGTTGTCTTCTTTCGTTTGCAAGTAGGAGTCGTTTGTAAGTTGGATGTTTGAAAGTAGGGACCTGCCGTATATACTCTGCAGAAATAGGCCCCTTAGTTGTTGGTGTTGGCACAACACTGTAAGCACTCAGTTACTCTTGGTTGGTGCTGGAACGCCCTGCTGTCAACTATTATATCAGGAATTTTAATTACATATAATTGTTGAACAGTGGTAGTAAAAATTGGGGCTTTGATGGTGGTGCTGGTGCCACAACACTGTAAGCCCTGACAGTTACTCTTGGTGGGTGCAGCAATGGGCCCTGCTGTGAATTATTAGATCAAGAATTGTAATTACATGCCCCTTTTGAACAGGGGCTGAAAAATTGGGCCTTTCGTGGTGGTGGTGGTGGTGGCGTTGCCACAAGACTGTAAGCCCTCAGAGTTACTCTTGGTGGGTGCAGCAATGGACCCTGCTGTGAATTATTAGATCAAGAATTGTAATTGCATGCCCCTGTTGAACAGGGGCTGAAAAATTGGGCCTTAGGCACTGGTGGCACAACACTACAACCCCTCACAGATACTGTACTTGGAGCACAGCAATGAGCCCTGTTGCAAAGTATTGCTTCAAAAATTGTAATGACACGCCCCTGTTAAACAGGGGCTGAAAAATTGGGCCTTAGGCACTGGTGCCACAACACTCCAACCCCTCACAGATACTGTACTTGGAGCACAGCAATGAGCCCTATGGCAAATTATTGCTAAAAAAATTGTAATTACACGCCCCTGTAAAACAGGGGCTGAAAAATTGGGCCTTAGCCACTGGTGGCGGCACCCATAAACAAAAATGATCTTCCAAGCTATCATCATCAATCGTATCATTGAGGACTCGGAGGAGGAGGATAGCCAGTCAACATAACAGCACAGGCACTCAGCATCAGCATCAGTCTTGAAGGGATGTGACATGTTAAAATCAATTAGTCTGTTATATCAGCATCAGGTGTGTGGTAGCTGGTGGTGATCCAAGACTGGTTCATCTTGATGAAAGTCAGTCGATCAACCGAGTCGGTGGACAGGCGCACCCTGTGATCCGTGACAAATCCTCCAGCAGCACTGAATGTGCGTTCCGAAAGAACGCTGGATGCAGGACAGGCCAGTAGCTCAATTGCATACTGTGCAAGCTCTGGCCAGTGATCCATCCTCAAGACCCAGTAAGCCAGAGGATTTTCGGTGGGGAAGGTGTCCAAGTCTGACCTTGCCCCTAGATATTCCTGCACCATGTTTATCAGACGCTGGCGATGGTTGCTGGAACCGATCATACTTTGGGGCTGCGGACTAAAGAATTGTCTGAACGCATCGGTCAGACGGCCACCTTCCCCACCGCTCCTTCTTTGACTGGCCGAAGCCTCAGCAACTCGTTGTCCAGGACCAGGAGTTTGTAACCTCCCAGTCTCTGGGAACGCGTTGCACAGACCTTTCTGCAAGGCCTCCCGGAGTTGTCTCATCCTCTGCTCCCTCTGCGACGGTAACATAAGGTCCGCAACCTTACCCTTGTACCGTGGATCAAGGAGAGTGGCCAGCCAGTAATGGTCCCTCTCCTTGATCCGAAGAATACGAGGATCCTTCCGCAGACTTTGCAGGATCAGGGAGGCCATGCAGCGTAGGTTTGCTGAGGCATTCGCTCCGGAGTCCTCTGGGTCACTAAGGACGACATGATCCGCAGCCACCTCCTCCCAGCCACGTACAAGTCCACTGGTTTCTTGGGACTGTAAATCATCCCTAAAAGACTGCTGCTGATGATGCTGAGTGCCAGCCTCCACCTCCATGCTGACACAATCCTCCTCCTCCTCCTCCTCCTCCTCCTCTTCCTGTGCGATGGGTGGGACAGAAGGAACACTGTCTGGGTAAAGGGGGCCTTGAGAGGCAAGGAAGTCCTCCTCTTCCTGCCTCTGTTCTGCCTCAAGTGCCCTGTCCATTATTCCACGCAGCGTGTGCTCCAACAGGTGGACAAGAGGTACAGTGTCACTGATGCATGCACTGTCACTGCTCACCATCCTCGTGGCCTCCTCAAATGGTGCCAGGACAGTGTATGCATCCCTGATCATGCCCCACTGGCGTGGAGAAAAAAAACCAAGCTCCCCTGACCCTGTCCTGGTGCCGTAGTCGCACAGGTACTCATTGATGGCCCTCTGCTGCGTGTGCAGCCGCTGCAGCATGGCCAACGTTGAGTTCCACCTGGTGGGCATGTCACATATAAGGCGGTTCTTGGGCAGGTTCAACTCCTTTTGCAGCTCAGCCAGGCGAGCACTGGCATTATAAGATCTGCGGAAATGCACACAGACTTTCCTGGCCTGCCTCAGGACATCCTGTAAGCCCGGGTACCTGCCCAAGAACCGCTGCACCACCAGGTTAAGGACATGAGCCACACAGGGCACATGGGTCAGTTGTCCCTGTCGGAGGGCGGAGAGGAGGTTGGTGCCATTGTCGCAAACCACCATTCCTGGCTTAAGCTGGCGTGGCGTCAACCACCTCTCGGCCTGGCCCTGCAGAGCAGACAGGACCTCTGCCCCAGTGTGGCTTCTGTCCCCCAAACACACCAGCGCAAGCACGGCATGGCATCTTTTTGCCTGCGTACTTGCGTAGCCCCGTGAACGGCTACGGAGCACCGCTGGTTCATAGGACAAACCACAGGAAGAGGCCATGGAGGAAGAAGAAGAGGAGGGGGTGGAGGAGAGAGGTGTGTCACAACCAGTAGTAGCATTTTGGAGGCGTGGCGGTGGGACAACCTCCAACACTACTGCACCTTGTCCTGCATCCTTCCCAGCTGCCAAAAGAGTGACCCAATGGGCCGTGAAAGAAAGGTAACGTCCCTGTCCATGCCTGCTGGACCATGAGTCAGCGGTAATATGCACCTTACCGCTGACCGCCCTGTCCAGCGAGGCCAAGACATTGCCTTCCACATGCCGGTAGAGAGCCGGAATAGCCTTCCGTGAGAAAAAGTGGCGTTTGGGAACCTGCCACTGAGGAACCGCACATTGCACAAACTCACGGAAGGGGGCCGAGTCTACCAACTGAAAAGGCAGCAGTTGAAGCGCTAGCAATTTAGCCAAGCTAGCATTCAACCGCTGGGCATGTGGATGGCTGGGAGTGAACTTCTTTCGACGGTCCAGCAGCTGGGGCAGGGAAATTTGCCTGCTAGAATCGGACGTCGGTGTACTGCTAGCAGAGTGGCCGCAAGTACTTGGCTGTGACACACCTAATTCTACACCTTCATTCCTCTCAGTGCATGTTTCAGAGAGGACTGAAGTTATAGTGGGGTTGGAGATCCCAGCTGATGCGGTGCAAGGAGAGGTCCGCTTTGTTCTTTGGTGTGGGTCTTTGAGGTAGGCTTGCCAACGAGCTGCATGGCAGGTCAACATATGTCTGGTCAGGCATGTGGTACCCAAGCGGCTGATGTTTTGGCCACGCGATATACGCTTGAGACATATGTTGCAAACAGCAGCTGTGCGATCTGATGCACTAGCCTCAAAAAAGGCCCACACCAAAGAACTTTTTGAATGACGGGCAGAGGCAGCGCCCTGCACAGGCGGAGCTCTGCGGTGTGATTCCGTCGGTGTACTGCCCTTACGCTGGCCACCAAAGGGCATCCTGCCTCGTTGGAGATGTGCCTCCTCCTCATCCTCCTCCTCCTCCTCTCTCCTATTAGGCACCCACGTGGAGTCAGTGACCTCATCATCACCTCCCTCCTCATCACTGGAGCCAATCTGGCAGTATGCTGCAGCTGCTGGAACATGACTGCCAGATTGGTGTCCTTCTTGAGCATCCCCTCTGTCTGCTCTCACGCTACTGCCTTCCTCTAGCTGGGTTTCATCATCAGACCCTTCGAAACGCTGGGCATCCTCCTGGAGCATGTACCCAACACTGTGCTGAAACAGTTCGGGGGACTCCTCAGGAGGAGGACATGGTGGGTCTAGGGAAGGAGTGACTGATGATGAGTCTGACATTGATACCAGGGAAGAGGACGCTTTGGCAGTTGCTTTTCCAGTACCCTGAGCCTGGGTGAGAGAGGATGAGGAGGAGGAGGAGGGCTTGGTCATCCACTCTACCAAGTCTTCGGCATGATGTGGCTCAACATGTCCAGCTGCCGAAAAGAAGGACAAGCGTGTCCCATGGCCATGTGCTGATGACAATGCACCGCGTCCACGACCAGCACTGTTGCCCCCAGACACAGAGCCTGCTTGCCCTCTTTTATTGCCTCCTGACTGTCTGCCTCTCCTTGTTTGCCTTCCAGACATTCTAATAGATGGCCTGCAGGGAGATGGGAAAAAAGCAATAATGGCTACCTTCAGGTGTCCTTCTCTGTCCCTTGAAACAAGGACTTTGACAGTGAAAGAAACTGACACACTCTCCCTACCTACAGTTTTCTGTCCCTAGAAAAAATGTTTTTTTTAAGCACAATTTAGCACAAGGAGAATTCACTCACTGTCCTTCCAGGTCCCTGGAAACAAGGACTTTGACAGTGAAAGAAACTGACACACTCTCCCTACCTACAGTTTTCTGTCCCTAGAAAAAATGTTTTTTTTAAGCACAATTTAGCACAAGGAGAATTCACTCACTGTCCTTCCAGGTCCCTGGAAACAAGGACTTTGACAGTGAAAGAAACTGACACACTCTCCCTACCTACAGTTTTCTGTCCCTAGAAAAAATGTTTTTTTTAAGCACAATTTAGCACAAGGAGAATTCACTCACTGTCCTTCCAGGTCCCTGGAAACAAGGACTTTGACAGTGAAAGAAACTGACACACTCTCCCTACCTACAGTTTTCTGTCCCTAGAAAAAATGTTTTTTTTAAGCACAATTTAGCACAAGGAGAATTCACTCACTGTCCTTCCAGGTCCCTGGAAACAAGGACTTTGACAGTGAAAGAAACTGACACACTCTCCCTACCTACAGTTTTCTGTCCCTAGAAAAAATGTTTTTTTTAAGCACAATTTAGCACAAGGAGAATTCACTCACTGTCCTTCCAGGTCCCTGGAAACAAGGACTTTGACAGTGAAAGAAACTGACACACTCTCCCTACCTACAGTTTTCTGTCCCTAGAAAAAATGTTTTTTTTAAGCACAATTTAGCACAAGGAGAATTCACTCACTGTCCTTCCAGGTCCCTGGAAACAAGGACTTTGACAGTGAAAGAAACTGACACACTCTCCCTACCTACAGTTTTCTGTCCCTAGAAAAAATGTTTTTTTTAAGCACAATTTAGCACAAGGAGAATTCACTCACTGTCCTTCCAGGTCCCTGGAAACAAGGACTTTGACAGTGAAAGAAACTGACACACTCTCCCTACCTACAGTTTTCTGTCCCTAGAAAAAATGTTTTTTTTAAGCACAATTTAGCACAAGGAGAATTCACTCACTGTCCTTCCAGGTCCCTGGAAACAAGGACTTTGACAGTGAAAGAAACTGACACACTCTCCCTACCTACAGTTTTCTGTCCCTAGAAAAAATGTTTTTTTTAAGCACAATTTAGCACAAGGAGAATTCACTCACTGTCCTTCCAGGTCCCTGGAAACAAGGACTTTGACAGTGAAAGAAACTGACACACTCTCCCTACCTACAGTTTTCTGTCCCTAGAAAAAATGTTTTTTTTAAGCACAATTTAGCACAAGGAGAATTCACTCACTGTCCTTCCAGGTCCCTGGAAACAAGGACTTTGACAGTGAAAGAAACTGACACACTCTCCCTACCTACAGTTTTCTGTCCCTAGAAAAAATGTTTTTTTTAAGCACAATTTAGCACAAGGAGAATTCACTCACTGTCCTTCCAGGTCCCTGGAAACAAGGACTTTGACAGTGAAAGAAACTGACACACTCTCCCTACCTACAGTTTTCTGTCCCTAGAAAAAATGTTTTCTTTCTCGTACATCACGGGACACAGAGCGACATAGTCATTACTAATGGGTTATATAGTTACCGTCAGGTGCTGGCACTGGCAACTTCCAAAACCGGAAGTACCCTCCCCTATATAAGCCCCTCCCATCCGGGAGCACCTCAGTTTTTTGCCAGTGTCTAAGGTGTTGGCCAAGAAGAAACATGTGTTTTTCACTGAGCTTGCGTACAGGTTCTTTTGGGCCTCAGTAAGCTATTCCGGATCCGACCAAAAAAGCTTCATAGCTAAACGGTCGGTACCCGGGCCTTGCAGAGAAGAGCAAGGTTCTGCCTGTAATGCTTCTCTTAGGAGAGCTGGACCCTGGGATCCAGAGCTCTGGTCATACCCACGACCAAGATGTTTTCTGTGCAGGGTGCTATACAGGTCCAGGGGAGTGGAATCCTTGGGAACCCGGTCCCTGAAGGTTTGATTACAATGCCTGCCGTGATAGGTGAAGTTTGGGCTTTTGTGGACCAAACAAAGTCCTGCGGCGGGGAACAGGTAAGTGGGGGCCCCCAGGAACTTGGTTCTATTGGGGGACCCCCAAGCCTAATTTGTCTTTCTGTCTGTTACCTAACGGTATTCCCGCTAATATCTGTGCATGCCTGTAACTACTAAAAAAAATGTAATAATTTTTAATGGTGGTCAAGAAAAAAAAAAAAAAAAAAAAAAAAAGAATGTTTTTTTTTATATATGTTTAGTATATTAAACTGCGGTACCTGTGTTTGTCCACTAGAGGCCGCTGTGGAATGTTTTTCTTGTCATATGGACTAGTTTCTTCTCAGAGAGCAAAGTCCAGGCAGCTGGTGAGTTCTCCTACAGGAAACTGTTTCCTCTGCCATGTTGCAGTGTTCGTCTATCCCCCGGCCTGCGGCAAAGGGGGCCCTGGCTCCTGTCCCTGGTTTCCATGTTTGAAAATTAGCGCCGAGGCGCACGTGGCCGCGCGCGTGCGCGTGCACGCGCCTCTATGTATAGAGGTGGCCGGAAAAAGGGGCGGGGCCTGGGGGATGACGCTCTGTGCGCGCCGCAGCGCTTCTGCGCATGTGCGGGCGTCCCAGCAGGTTTTTAAAAAGCCACATTATTGCAGTAAGCTGGCTATGAAGTACAGAGACAGAGCTGGCAACATTTAAAGGCATACAGCAAGCGGTTGATACAGGCATCCCCTAGAAAGGCACATTAGTAGACACCAACTGTGATATAGCAGCAATTGTGCTAGACTATTCTCAGTAAAAGTGGTGTATTACGGCTGGAATACCTCAGCTTTAGGCTTAGGAATATGCCGTCCAGTAGCTCCGGAACTGAATCTTCCAGGAAGCGAAGGGGGTCTCATCGGGCTCTGAGGATCTTGGGCATACTCCTGCTGCACCAGTCTCCCCTGAAGTTCAGAGGTAAGTGACCGTAGAGACCCCGCAGGGGTACTTGGTACTGTGGCTGTCCTCAGTCACCTGCTCCTGTGTATGTAACAGAGGAGGTTTTTTCCTCAGCTCTGGGAGGATTAGAGAGAGATTGTCAAAATTTATCGCTGCCTCCCTGTCAGGGAAAGCACGCCCGATCTCCGTCTCCTCCTTCAGAGTGCCTGTTAGCAGAGCAACAGTCCCATACAGGGATCGACCTGCCTGAAGGGGATCAGGATAAGGTTGATTCTGTTATAGAGGAATCAACAGTGGGGGAACCTTTTCTCAGCATCTCAAGCTGAAAGATTATGGGTTCAGTCTCTGACTAACATGGTCCGATCAGCATTTAAAAATGCACCTTGCGGAACCATCAACCACTACTGTATCCTCGTTGGGGTCGCTAGAAGCCCCCAGACTGTTTGTTCTTTTCCACTTCACCCTTTACTGAAAGGGCTCATTTACCAGGATTGGGAACGTCCTGAGAAAATATTTATTCCCCCAAGAGATTTCCGGTGGTCTATCCCATGGAGGATAAGTTCATCAAAAAAAAAAAATGGAAGGTCCCTACAGTGGACGCAGCCATCTCTTGTATGTATAAATCACTGACATGTCCAGTGGATAATGTCCAAATGTTCAAGAACCCAATAGATAAAAGATTGGAGTCCTTATGAAAATCTGCTTGGTGATACAACCAGCAGTAGCAGCTATTGGGGTCTGCTAAGCAGTGAAGGATCAGTTGAAACAGGTCTTGAGGGACTTGACAGATCAGCAGGCTTTGCCCTAGCTGATCTACCTAGAGCCTTAGGCTTTGCGGTTGACGCCATAGAGGATTCAGTCCATCAGGCCTCCCGCCTTACGCTGTCTATAGTACATATGCGTAGGCTCCTATGGCTCAGAAACTGGTCTGCTGAAGCTCCCTGTAAGGAATGGCTGGTTAGCGTCCCATTTCATGGTGAACGCTTATTCAGGGAAAACCTGGACAAATATATCCAGAAAATTTCCAGCGGTAAAAATACGCTCTTGCCGGTTAAAAGCAGAGTTAGAGGTCCCTCTTTAAGAGGCCTGCTTCTCCAGTCCCTGGGGCATCGGCTGTGTAACAGTTCCGACGGCCTCCTCGGTCAAATCCCGGGGGTAAAAAACAGGGACAGTAGCAGGGTAATGAGAAACCCTGGGTCAGGGGAGGTACAAAACCTCCCCCAAAGTTAAATTCATTGAAGGGTCCCCCACTCAGTCGGGTGGGGGGAGGACTCCAGTTGTTCGCAAGAGACCGGGCGGGACACGATCAAGACAGATAGGTGCTCTCCGCAGTATGTTGGGGATACAGTTTGGAGTTAAAAGACTCTCCTCCTTCCCATTTTTGAGGTCAAATGTGCCAAGGGATCCCCGGAAGAGAGAGTCCCTCCTGTTGGCACTAGAACAACTATTGCTCCAAGGAGTAATTATGGAGGTTCCCCTGGAAGAATGAGGGTTTGGGTTTTACTCAAACCTCTTTACAGTCCCGAAGCAAACGCGGACGGGAGGCCCATATTAATTCTAAAAGGGCTATACAAATTCCTGTATATCAGGACTTTCCGATGGAGTCGATCCGCGGTGGCCACTGCCCTACAAGGGGAGGATTGGTTAGCCGCGGTCGACATCAAAGATGCTTATTTGCACATTCCCATCTTTCCAGTCCACCAAAAATTTCTACGCTTTGCAGTAGAAGGGTGCCATTTTCAGCAGAGCCTTACCCTTCGGTTTGGCCACAGCACCACGAGTGTTTACAAAAATTCTGGCCCTTTATTGGCCAATCTAAAAACACAAGGTGTAATGATAATGGCATATCTAGATGAATTGTTGCTGATAGACCACTCAGTGAAAAAACTAGACGTGGTCGTTCACAAGACAATCAAGTATCTGGAATCTCACGGTTGGATTATCAACCGAGACAAGTCAGCCCTAAAAAACAGTCAAAAGTCTGGAATACTTGGGGCTAAGGTTGGATTCAGGCCAGAGAAAAATATTCTTGCCTCGAGGAAAGGTGTTGTCTTTGAAAGATTTGATCCACTTAGTGGGTACAAAAAAGACAGCCGTCCATACACCTGTGCATGAGGCTGCTGGGAAAAATGGTGGCATCATTCGAAGCAGTACCCTACGGTCAATTCCATTCAAGGAAGTTGCAAAGGGCCATACTGTCAGCCTGGAACAAAAAAAGTTCAGGCTCTGGACGTACCAATGTCCTTGTCCCCTTCCGTTCGCAGAAGCCTCCGTTGGTGGTTGGTTCCCCGGAATCTGGAAAGAGGGAAATCCTTCAGTCCGATTTCTTGGAAGGTGGTCACTACAGATGCCAGCCTTTTAGGCTGGGGAGCAGTACTGGAGCAATGGTCTCTCCAGGGCAGATGGTCGGATGCGGAAAAGGCCCTGCCCATCAATCTCTTAGAGATACGAGCAGCCCGGTATGCCCTAGTAGCATGGACATCCAAACTCCAAGGGTCCCCTGTCAGAGTTCAGTCAGACAATGCCACAGCAGTGGCATATATCAATCGTCAGGGGGGCACCAGGAGTCGTGCAGCCCAAAGGGAAGTAAATTACATCCTGAGATGGGCAGAAAGATATGTCCCAGCCATATCTGCGGTATTCATTCCAGGGGTGGAGAATTGGAAGGCGGACTTTCTAAGTCGCCAACAATTATGCCCAGGGGAATGGTCCCTTCATCCCGAGGTTTTCCGGACAATATGTCAGCGGTGGGGAACACCGGATGTAGATCTGCTAGCATCCAGGTTCAACACGAAAGTGGACAGGTTTGTCTCTTGGACAAGGGATCCCCTAGCGTGCGGCTCGGATGCCCTAGTGTTCCCTTGGGATCAGTTCAAGCTGATATATGCATTCCCACCGCCACAATTGTTACCTCGATTACTCCGCAGAATCAGGGTAGAAAAGAAACCAGTGATTCTGGTGGCTCCAGCGTGGCCCCGAAGAGCATGGTACGCGGAGATTGTAAAAATGTCTGTGGGGAGTCCTTGGACCCTCCCACATCGTCCGGACCTGCTTTCGCAGGGACCGATATACCACCCTTCCTTACCAGCCCTAGGTTTGACGGCCTGGCTATTGAAGCCCACATTCTAAAAAGGAGAGGGCTCTCTAATGCTGTGGTGTCTACCATGATCAATGCCAGGAAACCGGTATCCAGGCAGATCTACTATAGAATCTGGAAGGCGTACATCGCCTGGTGTGAGGCCAGGAAATGGCATCCACGTAAATATGTAATAGGTAGAATTCTGGACTTCCTACAATGGGCTGTAGATAGGAAGCTTGCCTTGAGTACTATCAAAGGTCAGATTTCGGCCTTGTCAATATTTTTTCAAAGGCCCTTGGCTTCGCATTCACTAGTCAAAGCCTTTATACAAGGAGTGATGCGTATTAGTCCTCCGGTTAATATTCCCATATGTCCATGGGATCTAAACTTGGTTCTGTCGGTTCTACAGAAACAACCATTTGAACCATTACAGCATATTTCCTTAGTGCTTCTCACCAGGAAATTGATTTTTCTAGTAGCCATTTGTTCGGCTAAAAGAGTATCGGAATTAGCAGCTATGTCCTGTAAGGAGCCATATCTGGTTATCCATAAGGACAGAGTAGTGTTACGTCCTCATCCAGCCTTTCTTCCTAAGGTGGTATCGAGTTTTCATTTGAACCAAGATGTGGTTCTTCCTTCTTTTTTCCCCAAACCTACTTCGGTAGAGTAAAAGTTATTGCATTCTTTGGATGTCGTAAGAGCAGTTAAAGCTTATCTAAAAGCCACTGCTCAGATTCGCAGAACGGATACTTTGTTTATTCTGCCGGAAGGCCCCAGAAAGGGTCAGGCAGCGTCAAAATCTACTTTAGCCAAGTGGATTCGACAGGTCATAATACAAGCCTATAGCTTGAGAAGTAGACCGCCTCCGTTCAAAGTTAGGGCGCACTCCACGAGAGCAGTTGGAACTTCATGGGCAGTGCATCACCAGGCCTCCCTGGCTCAAGTCTGTAAGGCCGCAACATGGTCTTCAGTACACACGTTTACTAGGTTCTACCAGGTGGACGTTAGAAGTCAGGAGGATGTCGCCTTTGGGCGCAGTGTGTTGCAGGCCGCAAAAGATCCTCATGTCTGATAGCGCTCAGCTTATATATGGTGTATCCCCCCCCCTCATTTGGCATTGCTTTAGGACATCCCATTAGTAATGACTATGTCGCTCTGTGTCCCGTGATGTACGAGAAAGAAAATAGGATTTTTATAACAGCTTACCTGTAAAATCCTTTTCTTGGAGTACATCACGGGACACAGAGCTCCCGCCCCTCTTTGGGGACACTTATTGCTTTGCTACAAAACTGAGGTGCTCCCGGATGGGAGGGGCTTATATAGGGGAGGGTACTTCCGGTTTTGGAAGTTGCCAGTGCCAGCACCTGACGGTAACTATATAACCCATTAGTAATGACTATGTCGCTCTGTGTCCCGTGATGTACTCCAAGAAAAGGATTTTACAGGTAAGCTGTTATAAAAATCCTATTTTTTTTAAGCACAATTTAGCACAAGGAGAATTCATTCACTGTCCTTCCAGGTCCCTGGAAACAAGGACTTTGACAGTGAAAGAAACTGACACACTCTCCCTACCTACAGTTTTCTGTCCCTAGAAAAAATGTTTTTTTTAAGCACAATTTAGCACAAGGAGAATTCACTCACTGTCCTTCCAGGTCCCTGGAAACAAGGACTTTGACAGTGAAAGAAACTGACACACTCTCCCTACCTACAGTTTTCTGTCCCTAGAAAAAATGTTTTTTTTAAGCACAATTTAGCACAAGGAGAATTCACTCACTGTCCTTCCAGGTCCCTGGAAACAAGGACTTTGACAGTGAAAGAAACTGACACACTCTCCCTACCTACAGTTTTCTGTCCCTAGAAAAAATGTTTTTTTTAAGCACAATTTAGCACAAGGAGAATTCACTCACTGTCCTTCCAGGTCCCTGGAAACAAGGACTTTGACAGTGAAAGAAACTGACACACTCTCCCTACCTACAGTTTTCTGTCCCTAGAAAAAATGTTTTTTTTAAGCACAATTTAGCACAAGGAGAATTCACTCACTGTCCTTCCAGGTCCCTGGAAACAAGGACTTTGACAGTGAAAGAAACTGACACACTCTCCCTACCTACAGTTTTCTGTCCCTAGAAAAAATGTTTTTTTTAAGCACAATTTAGCACAAGGAGAATTCACTCACTGTCCTTCCAGGTCCCTGGAAACAAGGACTTTGACAGTGAAAGAAACTGACACACTCTCCCTACCTACAGTTTTCTGTCCCTAGAAAAAATGTTTTTTTTAAGCACAATTTAGCACAAGGAGAATTCACTCACTGTCCTTCCAGGTCCCTGGAAACAAGGACTTTGACAGTGAAAGAAACTGACACACTCTCCCTACCTACAGTTTTCTGTCCCTAGAAAAAATGTTTTTTTTAAGCACAATTTAGCACAAGGAGAATTCACTCACTGTCCTTCCAGGTCCCTGGAAACAAGGACTTTGACAGTGAAAGAAACTGACACACTCTCCCTACCTACAGTTTTCTGTCCCTAGAAAAAATGTTTTTTTTAAGCACAATTTAGCACAAGGAGAATTCACTCACTGTCCTTCCAGGTCCCTGGAAACAAGGACTTTGACAGTGAAAGAAACTGACACACTCTCCCTACCTACAGTTTTCTGTCCCTAGAAAAAATGTTTTTTTTAAGCACAATTTAGCACAAGGAGAATTCACTCACTGTCCTTCCAGGTCCCTGGAAACAAGGACTTTGACAGTGAAAGAAACTGACACACTCTCCCTACCTACAGTTTTCTGTCCCTAGAAAAAATGTTTTTTTTAAGCACAATTTAGCACAAGGAGAATTCACTCACTGTCCTTCCAGGTCCCTGGAAACAAGGACTTTGACAGTGAAAGAAACTGACACATTCTCCCTACCTACAGTTTTCTGTCCCTAGAAAAAATTTTTTTTTTAAGCACAATTTAGCACAAGGAGAATTCACTCACTGTCCTTCCAGGTCCCTGGAAACAAGGACTTTGACAGTGAAAGAAACTGACACACTCTCCCTACCTACAGTTTTCTGTCCCTAGAAAAAATGTTTTTTTTAAGCACAATTTAGCACAAGGAGAATTCACTCACTGTCCTTCCAGGTCCCTGGAAACAAGGACTTTGACAGTGAAAGAAACTGACACACTCTCCCTACCTACAGTTTTCTGTCCCTAGAAAAAATGTTTTTTTTTTAAGCACAATTTAGCACAAGGAGAATTCACTCACTGTCCTTCCAGGTCCCTGGAAACAAGGACTTTGACAGTGAAAGAAACTGACACACTCTCCCTACCTACAGTTTTCTGTCCCTAGAAAAAATGTTTTTTTTAAGCACAATATAGCACAAGCACAAAACACACTGACACTCTCCCTACCTATCCTTCTCTTTCCCTAAACTAAAGGAATCCAGGTTAAGCAAGAAAGAAATAAAAGTCACTGTCCCTGCCTATGCTGCTCTATCCCTGCTCCGGAACACACTACACTAGGCCGCCGTGCTGGCGGCCTTTTATAGTGTGGGGCGTGTACTAAACACCCTCAGCAATAATTGGCCACAGGCATCCTGCCTGTGGCCAATCATTGCTCTCCTCGCTGCCGGCGCTGTGATTGGCCAAGCATGCGGGGTCACAGTGCATGCTTGGCCAATCACAGCGCCTGGATGACACTGCGATGGCGTAGTGCATTGTGGGCCGTTCGCGTCACTCGAATTTGGCGCGAACGGCCCAAATCGTTCGATCTTCGTCGAACGATCGAACAGCCGATGTTCGAGTCGAACGTATGTTCGACTCGAACACGAAGCTCATCCCTATCGTGGACGCAGTGCATTGTCATCAGCACATGGCCATGGGACACGCTTGTCCTTCTTTTCGGCAGCTGGACATGTTGAGCCACATCATGCCGAAGACTTGGTAGAGTGGATGACCAAGCCCTCCTCCTCCTCCTCATCCTCTCTCACCCAGGCTCAGGGTACTGGCAAAGCAGCTGCCAAAGCGTCCTCTTCCCTGGTATCAATGTCAGACTCATCATCAGTCACTCCTTCCCTAGACTCACCATGTCCTCCTCCTGAGGAGTCCCCCGAACTGTTTGAGCACAGTGTTGGGTACATGCTCCAGGAGGATGCCCAGCGTTTCGAAGGGTCTGATGATGAAACCCAGCTACAGGAAGGCAGTAGCGTGAGAGCAGACAGAGGGGATGCTCAAGAAGGACACCAATCTGGCAGTCATGTTCCAGCAGCTGCAGCATACTGCCAGATTGGCTCCAGTGATGAGGAGGGAGGGGATGATGAGGTCACTGACTCCACGTGGGTGCCTAATAGGAGAGAGGAGGAGGAGGAGGATGAGGAGGAGGCACATCTCCAACGAGGCAGGATGCCCTTTGGTGGCCAGCGTAAGGGCAGTACACCGACGGAATCACACCGCAGAGCTCCGCCTGTGCAGGGCGCTGCCTCTGCCCATCATTCAAAAAGTTCTTTGGTGTGGGCCTTTTTTGAGGCTAGTGCATCAGATCGCACAGCTGCTGTTTGCAACATATGTCTCAAGCGTATATCGCGTGGCCAAAACATCAGCCGCTTGGGTACCACATGCCTGACCAGACATATGTTGACCTGCCATGCAGCTCGTTGGCAAGCCTACCTCAAAGACCCACACCAAAGAACAAAGCGGACCTCTCCTTGCACCGCATCAGCTGGGATCTCCAACCCCACTATAACTTCAGTCCTCTCTGAAACATGCACTGAGAGGAATGAAGGTGTAGAATTAGGTGTGTCACAGCCAAGTACTTGCGGCCACTCTGCTAGCAGTACACCGACGTCCGATTCTAGCAGGCAAATTTCCCTGCCCCAGCTGCTGGACCGTCCAAAGAAGTTCACTCCCAGCCATCCACATGCCCAGCGGTTGAATGCTAGCTTGGCTAAATTGCTAGCGCTTCAACTGCTGCCTTTTCAGTTGGTAGACTCGGCCCCCTTCCGTGAGTTTGTGCAATGTGCGGTTCCTCAGTGGCAGGTTCCCAAACGCCACTTTTTCTCACGGAAGGCTATTCCGGCTCTCTACCGGCATGTGGAAGGCAATGTCTTGGCCTCGCTGGACAGGGCGGTCAGCGGTAAGGTGCATATTACCGCTGACTCATGGTCCAGCAGGCATGGACAGGGACGTTACCTTTCTTTCACGGCCCATTGGGTCACTCTTTTGGCAGCTGGGAAGGATGCAGGACAAGGTGCAGTAGTGTTGGAGGTTGTTCCACCGCCACGCCTCCAAAATTCTACTACTGGTTGTGACACACCTCTCTCCTCCACCCCCTCCTCTTCTTCTTCCTCCATGGCCTCTTCCTGTGGTTTGTCCTCGGAACCAGCGGTGCTCCGTAGGCGTTCAAGGGGCTACGCAAGTACGCAGGCAAAAAGATGTCATGCCGTGCTTGCGCTGGTGTGTTTGGGGGACAGAAGCCACACTGGGGCAGAGGTCCTGTCTGCTCTGCAGGGCCAGGCCGAGAGGTGGTTGACGCCACGCCAGCTTAAGCCAGGAATGGTGGTTTGCGACAATGGCACCAACCTCCTCTCCGCCCTCCGACAGGGACAACTGACCCATGTGCCCTGTGTGGCTCACGTCCTTAACCTGGTGGTGCAGCGGTTCTTGGGCAGGTACCCGGGCTTACAGGATGTCCTGAGGCAGGCCAGGAAAGTCTGTGTGCATTTCCGCAGATCTTATAATGCCAGTGCTCGCCTGGCTGAGCTGCAAAAGGAGTTGAACCTGCCCAAGAACCGCCTTATATGTGACATGCCCACCAGGTGGAACTCAACGTTGGCCATGCTGCAGCGGCTGCACACGCAGCAGAGGGCCATCAATGAGTACCTGTGCGACTACGGCACCAGGACAGGGTCAGGGGAGCTTGGTTTTTTTTCTCCACGCCAGTGGGGCATGATCAGGGATGCATGCACTGTCCTGGCACCATTTGAGGAGGCCACGAGGATGGTGAGCAGTGACAGTGCATGCATCAGTGACACTGTACCTCTTGTCCACCTGTTGGAGCACACGCTGCGTGGAATAATGGACAGGGCACTTGAGGCAGAACAGAGGCAGGAAGAGGAGGACTTCCTTGCCTCTCAAGGCCCCCTTTACCCAGACAGTGTTCCTTCTGTCCCACCCATCGCACAGGAAGAGGAGGAGGAGGAGGAGGAGGAGGAGGATTGTGTCAGCATGGAGGTGGAGGCTGGCACTCAGCATCATCAGCAGCAGTCTTTTAGGGATGATTTACAGTCCCAAGAAACCAGTGGACTTGTACGTGGCTGGGAGGAGGTGGCTGCGGATCATGTCGTCCTTAGTGACCCAGAGGACTCCGGAGCGAATGCCTCAGCAAACCTACGCTGCATGGCCTCCCTGATCCTGCAAAGTCTGCGGAAGGATCCTCGTATTCTTCGGATCAAGGAGAGGGACCATTACTGGCTGGCCACTCTCCTTGATCCACGGTACAAGGGTAAGGTTGCGGACCTTATGTTACCGTCGCAGAGGGAGCAGAGGATGAGACAACTCCGGGAGGCCTTGCAGAAAGGTCTGTGCAACGCGTTCCCAGAGACTGGGAGGTTACAAACTCCTGGTCCTGGACAACGAGTTGCTGAGGCTTCGGCCAGTCAAAGAAGGAGCGGTGGGGAATTTGGCCGTCTGACCGATGCGTTCAGACAATTCTTTAGTCCGCAGCCCCAAAGTATGATCGGTTCCAGCAACCATCGCCAGCGTCTGATAAACATGGTGCAGGAATATCTAGGGGCAAGGTCACACTTGGACACCTTCCCCACCGAAAATCCTCTGGCTTACTGGGTCTTGAGGATGGATCACTGGCCAGAGCTTGCACAGTATGCAATTGAGCTACTGGGCTGTCCTGCATCCAGCGTTCTTTCGGAACGCACATTCAGTGCTGCTGGAGGATTTGTCACGGATCACAGGGTGCGCCTGTCCACCGACTCGGTTGATCGACTGACTTTCATCAAGATGAACCAGTCTTGGATCACCACCAGCTACCACACACCTGATGCTGATATAACAGACTAATTGATTTTAACATGTCACATCCCTTCAAGACTGATGCTGATGCTGAGTGCCTGTGCTGTTATGTTGACTGGCTATCCTCCTCCTCCGAGTCCTCAATGATACGATTGATGATGATAGCTTGGAAGATCATTTTTGTTTATGGGTGCCGCCACCAGTGGCTAAGGCCCAATTTTTCAGCCCCTGTTTTACAGGGGCGTGTAATTACAATTTTTTTAGCAATAATTTGCCATAGGGCTCATTGCTGTGCTCCAAGTACAGTATCTGTGAGGGGTTGGAGTGTTGTGGCACCAGTGCCTAAGGCCCAATTTTTCAGCCCCTGTTTAACAGGGGCGTGTCATTACAATTTTTGAAGCAATACTTTGCAACAGGGCTCATTGCTGTGCTCCAAGTACAGTATCTGTGAGGGGTTGTAGTGTTGTGCCACCAGTGCCTAAGGCCCAATTTTTCAGCCCCTGTTCAACAGGGGCATGTAATTACAATTCTTGATCTAATAATTCACAGCAGGGCCCATTGCTGCACCCACCAAGAGTAACTCTGAGGGCTTACAGTGTTGTGGCAACGCCACCACCACCACCACCACGAAAGGCCCAATTTTTCAGCCCCTGTTCAAAAGGGGCATGTAATTACAATTCTTGATCTAATAATTCACAGCAGGGCCCATTCCTGCACCCACCAAGAGTAACTCTGAGGGCTTACAGTGTTGTGGCAACACCACCACCACCACCACCACCACGAAAGGCCCAATTTTTCAGCCCCTGTTCAAAAGGGGCATGTAATTACAATTCTTGATCTAATAATTCACAGCAGGGCCCATTCCTGCACCCACCAAGAGTAACTCTGAGGGCTTACAGTGTTGTGGCAACGCCACCACCACCACCACCACGAAAGGCCCAATTTTTCAGCCCCTGTTCAAAAGGGGCATGTAATTACAATTCTTGATCTAATAATTCACAGCAGGGCCCATTCCTGCACCCACCAAGAGTAACTCTGAGGGCTTACAGTGTTGTGGCAACGCCACCACCACCACCACCACGAAAGGCCCAATTTTTCAGCCCCTGTTCAAAAGGGGCATGTAATTACAATTCTTGATCTAATAATTCACAGCAGGGCCCATTCCTGCACCCACCAAGAGTAACTCTGAGGGCTTACAGTGTTGTGGCAACGCCACCACCACCACCACCACGAAAGGCCCAATTTTTCAGCCCCTGTTCAAAAGGGGCATGTAATTACAATTCTTGATCTAATAATTCACAACAGGGCCCATTCCTGCACCCACCAAGAGTAACTCTGAGGGCTTACAGTGTTGTGGCAACACCACCACCACCACCACCACCACGAAAGGCCCAATTTTTCAGCCCCTGTTCAACAGGGGCATGCAATTACAATTCTTGATCTAATAATTCACAGCAGGGCCCATTGCTGCACCCACCAAGAGTAACTGTCAGGGCTTACAGTGTTGTGGCACCAGCACCACCATCAATGGCCCAATTTTTACTACCACTGTTCAACAATTATATGTAATTAAAATTCCTGATATAATAGTTGACAGCAGGGCGTTCCAGCACCAACCAAGAGTAACTGTGAGTGCTTACAGTGTTGTGCCAACACCAACAACTAAGGGGCCTATTTCTGCAGAGTATATACGGCAGGTCCCTACTTTCAAACATCCAACTTACAAACGACTCCTACTTGCAAACGCAAGAAGACAACAGGAAGTGAGAGGAAATCTACCCCTTGGAAGGAAAATTCTCTCCTGTAAGAATTAATATGGGAGAAAGGTGTCTCCTCTGTACTGATGCTTTATCACCAATCCTTGTTTCAAGAAAAACACCACATTTCAAAAACAGTTGTCATTGGGACGGAAAGTGAGGTGAAATGTTCTGAACAGGGGCACAGACAGCAAAACAAATGTTACAGGGGTGATAACCCTTACCTATGTTTTCCAAAAAGTTTAAAAATAGATTTTTGGGCTGGAGCTACACTTAAACAATGTACCTGTTCAAAATTACAAACAGATTCTACATAAGAACAAACCTACAGTCCCTGTCTTGTATGCACCGCCTGTATACGGCTGTTCAGAGTATATAGGGCCTTTTTTATTTTATGTGCGGGGTTCCCCTTAATATCCATACAAGACCCAAAGGGGCTGGTAATGGGCTGGGGTGGGGGGGGGGGGTCATGGGGTAGCTATGCCATTTTTCTTAAAGATTTTCATCCATATTACCGGGACCAGACATTACATTAAAGCCGCAAGCAGTTTTAAATGGCTTTTTTTTCCTTTAGAAGTGTCATTTTGTGCAGGGACAGTTCTAAACACGGGAAACATGTGGCACTTCACAGGCATACTTTAGACACCCCCCAGGTACGATATTTAAAGGAATATTTGACTTTTTTTTTTCACTTTATGCATCATTAAAATGACTGCTCCCGAAAAACGACCGTTTTTAAAACTTCTTTTTGCATTGATACATGTCCCCTGGTGCACAACCCGGGTTCCCAAACCCTTTTTAGGACAATAACATGCATAATAGTTGTTATAATTAGCACTTTAGAATTCGAACGTTCGCATCCATTGTATTTAATAGGGTTCTAATGTTCGTACAAACTTTCGGTCCGTTCGCGGGTTCTGGTGCGAACCGAACCCGGGGGTGTTCGGCTCATCACTAATCCTAAACCATGTAGGTTTAGGAGATATTGCAAACACCTACAGGTAAGCCTTAATCTAGGCTTACCTGTAGGTGTTTGTTGTCAAAGTAGGTTTACAACCACTTTAAAGGGCTGCAAGGAATATACCAGGCTGCAGAACAGTTGGAAGACATAAAAAGAAAGCCTGGGTGGAAGTGCAGATTTATGTGAGTGGAGAGCAGAAACAGGAGAAAGTGAACTGGAAATAGGAGGGGTGATGAGGATCGGTGTGTGAGTGTGTGATTTACTGCATGGTCTTACTGAGAAGATGACCTGTAGTACATAGAGGGAAAGTGCAGCTGGGGGGGGAAAGGTCCCATGTATCTGGAGAACTTATCAGGAGGAAGGGCTGAGTGACTGGGAAGGAGATGGTGTTGATGGGAGTGGAGAATGCTCAGTGAAGGAGGAGAGCGACATTGCAGTGCAGTCAGTAGCAGATCACTCACCTCGGATCACTGCAGGACTTTCACTCATTGCATGCAACTCTTGTTCAGGCTTTTCTCCGCATGGGAGCTGCTTCATCCCGCACCCACTAACACAGGAAGCTCGCGGGACGAATTTGAAGGGAAGGACAAAGCTCTTTGTGTACCCATTGGCCGAAGAAGCAGCTGCACCGCCCCCCTGCTGCCTACTCAACCAATGGGTAGCTGAAGCTCATCGTAAATGCCTCCCTTCTGACAGGAACAAATGTATTTTGATTAGGGGCGGTTCCATGCACTGTGTGTGTCAGAGGCAGAGGGGAGCGATGTGGCTGCCATACAAGTGTAGCTCACGGCATGCGGGAACCATGGCAACCCGCACACGCCGCGGCCATACCGGGACTTAGCTCTGATTGGGAGGTATGGATTAGGGTGTGCCTGGACACACCCGGCACACCCCGTGAGCACGCCTATGACTAGGATATAAAACATAAGGAAAGTAGGTAATGGATATAGGGCATTGAACTGTCATCTCCAGACAAAGTATAGTATAACCCAAAATTGAAAAAATATATAAATATGTAATTTATTATTGAAAAAACGTTTACAAAGATATACACATATGTAAACAAGGGCCCAAATGCTGTCACTATAAAAACAGTAAAGTATGTACAGTGGGTACACTATATACAAGCAGTCAAAGCTGACATGTTTCGCAGTTATATTGGAACATTCGCTTCTTCAAGGCTGAATTTCTTCATACTTTAGTCAAAATCTCAAGGCCATCCGGGGTGTCCGAACTGAGGGGAGACCAAGAAAGAACACGTCAAACGTGAACTCCACACAATGGCGGACAACAATCCTGATGTATACAGTAGGTGCCGCCAATATTGTGTCAATCTCGCCGCTTCTAGCGGCGAGATTGACACCCTATGAGCTCCGTCGCGAGAGCCAGCGCCGAGCTGTCTCGTCATCGGGAAAGGAAAAAATGTTCCTTTCACGATGAGCGACACGCATTGCCGATAGACGGGGATCCGACGGGAAGAAGACGCCGACGGCGATGACGGGAAGACCGGCCCCTCCACTAGCAAAAGAGCTACAAGAAGTTAGTGGAGGGGCCGGCAGAAGGACAACGGAGAGCCGGATGAGACGACGGGAAGACCGGGCCTCCCCTAGCAAAAGAGCTAAAAGAAGTTAGCGGAGGCCCGGCGGAAGAAAGAAAGAACCGGAGAGGAGAAGAGGGGAGAAGGCGACGGAGAAGACCGGGCCCCGCTAGCAAAAGAGCTGGAAGAAGATAGCGGTGGCCCGGCAGAAGAAAGAACCGGAGAGCGCGGCGACGACACCGGAGACCCCCGAAGTCGGAAGAAGACCCCCGGAGCTGTGCAATAAAATACTTTTAAAAACTGTGTTGTGTTTTTATTGCAATTTTTTTCCACCAGGTGAATGGGTAGGGGTACGATGTACCTCATACTCATTCACATATCTGGGGGCCCCCTTATTAAAGGAGGCTCCCGGATTCCGATAAGCCCCCCGCCCGCAGACCCCAACAACCAACGGCCAGGGTTGTCGGGAAGAGGCCCTGTTCTCATCAACATGGGGGTAGGGTGCTCTGGGGTGGGGGGGCCGCAGGTCGCCCCCCTGCCCCAGAGCACCAAACCCCCCATGTTGAGGGCATGTGGCCTGGTATGGTTCAGGAGGGAGGGGGTGCCGCTCTCTCGTCCCCCCTCTTCCCCTGCGGCCTGCCAGGTTGCGTGCTCGGATAAGGGTCTGGTTTGGATTTTGGGGGGGACCCCCACGCCGTTTTTTCGGCGTAGGGTTCCCCTTCAAATCCAGACCAGACCCAAGGGCCTGGTATGCTCCTGGAGGGGGAACCCACGCCGGTTTTTTTCTTTAAAAATTGGCGTGGAGTTCCCGCTCAGGATTCATACCAAACACAGTGCCTGGTATTGGCGGGAATCCACGTAGGATCCCCGCCCAATACAGTGCCGCGTCTCCTCGCTATTGCAGCGAGCGCAACACATGTCGCCACCCTGTTGCCGAGATCTTGGCACTCCTATCGCCGAAAATCTCGGCGATGAGAGCGCGATAGATATACAATATCGGCGGCACCTACTGTACGTCTATTGTAGTCATCACTTAAAGGAGAATAGGGATGAGCTTCGAGTCGAACATGAGTTCGACTCGAACATCAGCCATTCGATCGTTCGACGAAGATCGAACATTATGGGCCGTTCACGCCAAATTTGAACGGCACGTCATGGCCCATAATGCACTGCATCATTGCAGTGCATTGCTGGCTGTTGATTGGCCAAGCATGGACTATGACCCGCATGCTTTGGCCAATCATTGTGCCGTCAGCACAGAGAGCCATAATTGGGCAAAGGCAGGGTGCCAATCATGGCTCAGGGGATTAAGTACACGCCCCACCCTATATAAGCCAGCCTGCATGTCGAGTTTGTGTAATGTGTTGCGGCGTTGAGAAGGAGAGTGTCATTTAATTTCATTTAGATAGATTGAGCAGGCAGTTGATTCAGTTAGCTCCAGTATATTTAGTATATATATATATGCATTCCAGGCTGTATATATTGTGGCAGAGCGTCCCAGATAGAGCTTGGGAAAGTCCTGTTCGGGGTTTATACATCTCCCAGGCTCCTCTCATATACATTCAGGGATCTCTGAGCCAGGATCCACTTCAGGTGTTGGTTCTCTCCACCAGCTTAATTAAAAGCTCACCTGAGCAGACAGCCTTTGCTCAGCCTGGGAAACACAGACAGCATTGGTCTGTGAGAGCAAGAAGGTTGGTAAAACTTGTTACTCTGTGAATGTGGAAGCTGACAAGCGTTAGGCTTGTTCAGCCTAGTAGTGAGGGCTTGTAAATACCGTATAGTTAGAGCCGAGACACGGCTAGGCTTTTGTTTAGCTTTTTTCTTCTTCTGTTTGTTTTCAACCCACTGTACAGCACCTGTCATTAGACATTGTATATAGCACCAATAAACAACACTGTGTTTTCACTGATCCAATGGACTTGGTATCTGTGCCTGCTCATCCCAGGGAGCTTTTGTACCCGCTACCTGCCCCCCAGGTTACATATGGTGGAGAATGCGGGCAGCTGTAGTAAGTTACTACTTAAAAGGCCAGTACCTAAAGTGACAACATGGAGGACATCCTCAAACAAATGGTGTTAGCAAACGCTGCACAGCAGCAAGCAAACGCTGCACAACAGCAAACTAATGCTACATTTCAGCAAGCAAACGTTGCACAACAGCAAACTAACGCTGCATTACAGCAAGCCAATGCTATCGCACAGGAGCAAACCAAGGTGCTGTTCCAACAGATTGGTGCTGTACAGGAGCAATCGCAGAGGCTGTTTGAACAGCTTGCCACTGCTGCAAAAGCGGATAGAAAAATCCTTACTGAGGTTGTGGAGACGCTAGCACAGGGGTCACCTGCGATAATGAAGGATATTGGAGACAAGCCTTCAGCCATCCATGTGGGTCGCTTTCTTTCAAAGATGACGGCAGATGATGATCCAGAGGCTTTCCTACTAACATTTGAACGGACCGCTGAGAGGGAATGTTGGCCCCAAACCCAGTGGGGAGGACTGATCGCCCCCTTACTTTCTGGAGAAGCGCAGAAGGCCTACTATGATCTGGAGTCAGCAGAAGCGGGAGATTATGAGAAGGTCAAGCGGGAAATCCTGGCACGACTCGGTGTCACCTTGGCTGTTCGAGCTCAGCGGGTCCACAGCTGGTTCTTCCAAGATAAGAGGCCCCCAAGATCGCAGATGTTTGATCTGATCCACCTGGTATGGAAATGGCTACAGCCAGAGTCCCTGTCTGCACCACAAATAGTGGATCGTGTGGTCATGGACCAATTTCTGAGGTCACTACCAATTCCCCTGCAGAAGTGGGTGAGTCAAGGAGACCCCAAGTCGGCAGACAACCTGGTGGAGCTCGTGGAGAGGTACTTTGCTGCAGAGAACCTGGTCACCAGCCCTACAGCCGCACGGACTTTCCACCCAAAGCCACGGTCTCCCCAGGCAACCGGTAAGACTGTTTCAGGGGAAGTGGGTGGTAAGCATGGCAAGGAAATAGGGGGGAGGATTTTTGGTGCCAGGACTGAAGTTTGGCGGCCCAAACAAGGGAAGCCACTGCCTGTCAGCAAACCAAATTGGGGAAACATCAGGTGTTTTCGTTGCCAAGAACTGGGACATGTTGCAGCAAACTGTCCATTAACAGATGAACCAATGCAGTGTGATCTATCTTTTGGAAGGCAGTCTATGTTTGCTGCTGTTTCATGCGCTGCAATGCCAAATGTGGGAAAACACATGTGTCAAGTGACTGTTAATAATAAGCCTATAACGGCCTTGCTGGACTCGGGAAGTCTAGTTACTTTGGTTACAGCTGAGATGGTTGAAACTGTGAATTTTCATGCAAAAAAAGTTGCTGTGATCTGTGTACATGGGGATACCCGTGAGTATCCAATAGCCACTGTTCAGTTTAAAACTGGCTTAGGTACGGTGACCCATTCGGTCGGACTGGTGCCCCACTTGGTGCACGAGGCTATCATTGGTAGGGACTTCCCTAAGTTTTGAGAACTGTGGGAGTGTCCCGACCCAGTCGCAGTACCTAACTCAGTCGCAGAGCCAGAACTCATGGCCATTACTGACCTTGTGAGTTCAGGGGACTCCTCTCAGGGCTCTCCGGGTGATCCTTTCTCAGTTATGGCAGGAGAGCTGGGGGAGCCTGAAGAAGTCCCCACAACCAGTAGAGCTGGACAGCCGTCTGCTGAATCTGAGCCTACGTTAGAGTTTACCGATCTTAATGTGCACAAGGAAAATTTTGGTGCGGAGCAGAGGAAAGACCCTACCCTTGCCAGGGCCTGGGAAAATGTAATGGTGATTAATGAGGTACCTGTCGAACCAGGGGACAGGCCCTGTTTTCCATATTTCTGCAGAAATGAGGATTTACTGTATCGTGTATGTAAAACTAATGATGAAGTGGTTGAACAGTTGGTAGTCCCTAAGCTATACAGACGGGTGGTGTTGGAACTTGCCCATGGGCACTTGCTAGGAGGCCATTTAGAGGTTGAGAAAACCACTGAAAGGGTGTTGCGCAGGTTTTACTGGCCTGGGATATGGAAAAATATCGAGAATTATTGTCAATCCTGTCCTATGTGTCAGATGTCAGCCCCCCAACCCCACTTCCAAAGTCCGTTAGTGCCCTTGCCCATTATTGAAGTGCCCTTTGAGAGGATTGCCATGGACCTTGTGGGTCCACTCCCCAAATCTGCCCGCGGTCATCAACATATCCTTGTGATCATGGATTACGCTACCCGTTACCCCGAGGCCGTTCCCTTACGCACTGCGTCTGCTAAAAACATTGCCAAAGAGCTGTTTATGGTGTTCAGTCGGGTTGGCGTCCCGAAAGAAGTCCTTACAGACCAGGGTACCCCATTCATGTCACGAATAACTAGAGAGCTGTGCAAGTTATTTAAGGTGACGCAGTTGCGTACCTCAGTGTACCATTCTCAAACGGATGGCTTGGTGGAACGCTTCAATAAGACATTAAAGAGTATGTTAAAAAAGGTTGTTGACAAGGATGGGAAAAACTGGGACTTCCTGATACCATACTTGATGTTCGCCATCAGGGAAGTTCCCCAGTCCTCTACGGGGTACTCTCCATTTGAGCTGCTTTATGGGAGACACCCTCGGGGACTCTTAGACATAGCCAAGGAAACTTGGGAGGGGGAGCAGACACCTCACAAAAGTGTTATTGAGCATATCGCTCAAATGCAGGATAGGATTGCAGCAATCATGCCGGTAGTAAAAGAACATTTACTGCAGGCCCAAGCCGCCCAACAGAGGATATACAACAGGGGGGCCCAACTTCGTGTTTTCTCACCTGGTGACAGGGTCCTCGTGTTAGTTCCCAATGTTGAGAGCAAATTTCTGGCTAAGTGGCAGGGAGCCTTTGAAGTAATTGAAAGAGTTGGGGAGGTCAATTACAAGGTGTATCAACCAGGTTAAAGGAAGCCCGAACAGATTTACCACATAAACCTGTTAAAGCCCTGGAAGGATAGACTGGCATTAACTGGCAGGTCTCTCCCGGTAACCCTTAAGGGTACTGAATCCCCTCTGATCCCTGAGGTCACGATTCCAGACACCCTGTCATGTTCCCAGAAACAGGAAGCTAGAGAGTTCCTGACAAGGAATAAAGAGAAATTTTCAGAGTTGCCGGGCACGACTTCAGCAGTTCAGCATGATATTATTACTGAACCTGGGGTCCGTGTCAAGCTCAAACCATACCGAATTCCCGAAGCTAGAAGAAAGGACATCAGTGAGGAAGTTAAAAGGATGTTGGAGCTAGATGTTATTGAGGAATCCAATAGTGACTGGTCTAGCCCCATTGTATTGGTCCCAAAACCGGATGGCACTTGGAGGTTTTGTAACGACTTCAGAAAGCTTAATGCGGTAACAAAGTTTGACACATACCCAATGCCCAGGGTAGACGAGCTTATAGACCGACTTGGCAAGGCCCGTTATCTGACCACTTTGGACTTGACCAAAGGATATTGGCAAATACCCCTGACTGGTAGTGCCAAAGAAAAGACTGCGTTTGTGACCCCGGAGGGGTCGTTTCAGTATAAGAAAATGCCTTTTGGGTTGCAAAATGCCCCTGCAACATTTCAGAGGGCTATGGACAGGACCCTAAGACCTCACTGACAGTATGCTGCAGCCTACCTGGACGACATAGTGGTGCATAGCACTGACTGGGAGTCTCACTTGCCCCATGTCCAGGCTGTCCTGGATTCCCTCTTCAAAGAAGGGTTTACGGCAAATCCAAAAAAATGTGCCATTGGGCTAGAGGAAGCCAGGTATTTGGGCTACACTATTGGCCGGGGTGTCATAAAGCCCCAGGTGAATAAAATAGAAGCCATCCAGGAGTGGCCACGTCCTGCAAACAAGAAGCAGGTCAGGGCCTTTCTTGGCATTTTGGGGTACTATAGAAGATTTATCCCAAATTTCGCAACTATAGCTGCCCCAGTGACAGACCTTACGAAAGGGAAAGCCTCCGTAATGGTGAAATGGTCTCCAGTAGCAGAAGAGTCTTTTCAAGTCCTGAAGAAGGCTCTTTGTGCACAGCCAATCCTATACTCCCCCGATTTCTCCAAAAACTTTTTGGTCCAGACAGATGCGTCTGATGTTGGTATCGGGGCAGTACTTTCACAGGTACACAATGGGGAAGAACACCAACTAAATGTGCAACTGAAAAAACATTAATTATAAAGTCCACAGTGAACATGAACACCAAAAATACAAAATGTGAAAGGTTGTAAATTGCTCTTCAGAGTGAGAACAAGTGAAGGTTAATGGATCAGTCCTCTCGTGATGTCACTATTCACAAACAAGACATGACAAATTCCTCCACCACATAGATTGCACACTTACCATATAGCACCGGTATACCGCTTGTGGCTTAATACCCAGCCCGGGCCTTGGTCACCAATTAGGATCAGATGACAGCTCTTATCTGGCAAAGTCTCTCCTATGATGGAGCAGGACAGGTGGTCTAAGTCCTTAAGCCGGATCCAGAGGAGCCAATCTCTTTCGATAAGCGGACTCAAGGTTAACCCACAAAGGAAAGATGACTCATTATAGTGTAAAAACCTATTTGAAATGTAATAAAAATAAGTAATGCACTTACTCGTGAGATCATAACAAACAGCATGTAAAAAAGCCGGCCATCTATAGTGTATGCGCCCGTCCTTACGGGATCTAAGCAACGTGGTGACATCAGCACGTTCCTCCCCTCGACACGCTTCATCACAAGCTGATGTCATTCTGGGACACAGTGTATGTGTTTTTTTAATTCTTTATTCCACAGCTAAATACCTTAGTCCACATTGCCGATGTGCCATCACGTGACCGCCCAGCTGACGTTGGAGGGAAATATCAGCCCCTCGCACTGCAAATATCAGCCCCTCCCACTGAAACCGTTTTCGGCTTCCTTCCAGTCTCACACTAGCCGGTTTAAGTGCCAGATCGTCGATCGGGTCTTCCGGTGGGACAGGAGTCCCAGTAAGACCCCTTTCACACTGGAGCATTTTGCAGGCACTATAGCGTTAAAAATAGCGCCTGCAAACCGCCCTTAAACAGCTGTTACATTCACTCCAGTGTTAAAGCCTGAGGGTAAAAAAAGTCCTGCTAGCTGCATCTTTGGAGCGGTGAAGGAGTGGTATGTTTACTGCTCCTCCACCGCTCCTGCCCATTGAAATCAATGGGACAGCGCGGCTATACCGCCCGCATTGCGGGCGGTTTAAAAGCTCCCCGCTAGCGTCCGAAATGCGCCGCAAATCCACCCATAGAGTCGGCGGAAAAAATAGCGCCGTTTTACCGCCGAAACTATGGGCGGCTCAGTGTGAAAGGGGTCTAAGAGCGGCAGAAGGGGGGATGTCCCCTCTCGCTCCTCTGGTTTAACAGCCGGGTGGCTTTTAGCTGCATCGGTTGTTATCCCTGAAGAGCCGACCACCCGCTCTAAAAACGGTACAGGGATGATGCCTGCAGCTGCAGGCATCATCCCGGTATAACCCCCTAAAGCCGAGGCCACATATCTGCGTACGCTCGGCGGGAAGGAGTTGAAGTGAACACCAAGTTTACTATATGGACCACTTATGTATTTTTACATGTTGAGAATTAAAAAAAAAAAACACATACACTGTGTAGTATAACTTGTTATAGCAGAGGGGCTGGCAGTAATTGTGAACACTGACTTTACAACCACTTTAACATACACACAAATATGCTTTGGCACCAAACGGGCGCATATTTGCGTGCATTAGTGCAAATAGAGCTGTGCTGAGAGCGCACGCACTGCATGCTCCCAGCACAATTGGCTGGGAGCAGTGGCTAACGGAAAGCTCTCGATCACCACTTGCAAAGGGCATATACTATATACAATGCTGACTTGCGGGCTAGCAGATAACACATCCTGCGGAACAGATTCGACAACAGATGTCTGCTGCACAGTGTATGCATATGATACAGAAACAGAAACGATATAAAAATGCAACTCCGGATACAAGGTAAAAGTGAAGGCACATTCAAACAGTCACATCCTGTTGTTGTCCTATTGTGAAGGGACAACATAAAAGGGGATCCGCTCGAGAATACAGTACCTCACATTGAACAAGGGTATACATAGGGAATATCTGGAAAAATTTACCAAATGGTCCCTAACAAGGTACCCTTCATCTTAAAAAATTTATACGATGAATGTACAAAACTGATAGGTGACTAGATCAAATTCTAGGTGGAAGCAGTAGAAATTAACCCAGAAATCAGAGCCGGTTCACATACTTACACAAAAAATCACTAAACAGATAGTGTAGAATATCCAATCCAATCAAATGAACGCATTGACATCTGTGTCAATATTCAAGCCATGGGGGCTATAGCAACGAACCTGGTATATCCAGGCCATCTCTAGCTTCGATAGTTCCCTAACCAGAGAGCTGCCCCTCCAATGAGGCTAAAATTTGTCTATCCCCAGGAATAATGTATTCGCTGGGTTACGATCATGATAAATGTCGTAATGTTTTGAAACTGAGTGATTTTGAAAACCTGTCTTGATGTTGGTGATATGCTCACCTAATCTGACCTGCATTGATCTTTTCATCCTGCCAATGTATTGGAGCCCACATGGACATTGTAACAAATAGACAATGCCCGTTGAGCTACATGTAATGAAAGGCTCTATGGTGTGCTCTTTTGAGGTGCTGGTAGAGTGAAAAGATTCAGTTTTCTTTAGTTTGCTCTTATTAAGGGTGCATACTTGGCACCTTCGGCACTGATGGTACCCAGACAACCCTCTTTGAAAAAAGGAAACTTTTTTTGTGGGAGGGTCCACTACATTAGGAGCCACCCTATCCCGAAGAGAAGGTACTCCCCTGAAGATCACCTGGGGTTTAGATGGTAAGAATTTACTGATAATTCTATCATTACCCAGCAAATGCCAATGTTTTTGAATGATTTTTTTGATTGTATAATGCTGTGTGGAAAAAGTGGTGATAAAAGGTATCAGAGGTATTTCTCTCGTTACTTTGGAGCGATCCTCCAATAGTTGGGATCTATCCAAAATGGCGACCTCCTCTATTGTATTCTCCAAGGATTCAAGGTTATAACCCTTTTCACAAAGTCTCAATTTCAGTATAGCCGACTGGGATCTGTAATTTTCCATAGAGGTACAGTTTCGCCTCATCCTGACGAACTGGCCTCCAGGAACAGATTTTAGCCAGGGATCATTGTGGCAACTTCCAATAGGGATAAATGAATTGCGGTCGGTTTGCTTGAAAAAAGACTTGGTAACCAAGGAGCCGTCTTCACTCATTATGGTAAGGTCAAGAAAATTGATCGTCTCCTGACTAGCCTCATAGACAAATCGAATTCCTCTTTCGTTATCGTTAAGAACAGAAAAATAGCTGTCAAGTTGGTCCTTGGTGCCATCCCATAGGAGAAGGACGTCATCAATATACCTGGCCCAGAGCACCCGGTGGGGACTACGATCCCCAAAGACGACGTCCTCCTCCCACTTGGCCATGAAGAGATTGGCCAAGCTAGGGGCATATTTAGCTCCCATTGCAACACCACGTATTTGGCGATAATATTGACTATCGAACTAAAAGTAATTGTGACCTGCTGCATACTCCAACAGGTCTAGGATGTAATCCCTTTGAAGCTGGGGCAAGCCTGACAAAAGATTCAAATAATATTTCACAGCTGAAATACCCATTTGATGTGGAATGAGAATATAATGAGGTAACGTCTGCTATAACCATCCACATTCCTTCCTTGAATTCTACTTGTGACACTAGATTGATCGCATGCCTAGTGTTCTTCAAGTAAGAAGGCATTTGTTGGACCAAAGGTTGTAAAAAATGGTCAATGTACTTGCCCACCCGGGACGTTATTGAGTCTATACCACTCACTATTGGTCTGCCCGGGGGGCAAGTCAGGCTCTTATGGATTTTGGGAAGACAATATAGAACTGGCACCCTAGGGGCCCTCGGCAATAAGAACTGTTGCTCTTTATCATTCAAAATGCCAAGTTCAGAGCCCTTTTGGACCAGTTCTTCCAGAGTGTCCCTGTATTTAATAACCGGGTTCCCAGATAATAAGGCATAGGTGTCGCGATCGTCAACTATGCATTTCTTTGAGATAATCCACCCTGTCAAGGACAACTATTCCACCACCCTTGTCGGCAGGACGGATTACCAACTCTCTGTTTTGACAAAGAGAGTCAAGGCCTAATTCAAGATGTTGCTCCATCTTGTTATTAGTGACCTTCACAGTCTCAAGATCTCGTAAGACCACATCCCTAAAGACCCTAAGGGATGGGGCCAAAGCCCCAGGGGGATTGAAAGTGGAAGCATTGGATAATCCAGAATGTTGAAATAGTGGTGGAACCAATGCGCCCTCCCTACAAGGAATACCTACAAAATAACGCTTGATATTGATCTTACGGACATACTTGTGTATGTCCATGTAGGTCTGGAACTTGTTTAACTTCCTGGGGGGTGCAAACTTCAATCCCTTATTGAGAAGGGTTAATTCTGGCTTGGTTAAGGTTTGGGAGCTAAGATTAAAGATGCCATCTTGACTCACATCTTTTGCTTTTTTAAATTGTGCTCTCCTCCCCCCTCTGGTTCCTCTTTGCTTTCTACCGGCCTTTTTACCCCCTGGTTGGGCCTGGGAAAACCCCAATGTTGATCAATATCTCTTTCATATTGACCCGGGGGAAAGTCCCTCGATGATCCAGACCTATAAGCCTCTTGAACTCTATTGGTCCCTTCATAATCCTGGTAGCCTAAACATCCAGGACCATCTCTATCTCGTAAAGGAAAAAATCTATTACGAGTACCTGGTTCATTTTCATATTCATCCCTATCTCTTTCCAGATAATAATTATCTTCATAATGGGATCTTTGATTAGGATAAGTGTCATAACCATAATTATCAGAATGAGTCCTCTCATGGACTCTAGGAAATCTCAATGGTTCTCTATAGGTATGGTATTGACCCTGAGAGTATTGTTGTCCATACCCTCTATCGTGACAGGTACTCGGTTTGGGTTGCGACTGTTGCACCCACCCTGGATTTTTTACATGTTGTCCTCCTTTAGCAGGACCTGACGTTCTCGATGGTGATTTGTAAGACACCCGTCTGCCCTTTTTATTCGATTTACTACCATTCTGAACCTTTTTGGGAGTTTTAGATGATTCACTCCTGGGTAAATGTTGCACATCGTTAGTTAATCTTGATGGAGCATTTTCACCCTGAATAATCCAATCCATCCTAGAAGTATTGTCCACCTGCGATTCTGCCACTAGTTTCTTCTGCCAAACAAAGACTAAACTGGCTTGATAATCGTTGAAGTCTCTGTTATATTTTTTCCTTTTCTTGGCCTTCTGTTCCCTTTCCTCTTTATCCAACACCTTCAATAAATTCAAAGTTCTATCTTTATATTCCTCACTCCCTTTGTGAGGATTTAAACTTTCTTTCAAAGTTTTGATTTCACTGTCAAGTTTCTCTAGTTTACTGGTCTTCCTGGCCACCAAGAAGCGTAAAAAAACTCAATCCTGCTTCATTGAAGTACCGGAACCATACTTGTAGCTCGAGGTCACCTTTCTGAGGGCTGACTTGCCATCTAAGGCTCCTCGGCACCATATTTAACCTGATATATGTCTCAAGAAATGCCACATCCCATTGGGTATAGATTTCAGATGTAGTTAAATTTTTCAATCTTATAAAAAGTCCGCTCAGATCTCCATCTTTATCGTTATACATCTGGAACACTCCATCGGTGTTGACCACCTTAGAGGCTCTATATTCAAAAACGTCCATGTCACTCAGAAAACTAAAAAATTAAAAATAATAGTAAACTGTGACAATGGGTAAACAACCCTTAACCACTTAACGACCGCCCACTGTAGATATACGTCGGCAGAATGGCACCGACAGGCAAAGTCATGTATATCTACGTGATTGCCTTTGTATAGTTGGGGGGTCCGATCGGACCCCCCTCCTCTACAGTGAGCGGCCGTTTTCCCTTCGGGAGCGATCCGAGATGAGGGGACGGCCATTCGATTCCGGCCACCCCACGCTCCCGGCGAATGAGAGAGCTTCCTCTGCTGTGTAATGTTTACACAGGCAGAGGAAGTGATGTCATCTCTCATGCGGCGCTCACATATACCGAGCGCCGTACAAGAGAAGACACACAGGTTAGTGCACAAACAGCACACTGACACCAGGACACATAGGCACACAAATCGCCCCCCAGGCCCCCCAGACACCCCCCAGATCACCCCCCAGCCCCCAGTCACAGTGTCACTGATTGCAGTTACCATTTATTTAGTGATCACTGCAATCAGTGACATTTGTGACTGTAAAAGTGTCACTACAGTTTAGTTTTAGGTCCAGTGTAGCCCCCTAACCCCCCTAATAAAAGTTTACCCCCTGATCGCCCCCCAGATAACCCTTTCACCCCCTATCACCACTGTCGCTAAGCGATCATTTTTCTGATCGCTGTCTTATTGTCAGTGATGCCGATAGGTAGCCAGTTATTTTTTTTAGGTTCGCCGCAGGTTTTTATAGCGTCAGGTACCCCCATATATTACCTAATAAAGGTTTAACCCCCTTGATCGCCCCCCAGGTAACCCTTTCACCCCCTATCACCACTGTCGCTAAGCGATCGTTTTTCTGATCGCTGTCTTATTGTCGGGGATGCAGATAGGTAGCCAGTTATTTTTTTTAGGTTCGCCACAGGTTTTTATAGCGTCAGGTACCCCCATATATTACCTAATAAAGGTTTAACCCCCTTGATCGCCCCCCAGGTAACCCTTTCACCCCCTATCACCACTGTCGCTAAGCGATCGTTTTTCTGATCGCTGTCTTATTGTCGGTGATGCCGATAGGTAGCCAGTTATTTTTTTTAGGTTCGCCGCAGGTTTTTATAGCGTCGGGTACCCCCATATATTACCTAATAAAGGTTTAACCCCTTGATCGCCCCCCAGGTAACCCTTTCACCCCCTTTTGCCAGTGTCACTAAGCGATCGTTTTTCTAAACGCTGTATTAGTTATGCTGGTGCCGATAGATAGCCAGTTATTTTTTTTAGGTTCGCTGCAGGTTTTTATAGCGTCCGGTACCCCCATATATTATCTAATAAAGGTTTTAACCCCCTAATTGCCCCTAGTTAACCCTGCGTCACACCCCAGGCAGCGTCAGGTTAGTGCCAGTAATGCCAACACCCACGCGTAAAGCATACACCTCCCTTAGTGGTATAGTATCTGAATAGTTCAATATCTGATCTGATCAGATCTATACTAGTGTCCCCAGCAATTTAGAGTTCCCAAAAACGCAGTGTTAGCGGGATCAGCCCAGATACCTGCTAGCACCTGCGTTTTGCCCCTCCGTCCAGCCCAGGCCACCCAAGTGCAGTATCGATCGATCGCTGTCACTTACAAAACACAACACACATAACTGCAGCGTTCGCAGAGACAGGCCTGATCCCTGCGACTCCAGTGCTGTAGGAGGTGATTTCACCACCACAGTTAAAAAAAAAAGCATATATGCCGAAGCATTGGGGCAGCAGGGGCGGAGGAGCGATTTTGCTCCTAATGCCGCGTACATACGGTCGAAATTCCGACGGAGGCTTGCCCGTGGAAAAGTCTGACCATGTGTACGCGGCATAACTTTTGCGGGAAGATGCCCCCATGCTTCGGCATATATAAATGGTGCATGTATGCCCATCATTAGAAGTGGGTGGATGAAGGGCGGTATTCTAATGGTGGGCATACCCACCGATCAATCTTTTTTTTTCGTTCAGCCAACAGGCTGCATGAAAAAAAAAGATTACAATACATGTCCAACAAGGACCAGCAACGTACTGGTATGTTGCTGGACTTTGAATGGTTATACCAGATTGATGCCTGCGGGTTTAGGTATCATCTTGGTATCATTCTTTTCAGCCAGCGGCCGGCTTTCATGTAAAAGCAATCCTAGTGGCTAATTAGCCTCTGGACCACTTTTACAAGCAGTGGGAGGGAATGTCCCTCCCCCAGGATTTAAAAAGCGCCATTGGGAAATTGGGAAAGCATTTTATCACACCGATCTTGGTGTGATCAGATGCTTTGAGGGCAGAGGAAAGATCTAGGGTCTAATAGACCCCAGTTTTTTTTTTAAAAAGAGTACCTGTCACTACCTATTGCTATCATAGGGGATATTTACATTCCCTGAGATAACAATAAAAATGATAAAAAAAAATATATGGAAGGAACAGTTTAAAAATAAAATAAAAAAGCAAAATTAATAATAATAAAAAAAAAAGCACCCCATGTCCTGCCCTGCTCTTGCGCAATGGCGAACGCAAGCGTGGGTCTGGCGTCATATGTAAACAGCAATTGCACCATGCATGTGAGGTATCACCACAAAGGTCAGATCGAGGGCAGTCATTTTAGCAGTAGACCTCCTCTGTAAATCTAACGTGGTAACCTGTAAAGGCTTTTAAAAATGTATGTAGTTTGTCGCCAATGCGCGTTTGTGCGAAATTTTAAAGCATGTCGTGTTTGGTATCTATGTACTCGGCCTAAGATCATCTTTTTTATTTCATCAAACATTTAGGCAATATAGTGTGTTTTAGTGCATTAAAATTAAAAAAAGTGTATTTTTTCCCCAAAAAATGCGTTTGAAAAATCGCTGTGCAAATACTGTGTGAAAAAAAAAAATGCAACACCCACCATTTTAATCTGTAGGGCCTTTGCTTTAAAAAAATATATAATGTTTGGGGGTTCAACATAATTTTCTTGCAGAAAAAAAAAAATGTTTTCATGTAAACAAAAAGTGTCAGAAAGGGCTTTGTCTTCAAGTGGTTAGAAGAGTGGATGTAAGCTTCCTAATGTTGTGTATAAAATGCCAGGACAGTTCAAAACCCCCCAAATGACCCCATTTTGGAAAGTAGACACCCCAAGCTATATACTGAGAGGCATGTCGAGTCCATGGAATATTTTATATGTTGACACAAGTTGCGGAAAAAAGACAATTTATTTTTATTTTTTATTTTTTTGCACAAAGTTGTCACTAAATGATATATTGCTCAAACATGCCATGGGCATATGTGGAATTACACCCCAAAATACGTTCTGTTGCTTCTCCGGAGTACGGGGATACCACATGTGTGAGACTTTTTGGGAGCCTAGCCACGTACGGGACCCCAAAAACCAATCACCGCCTTCAGGCTTTCTAAGGGTGTAAATTTTTGATTTCACTTCTCACTGCCTATCACAGTTTCGGAGGCCATGGAATGCCCAGATGGCACAAAACCCCCCCAAATGACCCCATTTTGGAAAGTAGACACCCCAAGCTATTTGCTGAGAGGTATGGTGAGTATGTTGCAGATCTCGCTTTTTGTCAAAAAGTTTTGAAAATTGGAAAAAAAAAAAAAGATTTTCTTTCTTCATTTTCAAAAACAAATTAGAGCTGTAAAATACTCAACATGACTCTCAGCAAATAGCTTGGGGTGTCTACTTTCCAAAATGGGGTCATTTGGGGGGGGGTTGGTGCTATTTTGGCATTTTATGGCCTTCAAAACTGTGATAGGTAGTGAGGAGTGAAATCAAAAATTTGCGCCCTTAGAAATCCTGAAGGCGGTGCTTGGTTTTCGGGGGCCCGTATGCGGCTAGGCTCCCAAAAAGTCCCACACATGTGGTATCCCCGTACTCAGGAGAAGCAGCAAAATGTATTTTGGGGTGCAATTCCACATATAACCATGGCATGTGTGAGCAATATATCATTTAGTGACAACTTTTTGTAATTTTTTTTTTGTCATTATTCAATCACTTGAGACAAAAAAAAAAAAAATATTCAATGGGCGCAACATGCCTCTCAGCAATTTCCTTGGGGTGTCTACTTTCTAAAATGGGGTCATTTGGGGGGGGGTTTGTGCTATTTTGGCATTTTATGGCCTTCGAAACTGTGATAGGTAGTGAGGAGTGAAATCAAAAATTTGCGCCCTTAGAAATCCTGAAGGCGGTGCTTGGTTTTCGAGGGCCCGTACGCGGCTAGGCTCCCAAAAAGTCCCACACATGTGGTATCCCCGTACTCAGGAGAAGCAGCAAAATTTATTTTGGGGTGCAATTCCACATATAACCATGGCATGTGTGAGAAATATATCATTTAGTGACAACTTTTTGTAATTTTTTTTTTTTTGTCATTATTCAATCACTTGAGACAAAAAACAAAAAAATATTCAATGGGCTCAACATGCCTCTCAGCAATTTCCTTGGGATGTCTACTTTCCAAAATGGGGTCATTTGGGGGGTGGGTTTGTACTGCCCTGCCATTTTAGCACCTCAAGAAATTAGATAGGCAGTCATAAATTAAAAGCTGTGTAAATTCCAGAAAATGTACCCTAGTTTGTAGACGCTATAACTTTTGCGCAAACCAATAAATATTCGCTTATTGACATTTTTTTACTAAAGACATGTGGCTGAATACATTTTGGCCTAAATGTATGACTAAAATTGAGTTTATTTGATTTTTCTTTTAACAAAAAGTAGAAAATATATTTTTTTTTCAAAATTTTCGGTCTTTTTCCGTTTATATCACAAAAAATAAAAATCGCAGAGGCAATCAAATACCATTAAAAGAAAGCTCTATTTGTGGGAAGAAAAGGACGCAAATTTCGTTTGGGTACAACATTGCATGTCCGCACAATTTACAGTTAAAGCAGCGCAGTGCAAAATTCTGAAATCACCTCTGGTCCTTTAGCTACCAAATGGTCCGGGGCTTAAGTGGTTAAAGTATGCACACTGTAGTGCAACTGACACTGTGAAGTGCACCTGACTGCTGCTGTAGGAAAATATCAGTGGTAACAATATATAAAGAAAAAACTATACTGAGGAGCCCATAGTGTGGAGGAAGATACTTTATGCTGATATACTACTGAAAGACCCTTGGCGGGGGAAATAGCTGCAGGTGTTTACGATCTCTTTTACCAGGGATCCATAAGAGCTGGTAAGGAGATTCAATATTGGAGGTGGAGGATCTCTGTGTTTTCCATCACTACACTATCTTCTTGGGTGTTTAAGTGTGAAGTCACCAATATTCACTTGCCTAGTAGAACTTTTTGAATCAACGTCATCTTGGAACCTTTTTCTATTATGAGATATGCCATTTTCCAGCTCTTTCTTGGACATTCTTAAGAAGAACTACTTGTTAATTAATTCTTTCTAATTATGATTATTGGAATGATAAATTGACTTGGTTATATGTCACATAGTCATTTTGGTATATTATTACTTATCACCTTTTATTTTCATTACATAAGGTGTATTGTAATCATGTCACATCCATAAGGTGTCACACCTTATTGGTATTAGTGTGCCAGCATCACACAGCGCAACTGTCATTTTTTCCATTGCTTGTAATATAGTTATAACTTTGTTTTATAGTACATGGAATCTAATTCACCAATTATCATCTTCAGGGACTCTTAACTCACTGTGTCACATACAGCATCAGTCCTCATTGTTTTATACTGTTATATGTTTTTATGTCCTAGTATTTTTTTTAAATAAAATCTTTATTTTTAAGATACATGTACATGTCCCAAAAAAGTGTGATACACAAGGAAGTAGAAGATGGAATTTAATTATAACAAATTCTGAGGCTATTATATTTAAAAATTCATTGTGTATTAACAACTAATTTTAAATAATGTAGAAAATAAGCTGAATAAATGTGTTACGTATTTTCCTACATAGAATCAGCTTTCCTACTCAGATCATAACTGAGGTTTTGCAGGACATTACGGCTGCCATAACCTTGAAAAACCGCACCAAATTTAATTGTAACCCATCAATAAACAGGCGACTACAGTCTTTCTTTTGCAGTTAAAAGGCCATAGCAGACGTTTATTAAATAACAATAAAATACAACTTTATTACAAAAATACATCTTTTTATATCCGAACGTAATGAAAACAATATAAGTACAGTAAATGACCTTCTTAAGGTCTAGGGTCTTTGAAGGCAACTTGTATTTGACTGACCGGCTGTATCTACCACAGACAATACACAGACTCAAAGACAATTTACTATCAAGATCAGTGGCGGTGCGTCCATAGTGGGTGCAGGAGCGCTGCCCCCTCTCTCTCCTGCGCTCCTCATTCACGTCAACAATACATAGGTTCATGCATTGCATGAACCTATGTATTGTCGCCGGCGCCGCTGCCACCCACTATTCAGATGGCCGGCCCCCTGGTGAGCGCTGGCCATCTGAATAACAGTGGCTGGTTGGTTTTTGGAAGTGCCTATCAGAGCCAGCGGCTTCCCGATTACAGCCTGTGGGCTCTAATCGGCTTCCGAATAGTTAACGAGGGGACGCACATGGTGTGCATTCCTTGGTTAACACTGACACGTGTCTCAGACAATCAGGTTCACCGGGTCTGGTTACTGGTAACCTGATTGGCTGAAGCGACATCGAGGGCGGGAGAAGGCATCGAGGGAGGGTGGAGAGGAGGGTGCTGACCTGAGGAAGGAAAGTGCCGAGCTGAGGACAAACTGGCTGTATTTGGGGGGGAAACTGGCGGAATTTGGGGACAAACTTGCTGTATTTGGGGAGAAACTGGCTGCATTTGGGGAGAAACTGGCTGCATTTGGGGGGAAACTGGCTGCATTTGGGGACAAACTGGCTGCATTTGGGGGGAAACTGGCTGCATTTGAGGGGAAACTGGCTGCATTTGAGGGGAAACTGGCTGCATTTGAGGGGAAACTGGCTGCATTTGAGCTGGCAAACTGGTGGCGTTTGATGGGCACAGTGGTGGCAATAGATGTTTTTTTTTTTTTTTCAGTTTGTTTGCGCCCCCCCAAAAATTCTGAGCACCGGCCGCCACTGATCAAGATACCCTTGATACAGCCAAACTCTTATTACATTACTGCATTAACTTAACTAGGGAAGGTACACCCATACCTGAGATGAGCCCAACCCATCATTATCCACATTTTTAACCATTACCACCTTCAAGGACCCTGAGACCTCTGCAAACTGTTACCAATTATCCCAGATATAAGCAGACAATCCCCAGAAATTCAGATCAGTGCCCAAAAAATTGCCACGCCCCATAGTCAACTTCCTGATTGAAAATAAGGGAAGAAAGGCAAATAGAAGGAAAGGAAAGACCGAGAAAACCATGGGAAAAGATCTAGGGGAGCGAGGACGAGAGAAGCTTGTTCTTCACTGTACCAGCTCTGACTAACCCGAGGAAAAGGCACCACCCACCATCATTCCGCCAAAGCCCCACCCTGCCCCTTCCAATCAGGTAAGATCATGTAACTTTTAAACAAAAGCTAATTGTAATCCTGCGTTAACTCCAGCCTGCCCTGCAAACCCATGATGGCTTTCCACCAATGCTGCCCATCTAGCTCCAGGCCTTTATTTATTTATTTTTTTCCAAAAACAGTTTATTGAAATGTAAAAAGCATTTACAGATATCTTGAACAATAGTAGTACAATAAGGTATTAATACAACCACAAAACATGGATGAATAACATGTGTCACATACAATTCAACTTGCGGGTAGTGAAAATGAAATGGCTATGTGCATCCTTCATGAACTAGGCCGTGTTGGGGTGGGCTACCTTAATTCAAGGTAGTTGTGGGGTCTAGTCAAAGTCCACTACCATTGACGGGGATAGATCTTGTTGGTAGGTTAGAGCTAGGTAGGTTCACGGATGCCGTTATGGACTTTTGGTCTGTGTGGGAGGGAAAGGCCAACAGGTGCAATATGGCAGAAAGGGAGGGAAGGAGCTATAAACAGGTTTATTTCGTTGAGAGTGTATGAATGCGGGAGTGTAGGCTGGAGCTATGTTAGTGGTTGTATTGTACAGAAGCTTGTGGATGAGAAAGTAGGAGGGGCTAAGTGGTGGAAGGAGAAGGGGTGGGGTGGGGCTCGAGGGGAGGGGAGTGAGGCAGGAAGGGATGGCGTTGGCAGGGGGTCCGTCTCTGACTTCCCCGACCCCTTGGGGTGTTCAAGGGGCGTGTTATGAGAAACTAGGGGCGGATCTGTATAGGGGGAGATATAGGAGGAGAGAGGTGTCTTTGTAAGGTTTAGGGTTAAGGGGAGATCCTGGCACGTCGTAGATTTTTAATGACAATTCTCAGAGGAGTAATTTATCCTTTGTCAGGGTTCAGGGAGTTTGCAAATTCTGGGGTCGTTTTATAGTGTAACCAGCAGGCCCATTTTTTACTAAATGATGACGGAGTCTCTCTTGCAATATGTATAAGATTTTCCATTTCCTCAATTTTGCATATTCTGTTAAACCATTCTTTTATGGTTGGTTGGTGAGTCGATTTCCAGTGTATAGGGATACACTGCTTTGCCGCATTGATCATGTGCATTGCTAGGGATTTGTGATAGGAATTGTGCGACAGGGGTGAATGGTGTAGAAGGAATTGAGAAGGGGAAAGGTCCAAATGATATGAGGTGACTCGAGAGGTTATATGGCATACCTTTTCCCAGAAGTCTTTTAGAGATGGACAGGACCACCAGATATGGAGAAGGGTTCCCCTTTCCCGGAGACATCTCCAGCAAACCTCTGGGATTGTGGGATTATATTTATGCAGAAGGGTGGGCGTGCGGTACCATCTAGATTGGATCTTAAAGCCGTTTTCCTGGGTCGACACATTCATCGACCCTTTATGTATGTTGAGGAAAATTAGTTCCCATTGTTCCGCTGAAAGAGATACCGAGAGGTCTGACTCCCAGTTCTTACAGGCTAAGGTCTCGTTAGCTTTCATCTCGGCGAAGAGGAGTTCATGTGTGGTAGAAACTAGATGAGATTGGGGTGTCGTTTGGATACATAGCTTTTCGAAAGGGGTGAGTTCTCTGGAGCATTGTATATTCTTGTTAAGGGATTTTAGAAAATGAGCAATTAAAATATATGTCCAAGGGGGAATGGGTGGCTTGTTTAGTTGGGAGGAGAGTTGGGATGTAGACAATAGTTTGCCCCGGAGGAAGAACTGATGTGATCTAATTGGGCTCTGTGTCCAGTTATCGGTAAGAAACTTTGCGTGCATACCTGGTGGGAACCCAGGGTTCATTTTTACAGGTGTCAGTGGGCCGGGAATCGAAGATATGGGTGATCGGTAGCAAAGCTTTTTGAAGCATTGCAAGGTTGGGCCTATAAGTGGGTGTACGTGTAATTCAGAGGGGACGTGGGGTGAGAGTAACCATGGGAGAGACTCCAAAGGGAGAGCAGAAAAAGATGCTTCTAGGGAAACCCAATCTTTGTGGAGAGATTGAGTATTCCAGTCCACTATCCTGGTAAGGTGTGTAGCAGTGTAATAATTGAGAAGGTTGGGGAGGCCTATGCCCCCAAGTCTTTTAGGTCGGGTGAGCTGCGTAAAGCTGATTCTGGGTCTACGGTTCCCCCATAAGAATTTAGTGCATATGTTTCTATAAGATTTAAAAAAGGCCGGAGGTATATGTATAGGGATCGCCTGCAATATATAGAGTATTCTCGGGAGGGCATTCATTTTGAGGATCGCCGCTCTGCCAAACCAAGAGAAAAGCGGTTTGTTCCATGTTTCAAGATCAGAGGATATTCTGTGTAGGATAGGAACATGGTTTTTAGCGTAGAGGTTTGAGAGTTTGGAAGGGAGTTGTATCCCTAGGTATGTGATGGAATCATGTTTCCATTGGAACGGGAAGTTAGCCTTACATTGATCAACTATGTGTTGAGGTAATGTTATATTAAGGGCAAAGGATTTCGAGAAATTAATTTTAAGGTGGGAGAGGAACTGAAATTGTTTAAATTCAGAAAGAAGGTTTGGTAGGGAGATCAGTGGGTTCGACAGGAACAACAAAATATCGTCTGCGAAAGCAGCGTATTTATATTCTCTTTTGGAGGAACTTATACCTTGGATATCTGGGTTGTATGTCAGTTTACGGAGGAATGGTTCAAGTGTGAGTACAAAGAGGATGGGGGACAGGGGGCAGCCCTGTCTTGTGCCATTTCCGATGGGAAAGGCGTCCGACAGAGTATTGTTGACCCGTACCTTAGCAGATGGTCCCGTGTATAGTGACAGGATTAGGCCTAACATATATGGGCCCAATCCTATGGCCCTCAGAACCGCTGTCATATAGTCCCAAGCTACTCTGTCGAACGCCTTCTCCGCATCGAGTGACAAAAACAGGCCTTTTTGGGTTGTCTGTGTCATAAGGTGGTGTAAGTTTATTGCTTTAACAGTGTTGTCCCTGGCTTCACGTCCAGGGATAAAGCCGGTCTGGTCATGAGAGATTAAGGAAGGGAGAAGCGGTAAGAGTCTGTTTGCCAAAATCTTAGAAAAGATTTTGACATCTACATTCAATAATGAGATTGGTCTATAATTTCCCGTTTGGGTGGGGTCCTTATCTTCTTTGGGGATAACAACGATATGTGCTTCTAACATTTTGCTTTTGAAAGGATTTGTGGGAGAGAGTGTATTGAAGGCGTCAAGGAAGGGTTGTTGAAGAAGGTCTGAGAATGTCTTGAAATATACGGCGGAAAGACCATCAGGTCCCGGGCTCTTACCAGGCTTAAGTTGTTTTAAAGCTTTTTTCCATTCCTGAATAGAGATCGGGGATTCCAGAATCGTGGTGGTGTCAGTGGGGAGCTTTCCTGGAGCAAATTGGTCTAAGAACGAGTTAATATCATTGGGTCTGTCATTCGATAAGGTAGTAGGGGGTTCGGATTTATCTAGATTATATAGGGACGAGTAGTACTTCTCAAACTCTCTGGCTATGTCATTGTTATTCGTGAGAGTCTTACCCGTGGGGGATTGTATGTGGTGTATCGTATTAGCAGCCCTTTTCTTGCGTAAGGCTTGAGCAAGAAGATGGCCACTTTTGTTGCCGAATTCGTAAAAAAGTTTCTGAGATAGAGTGTATTTCTTCCTGAGGTGATGGCCCAATTCTTCCTGAATGAGTGTACGAGTCTCTAGTAGTTCTACGAGGGTTTGCTGGGCCAGGTTTCGTTTGTGTAGTGCTTCTAGTTTATTAAGTTTGGAAAAGAGATCAGCCAGTTTGGCCCGTTTTTCCTTTCTAATTGCGGCCCCCAGGGAAATCAATTTCCCTCGGACAACACATTTGTGAGCCGCCCACTGAGTAAGTTTAGAAATGTCCGGGGTGTTGTTCTCAGTGAAATAATTGCTTAGGCAAGTTTGAATCTCTAATTCTTTGGTTTTGTCTGTCAGGATGGAAGGGTCTAGTCTCCAAATTTGCGAGCGGTATACTTTTTCAGGGAAAGTGAGGGTCATTGAGATAGGGTGGTGGTCCGAGAAGGTCATCGGTTCGACGGTTGCTGCTTTCAGGGACGGGAGATCCTGTTGGGTAAGAAATATGTAGTCTAGTCGTGAATATTTGTTATGTGGGGCGGAGAAGAATGTAAAATCCTTTACGTTCGGGTGTAAGGTGCGCCATGTGTCGGGGAGCAAGAGTTCTTGGAAACATTTTCTGATTTGTCGGAGCGCCCTGTATGGTAGGTGGGATTTCCCCGACGAGGTGTCTAAAAGGGGGTTCAGGGGTACATTGAGATCCCCTCCCAGTATAAGAATACCCTCTTGGAAATTGGTTAGGTGTCTTGTTACAGCCCTAAAAAAGGGAACTTGGGACGAGTTGGGGCTGTATATGTTAGCCGAAGTGATTGGTTTGTTCCTGAGTGTCCCTTTTAGGAAGATATACCTGCCTAGTTCGTCAAGGTGAGTGTCTGTAATTTGGATGGGAAGGTTTTTGGAAATGATTATGGAGACTCCTTTGGATTTCGAGATAGGTGAGGTGGCATGGAAACTATGGGGGAAGAGGCGATTAGTCATGTTGGGAACTGATTTCTTACAAAAGTGGGTTTCCTGTAAGAAGATTATGTCAGCTTTCATGCTGCGCATGAGGGAAAAGAGTTGTGTTCGCTTTTCAGGTATGTTCAGTCCTTTGGCGTTAAGGGAGACTACCTTTAGGGACAGGTTGGCGCCTCGGACATTATCGGGGCTCATGTTGGTAGTAGAGGTTTAAGCGAGTGGGGGGCGGGAGGATATGGGGAAGTCAGAGACGGGAGGAAAAGAAAGGGGGGGGGTTATGCGGATGGGGAGAAGGGAAGATGTGGGGTAGGTGAGGTTAGGACGTTGAGGAGGAAGATAACCAGGGAGGAAGGAGGGGACAGGTAGGGGGATGGGGTATTATACCGGGTGTGGGACTTGACCTGCAAGCCCACCAATTAGGAGTGGGGGTACCGGTGAGGTTCAGCGGTGTCTACCAGAGTCCGCTGTGTGTGAGAGCGGTAGGTGGAGTTCAACTAGAGAGAGGTGAGGTCTGCGTCTCTCTATGAGGTCTTAAGGATAACAGACGCTGCTGATTGTTAGCGTCATCTATGGCTCATTTTGGTGTCAGAGGAGTAATCTTGTTGTGTAGATGACGGACAGGTCATCCTATAAGGACATGGTGAGAGGGTGATTCGTAGGTGACTTCAGGGCTGTGTGTAACGGCTTATTCTCATAAAGCATGAAGGCTGTGGAGTTGTAAGGGCATTTATTCGGCAATTAGAGGAGGATGTTTAGCATTGTGTAATCTGGGGGTTTGTGTGGAAGAGGGGGATAAGAAATTAAGTGTATTGCTCAAATTTCAGATGTCACATGACAGAGAATAGGGGGCATATACTTTGGTTTAGAGGAATATGCAGGGAACAGAGTCAGTAACATGGTGAATTAGTTAAAACAGAACAGAACAGAACGTACAGCTTGCGTTACCGTGAACAAGTATGCATCTGCAGTTATGGCTGACATCAAAAATCCAAATATGGATAACATAGCAAACAAAACATAGTAAACAAAAACATAGTAAACAAAATCATACCCAGGGGTTAAGGGCAGGCTGTCTAAATCCGAGGGGGGCACGCCCATTCCCAAACCTGAGAATGGATTCTACCCGACATCCACGTAGGCCACACACCTGTGCATGTCCCCCTCGGATCCCCGACCACCCTCAGTGCTGTAAAGCAGAAAATTCAGGAGCTAGGAGCTAGTAGGGCCTGTGGGGAGAAAGACAGCACATAATGCAATCGGGGGATTATATATCGACATGTCATTAGCTGCATTGGAGTAGATAGGAGAATGTAGGAAGAAGGCTTCAATAGAAAAAGGGTACAGCCGATGAGCAAGAATGAATACAGTGTGAGGAGAAGGAGGAAAAGACAATCAGTGCGGGAGAAGGTAGTCTCTGACCCGACATAAGGAAGTTAGGGCGACCGGGGAAACCTTCGGGAGTTGTCCAAGAGGGAAAGAGGGTACCAACCGTTCTGCCAGTGTTCCCTAGGGATTGCTGTATAAAGTTACCTGCGAATTGGAGTGGTCCAGAGTCCAGCTGTGAGGTGGAAACAGAAGGACGGTATTCATGTTTCTTGTTAGGCGATGCGTGCTTTGCGGGGCACTGGAGAAGCCGTCGGGCTACCATTACGCGGGGCTCTTTGATCCTTTGAAGGAGTGTGGGGAGGAGGTGGGTGAGAGCGTCGGCGGCCGATACTAAAGTTGCCTGCTTCTGCGATACCTTCCATGGAGGTGACTCTTCTGAATGGCGGTATACGGAAGTCGCTGTACCAGTCTGGTACTTCCACATACGGTATCTCCATGGCCGTGCAGAAGTGGTCTAAATCCTCCGGGACTTTTAGATTGGCTGTGCGGCCTTGGTGAGTTGCTGTCAGGCAGAAGGGGAATTTCCATCGGTAGATTATGGATCTGGCCCTCAGTGTTTCCAGGAGGGGACGTAGCTCGCGTCTGCGCTGCAGGGTGATGTTAGATAGGTCCTGGTAGATTCTGATATCCGTTCCCTGGAAAGACAGTTGGTTGCGGTGTCTGGCCTTGCGTAATATTTCCTCCTTCAAGGGAAAGTCTGTGAGGCAGCAGACTGCATCCCGTGGGGGATCTGTGTCCCTTCCCCGCGGGCGCAGTGCCCTGTGGAGCCGTTCGAACGCGATCGGGGTATCAGGGGCTCTTTCAAGTAGATCGTTAAAGATGGTAGTTACTGCCACTGGGAGCTGGCTGGCATCGATCATTTCTGGAATACCCCTCACTCTAAGGTTGTGACGCCTTCCGCGATTATCTAAATCTTCCATGTGGCGATTGATCTCCCTGAGGTGGATCGCATGCGACTCTGTTACCTGTTGAACGTGACAAATCGCTGTGTCTTGGCGGGCTTGAGCGTATTCCACCTCTTCCACCCTAAGCGTCATGGCGTGTATGTCCGACCTCATGTCCAAGATGGCCGCCATGAGGGTGTTTTTAATATCCGTAGCGACGCTGTGCAGGTCATTAAGGCTCACTGCCGGGGGGTGAGTCATCCCCGTTGCCAGACCTGGGGATCTCTGCTCCTCGGGTCGCTGCGGGCTGGAGCTCTGGGCGCGTGGCGCTTGGGAGGAGGCTGCTTGCGAGGCCTGCATCCTGGCCGTAGGCCGTGACCGGAATATCTCGGGGATTTGCTGACTCAGCGGGGTGTCGGTGTTCAGCGGGGATCGGGAACGGGTTGCCGAGGCACTGCGAGTGGTTCTCACCATGTCCGGTGGAGCAGGTAAGCTGATAAGCTGAAGTTGCTGGACCTCGGGACGGGAGCTCGCACACTACACGTCCATCCTGGAACGGCACCAGACCACGCCCCCCTCCAGGCCTTTATTCTTGAGAAGGAATGGATAGAATCATTTAACCAGTCACCATAAAGGAGGATGAGGTCAAAATCAATTTTTTATTCAGGAAAATTGGTTTGTTGCTCAAGAAGGAGCAAAACAAGGTAGGACTTTGCAGGCAACACACAAAAATGGAATACAAAAAAGTTTATTGAATCGCAAAATTATTAAACAACAATCAAAAAAGACCATACAATGTATATAGCACTAAGCAGTCCCTTTGAACGTTGACGCGTTTCGCCGTGAGGCTTCGTCAGGACGGACAAGAAAAGGGGGGATGGTTTTTATACACACTTGGGACAAATCTCACTATCTGGAATGAGATATACAAAAATTTATATACAGTATATACAATTAAAAAGTGATGGTAAAAGTAAATAAAAAGATATCTTTGGAGCTAGAAGACTACATATACTGTCCTCCATGCGCACCATGATCCAAAGGACAGAAAACAAAAAGCAAAAAAACAGAAAGAAAAAAGCAAGAAGCAAGCAAAAGGGCAAAAAACAAATCACACCACCGTCACATCCGGATAGTAAAATGTTGTTCAAATGTTACCAATTCATATATGTGGTATGGTAACGAATGTACGTGTGGTCTAATAGAAAAGATAAAGAATATATATGTATGCGTATTTAATAATCAATGTGGCATATTTCAATGTATCTATATGTGTATACATAACACAGGAAATCCTACCTGCTGGTCAAAAGAATGATCAGACACTGATATTCTCACAGGAATATAGTCCATAGATGGAGGGGTCTGACGCTCAAAGTTAATACAGATAGCTGAGCAGATCTACAAATGCCAATGGGTATAGTCAGATACATACATACATACATACAAAGGGAATTGTGTAGGGAGTGTAATAATAATAATAAACATAATTACCAGCTACATCCAATGGGGTATGCCCAAAAACGGGGGTAGGGGGCGTTCTTGGTGTGGAAAAAGAAGACTTTCTATTCACCACAAAGTCCTATCGTAAGCACTATCAATATGAGTGCAAAAAGCCCAGCCAAAGCAGTGGTATATATATCACCGTACAGGGTCTGGAGATAAAGAACATAAAAAAGATAACTAAATAGGCAGCTCATGCCTGTATGGTATCGCCAAGATGTAGGAGGCAGCTTACCTGGCTGTTGAACGTCACACGGTAGCATCCCCGGGAGTCAGCCTCATGCTGAACACAGGGGACAGACCGTGTTGGCTGTCATATTTATAATAGAAAAAACCGCGCCAAAAATCACGCTTAGCGTGCGGCGTGCTGACGTCATGCGTCTGCGCCGCGCGCGTGGCACGCTGACATCACTCGAGTGCGCCCCGCACTCAGATCATGGGCGGAAGTGTCAGGCATGCCACATCAGAGCAGGAAAACAGTGCAACGGAACAGGAGACCCGAACCGGAAGACAGCAAGAAACGAACCACATGAAGCAAAGTACGCCATGTTGGAATAGGGAAAACAGCGCAATAAAGCAAAAAAGAATCCAAGACAAGAAAAAATTGAACTGAAAATAATACAAGATGAATACCATGAAATAGGTCAAATTAAACACTGAGCATGGCAATCACCATATTGGATCACTAAGATGCACAGAGAGGACAGAAAAGGGCCAAAAAGCACACAAAGATATACTCACATTGACATAATTGTACGATAACACAATATATAATCTAGCAAGCTCCGTAGAGACAGTCATTCGCTTAGGATAAATTCCATTAGTGCGATACATACAGTTGTATAAGCTCCTATAGCTTAATTACATATACAAAAAGATTTATTTTTCCAAATATACGAAGAAACAGAGAAACTTTCTTGTGGAAATAAGTAGGTTCTCTCAGAACCAGAACAAGATCAGGGACTGAGAGACACTCCAAACGCATGGGAAATGGGAGAATACATCCTAGGGGACATCCTAGGGCAGACATTGGGAGGGGAAGGGAAGGAAAGAAAAAAGAGGGGAAGAAAAAGGTACAGCACTATAATTAATATTCTGTAATTTTTACAAAAATGGTTTAAAGCTGACCATGTCGTTCAAACCAGGATACTTGGTCGCCTTTAATTTGTATACCCATTCTGTTTCTCGTTGTAATACCCTCTGGTCAAAGTTGCCACCCCGTGGGTCCTCGTAGACCCGATCCAGGGCAGCAACCCTGAAAACCGGGGTTCATATCAGTGCCTAAACGCCACATGATGGCCAATGGTGGTATTCAGAAGACCACTGGTTGCGTAGTAAACATGGTCTTTTAATTCTTCTCCAGAAGGCTCGAATTGTCTTTCCGATGTAGAAGGATCCACAACAACAAAAAATAATGTAAATAACTCCCTTTAGTCTGACAGGTGATATGATGTTTGAGGAAGTGAGTCTGGCCGTTGGATAGAGTTATCCTTGGGCCCTCAATTAGAAGGTCACAGTAATCACACTGGCCACATTTGTACAGTCCCTTTGGTTCCCGGGGTTTGTTGTCAGACCTCCTATAGTTACTTTGCACCAGACGGTCCCGAATAGAACCAGCCCGTCGAAAGGTAATTTCTGGACTCGTTCCAATATATTTTCTGAGAACAGGGTCGGCAGACAAAATATGCCAGTGTTTTTGCATGATTGACCTGACTTTAGCATGCTGGTCGGAGTATGTGGTTATGAATCTCACCACATCAGGGGTGTTTTTTTGGGGGGCTCTGGCTAGTATGGCATTTCTAGGTTTAATAAGGGCTTTTTTGAAAGCGTTCTTAAGGCAATTTTTGCTGTAGCCCCTCATTCTTAGACGTGTATAGAGGAGATCGGCCTCCTCATTGAATTTGGTATCATCGGTGCAGTTCCGTCTTAGGCGTAAATACTGCCCAAGTGGTATGCTTTGGATCAGTGAACGAGGATGCGAACTTGCAGCGTGTAGAATTGTGTTCCCCGCTGTCGGTTTACGGTACAGAGTGGTTTTGATTAAACCTTCCTCTGTAACGTAAATCGATATGTCTAGATACGCAAACCTCGTTTGGCTATATGCCATGGTGAATTTAAGATTATGTCCGTTAGTACTTAACATTTGCATAAATTCATTTAAAAGGGTCAGAGATCCCACCCATAGCATCAGTACGTCATCAATAAAACGAAACCACCCCAAAACTAAACAGAAGAGGTGTCCAAATTCGTCATTGGAGAACAACTCACGTTCCCACCCCCCCAGGTACAAGTTCGCATAAGAAGGGGCACAATATGTGCCCATTGCGACTCCTTGCACATGGAGGAAGTGGGACCCATCGAACGCGAAGACATTTTTGGTCAAAATGTGCTCCAACAGCTTGAGCACATAGGAATTTAAGCCAGTAGATTTGGGACCTCTTTCCTTGAGAAACCTAGAAATGACTGTGAGTCCTAGTTTGTGTGGAATAGATGAATAAAGTGCTTCCACATCTATGGACACTAAGAAGCATCCTGGGGGCACATTGAGGCCCTCAAGGGTTCTAAGGAGATCTGGGGTGTCCTGGATATAGGAAGGAAGAGTGGTCACATGGGGTCGCAGATATTCGTCGACAAATTTACTGGCTCATTCCGTCTTGGCACCTACGCCAGATACTATAGGGCGGCCAGGAGCTCTAGACATGTTTTTGTGTGGTTTAGGGAGTGAATAGAAACATGGAGTCTTGGGGTAAGGTACCTGAATGCCCTCATATATCTCCTTGGTGATCAAACCCCCGGAGAGGGCGGACTAAATGGTGTCATTGTATTGCTGGTTGTAGAGGTCTATGACATCCTCAGAAATCGGTCTGTACCAATCCCAGTTTCTGAGGATGTCCCAGCACATATTCCTGTAATTGAGTTCATCCATGACCACCACATTGCCGCCCTTGTCCGAGGGCTTGATCGCCAAGTGAGAGTTACGACTAAGGCCCATCAGGGCCTGTCGTTGGGGTGTTGAAAGGTTCTGATGGACCGATCTGGCAAGAGCCAAAGATTCAACATCCCCAATAGCCTGGGTCAAAAAGGCCCAGACATTGGAGTTGATGTGGAGCGAGGGAAAATTAGTAGATTTCTTCTTTACAGCCTTACTCAATGATTCAATATCATTTTGATATTGAGTGTTCTGAATGCGTTGGCCTCTCGCCACTTCAGTCTCCGGACTCATTTCACGGATCTCAGTCCCCTCGCTCTCATCAAGTAGTAGAACGAGGTTCTTGAGGGCTCGGAACTCAGCCACCGTGAAGTCCTTCCAGATCTCCTGGTGTCTAGTACAACGCTCTTTGTCATACATAAATTTAAAGGTCAATTTCCGGGCAAAAAGGTAAAGGTCCTTTATGAGTTCGAATTTGTTGGAAGACGTGTTAGGGCAAAAACTAAGACCCAAGCTCAAGAGATCTGTTTCTATCTCACTCAGGGGGTACAAGGACAAGTTAATCACCTCCAGGTGAGATGCCTTGTTCTGGGTCCCCCCATATACATTGGTTACAGTGGATGGTAAAATAGTAGAGAGATCAACAGGAGAAGAGGGAGAAATGGGTAGAGTAAGATTAAGGGAAATGGATTCGTCAGAAGCGTTAGGATGACAAATTCGAGGAAAAAAGTGATCTATACGTTCTCTTATTGTCCTTGGCAATAGCCCCAGAGTTGGCCAAGTTATGTGTCTTGGCCATCGCCTGTGCTGAACCAATGATATGTTGACGAATATCAGATTCAACCCGAGAGGTCACGGCAGGGATAGAAGAAGTCTCAGAGGAGGCACCCAGTGATGAGTTGGGGAACATAGACACCCCTCTATTACTATGAGGGTTTGAGTCCGGACAGATGTCAGTGGAACTGTTTATTTTTGGTCGCCCATTGTCCCCAGTTATATGTTTCTTACTTGGAGTGCCTGTCTGGTACCCACCACCGTCTTGAGGTCGTTTCCTTGAGTTCCGTCTCCCCTGTCGTCCTCGACCACCTGTTCGTGAATTCTGTGAAGTGAGAGAATTGGCAGAGGAGTCAGAGTCATATTTATCCTTCTCATTAGTACGTCTATTGTTCCTGGATGGACCAGGTCCCCTCCGTGTGCCTTGATGGCTGTTGGTAAGGGGCCAATTGTAGGCATATTTCCCTGCAAAGGCCAATCTATCACACGCAAACTTGTCCTACTTTTTGAGAAGTAAGTCCTTCGTGAAACCTTGTATATGCTCTTTGAGACGCATATCAAAGGGTCCGAAGTCTGTATTGCCCAGTGTGACTGCATTTTCACCATATATCCTCTTAATTTCACAATCTACCACCTTTAATTCTTGCATGTAATATGCAATCATAAGCTCCATCATTTTCCTTGAGCATAATTGAAGATTCAATTCCCATCGGGCCTTGAAATCCAGATCAAAGGCCCAGATGTTCGGAAAGACCTGTATTCTCAGTCCCTTAGGATTGAGATCATCCAATAAGTATTGCTCAAAATATCTGATGTGCCAGAAAAGGTTAGATTTTCTTTCAAAAGTCTGACGTTCAAAGGGACTCCTTACTGCTATATACATTGTATGGTCTTTTTTAATCGTTGTTTAATAATTTTGCGATTCAATAAACTTTTTTGTATTCCATTTTTGTGTGTTGCCTGCAAAGTCCTACCTTGTTTTGCTCCTTCTTGAGCATCAAACCAATTTTCCTCAACACATGGATGAGGCAATGTGAGTGCTTTTTCCTTCCTCTTCCCCTTTTGTATACTACAATTTTTTATTCAGTTACCTAAAATTAACACAATATATCATGTGTGTGTGTGTGTGTGTATGTGTGTGTGTGTGTGTGTGTGTGTATATATACTGAATTATTTTAGTATTGTAACTTTATGCAAAAAAAAAAAATCTAAATCAAGAATCCACTCTCTAGAATATTATAATAATCAATTTTAGTCATATGAAATTCCATTTGTTACTGTTTCTGTAATATTATTGCAACATTTCCTTATCTATATTCAAAAAACAATTTTGTAAGCCATCATATCTACAGTATATGTTTTAGTTCTTTCCGGATCTGTTTTTTTATTGTGTGAGTAGAATAAAAATGACCAAGATTTCGCACTTAATTCTTTACATTGACAAAACAAGCTGTAAAAGCAATTTACAACAATTCACTATTCTCACATGTAGCTGTATATATGCATTTATAAAAAGATTCCTGCAATCTTTGCAACCGGGACATTAACATTTTGTTAGAGCTGATTTTCAATTTATCCGATCTCTATAATTTCAAAAATGGCACTTCTTTCAATGCCATTAGAAAAAAAAATGAAGTTAACATTATAGATTTTGTGGTGGTCTTTTAAATGATTTAAATAGTATTATAAAAATTTTTTGTTTCCTTTAACGGGAGCTAAGAAATTTCTTGAAATAAATGGAATCAGTGAACTCTCCCAGAAATGCCAGAACCACTTTGATTTCCCAATACCCCTCTTTGGGATTGAGATATACAGGAATCCTTTTTAGAAAGGCCTTTTGTGGAATTCATGGTTGGGCATAGTGTATGTAACGGTATATGTTGTTATTGCAGAGTTATGGCAACAGTAGAGGAAATAAGATGATATCACCAAATTCACTGAGCAAAGGCAATTCTAAGTGAAAATATATGGCTGTATTGCACACAGAGTGATATATTTCAAGCATTTCTATCTTTTAATTTTGGTGATTATGGCTTACAGCTATTAAAAATCCAAAATTCAGTATCTCTGAAATGTAGAATATAAAAAAAAAAGGATTTTTAATACAAAAACGTTTAATAAAGTATGTCCATGTACAGTATAGTATGCACTCCAGGGACATGCGGTGAGGTCAGTGGCTGGTGAGGCACTGGCTAGTATCAGAGCCAGATGCACACAGGTTACATACGCAGCGATCGTTAGAGCGAGAGCAATAATTATAGCACTTGACCTCCTCTGTAACTCTAAACATGTAACCTGTAAAAAAAATTAAAGCGTCACCTATTGAGTTTTATAAGTACTGAAGTTTGGCGCCATTCCACAAGTTTGCGCAATTTTAAAGTGTGAAATGTTAGGTATCTATTTACTCGGCATAACATCATCTTTCACATTATACCAAAAAATCGGGTTAACATTAGTGTGTTTTTTTTTTATTCATGAAAGTTTTTTTTCCCCCCAAAAAATGCGTTTGAAAAAATTGCTGCGCAAATACCGTTTGACATAAAAAGTTGCAATGACCACCATTTTATTCCCCAGGGTGTCTGCTAAAACAATATATATATATATATATATATATATATATATATATATATATATATATGTATGTAGCACTTAGCCCCCTCTCTGAGATCGGGCTGCTGGTTTTGTTTTGGGTCAGGCAAACTACCTCCAAGGCTTCAGTTGTCAGGGTATAAAAAGTCTCTAGAAAGGCCAATGTCCACACAGATGTAAAACCCAACAATAAGGCTTTATTTACTTTGCTAAGGGAACTTGAGAGGAAAGTAGGAAACAAGAGAAGAACAGGGGAAGGTTCAGGCAGGCAGCACTAAAGACACAACGTCGCCACTCAAGTCTGAGTGGGTATTGCTCACCCGGATAGTCCCTTTCACTGGTCCTAGCACCCGGCATGATGAACGGATCAATTTAATCTGAGAAATTTATGGATGCGATCAGCAATCCTCTGCCACAGGATTATCAAAGTCCCGAACCTCCCAGCCAAGCACTAGAGAGAGAGAACCTTTAGGCCAGATCTGCGTATTGCAGGGCTTAAAGCAATGGATCCCTCCTTAGGTGAGTTTCCAGGCCTCCTCCCGAGACAGAAGTACCATCACCAGTCTCCTCTGGGGCAGATCTTCCCCTGGCCTCCTTTCCTAAGAGTGGGCTTCCTGCAGGTGGGTAGCCTGGGATCCCTTCCGAAGGTATAGGCCCCAGCCAACAGAGTGGGGCCTACCAGGTAGCGATGTAGCCTCGGGCTGAAGGTGCCCGGGGCTAGAATACACACGCACCCCGTTCCATGCGGGCCACGAGGCTCACACACAGGAACAGGCCCAATGGGCCTCCAGGAACAAACGCACAAAATCTATGGCGTCTGCCCCTTATGTACCCTCTCCCAGCATGCACCACGTGTCAACCACACCCACTGCATGGCTGCCGAGAAAGGACGCCCAATGAGTTGTGATACCCCTGTAGTTCAACCTGGGCCGGTGGTGGCAGTGCCACCTACAGGCGAACAGGGAACACTACGACCAGGCAGTATCACACCCAGAGCAGAAGCAATTTGGAATAATCAACTGATCTGAGCCCAACTATGGCTCAGACATACCCCTAAATTTACACATAGCGTCCCAACCATTTGGGAAGGGCGCTACACACATACATTATATATATATATATATATATATAATGTGTGTGTGTGTTTGGGGGTTCTGAGTAATTTTCTAGCTAAAAAAATTATGATTTTTACATTTAGGAGAGAAGTATCAGAACTGGCCTGGGTGTCTAATTACCATAAGTAAGTAACATACAAATAAGTATTATATATTGTTTTTAACTGCTTGCCGACCGCTGCACGACGATCTACACCTGCAGAATGGCACGGCTGCGCAAAGGGACGTACCTTTAAATCGGGGCATAGTGGGCACACGCGTGCCCGCGGGTCCCGCGGACTCGATGTCCGCCGGGTGCCCGCAATCGTGTCACGGAGCAGCAGAACAAGACAGTATTGCTGCCCTTATCCAAGACCAGTAAATCCATACTAAAGAAAAAATCTGACTTTTGTCAGGTGCCCAGCACTAATCCCAACGCAGCAGCATTTCTTAAATTAATGAGTTGGAAAAGTTAAAAGTACACACAAAAAGGAGAAGGGCGCGGGTGCCGTTTTTCATGGGGGGGGCAGCTTCCAAAACACAGCACTGCATTCCAGGGGGGAAAACGCCCCCCTTGCCCTATGGAGCGGACGCCCATGCATATAGGCATGTATGAAGCATGCAGACTTGCAACCCTGACCTCCCCCTTGGCCGACATACCAGGATAGTACACGGTGGCAAATTTCCTAAAATAAGGTTTTTGATTTTAGATCGTATACACCCTAATCCCAGAGGAGGGGACTGGAATAAGGTCCTCCTCCAAATGGAATTACGGTGGATTCATAAATTAAAAACTACACAACCACCGGGACTAAATGAAGCCATTTGTTTTAAACCATTCCTTGAGGGTTTCTCCTCGGGAGGCATGGAAAAATGATCTACCCAGCTATTGATATTCAATTTCGTTAGTACCCTTATGTACTCTGTAAACACCTATGTATACCATCATTTATTCAAATTAACTATATGACTGGTGTGTTCTTCCTTTGTTTTCTTTTTTTCCTCCCCCTGGGATTGGAGTGCGTGCATGCACATGCACACCTTTCATAGTGTGCGTGTGCATGCGTACACCCATCCAGGGTGCTGGACATTTGTGTTCAACTACTTTTCATGACAGGTTTTTTCTAATGCACTACAATGTATGTTTATATACATATTCTGTCTATTTTTTATTTATATATCCCCTGTGGGAATTCTGTGACATGCAGTAGAACTTTGTGTTTAAACTTAAAATAAAATAAAAATCTTGTCTAAACAAACAAAAAACTTAATTCAAAACCCTGTCATGTCATATATATGTCATGTCATATATACCTTAACATCTGTGCCCCTGCTTTCCGTGCCAAAAGATCACATTTTAAATGTAGTAATAACCATATATTTGATTCAAATACTTTTGTTTTCATAAATAAGAAATTGTACAAATCCGTGCCCTTACTCTATTGGTTTCAGTCCCATATTTCTCCCCTACATAGGCAGGCCTGGGGATTGCCCGGCACACAAAGCCGCCCAGGTAAGGTAACTCGTGGCGGCTCTATGTGAGGCCACAGACGTATTTCTATCTACGTCTGGCCTCCATCTTGCTACTGCTGTGAGGCTGTCTGTGTCGGCGTGCGATGTGGGCGTGGCCTTGTTACGACGTGCTAGTGTTTCTGCACATGCGCGCCGTTGACGGAGCGGCGCGCACTCAGCTCAGGGGGCCAGCTATGGCGAGTTCACGCCACTTGTCTCCTCCCTCTCCAGCTATATCAGCTGTCGCAATCAACAGCGTCTGCTGATTGGAGAGGGAGGGGTATTTAAAACAATACTGTGGGCTAGTCTGGCATCCATCACATTCAAATAATATAATAAAAAGTTACAGCGCTGTAGAAAATTTTATATAAATCATGTATGTGAACCTTAATGAAAAAACATGATGTAGTGCATATATAATCAATGTCTGTGAACATAGAACCGTGGACCTAGTAGTGAAAACCATAGCTAGTCCAAGGAACAAATGTGAACCATACAAGTGAATAACAATCAGAATGATATAAATTTAATATATAAACTGAGAGAATATTAAAATAGGACCATGGACCTAGTAATGAAAACGCAACTAGTCCAAAGAGTAAATGTGAACCATGCAGGTGAGTGACAATCAAAATAATATATAAACTGAGAGATCAAGTGAGTAAAGTCCCACAACAATAGAATCCTAAAAATGTGAATCACAAGGGAGATGTTACAATTTCAGTTGATAAGGAGTATATCCGTAATGATGTATAGAGAGAAACACTTGTGACAGAAGAGTCTTCATCCACCAAAAAAGACACCCGAGTGTGGTAATGTAGTCTCCTTACCGCAACTATGTGATCACTATTACAGTGATCTCTTCAGACACAGGGATTAAAGGTCACCCTCTAGACCCACTGTGGATTATTGGGTACCGGAAGATGGTGTCTAATTATCTCCAAAAAATATGAACGAAAAAAGGAACCATAGTGTAATACAGTAAAACGGATTTTAATAGCCACAAAAGTAATGCACTTACTTGATCAATATGAGCGGTTGTGTATAAATGAGGACGCGGTGTCTCCTTGAGGCTTCTCCTATCTGCTGTGCTCCGTATGGAAAGGCGTGATGACGTAGAAGATGCAAGCCACACCTACGCGTTTCGCCATCAAAAGACGTCGTCTGGGATTGGCTGCTGTATTCATGTCATCACGCATACCCTTAAATAGTCCCGCGGCTTCATTTTGACTGAGGGTGGAAGTAGCCGAGGTAATGGAAAAGACACACAGCGTCATCATATTGCTCATTGACACTGTTGAATAGCTGCAGAGAAGCCTAATAGCTGGAAACAAATACTGCCATCTTGTGGCAAAAAAGCAGAATATTCGGTAAAACAAATTGTATGTATACAACCAGTGGGACAAAATCCTTTGTCTGAACCTAGTACTTCAATTAACATTGGGAACATAGTCCCTACTCGGCATACAAATTTTTCAAATGCTTCTCTATTTAACCCACCAGGTTTTGTTTCCCCTTCTATTCAAACATTTAAGGAGATGGTTCTTAAAGACATAGTGGCTTTGAAAACTCCAAGATTTAGGAACAATTTTGAATTTTGAATTAGAGTAACCTAAAATGATTTGCGCACGGAACAATATTATGATATGCCCTGCGGATAAAGACGGTGGTGTCGTTATTGTAAATAAGACCGATTATCTGACAGAGATGAATAGGCTTTTATTGGATATTGCTACCTATAGCCAATTGGCTTGTAACCCTACTGTCAAATTTAAGAAGGACGTTTTATTTTTAATCAATGAAGGTTATTCCCTGGGGGTTCCAAACAAAAAAGAGACAATACATTTGGTGCCTTCTGCGCCCAGGGTACCAGTCATATATTATCTACCCAAGGTTCATAAATGTATGTCTAATCCACCGGGTCGCCCTATTATAAGTGGAATAGACTCAGTAACAGCATGCATAGGTAGATATATTGACAAATTTTTACAGCCTTTAGTTACAACGAGTCCTTCATATTTACGTGATACCACTCAGGTTATTAACCTTCTGGCAAACTGTGATTGGAAAGAGGGATTTATTCTAGCAACGACAGACGTTACTTTCCTCTACACTATCATATCACACGAACATGGCCTGGAAGCAGTACGGTTTTATCTTCAACAGGATAATACTTTATCGATTATTCAGAAAGATTTTATACTAAATCTTTTCATTTTTGCCACCAGTCATAATTACTTTTGGTTTGGAGGTATATTTTATTTACAGAAGTGCGGCGTAGCTATGGGGGCCAAATTTGCCCCCAAGCCTTGACAATCTCTTCATGGCATATTGGGAGAGAGAATTCATTGACGTCAACCCTGCAAATGAGTTACGCCTTTGGAAAAGGTACATAGACGATATCTTGCTTGTGTGGTAGGGAGACCTCCCTTCGTTGGAAAAAAATAAATCTAAACTTGACACCAACACTAGGGGCATCTGTCTTAAATATGAGGTTAGTCAATCCCAAATCCACTTTTTGGATCTCAATATTTTGGTAATTGAAGGGGTTCTGAACACCACCACCTTTTTTAAAAACACTGACCGAAACCCCTTTATCTCATTAATGAGTTGTCATCACTCTAATTGGTTTAGTGCTGTACCCAAGAGTCAATTCCAACGGATCAGGCGAAATTGTACCACCTTGTCGGATTACCAGCAACAAGCACAAATTCTGAAGTTGAGATTTCTAGAAAAGGGTTATACCGAGATAAACATTGATAATACCATAAAGATGGTCAATGATATGGACAGAGGTCAGATGCTCACTAGATCAAGAAGGATTAATCAAACTGTAGATAATAGGTTTGGGTGTGCAATGATCACAGGTTATTCAAATCAACACTTCTCAGTTAAAAAGATTTTTAATAAACACTGGAATATTTAAAAAAACGACAAAATATTGGGTTCAGTTTTACCTGACCGTCCAGTTGCTATCTTTAGAGGAGCACCTTCCTTACACCATAAAATAGCGCCTAATGTCATTGACCCCCCTAAAGCCATCTCTTTCTTTCAAACAATGAAAGGTTTTTTTTCCATGTCGTAAGTGTAAGATTTGTCAAAATATTTTCAAGGGCGTAAATATGAATCTTTTCAGTCTACACAAACAAACATACATAATGATATTGACTCTTTCATCACATGCTCTAGTGAATGTGTGGTGTACCTTATCCAGTGTCCTTGCTCCAAACAATATATTGGATGGACCAAAAGGGCCCTACATGTAAGATTAGAGGAACATGTGGGAAATATGCGTCTGGGTTTTCCCAAACATAACCTTTGTAAGCATTATGCTAAACCTCATAACCAACAAACCAAAGGTACATTATTTGTCCCTATTGAGAAACTTCTCCCACATTGGAGAGGCATTAACAAAGTTTGTTCCATATCAAAATTAGAAACGAAATAGATTTTTGATATGAGATCTTATGTGCCTTATGGGTTGAATGTCGACTGGGACATAAATTGTTTTTTAAATAATGCTTAGTTTTAACATTGCCTAGTTCATCTCTGTCTGGATTTTTCTATATAATCTTTAACTATTCTATATAGGAATTTTATGCATTTATTTTTGTAAATATGCTTTTATGCTAATGTCAAATGTGTAGCATGATACTAGATTGCTGGTATGTTTGGGGTTTGTGGCGCCTCTTCTCCGTGTTCTGTTTTTTGTTTTACCGAATATTCTCCTTTTTTGCCACAAGATTGCAGTATTTGTTTCCAGCTATTAGGCTTCTCTGCAGCTCTTCAACAGTGTCAATGAGTAATATGATGACGCTGTGTCTCCTTTTCCATTACCTCGGTTACTTCCGCCCTCAGTCAAAATGAAGCCGCTGGACTATTTAAGGTTATGCGTGATGACGTGAATACAGCAGCCAATCCCGGACGACATCTTTTGATGACGAAACACGTAGGTGTGGCTTGCATCTTATACTTCATCACACCTTTCCATACGGAGACACGGAGCACAGCAGACAGGAGAAGCCTCGAGGAGTCGTTGCATCCTCATTTATACACAACCGCTCATATTGATCAGCAAATCTGTAAGTGCATTACTTTTGTGGCTATTAAAATCCGTTTTACAATATTACACTATGGTTCCTTTTTTCGTTCATATTTTTTGGAGATAATTAGACACCATCTTCCGGTACCCAATCATCCACAGTGGGTCTAGAGGAAGACCTTAAATCCCTGTGTCTGAAGAGATCACCGTAATAGTGATCATAGTTGCGGTAAGGAGACTACATTACCACTCTCGGGTGTCTTTTTTTGGTGGATGAAGACTCTTCTTTCACAAGTGTTTCTCTCTATACATCATTACGGATATACTCCTTATCAACTGAAATTGTAACATCTCCCTTGTGATTCACATTTTTAGGATTCTATTGTTGTGGGACTTTACTCACTTGATCTCTCAGTTTATATATTATTTCGATTATCACTCACCTGTATGGTTCACATTTACTCTTTGGACTAGTTGCGTTTTCATTACTAGGTCCATGGTCCTATTTTAATATTCTCTCAGTTTATATATTCAATTTATATCATTCTGATTGTTATTCACTTGTATGGTTCACATTTGTTCCTTGGACTAGCTATGGTTTTCACTACTAGGTCCACGGTTCTATGTTCACAGACATTGATTATATATGCACTACATCATGTTTTTTCATTAAGGTTCACATACATGATTTATATAAAATTTTCTACAGCGCTGTACCTTTTTATTATATGTTATTTGAATTTTGGTATCCAATTTTTGGTACTTGCGGCTTTCACTTCACTATCATTGTATAGTTTTTTACTTTCACATGTATCATTTTAATTCTATCTAGCGCAGTATTTTCCTTTTTTGTTTTTTTAAGCATCCATCACATTCAGCTGCTGGATGCCGAGACATGGGGGGTGATTTACTATAAACAGTGCGCTGCACCGGTTCATACCTTAATAGGTGCGCCGGATAAATCCTTCATTGAGCGCAGGCACCGGCGGCGCACTGCTATAGTAAATAAAAATTTGAGCGGCGCTCTATTCAAAATGAATAGTTCCCTATGGGAGCCCATTGATTTGAATAGAGGTCGCCCGGGAAGTCAGATGAAGATGATCCGACTCGCGGGGCGACTTGTGTGCCAGCTGACACAGGGACAGCGCGACTTTACGAGGCAACTTGGACACAACTTGAGCGTGAAGCAGCCGCTCAAGTCGTGTCCTAGAGGCGACTACCTGGCCGAGAATGTCTCCAGCGCGATGCCATCGCGCAGGTTCTCGGCAGCCTCGTGCTCGCTGTCCCGTGTTTGGTATGAATCATGAAGGGAAACTCCACGCCAAATTTTAATTAAAAAACCGGCATGGGTTCCCCTCCAGGAGCATACCAGGCCCTTAGGTCTGGTATGGATTTTAAGGGAAACCCCCTACGTTGAAAAACGGTGTGGAGGTCCCCCCAAAACCCCATACCAGACCCTTATCCGAGCACGCAGCCCGTCAGGTAAGGAAAGGGGGGGCGAGCGCGCCCCCCTCCTGAACCGTACCAGGCTGCATGCCCTCAACATGGGGGGGTTGGGTGCTTTGGGGCAGGGGGCGCCCTGTGCCCCCACCACCTCAAAGCACCCTGCCCCCATGTTGATGGGGACAAGGGCCTCTTCCCGACAACCCTGGCCATTGGTTGTTGGGGTCTGCGGGCGGTGAGCTTTTCGGAATCCGGGAGCCCCCTTTAATAAGGGGGCCCCCAGATCCCGGCCCCCCACCCTATGTGAATGAGTATGGGGTACATCGTACCCCTACCCATTCACCTGGTGGCAAAAAAAGTAAGTAAAAAACACAACACAGGTTTTTAATGTAATTTATTAGGCAGCTCCGGGGGTCTTCTTCCGACTTGCGGGGTCTTTCTGCCGGGCGCCCCGCTATCTTCTTCCATTTCTTTTTCTAGCGGGGTCCCGGTCATCATCGTCGTCTTCTTCCCTCTTCTCTCCGTCTCATGTTGCCTTGTTGCTGTCCGCCGCTACAATGCTCTGTCCGCGGAGTGCACCCACTTCGATTGGCATGGGGCGTGGTCACCGGGTGATGCCACCCGCTGACCACGTCCCCGTATGATGTCACAGTCCCGGGGAATGATGGGACTGTGACGCGATATATGGGGGCAGGGTCAGCGAGTGGCATCACCCGGTGACCATGCCCCATGCCAATATAAGTGGGTGCGCTCCGCCCACACAGCATTGTAGCGCCGGACAGCGACAAGGCAACATTGGGCGGAGAGAAGAGGGAAGAAGACGATGATGAAGACCGGGACCTCGCTAGCAAAAGAGCTGGAAGAAGATAGTGGGGCGCCCGGGAGAAGGCAGAAAGAACCGGTGATCGTGGAGAAGGCACCGGAGAGCGGGAGAAGAACCGGAGAGCGCGGAGACGACACCGGAGAACAGAACAAGAGACCCCTGAAGTCAGAAGAAGACGACGATGAAGACCGGGACCCCGCTTGCAAAAGAGCTGGAAGAAGATAGCGGGGCACCCGGCAGAAAGACCCCCGAAGTCGGAAGAAGACGAAGATGAAGACCGGGACCCCGCTAGCAAAAGAGCTGGAATAAGATAGCAGGGCGCCTGGCAGAAAGACCCCTGAAGTCGGAAGAAGACCCCCAGAGCTGCCTAATAAATTACTTTAAAAACCTGTGTTGTGTTTTTTATTGACTTTTTTTTGCCACCAGGTGAATGGGTAGGGGTACGATGTACCCCATACTCATTCATATAGGGTGGGGGGCCGGTATCTGGGGTCCCCCCTTATTAAAGGGGGCTCCCGGATTCCGATAAGCCCCCCGCCCGCGGACCCCGACAACCAACGGCCAGGGTTGTTGGGAAGAGGCCCTTGTCCCCATCAACATGGGGACATCCTCCCCATGTTGAGGGCATGTGGCCTGGTACGGTTCAGGAGGGAGGGGGGCTGCTCTCTCATCCCCCCTCCTTTCCTGTGGCCAGCCAGGTTGCGTGCTCGGATAAAGGGTCTGGTGTCGATTTTTAGGGGGACCCCCACGCTTTTTTTTTTTGTTTGGCGCGGGGTTTCCCTTAAAATCCATACCAGACCTGAAGGGCCTGGTATGGATCTTGGGGGACCCCCACGCCATTTTTTTTTCATTTTGGTGGGGGGGTCCCCTTTGAATCCATACTAGACCCAAGGGCCTGGTATGGACCTGGGGGGGGCGCGCTGTTTTTTTTTCACGATTATTTTTTTTAGAGCCAGCAATGTTTATTTTTTTTACATTTCCTTTAACAACCAGCTATAAACAGGTTAAAAAAAATGCAGCAAAATCGCGGTAATTGCATTTTGGATGCGGGTCCATTGAATTCTATTACATTCAAAACACTGTTTTTGGCCTGGAAAAAATAATCTGCAGTTGCGTTTAACCTCGTTTTTTACAAAGCCTAAAAATGCCTTCAGACGCTAAAGATTTCCACGTTTCAGACGCGGGTACCGGCGTTAAGCCGCATTTTAGTTTAGAAGCGTTTTTAAAGGTGACCTATTTTTTTACATCGATAAACTAAAAAATTATGGCAAATGAAGAAAAACCATAAAATATATATATATATATATATATATATATATATATATATATGAAAAAAAAATTAAATTGCTTCCATTGCATTGTGGACAATCCACAACTTGGGGCAGGTGACGTGGACAATCCACAACTTGGGGCAGGTGACCTGGCAAGTGGACAATTCACAACTTGGGGCAAGTGATGTGGCAAGTGACACGCTAAATACAAGTACACTGCTGCTCTCTCAGCTGCTGATACTCACTCTGGTCTCACAAAATTGCTGAAATGGTTAATAATACTGTTTTTTGGAGCTTAGGGCGGCTCCTTATGATGTTTCCTAACTAAACGCATATAGACACAAATGTGGTAAAACGCGGCATGCAAACGCCACAAAGCGCGCCTTTCTAAACGCCGCTTTCAACCTTAGTTCTGAAGACTTTGCACCAGCGTCCCGTGTACATGGGTCCTAAAAACGCCTATGCCATTTACAGCTCAAAAACGCCATGGTGGCCATGAGGCCATAGGCTAACATGGAGAGATGTTTTTAAGCTGCAAAAAACGCTCAAACAAGCGGCTGGAAAAATGTCCGTGTGCATGTAGCCTTATATTAACCACTTGCGCACTGGCCACTTAAACCCCCTTCCTGCCCAGACCAATTTTCAAATTTCAGCGCTAATGTACTTTGAATGACAATTGCGCGCTCATACAACAATGTAACCCAATGAAAATTTATTATTTTTGGCACACAAATAGAGCTTGCTTTTGGTGCTATTTGATCACCTCTGTGTTTTTTTTTTTATATAAATACAAAAGAGCGACTTAAAAAGAAAATAGGATATTTTAACCACTTCAGCACTGGGCCTATTCTGGCACTTCTCTCCTTCATGTAAAAATCATACATTTATGGCTATAAAATTACTTCAAAACCCCAAACATTATATATGTTTTTTTTATCAGAAACCCTAGGGAATAAAATGGCGGTCATTGCAAATTTTTATCTCGCTCGGTATTTGCGCAATAAATTTGCAAACGCCCTTTTTTGGGAAAAAAAAATGGTTTCATGAATTTTAAAAAATTACAAAACAGTAAAGTTAGCCCAATTTTTTGGGATAATGTGAAAGATGTTGTTATGCTGAGTAAATAGATACCTAATATGTCACGCTTTAAAATTGCGCACACTCATGGAATGACACCAAACTTCAGTACTTAAAAATCTCCCTAGGCGATGCTTTTAAAATGTTTACACGTTACCATTTTCGCATTACAGAGGAGGTCTAGTGCTAGAATTGTTGCACTCGTTCTAACGCACGCAGCAATACCTCACATGTGTGGTTTGAACGGCGTTTACATATGTGGGCGGGACTTACGTGTGTGTTCGCTTCTGAGCGCGAGCTACCGGGGACATGGGCGTTTTTTTTTTTTTTATTATTATTATTTTTTTTTACTTTTTTGTATTTCTCATGCCGCGTACACACGGCCGTTTTTCTCGTCTAGAAAAACGTAATTTTTCCCATTCGACGAGAAAAACGATCGTCTGTGGGCTTACTGTCGTTTTTTTCGACGAGAAAAACGGCATTAAAAACGACGAGAAAAATTAGAACATGTTCTAATTTTTCTCGTCGTTTTTTTCGACATGTTTTCCCCGGCAGTGTTTCCCATAGGGAAACACTGCCGCGGAGCCCACACACGGTCGTTTTTTTTTCGACCAAAAAAAAAAATGACATTTAAAACGGCCGTGTGTGGGGGGAACAAGCTGTTCCTCATTTTTAATGTCGATTTTCTCGACGGTGTTTTCACCGTCGAAAAAATCGATCGTGTGTACGCGGCATTACTCCTTTTTTTTTTTTTTTTTACTTTTTTGTTTTTTGGATCACTTTTTTTCCTATTACAAGGAAGGTAAACATCCCTTGTAATAGGAATGTGTCTGACAGGTCCTCTTTTTATGGAGAGATGCGGGGTCAATAAGACCCCACATCTCTCCTCCAGGCGGGAAAGCATGAGATCGGTCCAAAAAATTCACCAATCTCATGCTGACAGCCAAGATCACGGCTTTGTTTACATACGGGAACCCGGGGTGATGTCATAACGTCGCGCCCGGGCCTCCGACGGTCATAGAGATGACTGGTGACCGTCCAATTTGTTCTCCGAGCCCCAGATGGCACGGGAGAGCCCGGAGAAGCACCGGATGGCGGCGGGAGGGGGGGGCGTCCCTTCCCGCCGCCTATAAGAACAATCAAGCGGCTGAACTGCCGCTATGATCATTTTTATCGTGCACAGAATCGCCGGCTGAAAAGAATGATATCTGAATGATGCCTGCAACTGCAGGCATCATTCAGATGTCACCGCACAAACTAAGGACGTCATTTGACGGTGGGCGGTAGGAAAGTGGTTAATATTTTTTCTCCTTCATTGATGTACACTGATGAGACTGCACTGATGGGCTGCACTGATGGGCACTGAAAAGGTGGCAAGGGTGGGCACTGAGAGGTGGCATTGCTAGTTGGCACTGGTGGGCATTGAGAAGTGCCACTGCTAGGTGGCAATGATAGTTGGCAGTGATGGGCACTGATAGGCAGCACTGCTAGGTGGCACTGATTGGCACCAGTGGTGGGCATTGATAGGTGGCACTGGCAGGGGATACTGATTGTCACAGATGACGCAGAATTGCCTCTTCCTCTTCGGGCCCGATGTCCCTTGCACATAAGCCGGTGATTGCCTTTTTTTATGCTCACGCTGTCAGCACAAGGAGAAAACAAAAACCATTACCCAGCTTTTGTTTACATCACGTGATCAGCTGTCATTGGCTGACAGCTGATCACATGGTAAAGGGCAGGGATCGGCCCCTTACTCGGATCTGTCATCACCCGAGTCTCAGTGGCTCAGTGACCACAGCACGCGCGCGAAGGGGAGGACGTCTATTGACGGACTCCCGGGAATTGAGGAACGTGCTGTGGCCATCGATCAGTTATAGCGCTGATCTCAAGTGATTAAAGAGGGTCTAAATCGGCCATTGACATGCATCACAATTCAACTTAGGAATGTGTCTTTGCAAAGTTAAACTAAATGAAATCCTTTCTTATTTTTGCTTGGGGATAGAGTGCAGAGGGATTAGAAGTCTAGACAGTTTTTGGGGTTGTCTGCACCCCTGATAGGGTGAAGACAACTCCCAAATTTTGGCCACTTTATCCTTCCAAATAATTCACTTCCTGTCACATAGCCACACAGGAAGTGAGGGGAAATCCCTACCAATGTCTTTCCTTGGGGACACACAGGTCAATCTAAATACTTTCCCCATTATGTATGTAGCGACCTCACCCCTCTCACCCCTTCTCATTCACGGCTTGTCTGTCTCGTCTAGGGGTTAACACTGGGGGGAGGGATGAGATACACCACGGCCCATGTCCTTCAATGTGTAGAGGTAAAGGCCAGAACTATCGGGTTTTGTGTATGTGTCCCAGAGTCAAATCCTCTCCTCGGATTGACTCCCCTTTGCTCCTAGTAACCAGAGTTCCACACACTGAAAGGGTCCAACTCGTATTTATTCTTCTCAATAAATAGTCATACAGCACAGACAGGTTGAGACCCATACAACACTTCAGTCTTTGTGGGGAGTAGGCCAAGGCACAATTCTTTTAGATAGAGCTAACCACTGTAGTGTCACCAGTGGCGAATAGTCACTGCCACTGACTATATAGAACAGAACATGGATTACCTTCGCTAACGTAGCCCCTATCAGTGGAAGGACATCCGTCCGAGACCGCTACCGGAGGCCTCTCCGTCACCAGCAATGCTGCGCTGGACTCTCCGGAGAAGTTCCGCTCACCGGCCTCCTCGTCTCAGACACGGGCACCCAAGGAGTTAGGGCCCCCTCGGATTCCTCCACCCTCGCGGAACTCAGTCGAAGGTACTGAGCTCCAGGCTTCCGCCATAGTACCTCACCCCAGGCTAAAGGTGCCTGAGATGGACTCCATCTCCCGCTCCGGCCAGGTCAAGGGCACCTGGGCCCGGAACTCCGGAACGCCAGCACCCAGGCTGAAGGTGCCTGGTCTCGGCTGCATCCTCCGACTCTGAACCCCAAGGTCAGGGCGTCCGCCCCTTTTTTTATCTCCTCTCCCTTTGCGTCACAGCGGGTTCCCCGCCCCGCTGTACCAGCGCCAGGAAAGGACAAAAAAGGGAAGCAGTCTTGCGGTAAGTGTTCAGCTCCAGCCCAGGGTGACAGCGCCACCTGCAGGCTGCAGGGAACCTCACCCCACCAGAGTCCTCCAAGAACCATAAAAGGGTCTCATATTCCCTAACAATCAATGCATCTGGGTTACACTACCACCCAGATGCCTCCCCTAAATTCAAACACCCACTACATGTACATTGCACTCCAGCATTTTTCTGGGTACACCCCAAATTATTAGGTACTTTGGGGTTTATTTACTAAAGGCAAATCTACTTTGCACTACAAGTGCACTTGCTGGATATCCGAGGGGGACATGCAAGCAAACAAAAAAAACACCATCTTTGCTTTTACATGATTGGATGTTACAATCACCAGTGCTTCCCCTCAGATTTTTAGCAGCTACACTTTTACTGCAGAGTGGATTTGTCTTTACTAAACCCCAAACTATCCAATGATTTGGGGTGTACACAACAAAGTGCTAGAGTGCAATTTGCTTAATGGGGACACTAGTTAGATTGATCTGTGTGTCCCCAAGAAAAGACATTGGTAGGGTTTTACCTTCACTTCCTGTTTAGCTGTGTGACAGGAAGTGAAGCCAATTTTACTAAAAGGGGACACAAAGCCCAACCTAAAAAAAAAAAAAAAAAAAACAAGCAGGGGTTCTAACACTTACTTTGTTTCCCTCAAAATGCCCACAATTAGAATCGTATTGCCTTGAGCTATTTTTAAGTGCAGTGCTCTAAATCAGTGCTCCTCAAGTACCCCCAACAGGCCATGTTTGCAGGTTTTCCTTCATCTTGCACATGTGCTTTAAATCACAGTTAATGGTTTTGTATTTTGGACAGCAATTCTCGATAAGATAAATTCACAAAACATGTCCTGTTGGGGGTAATTGAGGACTGAGGCTGAGAACCACTGCAGTAAAAAGGAAAATTGAATACTTACCGCTCTGTATTTTTTATTTCCTGGTGACTATCCATGGCAGAACACAATACATGCATATGAAGGCACCAGGGTAGACAAATCACACCTGTTTTGTTTTGACATGCCAATCAGCTGTCACATTTGTTGCATAGAAAACAGAAAACAAACCTCAAAACTTTGCATCAAATTTTATTGGTCAACAAAGGGAAGCCAGCCAACACACACACACACACACACACACACACACACAGCTAATGAGGCAATTGAAAACACATGCACAGTCCATGAAACACACAACATGCAAGTTCACCCAATGTAGAGACTGAACTTCAAAGTGGGTACACCTGTTAAGGATGTCCTTCAATTACTAACCCATAAAAACACTCTCTGAGCATGCCCAGAAATATCCAGGTGCTGTTCACACACAAAAAGCACCATAAAAAAAATCTAACTGCCTGGGCATGCTCAGAACAACACAAATGCAGCTAGCAGAAAATAACACCACTACCCCCCCCCGTCCAAAATTAAGCACATCATCCAGCATGTTACAAAATTAGAGACGGGACAATCCCCCCCCCCCCCACAACAAATACCATTGCAGTCTATGGGAACTGACTTGTTAATTTTGCTAGTCCCCACTTGGCTAGCTTTTCTTCTAGTTATTGGCCTTAAAATGGGGACCCAGGTCCCACCCTAAGGGACATATATCAATGTCACCAATTTGGACAACACCAAAAACAAAACAAGGAGAAGTGCCTTTAAATATGCCAAATTGCTTAAGGGCCATTTCACACCACATGCAGTCCATTGCGTTTTTTATGCATCAAAAATTCATGAAAAGTTGGTTATATGGTTCTAAATGGCAGTGTTTGTTCCAGTGCGTTCCAGTTCCACAAAAAAAGTAGAACATGCTGCATTTTACCTGCACTGGACTGTACTGGAACGCAGCAAAATGCATCATAAACGCACAGGAACACACCTAAATGCACCAAAAACGCACTGGAACACACTTGTCCTTATCTATGGTTAATAAAAAAGAGGGGTGAAAAAAAGCACTGGACTGCATTAAAAACGTACCAAAAATGCACTGGAATACATCAAAAACGCGCAGGCAAAAAAGCACCTGGAACGCATCCGGATTACGTTTCTATGGTGTGAACTGGCCCTAGTTCACACCATAGAAACGCAGTCTGGATGCGTTCCAGGTGCTTTTCTGCATGCGCGTTTTTGACACGTTCCAGTGCATTTTTGATACAGTCCAGTGTTTTTTTTCCCCCTCTTTTTACTTAGGACAAGTGTGTTGCAGTGCGTCTTTGGTGCATTTAGGTGCGTTCCGGTGCATTCCAGTGCGTTTTTGGTACGTTCCGTTGCGTTTTTGATGTGTTTTACTGCGGTCCAGTACAGTTCTGTACCTAAAAAATGCAGCATGACCATTTTTTTTTCTCCTTTCTGAAAAGCACTGGAACGGACTGCAGTGGTGTGAACTATGCCATTGGCATTAATGTGATCAACTTTATTTGCGTTTTTCATGCATCAAAAAAATGCACTGCACTGCACTGCATCCGGTGTGAACTGGCCCTAAATATCATACCCAGGGGGTGTCTATAGTATGCCTGTAAAGTAGTGCATGTTTTCCAGGTTTATAACAATTTGAGAGCAAAATGACATTTCTAAAGTAAAATAATAGTCATTAAAAAGTACTCGCGGCTGTAATGAATTGCCGGTTCCCGTCAATACAGATACAAGTCATTGAAAGTCTTTGAAAAAAAATAAAAAATGCGTGAGGGTCCCCCAAATTCCATTACCAGGCCCTTCAGATCTGGTATGGATATTAAGGGGAACTCCGCGCCAAATTAAAAAAAAATGGCGTGGGCGTTCCCCACAAAATCCGTACCAGGCCCTTCAGGTTTGGTATGGATTTTAAGGGGACCCCCGCGCCAAACTTAAAAAAAAAAAGAGAAAAGTCATTGAAAGTTGTAACGGCACCCCAAATACGAAAGGGGGTAACACCGTTTAAATCCCTCTCCTGGACACGCATTCGCTGTCGATCCTCCACAGCCAGCCGACCACTTCCCATAGGAATTAATCCTTCTGGAAGCACGAGACGTACTCTGTAGCTTCTAGGATCGAGTCTCTTTATTGAAGAAGATTTTGTAACTTTTATACACATCTACTACTGCATTAGTTTAACATGAACAATGGCCCAGCTCCACCCACACATAACAAGGCCCAATACACATTATTTTGACGTCTGTTAGGCTTCAAAAGACTTTACACAATAGAACATAACGACCTTCAATACACATCTTATAATGAAAGGGTTGGTAGACGGTCCGTCTGCCGAGTACAATGCACACAGGCATAGAGTTAACTATCCCTTTCACACCAAAAGGGTCTCCAGACCCTCCTAGACTCATTTACAACACAAGCAGGCAGGTGATTAACCTGTCTGCTGCTAGTTCCACAACCTATAATTATAGGCTTAATTCCCACAAGCCACAATAGACAATAGAATGCAAATCACCTTAACTCCTCACAGCAATGATTACACAACCACCCCCCCCCCCCTCACAGTACACATCCAATCTAGATACAATGTATGTGCAGCATTGAATATGGCTATCATAGACCATATTGGGGTTTTCATTCACCCTGTGCCCCTAATAGAGACACAGGGTGGTTGACACATAAGAGGCATTGGGGGAGCTGAAGCAAGGGTATCTCATACTTTCTAAGCGATTCTGAGTTCCCCGGGCCTTTCCGTTACATCTCTCCCATTTCGGCAGGAGACTAACAGAGGAGGGGACCCCAGACGGGTTGACTCCGAAGTTAGTCCATAGGTCCCTTCTGCTAATGCCGGTATCCACACAGTACCCCAAATAAATTGCTCCAAACAGAGTATTACTTACCCAGCCAACCTCTGCCTCTCTTAGAGAACATACCTGCCGCTGGGGAGAGGCCTGGACTGGCCCTTCTCCCTGGAGTCCTTTCAGCCGCTGGAGAGAAGACAGGGTGACTGGGCTCAGTCTGTCATGTTGTTGGGGATCTGGGCCGACTGCCCAGCATCCCTGGGGTGTACAAGTGGAGACTGAAGTCCCATCCACTTGTGGTAGGTGAAAATCCCCCAGTGCTTGCAAAGCAAGGCTGACATCCTCCTGTCTCAGTGTCACACCATTTTCTTGGGTTGTGTCAGTGAGGACTGAAGTCCCATCCAATACCACAGGAACTCCCTCTTCTGTTAGTTGAGAGCAGAGGCCCGTGGCACTCTGCTCTGTTGCCAGCTCTTCTGCTGGGTTGCTGTGAGTGGAGACCGCAGTCCCATCCACCGATATCAGCTCAAGTTGCCATTGTGTGCAGAGGCCAGTAGCCTTCTGCCCTGCTGCCAGTGATTCAGCTGGGGGTAAAAGCTTTACTACCGCAGCTTGTTGCTGGAGAGAGGGGCCAACTGCCCCGGCTCCCTGAAACTCCACAGTTGTTACCGATGCTGGGCAGAGGTTGCTAGCACTCTGCCCTGTTGCCAGCACTTCTGCTGGGGACTCCACACCATCTGCTCTGGCTACCTGTTGGGGAGGGAAAATGGCTGCTTCTCCTCCCCACATCTCTGAAATCCACTGGGAAGGGGGAACCATCACCTTCTCACCTCGGGCCTCCAAAATTGCCACGGGTGTAGAGCAGGGGTCTGCAGTACCCTGTCCTGCTGCCAGTACTTGAGCGGGCGATGCATAATCCATAACATCCTCTGAACAGTCCATTAAGTCCATACCTTCTGTAATCTGTGGCCGGGGAGATGAGCCAACTGCCCTTGCTCCCTGGAACTCCACATCATCCACTTCGGCTTTAGGGATGGCAATCTCCAGATTTTCCACTGCTGATTCTTCAGCCAGGATTTCAGAGTGGTCAACTGGTATTTCCTGATAGTCCCAGGCAAAGGTAGCACCACCCTGCTGCTGAGCAGATTCTAGCAGCTGTCTGTAGGCGATCTCCAGCTCCCATTCCTGAACGGGCAGAAATTTCAAATCTTCCTCTGCCCAGTGCCCCTCCGAGACATTCAGTTTTCGCTCTCTGTGTTCCATTATTTCCTCCAAACGCCACTCCCGATCACTCCCAAACTCAGGGTCACTGGACAGCCCCCAATACAACAATCCCAGGCCAACATAGTCAAAGCCTTCCGTGGGGCTGTCATCCGCTGACCATGGGCACTCTTGGGCTACATACCACCGGAGGGCTCTGTAGCTCTCGTCCAACCGCATCTCTGCCCGGATCAGCCTGCTTAACTCAGCTGTCCACTCCTGCTTTGGTTGTTCCCCCAATAACGGCATTCGTACTTCATACTGCGACCAGTACCTTACATAGATGGAGGGGAGAATCTTTCCCTGGTGTTGCTGCTCAAGAGCTAGCGCTTTCTTCCAGAGTTCGCAGCGGATCGAATCCGACCATCCCAGCAGGACCTCCTCTGATACTGGTCCTCTATGCTGTATCTGCATCTCTCGCAACCTCCTTCCGAATTCCTCTTCCATGGCGGCTGGTTCTTTAGGCGTTGTCTCCGATCGCCGTATTTCCGCCATTCTCCGCTCATGTTGCCGCTCTAGTTCTCTCTTTTGTCGCTCTCGTTCTCTCTCTTGTCGGGCATCCTGCAGCTGGATGCCTTTAATGGCTTCCTGTATGGCGGCCTCTGATGGGTTAGCACCATATAATGCCAACCGCTGTTGAACTCGTTGCTGAAACAAGTCTTCAACTGACCAGGGTCCTGCATCACCATCCTTCTGATCCATATCTGCTAGCTACCTGATCAAGGTGACTTTGTTCTTTGTCCCACCGGTCCCTCCACGGCTCTCAAGTAAGTCTTTCAGCGTGGCTCTCCTGCAGGCTGCATAGCTGGTCATTCACTGTGGTGGTTTGAAGTGTCCCAGGAACTGGAGGGAAAAATCCCACTGCTGCCAACCAATGTAACGGCACCCCAAATACGAAAGGGGGTAACGCCGTTTAAATCCCTCTCCTGGACACGCATTCGCTGTCGATCCTCCACAGACAGCCGACCACTTCCCCTAGGAATTAATCCTTCTGGAAGAACGAGACGTACTCTGTAGCTTCCAGGATTGAGTCTCTTTATTGAAGAAGATTTTGTAACTTTTATACACATCTACTACTGCATTAGTTTAACATGAACAATGGCCCAGCTCCACCCACACATAACAAGGCCCAATACACATTATTTTGACGTCTGTTAGGCTTCAAAATACTTTACACAATAGAACATAATGACCTTCAATACACATCTTATAATGAAAGGGTTGGTAGACGGTCCGTCTGTCGAGTACAATGCACACAGGCATAGAGTTAACTATCCCTTTCACACCAAAAGGGTCTCCAGACCCTCCTAGACTCATTTACAACACAAATAGGCAGGTGATTCACCTGTCTGCTGCTAGTTCCACAACCTATAATTATAGGCTTAATTCCCACAAGCCACAATAGAATGCAAATCACCTTAACTCCTCACAGCAATGATTACACAACCCCCCCCCTCACAGTACACATCCAATCTAGATACAATGTATGTGCAGCATTGAATATGGCTATCATAGACCATATTGGGGTTTTCATTCACCCTGTGCCCCTAATAGAGACACAGGGTGGTTGACACATAAGAGGCATTGGGGGAGCTGAAGCAAGGGTATCTCATACTTTCTAAGCGATTCTGAGTTCCCCGGGCCTTCCCGTTACAAAGTCTTTGATATAAAAATAAAAAAAAAGCGTGGAGTCCCCCCAAATTCCATTACCAGGCCCTTCAGGTCTGGCATGGATAATAAGGGGAACCCTGCCGCAAATTTTTAAAAAAAATGCGTGCGGTTCCCCCAAATATCCATGCCAGGCCCTTCAGATCTGGAATGGATTTTAAGGGGAACTCCACCCCAAATTTAAAAAAAAATAGCGTGGGGGTCCCCCTAAAAATCCACACCAGACCCTTATCCGAGCACGCAGCCTGGCAGGCCGCAGGAAAAGAGGGGGGGACGAGAGAGCGCCCCCCCTCCTGAACTGTACCAGGCCACATGCCCTCAACATGGGGAGGATGTCCCCATGTTGATGGGGACAAGGGCCTCATCCCCACAACCTGCGGGCGGGGGGCTTATCGGAATCTGGAAGACCCCTTTAACAAAGGGGACCCCCAGATCCCGGCCCCCTCCTGTGTGAAATGGTAATGGGGTACAAATGTACCCCTACCATTTCACAAAGAAAGTGTCAAAAATGTAAAAAATGACAATAGCCGGTTTTTGACAATTCCTTTATTAATGTCTTCTCCTTTCTTCCATCTTCTTCTTCCATCTTCTTCTTCCATCTTCTTCTTCCATCTTCTTCTTGCATCTTCTTCTTTTCTCCATTCGGGTTTCTTCCTCCATCTTGTTCTTCATCTTCATCTTCATCTTCATCTTCCTTCTTCTTTCAGTGTTCTCGTCCGCATCTTGCTCCGGCTTCTTCTTCCCCTTCTTCTTTCTTTGGTCGCTCCGTTTGAATTGGAGGTTCCCGCTGTGTGACGCTTCAGTTCTTCAGTTCTCCTCTTGGTCCGCTGCCACCCGGTGACCCCGCCCCCCTCTGACGCACATGGATTTCATGGGGACTTTCCTCGTGGTGTCAGAGGGGGGCCGGGCCACTGGGTGGCAGCGGACCCAGAGGAGAACTGAAGAACTGAAGCATCACACAGCGGGAACCTCCAATTCAAACGGAGCGGCCGAAGAAAGAAGAAGGGAAGAAGAAGCCGGAGCAATATGCAGACGAGAACACCGAAGGAAGAAGGAAGAAGGAAGATGAAGAAACCCGAATGGAGAGAAGAAGAAGATGGAAGAAAGGAGAAGACATTAATAAAGGAATTGTCAAAAACCGGCTATTGTAATTTTTTTTTTTTTTTTTACACTTTCTTTGTGAAATGGTAGGGGTACATTTGTACCCCATTACCATTTCACACAGGGGGGGCGGGATCTGGGGATAAGCCCCCTGACCGCAGACCCCCACAACCACCGGCAAGGTAACAACATGGCCTGGGGAATGCCCAGGGAAAAACCAAGCCTACTTACCGACCAGCTCGCTGACAACCAATTAACCTGTCTAACAGTATGCGTTAAAAACAGGGGTTTGTCCGCACGCATTTGCAAACGCATGCGTGAGCCACAGAGCCACGCCAAGGCCCCCTGGAGTCTGTGGTCCTACACTAACAATGAGTGTTCCCACAATGGAGGCACATGCATTCTGATGGTTAGATGAGGGCAGGTGGACTGAAGGGGAGCCACCCCTCCTTAAAGGTACAGGAGCACACCAAACACCCAGCATGTAGCACAATGGCTGCAAAGGTGCTGGTGCGTTGCTGGACCAATACAAGCACCATAGGTGAAAACAAAAACCATGTCCACCGCCCCCATCTATAGCTGGCTATCACGGTAAGTAGCGTTGGAAGGCTAAAGCAGATAACAACATGGCCTGGGGAATGCCCAGGGAAAAACCAAGCCTACTTACCGACCAGCTCGCTGACAACCAATTAACCTGTCTAACAGTATGCGTTAAAAACAGGGGTTTGTCCGCACGCATTTGCAAACGCATGCGTGAGCCACAGAGCCACGCCAAGGCCCCTTGGAGTCTGTGGTCCTACACTAACAATGAGTGTCCCCACAATGGAGGCACATGCATTCTGATGGTTAGATGAGGGCAGGTGGACTGAAGGGGAGCCACCCCTCCTTAAAGGTACAGGAGCACACCAAACACCCAGCATGTAGCACAATGGCTGCAAAGGTGCTGGTGCGTTGCTGGACCAATACAAGCACCATAGGTGAAAACAAAAACCATGTCCACCGCCCTCATCTATAGCTGGCTATCACGGTAAGTAGCGTTGGAAGGCTAAAGCAGATAACAACATGGCCTGGGGAATGCCCAGGGAAAAACCAAGCCTACTTACCGACCAGCTCGCTGACAACCAATTAACCTGTCTAACAGTATGCGTTAAAAACAGGGGTTTGTCCGCACGCATTTGCAAACGCATGCGTGAGCCACAGAGCCACGCCAAGGCCCCCTGGAGTCTGTGGTCCTACACTAACAATGAGTGTCCCCACAATGGAGGCACATGCATTCTGATGGTTAGATGAGGGCAGGTGGACTGAAGGGGAGCCACCCCTCCTTAAAGGTACAGGAGCACACCAAACACCCAGCATGTAGCACAATGGCTGCAAAGGTGCTGGTGCGTTGCTGGACCAATACAAGCACCATAGGTGAAAACAAAAACCATGTCCACCGCCCTCATCTATAGCTGGCTATCACGGTAAGTAGCGTTGGAAGGCTAAAGCAGATAACAACATGGCCTGGGGAATGCCCAGGGAAAAACCAAGCCTACTTACCGACCAGCTCGCTGACAACCAATTAACCTGTCTAACAGTATGCGTTAAAAACAGGGGTTTGTCCGCACGCATTTGCAAACGCATGCGTGAGCCACAGAGCCACGCCAAGGCCCCCTGGAGTCTGTGGTCCTACACTAACAATGAGTGTCAACCCGGCAAGGGTTGTGGGGATGAGGCTCTTGTCCCTATCAACATGGGGACATCCTCCCCATGTCGAGGGCATGTGGCCTGGTACGGTTCAGGAGGGAGGGGGGGCCGCTCTCTCCCCCCCTCTTTTCCTGCGGCCTGCCAGGTTGCGTGCTCGGATAAGGGTCTGGGTTGGATTTTGAGGGGGACGCCCACGCCGTTTTTTTCGGCGTAGGGTTCCCCTTCAAATCCAGACCAGACCCAAGGGCCTGGTATGCTCCTGGAGGGGGAACCCACGCAGTTTTTTTCTTTAAAAATTGGCATGGAGTTCCCGCTCAGGATTCATACCAAACGCAGTGCCTGGTATTGGTGGGAATCCACGTCAGATCCCCGTTCAATACAGTGCCGCGTCTCCTCGCTATTGCAGCGAGCGCGACATGTGTCGCCACCCTGTCGCCGAGATGTCAGCTGATTCATAGCAAACACGGGACAGCGAGGCTGCCGAGAACCAGCGCGATGCCATCGCACTGGAGATATTCTTGGCCAGCTAGTCGCCTCTAGGACAAGACTTGAGCGGCTGCTTCAGGCTCAGGTTGTGTCCAAGTTGCCTCGCAAAGACGCGCTGTCCCTGTGTCAGCCGGCACACGAGTCGCCCCGCGATTCGGATCCGCTTCATCCGACCTCTATTCAAATCAATGGGCTCCCTTAGGGAACCATTAATTTTCAATAGAGCGCCGCTGACATTTGTATTTACTATAATGCCGCGTACACACGATCGATTTTTTCGACGGTGAAAACACCGTCGAGAAAATCGACGTTAAATACGAGGAACAGCTTGTTCCTCCCACACACGGCCGTTTTAAATGTCATTTTTTTTTTGGTCGAAAAAAACGACCGTGTGTGGGCTCCGCGGCAGTGTTTCCCTATGGGAAACACTACCGCGGAAAACATGTCGAAAAAAACGACGAGAAAAATTAGACCATGTTCTAATTTTTCTTGTCGTTTTTAATGCCGTTTTTCTTGTCGAAAAAAACGACAGAAAGCCCACAGACGATCGTTTTTCACGTCGAATGGGAAAAATGACGTTTTTCTCAACGAGAAAAACGGCCGTGTGTACGCGGCATGACAGTGCGCCGCTGTGCATCGCTGGTTCCTGCGCCAAGTGAAGGAGTTATCCGGCGCACCAATTAAGGTTAGAACCAGCGCAGCGCACTGTTATTAGTAAATCAGCCCCATATTGTTTAAAAACAATATATGGTGTACTACAATAACTCTTGGTGTACTACAATAATTTGAGAAGTACTCAATAATAGCAATATTTTCATCACATCTTTCAGCTGTGATCAGCCACCCTACATTACAACTTTGTTTTGACCTCTGGTTTATTTTCAATTGCAGCTTTCAGGTACACAATAATTGATACAGATATATATATATATATATATATATATATATATATATAACTAGTTCTTTAAAACATTACATATTATATTTTCTTTAGTTATAAAAAAACGAGAAAAAAAATGAGAAAAAATTTTTTTTTTGTAAAAATTGTAGATTATGCACAATACTTTTTTTGTTTTTGCAGGACTCGCTTTTTGGCCACAGTGAATTTCCAGGCCACTCCCTGCCCATGTGGGGGGGTAGAGATAGTTGTGGGCTGTTCATCTTTGGCTTTGACACGGATGCATACCCTCATAAAATCTTACTAAGATCTTTCTAAGCTGAGTTTGGTGGCACACCTGTCTCAAAAATCTTTGTTGTTTTTAATATCATGGAATGTTAATTCACTAGATCACCACAACAAATGTAAGTGCATTTTGTGAAACTATTTATGGAATCTTGTACATGTGTGTGTGTGTGTGTATATGTGTATATATATATATATATATATATATATATATATATATATATATAGATAGATAGATAGATAGATAGATAGATAGATAGATATACACAATGTCATATACTTAATTGTCTCTTGCCAATATGTACCCCCGAAGGAGATACCTGTGCTCCGAAACGCGTTGGGTGCAAGAGTACTGTATATTATTATATGTACAAATGGTGACAATGTTATAGATACATTCCATATGTTATATGTTTAATCTTTTTATGCAATGTATTCAATAAACAAGCATTTTATCTAAATAAATTTATACTCTTTAGTAAATTGTGCCTTAAAAGTCCACCACAAAGGGTTTTGTTTGCTAGCTAGAGAAAATTAAGGTTGCCTATCTAACTTTGCTTTCTGTCAGGGCTGTATGAATCTCAGGACTGGATTGAAAAAATACAAATTCTTTGACAATTTACATAGTAGGTGAGGTTGAAAAAAGTCCATCATGTCCAACCTATGTGTGTGATTATATGTCAGTATTACATTGTATATCCCTGTATGTTGTGGTCGTTCAGTAATACAATGCCTTTATATTTATTTCAACTGTGTATTTAGTGATTATCTGGAGTTCAGCTTTAACACTCGCTATCAGCTAGCCTAGCACTGTGATTTGATTGAAGGAAAGCAGTTACAATGGAGAGAATAGGAGAGGCAGAGCTATTTATCACTGTAGCATAAAATATGCAGATAAGTGATGCTATAATCTTTTCTCTTCCCCAGTAAACAACATAGATCACAGGTACAGACTGAAAATTAACAAAATATATCAGAAAAATAGGTGCAATAATTAGCATTTTAATTTCTCCTACCTATTTCTCTAATAAATGCAATGTGTGCTCAATCTTGATCTGATCAATATCAATTTGTTTTTCAATTCTCATCAAGTTGAGAATGTGAATTTTTCCAGAAAGCTCATGGTAGATTTCAGAGGTGTTATACAGAATGGATTAAAAAAAAATCACTTGCCAAAAAGAACAAAATAATGCAATTATTTTTGTAGGAAAAATGTGCATTTGTTTTTTTCAAAGTAGCCTGCAGAGGGCTTTACTTGTGATCAGTGAATCACAGGTGCAATGCTGAGCTCCTGCAGACTATTCCTCCTGTTCTATTTATTCACAGATTTCTGTGAATTACTGTAGTATCGTGGCTGTGTGGGCAGAACCCTGCACAGCCTCGCGGATTGCAAAATTGACAGTGGCTGCGGTGGTGGAGAACCCCTGCACATTGTCACAGAGGGCAGTGATTTGAGGGTGGTGGGAGGGGCATTGGCAGCATTCACATTCACATCAGTTCCTGCCCTCAAGGAGCTTACAATCTAATGTGTATGTATACACCTCTATCCCTGTGTTAATCAAAACAATTAAGGATGTGTGTCACGTGAACTTTGTGCTCTAAACATAAATATATATATATATATATATATATATATATATATATATATATATATATATATATTACGTGCCATCAATAACATAAATTCCTGCTGCGATTTTTAAATTGTTGCTGCGTTTTCTAAATTGCATTACAGTATGCAAAAAAATGTGCAATCCAATATGCAAAAAAACATCAAACAACCTAAGTCCAGTTCATTAAGTCCTTCCAATGTGCTGTATAGAAAAATATATATAGTTATACAGAAAATCTATATCAAAAACATATTTTTCTGCAAAAACAAATGCTCAAATATTCCAATATGAACAATTGCTTCAATCCCGAGTGACTTGCTGAGCTTCCACCTTCACCACATATGTGTCTACACCGCCACCGAATAGATTGGCCACTCACCAGATAGGCTAGATTATGCGCCTTTTGGTTCATAAGGGTAACCACTCCGTCAACCAGACTTGTCAGCGGTTCCTCCCAATGTACTTGATGGTGAATCTTACTCTATGATTGCTCATGGAATACATAAAGGGCCATCATGGTGCAGTTTATCATAAAACGTTTATTAAAGTTTAAAATATATATTTCATCCACTCACATGTGTAGGTGCCTTTGAGCCGGCACTGAGCTGATCCAGCCATGCATAGAAGATCTATATGTTTGGTCCGCACGTGTGCCCCTATGGTTCCTTCACAAGCTGGATAACATCCAAAGCCTCGCTATGGTTCCAGAAGTGACAAACAAATCGTCCCGCAGCCTCTATGCATTTCGCATACAATGCGTCATCAGGAAGCTGCCTCATGTTCGCTCGTCCCTTAATTTATACTCCCTTCCGCTTTTTGTTATCCTATCCCCATTATTAGGATGGAGAACGGCCACTCCATGTAACCGGAAATGGTGTGGTCTCCATCTTACCTACTGGCAATTCCCCATCTATTACTACATCCGGTCGGAACCACTATTTCTGTGTGACCTGGAAGTGTGCTAACCGCCATTTTGACTGCTGGCGGATGTCTGTATTCCAAAGGTGAAAACCTACTAAAACTAACAACCCCCATTTTTTGGAATTCCCACAAAACAAACCCCTCGGTATGTCATGTATTCCAGGTATAATTGCACGTCAGCTTACCCCAAGGTTTGTGCTGGGTCACCCCTATGCACAGCTGGGTCACTCTTACAATTCATCATTACTGACAAAATTATATTTAAAAACATGTATGTAGACACTTATCCCAAATATGTAATATAAAAAAAAAAATTCTATTAAAATATGTAAAATTATATATGTCCTTCCCCTAGGAACTTTTGTATTTTACTGGCTCTGGTCTTATATTAACTTGTTTCAACATGTGGCATCATATTGGTGTTTGTATTCTAGCAAGTGTCACTCTGTCTATTATCATATCCAAAAGTCTGCCCTCACAGCCATTTATGTCTTTCTAATGTGATGATATCCCACCACACCCTTATCTGTTTATCCATGGCATACTTGAGGTGTTTTTTAACCCCTTGTTCTAAGTTCACTGCTGACACTATAGCAGTGAAGGGAAGGGAAGGGAATACAAACACTAATATGATTCATACAGTGCCGCCGATTTTGTGTCAATCTCGCCTCTTCTAGCGGCGAGATTGACACCCTACGAGCCCCGTCGCGAGAGCCAGCACCAAGCTGTCTCGTCATCGGGAAAGGAAAAATGTTGTTTTTCCTTTCGCAATGAGCGACACGCATTGCTGACATTGAGGCCGGTGGACAGAGATCCGACGTGGATTCCCGCCAATACCAGGCACTGTGTTTGGTATGAATCCTGAGCGGGAACTCCACGCCAAATTTTAAATAAAAAAACAGCACGAGTTCCCCCTCCAGGAGCATACCAGGCCCTTCGGTCTGGTCTGGATTTGAAGGGGAATCCCCTAAGCCGAAAAAAACGGCGTGGGGGTCCCCCTCAAAATCCAAACCAGACCCCTATCCGAGCACGCAACCTGGCAGGCCGCAGGAAAAGAGGGGGGACGAGAGAGCGCCCCCCTCCCTCCTGAACCGTACCAGGCCACATGCCCTCAACATGGGGGGTTTGGGGCAGGGGGGCAGCCCCCCCTCCCCAAAGCACCCTGTCCCCATGTTGATGGGGACAAGGGCCGTTGGTTGTCGGGGTCTGCGGGCGGGGGCTTATCAGAATCTGGGAGCCCCCTTTAATAAGGGGGAGCCCCCAGATCCCGGCCCCCCACCCTATGTGAATGAGTATGGGGTACATCGTACCCCTACCCATTCACCTGGTGGAAAAGAAAGTCAATAAAAAAACACACACAGGTTTTAAAGTAATTTATTACACAGCTCCGGGGGTCTTCTTCTGACTCCGGGGGTCTCTTCCGACTTTGGGGGTCTCTTCTTCCGACTTCAGGGGTCTTCTTCTGCTCTCCAGTGCCTTTTTCCTTCTGCATGTGGCCTGGTACGGTTCAGGAGGGAGGGGGGCCGCTCCCTCATCCCTCCCTCTTTTCCTGCGGCCTGCCAGGTTGCGTGCTCGGATAAGGGTCTGGTTTGGATTTTGAGGGGGACACCAACGCCGTTTTTTCGGCTTAGGGGATTCCCCTTCAAATCCATACCAGACCGAAGGGCCTGGTATGCTCCTGGAGGGGGAACCCATGCCGGTTTTTTATTTAAAATTTGGCATGGAGTTCCTGCTCAGGATTCATACCAAACACAGTGCCTGGTATTGGTGGGAATCCATGTCGGATCCCGTTCAATACAGTGTCGCGTCTCCTTCTCGCTATTGCAGCGAGCGCGAGATGTCGGCACCCTGTCGCCGAGAATCTCCGCGATGGGATCGCGATGGATATACAATGTCGGCGGCACCTACTGTACCGGGGGTTTGTTTTGTGGGAATTCCAACTTTGGAATACAGACAACCGCCAGCAGTCAAAATGGCGATTAGCACACTTCCGGTCACACGGAGATAGTGCTTTCGACCGGATGTAGTAATAGATGGGGCCTTGCCAGTAGGTAAGATGGAGACCACACCATTCCTCCATCCTAATAATGGGGATAGGATAACAAAAAGCGGAAGGGGGTATAAATTAAGGGACGAGCGAACATGAGGCAGCTTCCCGATGACGCATTGTATGCGAAATGCATAGAGGCTGCGGGATGATTTGCTTGTCACTTCTGGGACCATAGCGAGGCTTTGGATGTTATCCAGCTTGTGAAGGAACCATAGGGGCACACGTGCGGACCAAACATATAGATCTTGTATGCATGGCTGGATCAGCTCAGTGCCGGCTCAAAGGCACCTACACATGTGAGTGGATGAAATATCTTTTAAACTTTAATAAACGTTTTATGATAATCTGCACCATGATGGCCCTTTATGTATTCCATGAGCAATCATAGAGTAAGATTCACCATCAAGTACATTGGGAGGAACCGCTGACAAGTCTGGTTGACGGAGTGGTTATCCTTATGAACCAAAGGCGCATAATCTAGCCTATCTGGTGAGTGGCCAATCTATTCGGTGGCGGTGTAGACAAATACCTGTATGTGGTGAAGGTGGAAGCTCAGCAAGTCACTTGGGATTGAAGCAATTGTTTATATAGGAATATTTGAGCATTTGTTTTTGCAGAAAAATATGTTTTTGGAGATATACTTTCTGTATACCTATATATATTTTTCTATACAGCACATTGGAAGGACTTAATGAACTGCACATAAGTTGTTTGATGTTTTTTTGCATATTGGATTGCACATTTTTTTGCATACTGTAATGCAATTTAGAAAACGCAGCAGCAATTTAAAAATCGCAGCAGGAATTTATGTTATTGATGGCACGTAATATATATATATATTTATTAGGGCTGTTACTTAATAAAATGTTCGTGTTCGATTAATCGTTTTTTTTTTTTAAATCGATTAATCGACTAATTTTGATTAATTATAACGCACATACAGATCCAACTACTTTTAGCTGATCTCCTTGCAGGCCGATTCCCAGTGCAGCTACCAACCACTGGAAAAATGGATAGCAGGATACAAAAAACACACAAAGGCAGCGCTCAATGGGAATAGCATTAAAACTTTTATAGTCTTCAAGTAGGTAACAAAATAAATATTGCACTGGAGATAAAATCGATGTAGCTACATAAACTGTAAAAATGGTGCGAGTAATACCAAACGGTAGCAAAAGCAGTCATAAAAACATGTAGCTAAGTATGATACTGGTATAAAAATGTGTACAACGATACCACTGCTGAATCCAGATGAGGAGGGGTTAACATCAGTCCGTCGGCATGTAGATATCCCGTGAAGGGAACTATCACAACTCCCAGTGGATGGCTGTAGAATCCCAGGTTGATAGAGGGAAGTGATAGAGGGAAGTGTAACAGCCCCTGCGTGTGGCAGATAGTAAGGTCCCGCCGGCATGCAGATATGAAGGCACAGCAAAAGAGCCCTTCAGATGGACACGGCAAGCCCCGCCGGTGTCCGTGGCATCACCGGATCTCCGACAGAACTCCCTGAAGACCCGGAAGCCGGCGGATAGGTGAGTACCGATAAAAATAATTTTGATCGATCAAAACAATTAATCGATTAATCGAGGAATTAATAGTTAATTTCCACAGCCCTAATATTTATGTTTAGAGCACAAAGTTCACATGACACACATCCTTAAAGTGGAGCTCCACCCTATTTTTCAAGTTTGTTCCATCCTCTCTAGTAATGTCCCCTTAATAACAATTGGCATATTATATATTTTTTTTTTCAAAAACTCACTGTTTAGTAGTCATCTATTTGTATCTTCGGCCGCATCAGCCTCGTCACGTCATCCACTGATCGGTAGGCCTCTTGGGAGATGTTTGTCATCAGCCCCTGGGCTGTAGAATCGCGTTATTTCAAAAACTGGAAATGACGCGAAACCGGAAATGACGCCGTCACCATTTTAAATGAGGGCAACCAGGCTATTGTTGCCAGTATTCACCTAGCGTCCCTAGCAGCGAGATCGTCGGCGGAGGATAGCAATGTGCTGTGCTGGGGGACATGTAATGTTGGCAATATGCTGTGCTGGTGGACATGTAATGTTTGCAATGTGCTGTGCTGGTAGACATGTAATGTTTGCAATGTGCTGTGCTGGGGGACATGTAATGTTTGCAATGTGCTGTGCCGGGGGACATGTAATGTTTGCAATGTGCTGTGCACTGCCGGGGGACATGTAATGTTTGCAATGTGCTGTGCCGGGGGACATGTAATGTTTGTAATGTGCTGTGCCGGGGGACATGTAATGTTTGCAATGTGCTGTGCTGGGGGACATATAATGTTTGAAATGTGCTGTGCTGGGGGACATGTAATGTTTGCAATGTGCTGGGGGACATGTAATGTTTGCAATGTGCTGTGCTGGGGGACATGTAATGTGCTGTGCTGGGGGACATGTAATGTTTGCAATGTGCTGTGCTGGGGGACATGTAATGTGCTGTGCTGGGGGACATGTAATGTTTGCAATGTGCTGTGCTGGGGGACATGTAATGTTTTCAATGTGCTGTGCTGGGGGACATGTAATGTTTGCAATGTGCTGTGCTGGGGGACATGTAATGTGCTGTGCTGGGGGACATGTAATGTTTGCAATGTGCTGTGCTGGGGGACATGTAATGTTTTCAATGTGCTGTGCTGGGGGACATGTAATGTTTGCAATGTGCTGTGCTGGGGGACATGTAATGTTTGCAATGTGCTGTGCTGGGGGACATGTAATGTTTGCAATGTGCTGTGCTGGTAGACATGTAATGTTTGCAATGTGCTGTGCTGGTGGACATGTAATGTTTGCAATGTGCTGTGCTGGGGGACATGTAATATGCTGTGCTGGGGGACATGTAATGTTTGCAATGTGCTGTGCTAGTGGACATGTAATGCATACCTCCCAACTTTGTTAATGTCCACTGCGGGACATTATTACATTATTTAACAAATTTTCCCCCCCAGATCAAAGAGCGGGGGGGGGGGGGGGGTTCCGCAGGACAGACATTTTTTATTTACAGACATCTCCTGCTTCTTGTTGGGGGGAGGGCGCATGTGTGAGTCAGACAGGTGTCTACTTACATTTCTCAGCAGAGGGGGACATGTAATGTTTGCAATGTGCTGTGCTGGGGGACATGTAATGTTTGAAATGTGCTGTGCTGGGGGACATGTAATGTTTGCAATGTGCTGGGGGACATGTAATGTTTGCAATGTGCTGTGCTGGGGGACATGTAATGTGCTGTGCTGGGGGACATGTAATGTTTGCAATGTGCTGTGCTGGGGGACATGTAATGTGCTGCGCTGGGGGACATGTAATGTTTGCAATGTGCTGTGCTGGGGGACATGTAATGTTTGCAATGTGCTGTGCTGGGGGACATGTAATGTTTGCAATGTGCTGTGCTGGGGGACATGTAATGTTTGCAATGTGCTGTGCTGAGAGACATGTAATGTGCTGTGCTGGGGGACATGTAATGTTTGCAATGTGCTGTGCTGGGGGACATGTAATGTTTGCAATGTGCTGTGCTGGGGGACATGTAATGTTTGCAATGTGCTGTGCTGGGGGACATGTAATGTTTGCAATGTGCTGTGCTGAGAGACATGTAATGTGCTGTGCTGGGGGACATGTAATGTTTGCAATGTGCTGTGCTGGGGGACATGTAATGTTTGCAATGTGCTGTGCTGGGGGACATGTAATGTTTGCAATGTGCTGTGCTGGGGGACATGTAATGTTTGCAATGTGCTGTGCTGGGGGACATGTAATGTTTGCAATGTGCTGTGCTGGTAGACATGTAATGTTTGCAATGTGCTGTGCTGGTGGACATGTAATGTTTGCAATGTGCTGTGCTGGGGGACATGTAATGTGCTGCGCTGGGGGACATGTAATGTTTGCAATGTGCTGTGCTGGGGGACATGTAATGTTTGCAATGTGCTGTGCTGGGGGACATGTAATGTTTGCAATGTGCTGTGCTGGGGGACATGTAATGTTTGCAATGTGCTGTGCTGAGAGACATGTAATGTGCTGTGCTGGGGGACATGTAATGTTTGCAATGTGCTGTGCTGGGGGACATGTAATGTGCTGCGCTGGGGGACATGTAATGTTTGCAATGTGCTGTGCTGGGGGACATGTAATGTTTGCAATGTGCTGTGCTGGGGGACATGTAATGTTTGCAATGTGCTGTGCTGGGGGACATGTAATGTTTGCAATGTGCTGTGCTGAGAGACATGTAATGTGCTGTGCTGGGGGACATGTAATGTTTGCAATGTGCTGTGCTGGGGGACATGTAATGTTTGCAATGTGCTGTGCTGGGGGACATGTAATGTTTGCAATGTGCTGTGCTGGGGGACATGTAATGTTTGCAATGTGCTGTGCTGAGAGACATGTAATGTGCTGTGCTGGGGGACATGTAATGTTTGCAATGTGCTGTGCTGGGGGACATGTAATGTTTGCAATGTGCTGTGCTGGGGGACATGTAATGTTTGCAATGTGCTGTGCTGGGGGACATGTAATGTTTGCAATGTGCTGTGCTGGGGGACATGTAATGTTTGCAATGTGCTGTGCTGGTAGACATGTAATGTTTGCAATGTGCTGTGCTGGTGGACATGTAATGTTTGCAATGTGCTGTGCTGGGGGACATGTAATGTGCTGCGCTGGGGGACATGTAATGTTTGCAATGTGCTGTGCTGGGGGACATGTAATGTTTGCAATGTGCTGTGCTGGGGGACATGTAATGTTTGCAATGTGCTGTGCTGGGGGACATGTAATGTTTGCAATGTGCTGTGCTGGGGGACATGTAATGTTTGCAATGTGCTGTGCTGAGAGACATGTAATGTGCTGTGCTGGGGGACATGTAATGTTTGCAATGTGCTGTGCTGGGGGACATGTAATGTTTGCAATGTGCTGTGCTGGGGGACATGTAATGTTTGCAATGTGCTGTGCTGGGGGACATGTAATGTTTGCAATGTGCTGTGCTGAGAGACATGTAATGTGCTGTGCTGGGGGACATGTAATGTTTGCAATGTGCTGTGCTGGGGGACATGTAATGTTTGCAATGTGCTGTGCTGGGGGACATGTAATGTTTGCAATGTGCTGTGCTGGGGGACATGTAATGTTTGCAATGTGCTGTGCTGGGGGACATGTAATGTTTGCAATGTGCTGTGCTGGTAGACATGTAATGTTTGCAATGTGCTGTGCTGGTGGACATGTAATGTTTGCAATGTGCTGTGCTGGGGGACATGTAATGTGCTGCGCTGGGGGACATGTAATGTTTGCAATGTGCTGTGCTGGGGGACATGTAATGTTTGCAATGTGCTGTGCTGGGGGACATGTAATGTTTGCAATGTGCTGTGCTGAGAGACATGTAATGTGCTGTGCTGGGGGACATGTAATGTTTGCAATGTGCTGTGCTGGGGGACATGTAATGTTTGCAATGTGCTGTGCTGGGGGACATGTAATGTTTGCAATGTGCTGTGCTGGGGGACATGTAATGTTTGCAATGTGCTGTGCTGGTAGACATGTAATGTTTGCAATGTGCTGTGCTGGTGGACATGTAATGTTTGCAATGTGCTGTGCTGGGGGACATGTAATATGCTGTGCTGGGGGACATGTAATGTTTGCAATGTGCTGTGCTAGTGGACATGTAATGCATACCTCCCAACTTTGTTAATGTCCACTGCGGGACATTATTACATTATTTAACAAATTTTCCCCCCCAGATCAAAGAGCGGGGGGGGGGGTTCCGCGGGACAGACATTTTTTATTTACAGACATCTCCTGCTTCTTGTTGGGGGGAGGGCGCATGTGTGAGTCAGACAGGTGTCTACTTACATTTCTCAGCAGAGGGGGTGGGTTGCAGCCGCCGGAGACCTGCCATCCATCATTCTCCGCAGGACCTCCTCCTCCTCACATCGTGCGGGAACGAAACCTCTTGTGCGGGAGTGCGGGAAGGAGTTGCCATTCCGGGTAAGTCCCGCCCAATCCGTGCCAGTTGGGAGGTATGGTAATGTTTGCAATGTGCTGTGCTGGTGGACATGTAATGGTGGCAATGTGCTGTGCTGGTGGACATGTAATAGTGGCAATGTGCTGTGCTGGTGGACATGTAATGTTGGCAATGTGCTGGAGATGGGATGGGCTGGGATGTGATGCAATGCAATTTACGGGGGGTGATGCGATTTGGCGCGGGGCAATGCAATGTGCTGGGCAGATGCAATGCAATTTGGCGGGGCGGCAATGCGATGTGCTGGAGCAATGCAATTTGGTGGGGGCCGCTGCAATGTGCTGGTGCGATGCAATGCAATTTGGCGGGGGGGGGGCAATGCGATGTGCTGGGGCAATGCGATTTGTTGGCGGGGTGATGCGATGTGCTGCAATTTGGCGGGGGCGATGCGATGTGCTGGTGCGATGCAATTTGGCGGGAGGGCAAGGCGATGTGCTGTATCAATGCAATTTGGTGGTGGGGCGATGCGCTGGTGCAATTTGATGCAATTTGGCGGGGGGCCAATGCGATGTGCTGGGGCAATGCAATTTGGTGGCGGGGCGATGTGCTGGGGCAATGCGATTTGTTGGCGGGGTGATGCGATGTGCTGGTGCAATGCAATTTGGTGGGGGGGGCAATGCGATGTGCTGGGGCAATGCGATTTGTTGGCGGGGTGATGCGATGTGATGCAATTTGGCGGGGGCGATGCGATGTGCTGGTGAGATGCAATTTGGCGGGAGGGCAATGCGATGTGCTGTATCGATGCAATTTGGTGGCGATGCGATGCACTGGTGCAATGTGATGCAATTTGGCGGGGGCCGATGCGATGCGCTGGGGCAATGCGATTTGGTGGAGGGGCGATGTGCTGGTGCGATGCAATTTGGCGGGGGGGGGGCAATGCAATGTGCTGGGGCCATGCAATTTGCTCGTATGGGGACAGCAGGGCTCAACAGCTTTTGTGTTGCAGACTCAGTCTAGGAGCAAGGGAGACAGTGGGATTCCAGGAGAAGCAAGAGCTGAAGGACACCCACACCTCCCAAGAGCCCTGCTGTCCTCATACGAGCAAAGACCACGGCTGGGTCACAGCCGACCGTTTTCCGTGGGCTTGCCTCTGGTAAGCTGCTACCTTTATTATGGTGGAGGGCACCTTTGTCTGCTGATTTCACCGGGTGTTGCATATTCATCTACTGATTTCATCTTGCTATCATGGGACTATCAATTCATCATTTAGTTTTAGAATTTAGGTTATTGTGGTCAAAGTTTTTTTGGGTTCTTATTGCATCATTGGGTACTCATCTGGACTTTCATCATTATTTTCATTATATTTTTTCAATCTATGGACATTATTTTTGGGATTTAGTGGCTGGTGCCTTTGCCGAGTGTGCACTGCTTTTTGCACATCAGCCCCTGCATGCTATAATAACATTTGTTTATTGGCGCAGTTTTTTCTGTTTATTTTTCTATTGTGTTTATTTCACCATAGCTGCGGTCTTTGTTTATTGATTTATTTAACCTACCCAATTTGCTATTAGCACAGCCTTTTTTCCATACTGTATCAGGAGGTGGTATTGCACTCCTCTTCCTCCTCTCTCCACTAACTACCCCCCACCATACACTCCGCACTCCTCTACTGTACATATTACCCCCCGCCATACACTCCGCACTCCTCTCCTGTACATATTACCCCCCGCCATACACTCCGCACTCCTCTCCTGTACATATTACCCCCCGCCATACACTCCGCACTCCTCTCCTGTACATATTACCCCCCGCCATACACTCCGTACTCCTCTCCTGTACATATTACCCCCCCGCCATACACTCCGCACTCCTCTCCTGTACATATTACCCCCCGCCATACACTCCGCACTCCTATCCTGTACATATTACCCCCCGCCATACACTCCGCACTCCTCTCCTGTACATATTACCCCCCGCCATACACTCCGTACTCCTCTCCTGTACATATTACCCCCCCGCCATACACTCCACACTCCTCTCCTGTACATATTACCCCCCGCCATACACTCCGCACTCCTATCCTGTACATATTACCCCCCGCCATACACTCTGCATTCCCTATTTAACATTACCACATTCTGCACTATATAAGTCATGTCAGACTCTCTTTAACAACTCCCCCTTTAAGCCACGCCCAATATTTAGCGCAATTTAAGACATGTCCACAGTTCACCACGACGCGCTTTGCGCGCCATATTGTTGTTCTTCTTGATGCCTAGGGCCCACTTTTGATCTTGCACACATGTCCGCTGATTTCATACGCCCCTGTCCCAAAAATCAGCAAAATTTTCAAAAATCATCTTCTTTTTTGGGGGGGGGGGGTGTCCCTAAATGGCAGTTTGGAGATGTGGTCACTCTACATGTGCTGTGTTGGGGGACATGTTTAGTGGGACATGTGCTGTGATGGGGGACATGTGCTCCTCCCCCCTCCAGTATGTACAAGCAATAATATTCTAGATATACAGAGAGTTCTGGAGCAAAGACAAAAATGAAATGAGCGTAGGGACGGCATGACAGGTGGGACAGGCAGCAGCCTAATAGGGCTGTGGTCCCTTTAAGGAAAGGGGGGTGGCCGTGGGGTGAAAGGGGAGGGGGAGCACAGTTCAGCAGGGAGGAAGTGACGTTTTCTCACTTCCTCCATCACTCACGAGGCAAAAAACTTCACTGCCTGAGCTATGGCTGCTGTGGCCGAACTATTGGAGCAATTGCGGGCCGCGGTGGCCACGCAGGGGGCAGAGTGGCTGCAGGACCAGGTGGCTGCAGTTTTAGTCGAGCGGGCGGCGGCGCCCGCCGGGGGGGGGCGATCCAGCGCGCGCTAGGCGGTCCAGGCCGCCTGAGCGGTACAGTCCGGACGCATCCCCGAGTATGGCGACTTCCGTCCGGAGACCCAACAGGGGCCCTCCGGCTGCATCCCCTTGCCACACGCAGCCGGTGTTGGCGGGGGGGGCCGGGAGGAATCCGCACCGTGGACGGAGTTCGGCGGTGGGGGAGACGAGTGGCCCTCTTGCCCCTCCCCCTCCCGCGCGTCGGAGATGCGGTGACATCGCGGCCGAGGCTGCGGGGGATGCCCGGAACAGCCGTGCGGCCCAGCGTGGAGGATCCAGTTCGCGGGCCAGTGGCCGGGAGTCGGTGGCGGCCAGGGGTCCGGCAGTGGCAGCGGGACGATCGGTGAGGGGTTTGGCGATAAGAGTGATGGATGGGAGTCGAGCGGATGACACCCGTGCCGGGGGGCGGACCCGCAGTCCGTCGGTGGAGGTCGCGAGTGGGTCGGGTGTGCCAGGATCAAGAGGGCGTGATGCACAGCCACGACACCCCTTGCCACACGGGTCGCGTCCGCACGGTGTGCAGCCAGCGCTTGTGTCGGCAGAATCGGATGACGACAGGTCGAAGGGGGAGCTGTCCGGGTCAGGCGGTGGCGAGGACTCGGGACAACGGGCTTCGATGGAGAACAGTTCGGCGGCTGGTGGACCCAGTCCTGGGCAGCCCGGTAAGTCTAACTCTTCTGTTATTTGTTCTCTATTGCAGGATTTACTGGGTCACGGTGGTGTTGGGGGGTTTTGACGCAGCACCTGGGGCGAGTGCTTCCCCGCCGAGGCAGAAGGTCGGCAGGGGGGACACTGGATTTGTGGTCTGGGTTAGAGGAGTTGGTCAGGCGTTTTAAGCCGGTCGGGGGCGACACGGCGTCGCCCGCGGCGGCGTGGGGGCAAACAGGGGGTTCGTCTCAGGTAGCGGGGCCTACAGCGGCAACGTTGGTCCCGGGCGTACAGGTGGGGGAGGTGTCAGAGGAGGTGCAGGCCCCATTGGACGGGGGGAACGCCACGGCAAGTGGGCAAGTTGTTGCTGGGGAGAAGAACAAGGAGGTGATCAGGCTGGCGGATGCCGCTAAGAACGAGATGTACATTTGTTTTGAGGCACCGTTAGGAGCTCACCTCAAGCCGGAAGTCAGAGAAAAGCTGTGGAAGGGTGAGTATGTGGAGATCTTCACGTTGCTCCCCTTGGACAAATTCAACCTGGATAGGTTGAGGCCGGAGGAGAGCAAGAAGGAGGATGAAGAAAAGAGGCGTTATCGTCTTATACCTCGTACATTCACCAATTGGTTGCAAGCATTTGCGATCATGGCTTGCGTGATAGGGGAGAAAGCCCCGGAACATTGTTCTGGGCTGTTCATTTATTTGGAGGCGGTTAGCGAAGCGTACAGGACGTATGGTGGCGTAGCTTGGTTGAGGTATGACGAACTGTTCCGGCAGAGGATGGCCATGAGACCTGGAATGCGATGGGATCACAAGGACATTAACTTGTGGATGCGGTTGATGACAGCGTCGCGGGCCTCCAATCAGTTTTTTCAGGGGGGGGTCGGAGGTGCTGCGGCCTCAGGACAACCGACCGAAAAAAGGTGGGGCTACTGCTGGCAGTTCAATGAGGGCACGTGCAAGTACGGAACGAGCTGTCGCTTCAAGCATGTGTGTTCAGGATGTGGGGGTAGTCATGCCTTTGCCAAATGCTTCAAGCGAGGCAAGGGTCGCCCCGGAGATTCTGCGGGAAAAGGGAACGACGCCAATTCGGGTGGAAAGGATGCTCCCCTTTCTCAATAAGTATCCCGACAGGTGCGCGGCTCTGTTGTTGGAGGAGGGTTTCACCAGTGGTTTCAGGATCCCTTGTGCGCCTTTTACAGTTCCCCCGGCAGCCAAGAACCTCCGTTCCGCCATGCTCCACCCCTTGGTGGTTTCTGAGAAGCTGGCTAAGGAAGTACAATTAGGGCGCATGGCTGGACCGTTCACGGATGCGCCCATGCCTGATTTGGTGGTTTCTCCCTTGGGGGTTGTCCCCAAGAGGGAACCTCAAAAATTTTGATTAATTCATGACCTTTCCTTTCCGAAGGGTGGGTCGGTTAATGATGCTCTGGCGCCGGAGGACTGCACGGTATCGTAGACCTCCTTCGACACGGCAGTGGCATGGGTGCGCAGGTGTGGACGGGGAGCGCTGTTGGCAAAAGCTGATGTCCAATCGGCTTTTCGGTTGCTACCGGTACACCCGGACAGCTTTCGTTTCTTGGGCTGCATGTGGTAGGGCGCTTATTACGTGGACCGTTGTTTGCCCATGGGTTGCTCCATCTCTTGCGCGCTCTTTGAGACGTTTAGTTCGTTCCTAGAATGGGTGGTACGGGATGTGTCGGGGATCAGTTCGATCATCCATTATCTGGATGATTTTTTGTGTGTGGGCCCCCCCGGGGTCTACCGTTTGCAGTGTCCTGCTGGGGACGTTGCAATACGTGGCCGATCGTTTTGGGGTCCCGTTGGCCCCCGAGAAGATGGAGGGCCCCACGTCGTCCTTAGTTTTTCTGGGCATAGAGCTAGATTCTGTGAGGATGGAATGCCGACTGCCAGAGGATAAGCTGGAAGCGTTGAAGGCGGAAGTGCGTGGTGTTATCGGCTGGCGCAAGATTCAGCTGCGCCAGATGCAGTCACTGTTGGGTAAGTTGTGTTTCGCCTGCAGGATAATGCCTATGGGCAGGGTCTTTAGCCGCAGGCTGTCGGCTGCGACAGCAGGGGTGCAGGTTCCTACTCATTTTGTAAGCCTAATGAGAGAGCTTCGCGAGGATTTGGAAGTGTGGCATGGATTCTTGGAATCCTTCAACGGGCGGGCTTTGTGGATGGCTGGGCCTGTTAGCAATTTCGATCTGGACTTGTTTACGGATGCGGCTGGCTCCACAGGGTATGGGGCGTTCTGTCAGGGTAAATGGAGCGTGGCTCCGTGGCCGAAGGAGTGGGAGGAAGCGGGGTTCCTGAAGAACCTGGTACTATTGGAACTTTTCCCAATTGTGGTGGCGTTTGAACTTTTGGGGGGATTCCTTTCGGAATCTCAAGGTACGCCTAAACTGCGACAACATGGGAGTGGTTCAGGTAGTGAATCGCGTGTCGGCCACGTCACAACCAGTGGTGCGTTTGCTGAGACATCTGGTTTTGCGCTGCTTGCATTTGAATGTATTTGTTCACGCAGTACATCTTCCGGGCGTAGATAACACTATGGCTGACGCTTTGTCTCGTTTTCAGTGGGACAGGTTCCGGGAGTTGGCACCAGCAGCGGAGCAGCGCGGGGTTACTTGTCCCGGCTGGATGTGGGACATTGCTTTGACAGCGCAGCACAGTGGATTAAACGGTCGGTGAGTGGGGCCACGTGGAAAGCCTATGCTAAGGTTTGGCAGGAGTGGAGGTCATTTGTTCAGGGACTGGAAGTTTCCCCGGTGGGGGGTGAAGCGGGAGTGGCTTTGATTTATTTTCTTACGTTGAAAATGGAGCGAGGCGTTTCTGTGTCCGCGGTGGACCGTACACTAGCGGGTTTGGCTTTCCCATTCAAATGGCATGGTTGCAGGGACTAGACTTGTGCACAACGGAAAAATTCGTTCCGTTTCGGTTCGTTTCTTTCCGGTCCTGTTGATTCGTAATCATTCGTAATTTTGCTAGATGGGATTTTTCGTGTTCGGACTCATTCGTATTTTTGCAAGCGACATTTTTCGTTGAATTTTTTGTTGCTTTATAATTCGTACTTTCGGTAGAGTACGTTGTTTTTCGTTGATTCTGGACACAACTCCTACTTTCGTAACTTTTTTTGGGTTCGTTGATTCGTAATTTTCCGTGTCTCTCTCACAACGACGCTGCCTATTATGCCTAATGTGCTTCGAATGGATTTGTACTTTTCTAAATACATAGCGGTTATTTGTAACGATTCGAAATCTCGTATTTTACTTTCGTCTTTTACATGCGGCTATAGGCTCCGCCCCTGTACACCATTTTGAGAGGGTTCAGCACGGTGAGGGAGAAGCAGAGAGCAGAGCAGAGTGAGTGTTATTGTGCTTCGAATGGATTTGAAATCTCGTATTTTACTTTCGTTTTTCATGCGGCTATAGCCTCCGCCCCCTGTACACCATTTTGAGAGGGAGTTCAGCATGGTGAGGGAGAAGCAGAGAGCAGAGTGAGTGTTATTGTGCTTCGAATGGATTCGTACATTCGTAACTTTTTTCATAACGAATTATGCCGAAGACCTTCGGGCATTCGCTATTTTGCGGTATAATTTATTTCGGATTCGGTTTTATTCGTAATTGCTCTGTTCGGAAATTCGAATGCTTCCGAATGTCCGAAAGTTGCTAAATTCGGACAAATTTCGATTCGTTATGAAACGAATTGCACAAGCCTAGCAGGGACTAGGGATGAGCTTCGAGTTCGAGTCGAACTCATGTTCGACTCGAACATTGCCTGTTCGCCCGTTCGCCGAACAGCGAACAAATTGGGGTGTTCGCGGCAAATTCGAAAAATCTATGGGAGAAATCTAAAAAGTGTTAATTATAAAGGCGAATATGCAAGTTATTGTCCTAAAAAGTGTTTGGGGACCGGGGTCCTGCCCCAGGGGACATGTATCAATGCAAAAAGACGTTTTAAAAACGGCCGTTTTTTCGGGAGCAGTGATTTTAATAATGCTTAAAATGAAAAAATAAAAGTGAAATATTCCTTTAAATTTCGTACCTGGGGGGTGTGTATGATATGCATGTGAAGTGGCGCATGTTTCCCGTGCTTAGAACTGTCCCTGCAAAAAATGTCATTTTTGAAAGAAAAAAAGTCTTTTAAAACTGACTCGCGGCTATTAATGAATTGTCGGCTCCCGGCAATACATACAAAAGTCATTGATAAAAAAAAAAAAAAGCGTGGGGGTTCCCCAGAATTCAATTACCAGGCCCTTCAGGTCTGGAATGGATATTAAGGGGAACCCCGCCGCAAATTAAAAAAAAATTGACGTGGGGTTCCCCCAAATATCCATTCCAGGCCCTTCAGATCTGGCATGGATTTTAAGGGGAAATCCACCCCAAATTTAAAAAAAAAATGGCGTGGAGTCCCCCTAAAAATCCATACCAGACCCCTTATCCGAGCACGCAACCTGGCCGGCCGCAGGGGAAAAGGGGGGGACGAGAGAGCGGCCCCCCCTCCCTCCTGAACCGTACCAGGCCACATGCCCTCAACATGGGGAGGATGTCCCCATGTTGATGGGGACAAGGGCCTCATCCCCACAACCCTTGCCCGGTGGTTGTGGGGGTCTGCGGGCGGGGGGCTTATCGGAATCTGGAAGACCCCTTTAACAAAGGGGACCCCCAGATCCCGCCCCCCCCCAATATGTCCTGTACGGGCGGTGGAATCCTTTTGTTCCATGCGTCCGGGACTTGAGGGTTATTTTCTGATGCACCGGGATGGGTCAGCGCTGTCTAGGATTCAGTTCATAGCGGTGTTCAAAAAATGTTTGGTGGCAGCGGGGTATGACCCGAAGGGTTATGCCTCTCACTCCTTCTGCATTGGGGCAGCTACAGAGGCGGCTAGGGCAGGACTGGAGGCGGACGCAGTCAGGAGGATTGGGAGGTGGGAGTCTGATAGGTTTCGACTTTATATTCGCCCACAGCTGTTACAGGAGTAGGGTGCATTGGGTTGGGGGCCGTGTGTGGAATGGGGGGTGTATGGACTGTACGTGCCAATAAATCATTGTTTTTGTTTTATTTCCATGTTTTTTCAGGTGGTGAACCCATACTAGTTTGGATTCTGTGTCACTCGTACGTGTTCTGGGGGGCAAGACGGGCTGATGTTCGGCCCAATGGAAGGCAGTTGGGGATTCCCCTTCGAGAAGCCCAGGTCCGTTGGATCGGGGTGCCGGGCATGATGTGGACTGGGGTTATGCCAGAATTACAGAGGTTCGCAGGTCGGGAGAGGGCACCGGATATACTGGTGCTGCATGCGGGAGGTAACGACATGGGGGCCAGATCTATGCACCAACTGATACGGGATATAAAATTTGATTTTTTAAGATTGCGCACAGCATAGCCGGGTATGGTGGTGGTTTGGTCGGATATGGTGGACAGGACATCTTGGCGTTGGGCATGGTCGGTGGAAAAAGTTAATAAGGCCCGGATAAAAGTTAACAAAGAAGTGGGGAGATTTTTTTATGAGGAATGGTGGCCTCGTGGTGCGCCACCGAGAGTTTAAAGTCGACACTTGGAGGTACCTAAGGGGAGACGGGGTCCACCTGAATGCAGTGGGCATTGACCTGTGGAACCTGGGTTTGCAGGAGGGAATTCAGCGGGCCCTGAGGGTGTGGGGTTGCACGCAAGGGTAAGGTTTTACCCCTTGCGAGCTGTGGCGGTGTTTTGTTGCTGGAAGAGGAGGTAAAGTGGGAGTTCTGGAGAAAAAGGTGGTACCCATACGTGGTATGGGGTTATTGAGTACCTTCCGGTCAACAAGGGTTAACCAGGAAGGGGGGGAAATGGTAGGGCACTGCGGCCAGGTGTACCGCCTCCGAGTCGGTGTCTTGCGACTGGAGGCCTAAGGGATATGTTAGTCCCAGTGCCCAAGTTGGGAGTTGGTGGTCTATAAGACCACTAGGGGTATTGTAAGTGTTAAAATGTTATTTAAACGGTTATTTAAATGGTTATTTATTTTATGTAAAAGTTGTTAAATAAATAGGCCGGAAGGCCAATTTTACTCCACAACCTTGTCAGTTGTTATTTATGAGGATTGGTACAAGGGGTGGGTAAGATATATAGAGGGTAAGTCGGAGCGGAGGATCGGTCCTTAACATGTCAAGAGAGTCCTGGAGCAAAGACAAAAATGAAATGAGCGTAGGGACGGCATGACAGGTGGGACAGGCAGCAGCCTAATAGGGCTGTGGTCCCTTTAAGGAAAGGGGGGTGGCCGTGGGGTGAAAGGGGAGGGGGAGCACAGTTCAGCAGGGAGGAAGTGACGTTTAATTACTTCCTCCATCACTCACAAGGCAAAAAACTTCCCACCCACCCTCCCTGTGTGAGGGGTAGGAGAGGCGTGAGGGTTATGGGCAATGTTTAGTTGGTGGTGGCGGTGTTTTGTTGCTGGAAGAGGAGGTAAAGTGGAAGTTCTGGAGAAAAAGGTGGTACCCATTCGTGGTATGGGGTTATTGAGTACCTTCCGGTCAACAAGGGTTAACCAGGAAGGGGGGAAAATGGTAGGGCACTGCGGCCAGGTGTACCGCCTCCGAGTCGGTGTCTTGCGACTGGAGGCCTAAGGGATATGTTAGTCCCAGTGCCCAAGTTGGGAGTTGGTGGTCTATAAGACCACTAGGGGTATTGTAAGTGTTAAAATTTTATTTAAACGGTTATTTAAATGGTTATTTATTTTATGTAAAAGTTGTTAAATAAATAGGCCGGAAGGCCAATTTTACTCCACAACCTTGTCAGTCGTTATTTATGAGGATTGGTACAAGGGGTGGGTAAGATATATAGAGGGTAAGTCGGAGCGGAGGATCGGTCCTTAACGTGTCAAGAAATCTGCTGCTAAAGGTAAGAGCTTTAAAAATATCCTAATTGTAAACTAAATCATTTTTTGTTTCTGTGCAGATATATCAACATAATAAGATTTTATATATATATATATATATATATATATATATATATATATATATATATGTAGCGGCCACCCCCTCACCCCGTCCTCTCCTTAGCCTAGGGGTATGTCACACGACAGGGGTGAGGTGCGCTACGGCCCATGTCCTCCCCACTACTGCCTAGGCCGGAACCTTCAACCGCCCGCACCCAGGCCTAAGGTGCCTGGGTGCGTGAAGAGATGATCCCCGAAGACAGCCCTCGTGGCGAGGGCGTCTCCCCCTTTTATCTCCTCCCGTCGATACCACGGCGGGTTCCCCGCCCCGGCCGTACCATCTCCAGGAAGGGACAAAGAAGGGTAGCACTGCGGTAGTGATTCTACACTGACACCTACTGGTCGAAGAGAATATTACACCACCCAATCCTCCACGAATAAGAAAAAGGGGTCTGAACCCTAACATAATTACACACTTGGGTCACACTACTCCCCAAGTGTACCCCACTAAATTGAGGACCCCGCTACACACTCCCCCCTGTGATTTGACGCTGGTCCCCAGCGTCAGGTGCACACCCATGTCTCCCAAAGAGTGGTGACATGAAGTGGGCCCCAGAGGCTATCCCTCAAATTTCTGGATACTAAATGTGCCAAGACCTGCTCAAAAGGAAAAGGGGAAATATAAAACGATAAACATTTGTATAAAACATCTGTTCTGTGCACATGTACAATCCCTCCCATCGCTGTCTAAGAACCAACCCACTCTCAGTAGTCTTGACCGATGAATCTCCTGTAGAAGGGAAACAACAAAAAGAAAACACATCCTAACACTCTGTGTTAACTTGGCATGAGTGGGTCTGTCGGCCGAGAGACCCGCTCACTCCAATAAGCAAGTAATGCATATGTAAAATTTTCAAACATTCGTTGCGCAACACTGCCACCTGGTGACAGAGCTGCGGTAATGACACTTGGTGAGATCTTCATTCTTCCTGCTTTCCTACTCTAACTCTACCCCAAAAGTCTCTGCCTTTGGCACATGAAGAAAAAGGAGAAAAAAAAAACACAACAGCTCCCAAGTCTCCAGTGAGTAAAAGAAAAGCCCAAATCAAAACAAAAGTAGGGCACAGTTCTAGGCGTCTGGGAATGTCTCATCCAGAAAGTTTCAACAGCAACAAGATAGGAGCTCACTCCTCCTATAAGTAGAACCTTGGATCCGGCAGAAACAGAGGCTTCAGGTGCCCGTCAAACACTTCCACTGAATACTCAACATCCTCTCCTTCTTTCCTACAGATGAGCACCTTATCAGCATGAATATGGCGCCCAAGTCTCCAATCAGCTCTGCAGTCCTTGAACTTTTTAGACACAGGCGGCGAACATGACAGGTATCGCCTGGCATGGGGTACTTTAAGCTTTTCCCATACGAACTCGTCATACCACCTTGGTCGCAGGACCTCAACTTCATACAATAAGTCCCGGGGCAAGTAGGGGTACTCCCACCCATATTCACGGGCGACTCTCTGTGAAAAAAGTCTCTGCAATCTGGCTAGGAGTGGCATCACATCTCGCTCACCTTCTCCTGGCTGTACGATGGCCTCCGGGTGCCGAGGTACCTTCACCATCTCAGGTTGCTTTGTCTTTGGTGCCTGCAACGAAGCACGCTGCGTCCCCACCATCAAAGCGGATGATGTAGTTGAGTGAGGAAAGTTGGTCGAAGGGTTAGATTTCCTCTGGAACTCCGGGGTCTGCGCCCGGAGCGTATTATCTTCTATGGACATGGGGGAATCCTGTGGTTTACTCAGCAGAGGTAGCGGGCGTCTGTCCCAGCCCTTCCGTTGAAACAGCTAGTCTATTTCCCCGTCATCCCCACAGTCTGACAACGAATATAAGTCGGAGGTGTCATACATCTCGGCGGGAAGGTAGTCTCTAGTAGACGGAAGGCTACCTTCCCTTTCGGGCTCCACCGGCTGTGAACTCCCGACACCTCCAACTAACACCGCAGTCCCAGCCCCTAGCTCACCTGGACCTACTGAAGAACTGGGATGTCCGGGACTCTCTTCTCTACCGGCGCCATCCAGGCCAGGCAAGCGGCGGGGTGAAGCTCGACCACGACCACAGGATGCCTGCACCAGGCCTATCTTCCTCTTCGGGGGTGGCAGCAGGGAGTCTGTGGTGACCGAAGCAGTGTCTTCGGATTTTTCTCTCTCAATCTCTGGTTGGGCAGTCACTTCGCCCTGGTCAGCGCGTACGGGGACCTCCGCAGAGGCCTGGATCTCTCCCTCCGGAGTGGCGGTTCCTGTGATGCAGTTGAGGCGTAGGGCCCGGGGCCTTTCCGTGTATGGTTCAACCTCAAAAAGGAACTCCTTGCAGGCCTCACATCGCCCGAATGGCTTTAGTTGGACCACCAGTCCCGAGCATCCGGGACAGATCACACCGAGAGCCTCCGTGTCTCTGCATGAATACAGAGCCAACTGTCCTCGGGGCCTAAGTCTTATCCCCGTGTCTGTCAGGGGAGCAGCAAATGCAGTCATCTTCGTGGGGTAAGGTACCGGTATCCACGGGGAGCTCAAGGCCATCCCGACCACTTGCTGTTCCATCACGCGCTGACCACGCGCCGGAGTCTCCACGTGTATCCCCACACGTGGCCAGACTCCTCCCACAACTTGTACGTTTTCGTGGGCTTCCGCCAGCCTCCGCCCACGAATTGTACAGTCATGGGGTGCTTTGTGGCGCAGTGCATTAACAGTCCCCACATGTAGTACTTCACACGGCTGGACCTTTCCCTTTCTACGCTCCTCTGTGTGGGCCTTTCCCGACTTAGGGTCATGTCCACAACTCCGAGCAGGGATGCACTCTGGCCAATCACATGGCCGACCCGCTCGGAACTCCTCCGGGCAGCAAAGTTCAAACACAGACGCTCTCAGTTCCATCGCCAAGACACACGATATCCCGGACGAGCCCCCACGTGTAGCGGCCACCCCCTCAGGGGTGAGGTGCGCTACGGCCCATGTCCTCCCCACTACTTGCGGGCGAGGTGAAGGCCAATACCTAATGTTTCCTCGGGCCGGTGTCCTGAACATGTACCGAGTCTGTCGTGCAGAAACCTCCCTTTGCTCCCATTAACAGAGTCCATACACCGATCACAGTCCAACGGTTAGATTTATTTTGTATCTTCAGTTACAAGGCAATGCGATGGCATGATACGGTGGAATGAGCAGGTCGAGGCACTATACTGATCTGGGTCCCTACACCCCCTATGCTATGACCAAGGGTTGCAGGAGTCTTGACATGAATACCTCTGTTGCACTGCGGGCCTCTATCAGGGGAAGATGTCCTCCAAGGGAGTTACTGCAGGCCCATCCGTCACCGGGTTGACACTACACCGGGTCTTCGAACGAGTGACCTCCCCAGCCTCCTCACCTCAGATGGGGGGCATTGGAGCAAGGGGCGCATTGGAGCAACTCCACCCTCGCGGGACCCAGTCGGAGTCACCGGGTCCCAGGCCTCCTCAATAGTACCTCATCCCAGGCTGAAGGTGCCTGGGATGGACTCCATCTTCATCCCTGCCAGGCCTAGGGTGCCTAGGCCGGAACCTTGAACCGCCCGCACCCAGGCCTAAGGTGCCTGGGTGCGTGAAGAGATGATCCCCGAAGACAGCCCTCGTGGCGAGGGCGTCTCCCCCTTTTATCTCCTCCCGTCGATACCACGGCGGGTTCCCTGCCCCGGCCGTACCATCTCCAGGAAGGGACAAAGAAGGGTAGCACTGCGGTAATGATTCTACCCCGAGCCAGTAGGTACACTGACACCTACTGGTCGAAGAGAATATTACACCACCCAATCCTCCACGAATAAGAAAAAGGGGTCTGAACCCTAACATAATTACACACTTGGGTCACACTACTCCCCAAGTGTACCCCACTAAATTGAGGACCCCGCTACACATATATATATATATATATATATATATATATATATATATATATATATATATATATATAATCTTATTATGTAGATATATCTGCACAGAAACAAATGATTTAATTTACAATAAGGATATTTTTAAAGCTCTTACCTTTTAGCAGCAGATTTCTGTATATCTAGAATAATATTGCTTGTACATACTGGAGGGAAGGAGGGGAGGAGATGTTTACATAAATAGGGGGCGGCAACTTGCTATGAAACTGGAGAGAAAAAGTAACATGAAACTGAAACCTATTACACTGCTTGTGCGAGATTTGCAAGCCTGATATCCAGGAAGAGATACAGTCTGGCTTCAGATGCCCAGACTTAAAATGGCCACAGTCTATTTCTAGTTTATAAACGATCTAAATGCTGTAATAACCTAACAAAACGGACCTTAGTTTACAGACTAACTTTACTAGAATACATTGAGCTTGTGTATTCTAGGGGTATTTTTTATTTAAAAAGTGTAATTTCGGCCGGAACACCTCTTCAATTGTTTTGATTAACACAGGGATAGAGGTGTATACACAAGTTAGCGCAATTCACTTTCTTTTTCATTACTTTCATTCAACTTATATGGTTTATGGTTGCATGGTTTATTCAATTGCAGCAGACTGATTTTTAGTATAAGTATCTTGGCACTGGTAAAACAAAAACTTTTAATGTGTATGTATGCAGGGAATTCATTAAGGTAAAGAAAAAAACCCTTAAACATTTAGAACTACTATAAATTCTACACGTGTATTGCCAGTCTTAAATTATAAAGTTAATCTAGTTAAGCTGTAAATTCCCCGACAGGTCATCCCATTGGAAAGAGGATTGCCCCTTATTTATTTTTTTCCAATGACTTCTACAGGTAAAAAGGGTGAGGAATCTCTCCAGTGGTAACACAGATGTCACAGACAATAACTAAATCTTTACAGAAGTTCAAATTCTTACCCCACCCTAGTAAAAAAATAAAAAGTTTTATTGATGCCTTTGGCCCTGATGGAGACATTTTCACTCATTTCCTGTCTTAGTGACAATAGCCACTGGAAATAGAGAGTCAAGGAAAATAATAGCAGATAGAGGTTCTACAGTGCCTTGAAATTTTCCACATTTTGTCATGTTACAACCAAAAACATAAATGGATTTTATGTGATAGACTGGCACATAATTGTGAATTGGAAGGAAAATGGTAAATGATTTTCAAATTTGTTTTTACAAATAAATATGTGAAAAGTGTGGCGTACATTTGTATTCAGCCCCCCTGAGTCAATACTTTGTAGAACCACCTTTCACTGCAATTACAGATGCAAGTCTTTTTAGGGATGTCTCTACCAGCTTTGCACATCTAGAGAGTGACATTTTTGCCCATTCTTCTTTGCAAAATAGCTCAAGCTCTGTCAGATTGGATGGAGAACGTCTGTGAACAGCAATTTTCAAGTCCTGCCACAGATTCTCATTTGGATTTAGGTCTGGACTTTGACTGGGCCATTCTGACACATGACTATGCTTTGATCTAAATGATTCCATTGTAGCTCTGGCTGTTTGTTTAGGGTCGTTGTCCTGCTGGAAGGTGAACCTCCGCGCCAGTCTCAAGTCTTTTACAGACTAACAGGTTTTCTTCTAAGATTGCCCTGTATTTGGCTCCATCCATCTTCCCATCAACTCTGACCAGCTTTCATGTCCCTGTTGAAGAAAAGTATTCCCACAACAAGATGCTGCCACCATCATGTTTCACGGTGGGGATGGTGTGTTCAGGGTGATGTGCAGTGTTCGTTTTCTGCCACACATAGTGTTCTGCTTTAAGGCCAAAAAATCCAGTTTTGGTCTCATCTGACCAGAGCACCTTCTTTCACATGTTTGCTGTTTCCCCCACATGGTTTCTCGCAAACTGAAAACGGGACTTCTTATGGCTTTCTTCTTGCCACTCTTTCATAAAGGCCAGATTTGTGGAGTGCATGACTAAAGCTCTGTACACACGATCGGATTTCCTATGGATTCTAATCCGATGGATTTTTCCATGGGAAATCTGATGAAGCTGACTTCCATCAGTCTTGCCTACACACCATCAGTCAAAAATCCGACCGTCCAAAACGCTGTGACGTAAAACACTCCGACAAGCCGAGAAAAATGTAGTTCAATGCTTCTGAGCATGCGTCGACTTGATTCTGAGCATGCTTGGGTTTTTTGTCCGATGGAGTTCCACACAGACGATCGGAATTTGCTATCGTTTTTTTTTTCATCGGATAAATTTAAAACATGTTCTATTTTTTCTCACCGATGGAAAAAAGACCGATGGGGCCCATACATGATCTGTTTGTCTGATGAAAAAAAGTCCATCGGACTGTTTTCATCGGTAAAACCGATCGTGTGTAGAGGGCTTTATAGTTGTCCTGTGGACAGATTCTGCCACCTGAGCTCCTCCAGAGTTACCATGGGCCTCTTGGTTTCTTCTCTGATTAATGTTCTCCTTGCCCGGCCTGTCAGTTTAGGTGGACAGTCATGTCTTGGTAGGTTTGCAGTTGTGCCATACTATTTCCATTTTCGGATGATGGATTGAACAGTGCTTGAGATTTTTTTTTTAACTTAACCCTGCTTTAAACTTCTCCACAACTTTATCTCTGACCTGTCTGGTGGGATCCTTGACCTTCATGATTCTGTTTGTTCACGAAGGTTCTCTAAAAAACCTCTGAGGGCTTCACAGATCAGCTTTATGCATACTGAGATTAAATTACACTCAGGTGGACTCTATTTACTAACTAGGTGACTTCTGAAGGCAATTGGTTCCACTAGATTTTAGTTGGGGGTATCAGAGTAAATAGGGCTGAATACAAATGCACGCCGCACTTTTCAGATATTTCTTTGTAAAAAAAAAAAAAAAGTTTTTGGGTTGTAACATGACAAAATGTGGAAAATTCCAAGGGGTGTGAATACTTTTTCAGGGCACTGTATGTACCCCATGACAGAATAGAAAAGTGGAATATAGAGAAAAGATAGGTGAACCCATAGTGATATATGAGTAGGTAGATCAGCTTTATGACTAACAGTGCAGAAGTCCAGTGTCTGTAGGAAACAAACTGGCAAAATGGTTACCATGCATTTCTATAATACTCTACACTGTTTGCATTAAGTCTTACCCTCTTCTGGGCTTCCTACTGTAGTCAAGTAAAAACACATTGGTAGAGTTACATTAATAGAGTTAACTGATTTATATCAAATTGTATATGCTAATGTGTATGTGTGTGAAATGCACATATGCAACTTCCTTTTTGGGCACCAACTGGTGTGAATGGCTCAATGTTCTTTTATAGGGATATGAAAAAGAAATGTGTTTCCATTTACACAAAGCAAAGAAATTAAGTTGAAATTTCAGCATGTTGGGGAAATACTATGGAGTCCAAGGTAAAGCTACAATTTAACCACTTGCCGACCGGCGAACGCCGATGTACATTGACAGAATGGCACGGGCAGGCAGATTGGCGTACAGGTACACCACCGGGGGCGCGCACGCCCGCCGCGTACCTCGCGAGTGCGGCCGCAGGTCCCGGGAACTCGATGTTCCCGGGAGGCCCGCGATTGCGGTCGGCAAGAGCAGAACAGGGGAATGCCTTTGTAAACAACATTCCCCTATTCTGCCTAGTGACACTGTCACTGATGACCGTTCCCCCGTGATTGGGAACGGTCATTAGTGACGTGTCACGTGTAGCAACGCCCCCTCACAGTAAGAATCATTACCTAGGAAACATTTAACCCCTGCAGCGCCACCTAGTGGTTAACCCCGTCACTGCCAGTGTAATTTTTACAGTAATCTGTGCATTTTTATCGCTGTAAAAATGACAATGGTCCCAAAATGGTGTCAAAAGTGTCCGATGTGTCTGCCATAATGTCGCAGTCACAATAAAAATCGCTGATCGCCGCCATAACTAGTAAAAAAAAAAAATATTAATAAAAATGCCATAAAACGGTCCCCTATTTTGTGGAAGCTATAACTTTTGCGCAAACCAATCAATAAATGCTTGCGTTTTTTTTTTTTTTTACCAAAAATATGTAGAAGAATACGTATCGGCCTAATTATATATTTTTTGGGGATATTTATTATAGCAAAAAGTAAAAAATATTGCATTTTTTTCAAAATTGTCGCTCTATTTTTGTTTATAGCGCAAAAAAGTGATCAAATACCACCAAAAGAAAGCTCCATTTGTGGGAAAAAAAGGACGTCAATTGTTTGGGAGCCACGTCGCACGACCACGCAATTGTCAGTTAAAGCGACTCAGTGCCTAATCGCAAAAAGTGGCCTGGCCATTAAGCAGCAATATGGTCCGGGGCTTAAGTGGTTAAAGTGGTTTTGGTGGTTTTTAAAGTGTGCCTACACTATTGTCATTACAATTTTTATATTTCCTAACAAGCAGTAAAAAATCTTTGAAACAAGCCATCACTGACCTATGTAGCTGTGTACTTTGAAGTACAATATCCTTTAAAAATCATTTATATTAGAAGGCAATACTGGTAGGCTGTCAGGAATATGCTGCCATAGAAAATTAGGGCTGTGATTTTATTGCCTGTGTTGTGAAATTAATTTAACGACAAATTTCTTCTTAATACCTACAGCTACAGAGGTGAATGAAAGCTTGTTTTAAAGTGCTTTAGCTGTTTGTTCAGAATATATAAATTATTTAATGTGTATAGTTTAGGTACAGCTTTTGTACAATAGATATTAAACAGCTCCTGAGGGTTACAGAACTATTCTGAACCTGTTAAAAAATAGTCCCTTATTAGCTTTGTTTGTTTTTTTATTTCCTGTAAAAAAGAAAGCATACGTAGTAAGAGCCAATTCACACCAGGACGACTCGTCAGGCGACTCAGTCGCCTCCCACGCTTTTCAATGGAACCGTTCTAAGTAAGAGCGACTCAGGTCGCTCCGACTTAGAAAAAGGTTCCTGTACTACTTTTGGGGGCGACCCAAGGCGACCTGCATTGACTTGAGATCGCGCCGCCGAGGTCCCCCCCACAAGTCGTGCCGCGTCACGCCGCCCTGGTGTGAACCAGGTCTAAGGCCTCATGCCCACAGACGTTTTTACAGCCGCGTTTTTTACAGCTTAAAAACGCCTGTCCATGTTATTGTATACATTTTTTGACCTTTTTTTTTTAGAAAAAAAAACAAAACGTTGGAGCTTAAAGATGCAATCGCTGCGTTTTTGCACGTTTTTTTTTGCATTTTTTTAACGCTTTGCGTTTTTTATGCCTAACGCCGACGCCGAGGAACGCACTGGTCCTGGGTTTTTACAGCTTAAAAACGCCTATGCTATTTGCAGCTCAAAAACGCCTAGGTGGGCATGAAGATATAGACTAACATGGACAGGCATTTTTGCCAGAGGTGGGGCACGCCGGATGTGGACCTCTTGGCCTCTCGACTCAATCACAAGGTGTCGAGATTCGTGGCCAGGTCCAGGAATCCCTGGGCGGACGCATCAGACGCGTTGGTGGCCCCGTGGGGTCGGCATCACCTGATTTATGCCTATCCTCCACTGAAGTTGCTTCCTCGACTACTTTGCAGGGTGGAGGCCGAGGGTAATCCGGTAATCCTCATCACTCCAGATTGGCCTCGGCGTCCACGGTACGCCAATCTTGTGCGCCTAGTGGCGGACGTTCCATGGCGGCTGCCTGTGCGGGAGGACCTTCTGTCTCAAGGTCCCATACTTCATCCTGTTTTACAGTCGCTTTAACGGCATGGCTATTGAAAGCCAGGTGCTGAGAGACCAGGGTCTCTCGGATTCGGTCATCTCGACCATGCTGAGGGCATGGAAATCTTCTTCCAGGAAGATATACCATCGTACCTGGAGGGCCTACATTGCTGTGTGCGAGGAGCTGGATTGGCGTCCACGGACATATTCCCTTCCCAGGATCTTGCTGTTTTTACAGCGTGTTGTGACCCAAAAGCTTGCCTTAAGCACCATTAAGGGTCAGATTTCGGCTTTGGCTATTTTCTTTCAGCAGCCGCTAGCAGGCCATTCTTTGATTAGTACCTTCATACAGGGGGTCAGACATGTGCTCCCCCCTATTAAACCACCTCTTCCTCCTTGGGATTTGAATTTGGCACTCTCGGTTCTTCAGGAACCTCCTTTTGAAAACATCAGAGAGATTCCTCTCTTAACTTTATCTCAGAAGGTGGCTTTTCTAGTAGTCATTACTTCTGTCAGAAGGGTTTCTGAATTGGCGGCCTTGTCTTGCAAGCCGCCATACTTGGTCCTCCATAAGGAAAAGGCGGTGCTACGCCCACAGCCTTCTTTTTACTCCTGAAGGTGGTCTTGGCCTTCCACCTTAATCCACGTCCATCGCATCCCAGAGAGTTTGCGCTTCACACGTTAGATGTGGTACGTGCTTTACGGGTGTACCTGTCTGCTATGGCTTAGTTTTGGAAGTCTGACTCACTGTTTGTGTCTGTCTGCCACCATTTCTCGGTGGATCAGGCAGACCGTCATACAGGCCTATGCCCTTAAGGGGCGGGCGCCTCCCTTTCCGGTTACGGCACATTCTACCAGGGAAATTAGTGCTTCCTGGGCTTTCCAACATCAAGCGTCTGTTGCACAAGTGTGCAAGGCGGCGATCTGGTTGTCTGCACATACTTTTTCAACGTTTTATAAGGTTGATGTGGCTGCATCTTCTGATGCTTCCTTCGGCCTCAAGGTTTTGCAGGCGGCTGTTTAAAGTTGCACCTCCTCCGTTGAGGAGCTCTGCTTGTTTGGGGTGAAGTTTTGTTTTTTTTCCTTGATACTGTTCCCACCCCTCATTCTTTGACACTGCTTTGGGACATCCCACTTTGTCAAGATTGAAGATGCTGTGTCAGTCTATGGACGGTAAGAGAAAATAGGATTTTTTGTACTCACCGTAAAATCCTTTTCTCTGACATCCATGGACTGACACAGCACCCACCCCTCCTTTGTTGAGTTTGTACTGCTTTAATACGAACTGAGGCTGCTGGCTGCAGGTAGGAGGGTTATGTCCAGGGGGACTGCCCCCTGGGCGGGGCTGTTCAGCTCTGGTAATGGAATGTATGTTAAAACATTTAACATTCTGCCTAGTCTTCTTCTATGAGCAGGAACATAACCCACTTTGTCAAGATTGAAGATGCTGTGTCAGTCCATGGACGTCAGAGAAAAGGATTTTACAGTAAGCACAAAAAAATCCTATTACCGTGTATACTCGAGTATAAGCTGAGTTTTTCAGCACATTTTTTTGTGCTGAAAATGCACCCCCCCCCGGCTTATACTCGAGTCACCTTTTTTGCGCCTGATCTCCCGGACTTTGGGGACCCGGTACCGGACGGCCATAGGTCCCCTGGACCCCACTTGGCATACATGTAGCCCCACTCTTCCTCTGCAAGTGTGCAAAGTTTGTTGTCCAGGGGACCTACGGCCGGGGGGCACCGATTTTTCAAAGCTGGGCACCCCTTCCATAGACTCCCATGTTAAACGTCAGTCTAGTCATGGGCACAGTGAGGCATGGACACAGTGAGGCATGCACATGGACACAGTGAGGCAAAGTGAGGCACAGTGAGGCATGCAGATGAACACCCTAGGCGTATACTCGAGTCAATAAGTTTTCCCATTTTTTTGTGGTAAAATTAGGTGCCTCGGCTTATATTCGGGTCGGCTTATACTTGAGTATATACAGTATTTTGTACTTTTTGCTATAATAAATATCCACAATTTTTTTTCTTTTAAAGTGAATTTTTTCTCAGTTTAGGCTGATATGTATTCTTCTACATATTTTTGGTAATAAAAATCGCAATAAGCGTATATTGCTTGGTTTGCGCAAAAGTTATAGCGTATAAAAATGCACTGATTACTGTAAAAATGTCACTGGCAGGGAAGGGGTTAACACTAGGGGGCGATCAAGGGGTTAATTGTGTTCCCTAATGTGTGTTCTAACTGAAGGGGGATGGGACTGACTAGGGGAAATGACAGATCGTGGTTCCTAGCTATTAGGAACTCACGATCTGGATTTCCTCAGCTCACACACACACGTCCCTGTTCTGCTTCTTGTGCTCGGAGATCGCTCGTGGCCGGCGATCATTGCGACCGCCGGTCACGAGCATCGGCACTCACACGATGCAGCGGGGCGCTTAGGCTACTTTCACACTGAAGCGCTGGATGCGCTGACAGTATAGCGTCGCTATTTTTAGCCCCGTTATACCGTCATTTTTGCCGCGATTTGCGGGCGCTAGCGGGGTGATTTTAACCCCCGCCTGCGGCCGAAAAAGGATTAAAAACGCCCGCAATACCACCTCTTTGCAGCGTTTTCCAGGCGTTTTGGAGGCGCTACCCTATTGATTTCAATGGGCAGGGGCGCGATAGGAGCGGTATTTTTACCGCTTCTATCGCGCCTCAAAGATGCGGCTTGCAGGAGTTTTTTTTACCCTCCTGCCAGCGCACCGCTCCAGTGTGAAAGCCCTCTGGCTTTTTCAGGGCGCATTGCAGGCGCTATTTTTAGCGCAATAGCGCCTGCAAAGCGTCTCAGCGTGAAAGGGGCCTAAAAGCGACCGATGTACAGTTATGGCGGTTTGCCCAGCGGAGCCAACCTTGCGGCTGGTCCGCAAGCGGTTAATCAGCAAAATTGGAGTTTCCACATTTCCAAAATCACTCTGCTCATATTCTTTATGAAAATGTAATCAAAAGGATTTAACATTATAAAACTGAGTAAAATAAAATAACAAATTATAATAAAATATCAGAAGGCAAATACCCTAAAAAGGCTGGGAATAACGCATACGTTACATAGCTGAGCACTATGACGTTCTGACATATTAGAATCTGTAATAATATAACAATAAAAATGATTTATTTTACTGTAAGCTGTAAGGGGATTTTTTTTTTTTAGAGACTTTAAGTTCACTAACCCTGGATCTGCACCACTCTTACACCTGGCAGTGGGTGATAATGCCTCCTTTGTGTAGCAGTTGGCCTGTTCTCTACACAGCAATGATAATAAAACATTATTGGCAAATTAAATACCCGTGTACAGATGTACTGTAATAAATGTCATTGTTCCCCAGTGAGATATTGTGTTCCAGGATATATTGGAATTTTCTGTATGGGGTTGATATGACCGAATACGCTTTATTATAATAATACAGTGCGCTTGTCTGAATGCCTGCAGCAAGTCATGGTTTTAGGTGAGGATTTTTTGTCATTTCCATCCATTGTACACCATGGTGGAATAATATACAAGCTGTTTATAATTCGGCACTGATAGTGAATAATATGTTAATACCTGCCCTAATGTTTCTCTGCAGAACAAAGCTGCAGTCAATTTATAACTCAAAGCACCAATAACACAACCAAATAAATAGACCCATTAAAATAATGTTTTTAGTAGCCAAAACAAGATCATTTTTTTTGCACTGTGTAGACTATTCGATAAATCATTTCTTTACTGGCTGGAGGGAGGTCTGGGCTCAGCAGCTTAGTAAACTTCACCTTTTTTTTGTTCTGTAGCTCAGTCATCAGATAATTCAGCACAGAGCAGGAAAATATTTCTGAAACACTGGTTGCCTGAAAATAGCTCTGAGGATCATGTAGAACCAAACGAGAGGCAGCAAGGCAGTTTCGGGCTATGGACACGCAGTGCCTTGAAAAAGTATTCATACCCCTTGAAATTTTCCACATTTTGTCATGTTACAACCAAAAAATGTAAATTATTTTATTGGGATTTTATGTAATAAACCAACATAAATTGGCACATAATTGTGAAGTGGAATGAAAATGATAAATGATTTTCATTTTGTTTACAAGTAAATATCTGAAAAGTGTGGGGTGCATTTGTATTCAGCCCCCTTTACTCTGATACCCCTAACTAAAATTTAGTGGGACCAATTGCCTTGAGAAGTCACCTAATTAGTAAATAGAGTCCACCTGTGTGTAATTTAATCTCAGTATAAATACAGCTGTTCTGTAAAGCCCTCAGACGTTTGTTAGAGAACCCTAGTGAACAAACAGCATCATGAAGGCCAACAAACACACGAGACAGGTCAGGGATAAAGTTGTGGAGAAGTTTAAAGCAGAGTTAGGTTACAAAAAAATATCTCAAGCTTTTAACAACTCACAGAGCACTGTTCAATCTATCATCTGAAAATAGAAAGAGTATGGCACAACTGCAAACCTACCAAGACATGGCCGTCCACCTAAACTGACAGGCCAGGCATAGAGAGAATTAATCAGAGAAGCAGCCAAGAGGCCCATGGTAACTCTGGAGGTGCTGCAGAGATCCACAGTTCAGGTTGGAGAATCTGTCCACAGGGCAATGATTAGTCGTGCTTCTCCACAAATCTGGCCTTTATGGAAGAGTGGCAAGAAGAAAGCCATTGTTGAAAGAAAGCCATAAGAAGTCCAGTTTCAGAGAAGCCATGTGGAGGACACAGCAAACATGTGGAAAAAGGTGCTCTGGTCAGATGAGACCAAAATTTTACTTTTTGGCCCAAAAGCAAAATGCTATGTGTGGTGGGAAAACTAACACTGCACATCACCCTGAACACACCATCCCCACCTTGAAACATGGTGGTGGCAGCATCATGTTGTGCAGATGCTTTTCTTCAGCAAGGACAGTAAAGCTGGTCAGAGTTGAAGGGAAGATGGCTGGAGCCAAATACAGGGCAATTTTAGAAGAAAACCTGTTAGAGTCTGCAAAAGACTTGAGACTGGAGCGGAGGTTCATCTTCCAGCAGGACAACAACCCTAAACATGGAACCGGGGCTATAATGGAATGGGTAAGATCAAAGCATATTCATGTGTTAGAATGGCCCAGTCAAAGTCCAGACCTAAATCCAATTGAGAATCTGTGGCAAGACTTGAATTGCTGTCCATAGACGCTCCCCATCCAATCTGAGAGAACTTCTCTCTAGATGTGCATAGCTGGTGGTAGAGATCCCCAAAAAGACTTGCAGCTGTAATTGCAGCTAAAGTATTGACTCAGGGGGGCTGAATACAAATGCATGCCACACTTTTCAGATATTTATTTGTAAAAAAAATTGAAAACCATTTATCATTTTCCTTCCACTTCACAATTTTCTTCAACTTCACATAAAATCCCTATAAAATGAATTGACATTTTTGGTTGTAACATGACAAAATTAGGAAAATGTCATGGGGTATGAATACTTTTTCAAGGCATTGTAGTGCTGAGATAGACTGAGATTGTCATCAACTCAAGGGAGCCGTGACATCACTCCCCTGGTCATGTGACTGGCATTGGAGGGGCTGTGAAGGAATGCAGGTAACATAAGAATAAGGAGGTCAGGGGGAATCTTTTCAGAGACACTGGCATTTTGCCCTGCATGGGAAAGGTGAGAGCATCTCTTTAACCACTTTAATAGTTTCACCCCTTTCAGCCCAGGACAATTTTCAGATCTCAGCGATGTTGCACTTTGAATGACAATTGCATGGTCATGCAACAATGTACCCAAATGGAATTTTTAATAATAATAATTTTTATAATTTGAGACAGTTTTCTTTTGGTGGTCTTTAATCACCACTGGGGTTTTTATTTTTTGCTAAACAAATGAAAAAACCCAAACGATTTTGATTTTTTTATTTTTTTTCTTAGTTTCTGTTATACAATTTAGCAAATAAGCAATTTTTATTCTTCACTGATGTGCGCTGATGAGGCTGCACTGATGGGCATTGATGAGGCTGCACTGATGGGCACTGATGAGGCAGGACTGCCTGGGAGGCAAGAGAGCTTCTAGAAGGTTCCCCGAATATTGATATTCTTCTCTAGCATGCACCACTGGCAATAAACCATGAATGGCTTGAAAATATCTCCATAAGGTAAGTATAGAAACAAAGAGCAAAGCATTCATGGGGGGGGGGGGGGTAAGTAGCATTCATAGGTGGGGTTGATCAGAACCCATAGTCAGGCTTTGAGAAAAAAAGGGGCAGAGTGCTGAAGTTTCACTCTGCAGAGCTCAGTGAGGAGAGCTCTGAGAGCTGATTGGAGGGAAGGGACACATCCCCCTTCACACTGCACACAGGAACAGAGCTGAGGCTGTTAATCAGCTTGAGCTCCCTCCCCTGTCACCTCAGTGGGTCAGGGTGAAATGCTTGTAAAAGTTGAAGTTAAGTGTAGCCCCCTGTTCCTAAAAATGGGGCTATAATGTAAATTTAGTTTTTGGCTGAGCTGTAAACAGCTCAGATTTATTGTATATAGTTTATTTGGTTTCTGCCTTGAACTTGGCTAGTTGTGCATTTCTCACTGTTGCCAGTAGGTGTCACTGGTACCACAGGCCAGGATGAGAATTACAACAAGCTGAGCTGTAATGAATATTTTATTTTTCCAGAAACAGCCCAGTAGGAGGTTCTTGGCCGCTGTGCATTCTGGGAGAGGGTATTTATGGGGCAGACGCCATGTGCTCTAGTCAGTCCTTGCCTCGTGGCCCTTCTGGCCTGAGGCTATGTTGATGCAAGCTCTGCAAGTAGGCCCAGAAGCCTGTCTGGTTCCTACTAATCCTGAGGTGGTCTTAGGCTGTCTTGCCTGTTTGGTAGAAGCTGTGCCAAGCTAAGAAGCTCCAGGGGAGGACCCTTGCTGGAGAGAACCAGGATGAAGGCTGGTCTCTCAGGAGGGCCTGGGGACTCGGTTGGAGGACACACCTACATCTAAACTATCCTCACAGTACTGCCGGGTCGGCTTAAAGGTTCTGGTACTGTGAAGCTGTTCTACAAATCTACTTCAAGGTAACTAACTCCTGGCTGCTTAGTCTGTGAGAGAGACTTATCCGTGAGTGCTACTGGCTGCTAAGTCTTTGAGAGAGGCTTGTTCAGGAGTTCTACTGGCTGCTAAGTCCTGTGAGAGAGGCTTATCCAGAAAACCATACCGGTTGCTAGGTCTGTGTGAGAGACCTATCCAGGTATTCAAGATCTTCTAAAAGAAAGCTGTTTTTGTCCTTTGGATTCAAGGAGTCCGTAAGTGATCTGCTAAAGGTATATGAAACCTCCCCTAACCCTCTATCCTACTACTACTTCCAAGTTCTTCATTAAGGCATTGAAAAATACTAAAGTGACTGGCGCTCACATTTGTTCTAACTTCCTATTATAGCCATGGACTCAGCCCTGGGGAGAATGTAAGCTCGCTCCCTGTCTCTGGAGGTACCTCTTTGCTCCCAGTATACCCAGTGAGGCGCTACATAAGGTATAGAAAATTTTAATAATTACATTGGTCCAGCTTGAACCATGCCTATGGGATCTCTATGGAAGTTGGAAATCACTGCAGTAGGCAACACTATTCCAATGTTCTCCACTAGCTTTTGGGCCTCGTGCCAAGTGGCTGCCCTGCAGCTTAGGAAGTCGCCTGCTCGGCAAGGGGCCATTCAGAAAACACATTGCCTTTTCTCAATGAATGCAAAGCATTCACTGATTGGATGAGATCATTCCATTACTGCCTTGCATTTCTACCTTGTCCAATCAGACAGTGCTTTGCATTCATTGAGAAAATGCAAAGCATTCACTAAATGGCGCCATGCCAATACTGTGCAACAGCGAGGAGAAGGCGCTGATAAGAGGTATTACTATTGGAGGTCTGTTCCAGCATACAGCCCTAGAGGGGAAAGCTCTCTGTTAAGTGAAAACACATAAAAAGAGCATGAAGTGGAGCACCTGCACCATTTAGTTATTTCTATCAAGGCATGGAGAGGAATAAGTCGCCAGTCACCTGATTTGTTTTTGAAGAACGTTATTTTAGCACTTTTATGTGGACTGTTTATCTACTTAACCACTTCCTTACAGGGCACTTAAACCCCCTCCTGCACAGACCAATTTTCAGCTTTCAGCGCTGACACACTTTGAATGACAATTACGCGGTCATACAACGCTGTACCCAAATTAAATTTTTTAAATTTTTTTCCCACAAATGAAGCTTTCTTTTTGTGTTATTTGATCATGTCTGCGGTTTTTATTTTTTGCGCTATAAACAAAAAAAGACTGACAATTTTGAAAAAAAACACAATATTTTTTACTTTTTGCTATAATAAATATTACAATTTAAAAAAATAAATAAAAACAAAATCTCAGTTTAGGCTGATACGTATTCTACTACATATTTTTGGTACAAAAATTGCAATAAGTGTTTATTGATTGGTTTGCGCAAAAGTTATAACGCCTACAAAATAGGGGATAGATTTATGACATTTTTATTTTTTTATTTTTTTTACTATGTAGCAATACTCCCTAGAGGGCCACTGGTTAGTTTTGGGTTTTGCATGTTACCTCTTCAGCTGCGTTTTCTGGGTAGGAAAGTCTGTAGTAATGCAATGTCCACACCGATGTAAAACCTTCAACAGTTAGACCACTTTCACACTGAGGCGCTTTTCAGGCGCTTTCACCCTAAAAAAAGCGCCTGAAAACATATTTCTATTAAAATCAATGGATGCTTTCACACTGAGGCAGTGCGCTGAAAAAACGCCCCTCTCCATTGAAATGAATTGAAAGCACTTCAAAAGCGCCTGAAAAGCGCTTCAAAAGCGCTCAGTGTTTTACTGGCAGTTTTTTAAGCGCCTCAGTGTGAAAGTGGCCTTAGGCTTTATTTTTCTTATGCAGTAAATGATGAGAAGTAGAAGGGATAGAAGAGTAGGGGAAGGTTCAGGCACTCGCCACAAGAAATTGACAAAGGTATAAGTTCAAAGTCACTCACCACTCTCAATGTTAGAGTGGGTATTGGTCACCTGGATAGTCCCCTCTCACATGGCCTAGCAGCCAGGATGACACACGAATCAGCAACGGGGCAATCTCTGCCACAGACTGCCCAAGATGAAGTAGGTCTCTGCCACAAACCTTTTGAAGTTAAGCGAACGGATAGTCCAGGAATCCTCTGCCACAGGATTTTAAAGTCCCAAACTTCCAGCCGTACAGTTAAAGGGCCTTTAAGCCAATCCGGCGAACTGCTGGGCTTGTAATATAGCGGATCCCTCCTTGACAAAGTTACCAGGCCTCACCCGAGACAGCAGCACTTTGCCGGTCTCCTCCAGGGCAGGTCCTCCCCCGGTCTCCTTCACCAAGATAGCTTGGGATCCCTTCTCCGAATGTAGGACCTAGCCAGACTAGCTGGGCTTACTAAGCAGTGATGCAGCTAGGGTTGCCACCTCATCCCTTTAAACCTGAACACGTATGAATTACACAGGTTCTGAGGCTAATTCATAGCAGATAAAGCACCAAGTGAGTTAATTATCACCTTAATCAGCCACAGAACCTGTATAATTAATATGTGTTCAGGTTTAAAGGGATGAGGTGGCAACCCTAGATGCAGCCTCGGGCCAACGTGCCCCCGAGACTAGGACCACACACACATGCCTCGCGCCCGGAGGGCTGCCCATGTTCCAACAGGTGCCTGAGGTGGTAACGCCACCTACAGGCAATAAGGGAAAAATACTATCGGGCAAACCACAGCTAGAGCAGAGGTAAAATCGAACGCAATTCAACCGTCTGAGCCCAACTACTGACTCAGACATCCCTCTAAATTTAAATAGCGTCCCAAACTTTTGGGATGGGCGCTACAACTAGTAAAGGCGGTTATCTGCGATTTTTGTCAGGACTGCGATATTGCGACGGACAGATCGGACACTTTTGACACTATTTTGGGACCATTCAATGGGACCGTAGTCATAACTTCTTAATATTTCATAAAATAAATAAGTAAATAATACTTCAGTAAATACCTGTGGTTGAAATGGCCGTGGCCTTTATTTATAGGTATAATTATTAAATTGAATATACCAAACTTTGTATTTATTTAAATCAAAATAAATATTCAACTTAAGAATATTAAAATCTTCTTTCAAACATATAACCATATATAAATATATATATATATATATATATATATATATATAAAAATTAGCTTAGCCATTTAAGCTCAAGCGAAACTTAAAACATGAAACATAACATCCCCTTACAAGAAGAGATTAAACCTCATAAAACAGGCCACGACAGGGAGGGAGGGCGGGATGTGCTCCTCTTAAATCTTCTCCGTCTTCTGCCCACTGATGACGCATCCTCTTTCCTTATATAGGATGCTAGAGGACCGTTGTTTGGGGCAACTGTCAACATTGATAACCAATCATAGGTAAGTCAGTTATTTTTTTGATTTTTTTTATATATTTAACTTAAATTTAATTTACAAGTATGACACGGTCCCATAGGTGGCGGGGGCGGGGACATTCCATGCCCCACCCTTCACCTTCATGGGACCGTAGTCATAACTTCTTAATATTTCATAAAATAAATAAGTAAATAATACTTCAGTAAATACCTGTGGTTGAAATGGCCGTGGCCTTCATTTATAGGTATAATTATTAAATTGAATATACCAAACTTTGTATTTATTTAAATCAAAATAAATATTCAACTTAAGAATATTAAAATCTTCTTTCAAACATTTAACCATATATATATATATATATATATATATATATATATATATATATAAAAATTAGCTTAGCCATTTAAGCTCAAGCTAAACTTAAAACATGAAACATAACATCCCACATGCCAGGCCCAAATTTCAAGGAGCCTGGCACCCCACCAAAGCGACAGCCAATTCAACACAGGTTTGTAAATCTAAATTGAAGATGTCAAGAGCAATATCAGATAAATGCACATTGTCTGGTCTATAAAAAACAGGCAAACCGCCCTCTAGGTTCACATGTCGAAAAGACAGACCATGAACCTAAGGCATGAATTTATCTAAAGCCCTATTAAGTCGCTTACAAATTTTTTCCAAAAACTTACGTTCGGGGCAGAGCATCCAATCAAGAAGAGGGATTACTTCAGAAAAAAACAAAATAGCATTAGGCAAAACAGCATGCCAACATAACAAATCAAGCTTAATTTGAGAAATTAACACCAACGTCTTGCGGTTACCAAGATCATTACCGGATAAATGGAAAATAATGACCTGTGGTATGGGCCAACAAACATGTAAATGAGATAAAACAGAACACAAATTACTCCAAAGCATACCACGTTGTCCATACCAATATATATTAAAATTATGACGAGGTAAACCCAAATTATCGCCATAGACTCTCCATTCAGCTCTCTTCTGAGCCCAGAAAATATATGAGTGTCCTATTATCCAGACGTTATATTGTGCATCTAAAATTAAAAACTAAAATTAGGTCTAACATATGATCTATAACAATTATATCGCCAACCACCAATTTGTTTAATCACAGATTAATGAAGACCAACCATAGCTGCTGTAGTGGCTGCACCAATACGAAAAGAGTGAGACGAAATCCTCAGGTGTTCCAAACGTAATGCTTTGAGGCATCTACGTAAAACAGCCTGAAATTGATAAACAGTCCCCGGAGTATCCGTGACATGAATCAAAAATTGTTTATGAAATACAGGTCTCACTCCCAAAAAACGTTCAACTAAAGAGAAAACACAAAAGCGAGCACCAGGATTAGCTCTCAAAGTAATCCATCGACCATGACCCATAGGATCAGTCTTACTCTTACGAAGTAGAACCTGAATAGAATCCACTCCAACAAAAACATCCCAAAAGAATAAACCAGAGTCATCATAAACTTTACGTGGAAACAATTCAGAAACCCTAAAGGCTCCAAAAAAACATAAACAAAAAGACAAAGAAAACAATAGTGATTCATAAGAAGAAAAACAGACATCTTTAGAAACGTCACAAAGACGACCCAAAAGATCAACAGAGATAGGTAATCTGTTATCAGCATCCACACGTTTCCTTTTGTAGCCCTGTAAGGCATGTTTGACTGTAAAAAATTACATACAGGACCTGTGACCTTGCATACGCATAAAAAAAGAAACACCGGATAGTGTCTTGACAATATGAGAATGTGAATAATCACGAGACATCAAAAAACTAAGAAAGGACAAAACTAAATCCTCTGAAAAAAGTAGTTGATCATATCCAAAAGAAAGCAAGAAGGAACACCACAAAGTCCACGCAGCTTTATACAACGCCCACGTGGAGGGTGCCAAAGAATCTCTAATGGCATTAAAAACAGGATTCACTGAAGGTCCCATAAGTGAGGAGGGCATAACAGGCCAGTAATATCCGCATCCGGCACCAAGCATCAAAATTCTGGAAACTGAGAGCGGGATAAAGCATCAGCAATAAGATTATCCTTACCAGGAACGTATTTGGCTTTAAGCCATATATTAAGATCTAAACATTTAAAAACCAATGATCTAAGTTCAGCAAGAACAGGAAGAGATTTAGAAGATAAGCAATTAATAGCAAAAACGACACACTTATTATCAGAATAAAGTAAAATACAATGATTCCTAAAATTAACACCCCACAATTCCAAGGCCACTAGAACAGGAAAAATCTCCAACAAAACAATATTAGAAGTCAAACCCGCATCCTTCCAAGATTCAGGCCATAAATCAGCAGACCAATGCCCATCCCAATAAGCACCATAGCCGCAAGATCCAGCGGCATCCGTATGCAGATGAAGTGCAGAGGCCGAACAAAAAGGAGTCTGCCATAAACAACTACCATTAAAAGTAGACAAAAAACAACGCCAAACTTTAAGATCGTCCCTAATACCAGATGTAATCCTCATGAAATGGAAAGGAGAAGAAATTCCCGAAAAAGCGTGATATAATCTCTTTGAGAAAACACGACCTATCGGCAAAACTCTGGACGCAAATGCCAATAAACCAAGAAGAGATTGCAACACTTTCAACCTAACCTTACATTTGGAAAGAACAAAATCCAATAAAATCTGAATTTTTACAATCTTCTCCTCAGGAAGACGGAATTCCATGGAAACCGTATGTATTTGAATACCCAGAAAATCAAGGCAAGACGTATGGTAAACAGATTTTTCATCGGCAAACGGTATACCAAACTCCCGACACACAATCTGAAATTCAGTAAACAAATACAAACAAACAATCAGATGAACCAGCCTTACCAATAAACAGATAATCATCTAAGTAGTGTAATAAGTTATCAGAACCTGCATGAAAACCAACAACCCATTCAATAAACGTGGAAAAAAGTTTAAAATAATAACACGAAAGCGAACATCCCATTGGGAGACACTTATCAAAGTAATATTCATTCTGAAAACAAAAACCTAAAGAGTTAAAGGCTGATGGATGAATAGGCAGTAACCGAAATGCAGACTGAACATCAGCTTTAGCAAGTAAAGCAGATGCACCAACTCTCCTAATTTTGAACAGAGCGTCATCAAATTAAGAATACTGCACAGAACACAAAGATGGGTCAATATCATCGTTTAAAGAAAAACCAAAGGGGAAAGACAGATGGTGTATCAATCTAAAAGTGTTTGGTTCCTTTTTAGGAATAATACTAAGTGGGGAAACCCAAAAATTAACAAAAGGAGGAGCATAAAAAGGACCCTCATTTCTTCCAGCACGCAATTCTTTATTCAACTTATCACGAACAACATCTGCAAGAGAAGAAACCGAAGGCAAATTCGGAAAGACACGACAACCTTCCCCCGAAAAACCAAATAAAAAAACCATCACGCAGGACGAGTGCCCTTTGATGCTCTGGATACATGTGAAGCCATGGTAGCATGTTTTGAATTTTCACCGGCGTTGTGGCTTTTAAGAAAAAGCTCCTTAGAAGGAGCAGAAGCATTAGAAGACAACTTCTTAAAACAACGAGAAGCAGGGTGCGAACCAACACAATAACTACACTCGTGTTTATATTTACAGTTGTTAGGCCATTTACACAATCCATTATTAAAATGAAAACACACCCCCCTTCGATACACGCTATTGGCATTGGAAGCAGGAACTTTAACCAAGGGTTTCTGAGGCAATAAGAGATTGAGCCACAGACCAAAATCTTTTGACCCCCACTTCAGAGATTTGTGCACAGATAATTTTTGTCGAAACGCCTCGTCATAATAAAACCACGAAAAACCCTGAAAATTCTTATACGCTTCCAAAATAATTTCAATATGCTGGAACAAACCAGAACATAATTCAGGGCATTTTTCACCCATAACGCTAGCGTAAATGCAAAACGCTTGCAACCAGTTGTTAAAAGAGCGTAGAACCAATTTACGTTTATCATCATCTTTACGATCACCATCCTTCTTATCCATCCTAAGTTCATGGTTGGACGGAAGCAAAGATAGAATTTCAACATAGTCTTCTTTCCAAATTTTTTCTTTAACTGTTCCAGATAAATGAAATCCCAGAGGTGACAATTTGCACGTTAAAACTTCCTTCAAACAAGTTTCTGGGACCAAAGGAGGAATCAGAACATCAGGAGCAGCAGGAATAACAGTTGCCGTGGCAACTGAAGTAGATACAGGGACATTATGTGCCCCAGACAAAGGATCCAGCCACACAGAAGCAGGAGTTGACTGTGTATGATTAACAGACTTAAAAGAAGTAACAAAAGTAGACATAAAATTAGAAAAAGAACAAAGCAAATCTCTAATTTGAGAAGAATTATTAAACTCACCAGCAGGAGCCGAAACCATCTCAGTCGAGGCATTCGCAGACCCTGCTAGCAGTAGATTTGGTGAATTGACAAAGTCAGGAGATGCACGGACATGACCAGACTCCATGGCAACGGGTTCCGTCATGTGCTCCTCCTAAATCTTCTCCGTCTACTGCCCACTGATGACGCATCCTCTTTCCTTATATAGGATGCTAGAGGACCGTTGTTTGGGGCAACTGTCAACATTGATAACCAATCATAGGTAAGTCAGTTATTTTTTTTATTTTTTTTTATATATTTAACTTTAATTTAATTTACAAGTATGACACGGTCCCATTGGTGGCGGGGCGGGGACATTCCATGCCCCGCCCTACACCTTCAATCTATACAGCGAACCGTGCTATAAATATGCACTGATTACTGTATAAATGTGACTGGCAGGGAAGGGGTTAACACTAGGGGGCGAAGAAGGGGTTAAATGTGTTTCCTAGATGTGTTCTAACTGTGGGGGGAGGGGACTGACTGGGGGAGGTGACCGATGGTTGTCCCTATGTACAAGGGACACACCATCGGTCTTCTCTCCCTGACAGGACGTGGATCTCTGTGTTTACACACAGAGATCCACATCCCTGGCTCTGTGACTGCCGATCGGGGGGTACCTGGCGGACATCGCGGCCGCCAGGCATGCGCATCGGCACCCACGTGACAAAGCAGGCACAGCTATTCCCCAGATGCGCGCCCGTGGTTAAACACTTTATTTTTTATTTATATTTTTATTCCAGTTCAGTTATATCTAGCACAAGCACAATTATTTGGATTTTTACTGTACTATGTACATCAATTTTATAATAATCTTCACTTTGTCACTTTATATTCATCAAGGTTTATTTACTTGCACGTGTCACTTTATATTGGTTTAATCAAGGTACATATCACATTACCTATCAAGGTTCACTGATTAGCATGTGCCAATGCTAGGGGATGTTTTTTCAAAGTTATTTCTCAACAATTTAAAGCATAGAGAGATGGATGGATAGGGGAGTTTGTTTGGAATATTAAAAAATTATTAAATAGCGTTTTTGGTGATTAGATACAGTGTAGTTCCAGTTTAAACTGCTACTAAACCCAGGACTCTGCATTCACTATATCTGGTCTCCTACAGTACACAGAACATGGAAATGCAATTATTGTACTAAATATAAACTGCTAAATATCTTTTCTCATCAGCAATATATAGCAGTCTTGTGACTGGTTAAAGCTTGTAGGGGAATTTTCATTCTCCTCTGACTGTCCTATGAGGCTGCAGGACCCCTGACCATCTGTCTGGACAGTGCTGATTGGCCCTGTGCTGATCACATGCACCTTCCCAAAAAAAAAAAAAAAACTCTCTAGCAAAACACACCAAACTGAGCATGTGCAGAGTGACTCCAAAGGCTCAGTCTTATCAGGAGATGAATTGGGAACAGTGGAAGAAGGGGAGGATCCGAGAAGACAGGATCAAACAGGCTTTTTACACAATGCAGAGGATTAACCCCTTAGGTTCCACAGTGCATGCTTTACTGCACATACAGACTGATCTTACTGTTGTGAGTTTAGTAACACTTTAAGTTTAGGGCTAGAGGAAAAAGCTGTAAAACGTACCTCTCTGACGCTCCGGGCTGGGGGCGGGTCCTTGCTGTCTTTATGTACAATGCAAGACTTCTGACCCTTCGTTGTACATGATGATGCCAAAAATCCTGTGACTGGTGGAGCAGAAAAAGTATATGCGGGGCCAGCTGAACTGTGTAGTGGAAGCCTTCCTGAGCCAGTAATAAGGTAAGAATGACCGCATTTAAACCTTTCAATGTGGGATACAGGGGTAATTTTTTCTGCGTTTTGGAGTGGAACATGCATGCCGCCTAATCAATGTGATTTCCGTGGCCCGGCACATCCCTCAAAGGTACCTTGGCATACAGCTAAATACACAGCTGAAATATATATATACATATATATATATATATCAGAACTGTCAGATACCTGCTAAAATATTTACGAAGAGTTTGAACTACCAGTGAACATCATCAGAGCCTTGACTCCGAACCTGAACTCTCTTCTCCTTGCTGAATTGGAAAAAAAAAAACAGAACTTATAAACTGAACAATATTCCTATAATACATTTGACTGAAATTGTAGTTTAACCACTTCAGCCCCGAAAGATTTGCCCCCTTAATAAACAGGCCATTTTATGCGATTCGGCACTGCGTCGCTTTAACTGACAATTGTGTCGTGAGACGCTGTACCCAAATAAAATTTACTTTATTTTAAGTTTTTATTTTTTGCGCTATAAACAAAAAAAGAGTGACAATTTTGAAAAAAAATATATATATTTTATACTTTTTGCTTTAAAAAATATCCAAAAAAGGAAAAAAATAAATTTCTTCATCAGTTTAGGCCGATATGTATTCTTATTTATAAATTTTTGGTAAAAAAAAAACAAAAAACGCAATAAGCGTATATTGGTTGGTTTGCGCAAAAGTCATAGCGTCTACAAAAGAGGGAATAGATTTATAGACTTTTTATGGCATTTTTATTGTTGTTATTTTTTTACTAGTAATGGCAGCGATCTGCGATTTCTTGCGGGACTGCGACATTGAGGCGGACAGATCTGACACTTTTGACACATTTTTGGGACCATTGACATTTATACAGCAATCAGAGCTATAAAAATGCACTGATTACTGTGTAAATGTCACTGGTAAGGAAGGGGTTAACACTAGGGGGCGATCTAGGTGTTAAATGTGTTCCCTCATGGGTGTTTCTAACTGTGGGGGGATGGGACTGACTAGAGGAGGAGACAGATCGCTGTTCCTAATTAGTAAAAAAGCCGATCTGTCTCTCCTGTCAGAACGGGGATTTGTGTGTTTACACACACAAATCCCCGTTCTGGCTCTCGTGCCCGCCATTGTGGGTGGCCGCCGGCCACACGCATCGGGTGCCCTGCGCGGGCCTGCTATTGCCTTTAAAGGTGCTGACGTACACCTATGGCGATTTGAGGGAATGAGCCAACCTGCCGAAGTATAATGACAGCGGCTGGTTGGCAAGTGGTTAAAGCTGTATTCTGGGCACAAATATGTTCATTTAAATACATTTTTGTAATAGCCACAAAGGATATCAATCCAATTTGTGTATACCAAATTCCTTTGCAAACCCAGAAATTATGTTAAAGTAGCAGTGACATCATCACCGTTCTGTACATAGCATGTGCAGAGAGCAGAGCTATAGGAGGGGCCCAGCAGGCTCCACCCACTACAGGCTGCCTGCTGAAAACTACAGGAGGGGGCGGAGACAAGACCAGTCACCCTGCACAAGGAGAGAGAGCAGCAGTGTCTGGTCCTTATTACAGGAAGCAAAGTATCACACTGGGTTACTGCACAGATCTGTAGGAAATACACAAAGAACACAGAGATTCGAGAAAGAAAACACATGATGAATGTATTTTGACAATTTTTACTTATCCTGGAGTTCAGATTTAAGTGCAAGAAAAACATAAGAGTTTTGAAGGAAAAGAACCCCTGTCAAGTTTTTACTACAATCCTGGGCTCCTTCAGGCTTCGCTCTACCTGCTCATTATTTAAGAATTCTACATTAAAGGCTTGTTCACATTTGTTGCAGACCTTGCCACCCCACTGAAAAGCAATCCATGGTGGATCGCTTTTCAGAGTTGCCAGAAGGTTGAGAGGTGATATGTGGCTTCCTCCCCGCGTGTTTTAATCCTGAAATCTTGCACCACCTCATTTCAGGGTGGCGGCAGCGCAGCCCCATTAGGTGGCATTCGGGGATGGTACTGCCCCCCCCCCCCCAAATGTAGCAGACGGTAAAAATTTTGCCACAGTATGTGCACAACCCGCTCCAGGTGTGTTAGCTTAAGGGGGGCAGTCGGGGTGCAGTTACAACAATATATTTTTGGGCATGACTTTAATGACTTTTATGAATTTAAAGTGAAGCTAAACCCAGGATCAAACATGTATTATATTGCAGCTTATCAGTCCTTGGATATGTTGAAGACATTTGTTTTCCTTTGGCAGGCTAAGGGGCCTATTTATTTAAATTCTGCTGCGTTAGCAGATTCTCGCATTCAAGCATTCGCACAGCCAGCACAAATAATCCCCATAATCTAATATGTTAATTTTCTATGATTGTTAGCTCCATCTAGTGGCCATAACAAACCATTTCCCTGAAATACCTCAATCAGGAAAATACTGCAGTATGGTCACTAGATGGAGCTGGTGATCATAGAAAATAAACATTTGAGACAGATTACGGGGATTAAATGTGATGGCTGTATAAATGCTTGAGGCATTCGCACAATGGCCATTTTCTTTTAAATAGACCTGTTTGTTTTGCAAGTATATAAAAAATTCCTAACATGATAGAAACCCAGTGTATTTGTAACTTCCTGTTCACTGAGCTGAAATCTCAAACAATTTCATCACCCTTCGTTTTCTTATGTGAACTGCAGAACACCTCCCCCTATGTTATGGAGATAAAGAGAGGAAAAGTGTTTGTGGCGTAAATCAGAAGTGAGCAACCTAGGGTAACAACGCTGCATCTCTATATATACAGTACAGTGAATGAGCGTTGTCACCCTAGGAAGTGTGTTACTGGCAGGATCAACAGGTTTAACCCCTTCCCGACCAGCTGCCGCAGTCATACTGTGGCAGGATGGCTCCCCTGGGCGAGCCGTCGTAGCTTTACGTCGGCTCTTTAAGACGCTGTAGCAGGCCCGCAGCGTGTTTCCTTGGAGCCGATGCGCGTGCCCGGCGGGCACCCGTGATCGCTCGTGACAGAGCGAGAACCGGGATCTGTGTGTGTAAACACAAATCCCAGTTCTGTCAGGGGAGAGGAGAAAGATCGTGTGTTCCTACTAAGTAGCAACAATGATCTCTCTCCTCCTCTTGTCAGCCACATTCCCCCCACAGTTAGAACACATCTAGGGAACACAGTTAACCCCTTTATCGCCTCCTGGTGTTAACTAGACATGTGCAATTCGTTTAGTTTCTAATTAGTTTTTTACGAATTTAGAGAAATTCGTTAATTCCGAAACTTCCAAATTTCCCGAATTTTTCACTTTCTGAATTTTCGGATTTCCGGATTTCCGAAATTTTCCATTTCCGAATTTTTCAATTTCCGAATTTTGGGATTTTCGAATTTTCGGATTTTCGGATTTTAGAATTTTCGAAACTACGGCCACATCACCCTCAAAAATTCAGGATTTCTGAAATTCAGAATTTCGAAAATTAGAAAATTGGAAATTTCGAAAATTCGAAAATTCAAGATTCGAAAATTGGAAATTGCAAAATTCGAAAATCTAAAATTCGAAAATGGGAAATTTGGAAAGTTGAATTTTTTTCGGAAATTCGAAAAATGTGGTTTTTTCGTTTTATTCATTTTTTTATTTCGGAATTTCCGAAAAAAACAAAAAAAGAAAACGAAAAAAACAAATTTTTTTGAATTTCCCGAATTTCCGAAAAAAAGCAAAAAAAACAAAAAAAAAAGAATTATTCAAATTTCCCGAATTTCCGAATTTCCGAAAAAAAACAAAAAACGAAAACGAAAAAAAACATTATTTATTGGCAGTGCACATGTCTAGTGTTAACCCCTTCCCTGACAATGACATTTATACAGTAATCGGTGGCTATTTTTGTCTCTGATCGCTGTATAAATGTCAATGGTCCCAAAAAAGTGTCAAAAGTGTCCGATATGCAGATCACGTTACTAGTAAAAAAAAAAAATTATAATAATAAAAATGCCATAAATCTATCCCCTATTTTGTAGACACTATAACTTTTGCGGAAACCAATCAATTTACGCTTATTGCGACTTTTGTTTACCAAAAATATGTAGAATACATATCGGCCCAAACTGATAAAGAATTTTTTTATTTCTTTATTCGGTATATTACCGTTTTTATCGGCGTATAACTTTAAGAGGGACGTTTCAGGAAAAAAACTTTCCACAGCCCCCTACGTATAACACGCAGACACAGTTTACCCTCTATTTTCAGGGTAAAAAACTGAGTGTTATATGCCAATAAATACAGTAATTATAGCAAAAAGTACAAAATATTGTGTTTTTTTTTTCAAAATTGTAGCTCTGTTTTTGTTCATAGTGCAAAAAAAAAAAAACGCAAAGGTGATCAAATACCACCAAAAGAAAGCTCTATTTGTGGGAAAAAAGGACATGTTTTGGTGCAACATCGCATGACCGCGCAATTGTCAGTTAAAGTTGCCTGGTCAGGAAGGGGGCAAGTGGTTAAAAAAAGCTAAAAGAGAAAATGAATGCAGCCAAAATATTTAAGTACTTCTAAGCTGAAATATATTACATTTTTGTTCTTGTAATTAGATACACTTTGGATACAAACCAAAGCAATCCTTCTTACCTTACACCATCTCCTTGTTTTTATCTCCAAGTTTATATTATTTCATCTGTGGGTATAATCTTCCATAATAATAATAATATTTTTTTTTGTTATTCTCCAGTTTTTCGAGTTTTCTGAGGAGCGCTTGCCACTAATAACAAATTTTAATGTGTTGACTCTTCTTGAAAGGTCTGAACTCAATAAATTAACTCTGGTATTTTATTTATTATGGAGATATTAAGCTGCCAGACGGTTCTATTGATTATTACCCTTCCTATTTTGCAGGTAATTACTAGTATTAATCGCAGCTCCGTGTTAGGCTGTCTGAATTATCAGACCTTACAGAGCCGGGTTCAGACACCAGACTATCGATGCAAATGGCTAGAATTATTCTGGTATAAATTACATGGAGCTCGCCTTGCATTCAGTATTCTCTTTTCTTTAACGCCAATGCTTTCAAAATCACATCATTGCTTGTGTGACGGCACCAAAAAAAGTGCTGTGAGTACCTTTATGCTCCAAAGTACCTTCCTGTGTGCTTAAAAATCTTAAAGTAATATTAGTCCCTCTTTTAAGCACTTTTAGCAGCTGATTACTTACTGCGTAAAAAGCTTCTTTATCCTTTAATTAATCCTTTAATTAAGATGGTGCCATGATGATTGGTAGGTAGGTGCAGTTAGATAGTTTGCCACTAGGTGGCTCTGTTACAGAATAGTGTCAGGTTACAGCAGTCAGTGTCATCAGGTGCTAGGCACCGTTTAGTTAGCCTTCTGCGGTGATGTCATGGGTGAGTCAGCACCCACATATAAGCCAGGTTGGGAGGAGCCCTAGTGCAGTCAGGGCATGGGAGCCAAACACCCCAAACCAGCTCAGATGTAACCAGCATGAGGAGGCCCTGGGCAGGGCTGGAAGCCAAGGAGGAGAATACCTGCATCCAGGAGAGCCGTATATAGACTTCCTGACCCCTTATGAAGGTAGGGACAAGGGTGGATTGCAAAAGGCCCTTTAAACCAGGCCAAGTGTTTTCTATTTCCCTGGAGGGTCCTGGGAGAGGTGTACCTATGGGGGAAGTGTCTTCAGGGAGCCCAGTCCTGTGAGTACTAATGAACCCAGGTGGAAGGAGAGACTGTTAGAAGGAGATGACTGTTTAAAGTGTTGCAAATGCTTTCACATGTGACTACTGCGGATCGTCCAATAAATGTGATTGACTATGTATTGTCAAGTGACTCTGGAATGTATATCACTGTGATGTAACTATTATGCCATTTCCTGAGTACCATCAGTAAAGTGCAGCAACCTTATTCATGTGTGAACATTCCTTCCTTCCTTGGAATATAAAGGTCAACGGCCAGGAATATAATGTGGAGGCCTCAGGCGCAGAGTGGAAACAATATGATGGCAGGTTTGGCCTCAGCAGGTGGGATACTGTTCTAGCAAAAGGACAGGAGTCTGGCAGGGACTTGTACTTTTGGCTCCATCACTAACCAGTTGCTAAGTCTTAAAGACTGCCCAGGTTTCCTGTTTTAGGGTGGCCCCTTTTTCTTGCAGCATCCTATGTATTCTTCAATAGAAACGCACAGCCCCAACGCCTAGGATGGCAAGGGACTCCCATGCTCCGTCCCTCCTCCCTTCTCCAAGCTAACAGACTGGCTTGAGACTGCACTGTCTACTGTTAAATCTTTCCTGTGCAGACTGGAAATTCAGGGAAGCAGCGCTGAGAGAGCCAGCAGCATTGTAAACTGCAAGTGCTGAGTTAAAAAGCTTTTGGTGAACTTTTTACAAGATAGGTTGCCAGACCTTTCCACCACCCTCTCCAATTTCTCAGCTTGTACCTGGCTTGCAGAGCATGACAACACGTAGCCACTTTCTACACACACACTAGGGCTGATTTAGACAGGAGCCAATTAACCTACCAGAATGTCTTTGCACGGGCTTCCTCCAGTTTCCCCCAACAATCCAAACACAGGAAGAATATACAAACTCCATGCAAATGGTGTCCTGACTCCTGGCTGAGATTTTAACCAAGGAACCTAGTGCTTCAAGGCATAAGCTGCTGTTTTGCCCCCCCCCCCCCCCAATAGCATTAACAGTCACAATAGTAAAATTTAATCTGTGGTTATTTTGCCTTTAGACTTGAAAGTTTTTTTTTTTTCAAATGTAGTTTTAGGCTTAAATTTTATTAAAAGCCAAAACATTTCTATTTGTTTTAAGGTGCGGAATGATTAGAAGGTGTTATTGCTCAAGCTGGACAGTGTATCATATTGTGCTCAAGGATCGTGGACCCTGTCTGTCCCAGGTTCACAAAGTCGTATGGGCCCATTGATTGGGGTTCGTTCTTGCCCCGCAGCCCTCCGGGCGTGAGGTGTGCATGTGTGGTCCTGGTCTCGGGACCACATTGACCCGAGGCTGCATCGCTACTTAGTAGGCCCGGCTTGTCTGGCTGGGGCCTATATCCAAAAACGGGATCCCAAGCTGTCCATTTAAAATGGAGAGAAATCATCTTAATGAAGGAGACCAGGGGAGGATCTGCCCCGGAGGAGACCGGCAAAATGCTGCTGTCTCGGGTGAGGCCTGGCAACTTTATTAAGGAGGGATCCATTACACTACAAGCCCTGCAGTTCGCCGGATTGGATTAAAGGCTCTTTAACTGTAAGGCTGGAAGTTTGGGACTTTGAAATCCTGTGGCAGAGGATTCCTGGACTATCCATTGCTCAACTTCAAACAGGTCTGTGGCAGAGACTTTGTACATTTGAACAGGTCTGTGGCAGAGACTTTGTACATTTGACAGAGACCTTATTCACCTTGGGCAGTCTGTGGCAGAGACTGCCCTCTTGCTGATTCGTGTGTCATCCCGGCTGCTAGGCCATGTGAGAGGGGACTATCCGGGTGACCAATACCCACTCTAACATTGGGAGAGGTGAGTGATTTTGAACTTGTACCTTTGTCAACTTTTGTGGCGAGTGCCTGAACCTTCCCCTACTCTTCTATGCCTTCTACTTCTCAACATTTACTGCATAAGAAAAATAAAGCCTAACTGTTTGAAGTTTTACATCTGTGTGGACATTGCATTACTACAGACTTTCCTACCCGGACAACGCAGCTGAAGAGGTAACGTGCAAAACCCAAAACTAATCAGCGGCCCTGAAGAGGGTATTGCTACACGTGCATATTTTATCGGCCTGCATTCATTGCTGTATGCACAACATATTGCAATAAATCTACTTTTTATACAATCATGATATGTTTTTTGGCTAACCATACTCACCTCACTCAAAGTCCCAGGGCGAATCCTATGTATTCATCTGAGACAAAATTTGTGAATCAGCTTGAAATTATACACACTAAAAAGGAATTAATACAGTTACAGTATATTAATTCAATAGCTTCACAAAGGTTTCAAATTTGTATTCAAGTATAAAAGAGTTCTTAAAAGAGTTCTTAAGACATGTGCTCTTCTGACTTCTTAAAATGTCCTTTAAAGATGGCCGATTAACCCAGTGTATGCTGAATAGCAGCTGAAGAAAGTCTGTGTGCTTCTGTAGATGGATGAAGGATGTAAGAGACAGCCTAGCTTTCAGCTCAACTTATTTATAAACTTCAGAATCCTTTCTTTAAATTTGCGCCTGAACAGTAACCACTCTCACATCACTCCCACAATTCACCCTTCTTACTACCCACGATGGAGGGGATCAAGAGTAGAAATATGAGGACACAATTTCTATAGGAGGTAGCTGAACTCCTAATTAGAAACAGAGACAATGTGGAAGGAAAAAGTAGTTTTGACTAGACGGGGTAACTATAAAAAATTTAAAACAATGTGGGATCCCTGGCTGAGGAAAATGGGGTGTCCGCCCTAATCGGTGCGGCAGCAAGAAGAGTAAAAGAATGGACCTAAAAGGTGGAAACCGGACTGTTGAGACAGGAAGGGCGGATAGAGGACAGGTAGAAAGAGAAGCTATGGGCTCTAGATAAAGAAGTTAAACATGTTGGAAGATCAAAAGGAAGGAAGGGAAAGGGGAAGGGAAGTGGAAGGAAAGCCAAAATTAAATAAAGTAAAAATAAAATAGTTCTAGTTAAATAGTTAAAATAGCAATAACACAAGAGAGTGGTAGAATGCATTTTTGGTCCTTCTTTTCTGTTTTTTGGAGTGCGTAAAGAGATTAGTTGGGGAAGGGGGGTAAGTGGTTAATTGTAGAACACTATATTAAAGCACTTTATGTGAAACAAGGATAAAACAAATGTATGTATTTTTATAAAATGTTATGCAACTTGGAAAAATAATAAAGAATATAAAGTTAAAAAGAAAAAAAGAAACAGAGACAGGAAATGGGGGAAGGTGAAGCTAATCTAAATAGTTCTATACATCAGAAAATCTCAGTTTACATAGAAATACCTTAGAATGCATCTTTTAAACCGACCATCAGTTCATAAGTTTTAAGACATAAGATATTTAAAATATTAATAAATATGTCTTGACATCTACTAGAATCTGAAACTCAAATTCAGACAACTCATCTGGAATTATTACAATATTAGGAATTCATATTCTCGATGATATTTTTATGGCCAGATTAAATTTTAGATATTAAGAATATAACAATATGCATATTCCAGATGAGGTCTTACTAATGATTTGTACAGGGGCAAAATTACATCTCCCTCTCTGGAGTCCATACCTCTCTTAATACAAGAAAACCTTGTATTAAGATATATATAATGTTTTGGGGTTCTGAGTACTGTATTTATTGGTGTATAACACTTACTTTTTTACCCTGAAAATAGAGGGTAAACTGTGCCTGCGTGCTATACGCAGGGGCCTGTGGAGAGTTTTATTCCTGAAACTTCCTTCTTAAAGTTAGGGTGCGTGCTATATGCCTGTGCATGTTATGCCGATAAATACGGTAATTTTCTAGCAAAAAAATGATGATTTTTACAAGGCAATTCTCAGACTGGAGAAGACGTCTAGTATTCATAACCATCATTTCTTTGAAATAAACAGACACTTAGAAGATTTAGACAACAGGGGAAGGAGGAACAATATAAGTGAGGGGTATCCCTGAGACAGTAGATCCAGCTCAAATCATTCCAGCCTTACAGCGAGTTTTTAATAGCTTGCTGGAGCGGCAAGAAGATATGGCGATAGATTTTGTCAGGGCTCACAGAGCACTCAGACCAAAGGGCCCAGGTAATGCTCCTCCAAGGGACATCATTTGCTGCCTTCAGAGCTTTTTGCTTAAAGAGGACATAATGAGAAAGGCAAGGAGAAAGTAGCATATTATTTTCAATGGGGCCACTATCCTGCTCTTTCAGGATTTATCACAGATTACCCTGAGAAACCGAAGAGCCTTGCGCCCTCTGCTGGAGAAACTCAGGGAACGTGAATTAAAATATACCTGGAAGTTCCCTTTTGCATTATCCGTGCACCATAATGGGCATCAATACATCCTGCGTGAACCGGATGAGCTGCCAGACTTCTATGCCGCACTGGATCTTGAATACAGCCCACTGCCTGACTGGTATGCTGAGTTCCAGGAAGCACCCCGAGAACGGTCGCCCTCCAGATCTGCCTTCTCCACCCCGGACAAAAGAATCCATGAAAAGCAGAAGCCGAACCGCTCTGGGAGATTTGGAACCCCAGGTCCCAGCAGAGAGGAACGCAGAGATCGTGATGATGACTGATCGACACTTGCTGAGTTCACCCTGATCTGCTCTTTTGTTATCCCACGTTTCCTATAGGTTTCCTTATGGGCTTCTTTAACAACTTTCACAACTTTGTTACTAGAGTCACCGTTCACCCCCTACGCCTTGTTTTGCCCTCCTGGCTGGCATCACCCCCCCTCCCCCCTTTTTTCTCCCCCCCTCCCGCTTTCCCACTCCCCCCCCTTTTTTTTTTCCTCTCTAGGTTACCCCCCTCAGATTCACTGGAGGGAGAGACAGGGACTCAGGACAAGGTGGGACCCCTGCCCCATCTCCCCTACGTATGAACACATTTTGTCCCTCTCCCCTGACAGAACTGGGATTTGTGTTTACACACACATGTGCAATTCGTTTAGTTTCTAATTCGTTTTTTACGAATTTAGAGAAATTCAGTAATTCCGAAATTTCCAAATTTCCCGAATTTTTCACTTTCTGAATTTTCGGATTTCCGGATTTCCGAATTTTTCAATTTCCGAATTTTTCAATTTCCGAATTTTCGCATTTCCGAATATTTCAATTTCCGAATTTTCGGATTTTCGAATTTTCGGATTTCCGAAATTTCGAAATTCGGAATTTCCGAAATTTGGAATTTTGGATTTTAGAATTTTCGAAACTACGGCCACATCACCCTCAAAAATTCAGAATTTCTGAAATCAGAATTTCGAAAATTCGAAAATTGGAAATTTCGAAAATTCAAGATTCGAAAATTGGAAATTGCAAAATTCGAAAATCTAAAATTCGAAAATGGGAAATTTGGAAAGTTGAATTTTTTTCGGAAATTCGAAAAATGTGTTTTTTTCGTTTTATTCATTTTTTATTTCGGAATTTCCGAAAAAAACAAAAAAAGAAAACGAAAAAAACAAATTTTTTTGAATTTCCCGAATTTCCGAAAAAAAGCAAAAAAAACAAAAAAAAAAAGAATTATTCGAATTTCCCGAATTTCCGAATTTCTGAAAAAAAACAAAAATACAAAAACGAAAAAAACATTATTTATTGGCAGTGCACATGTCTAGTGTTAACCCCTTCCCTGACAATGACATTTATACAGTAATCGGTGGCTATTTTTGTCTCTGATCGCTGTATAAATGTCAATGGTCCCAAAAAAGTGTCAAAAGTGTCCGATATGCAGATCACGTTACTAGTAAAAAAAAAAAATTATAATAATAAAAATGCCATAAATCTATCCCCTATTTTGTAGACGCTATAACTTTTGCGCAAACCAATCAATTTACGCTTATTGCGACTTTTTTTTACCAAAAATATGTAGAATACATATCGGCCCAAACTGATAAAGAATTTTTTTATTTCTTTATTTGGTATATTACCGTTTTTATCGGCGTATAACACGCACCCTAACTTTAAGAGGGAAGTTTCAGGAAAAAAACTTTCCACAGCCCCCTACGTATAACACGCAGACACAGTTTACCCTCTATTTTCAGGGTAAAAAACTGAGTGTTATATGCCAATAAATACAGTAATTATAGCAAAAAGTACAAAATATTGTGTTTTTTTTTCAAAATTGTAGCTCTTTTTTTGTTCATAGTGCAAAAAAAAAAAAAAACGCAAAGGTGATCAAATACCACCAAAAGAAAGCTCTATTTGTGGGAAAAAAGGACATGTTTTGGTGCAACATCGCATGACCGCGCAATTGTCAGTTAAAGTTGCCTGGTCAGGAAGGGGGCAAGTGGTTAAAAAAAGCTAAAAGAGAAAATGAATGCAGCCAAAATATTTAAGTACTTCTAAGCTGAAATATATTACATTTTTGTTCTTGTAATTAGATACACTTTGGATACAAACCAAAGCAATCCTTCTTACCTTACACCATCTCCTTGTTTTTATCTCCAAGTTTATATTATTTCATCTGTGGGTATAATCTTCCATAATAATAATAATTATTTTTTTTGTTATTCTCCAGTTTTTCGAGTTTTCTGAGGAGCGCTTGCCACTAATAACAAATTTTAATGTGTTGACTCTTCTTGAAAGGTCTGAACTCAATAAATTTAACTCTGGTATTTTATTTATTATGGAGATATTAACCACTTAACAACCACCTGCCGACAAATAACGTCGACAAGGTGGTTGCTTAACTCTGGGAGGACGTTATATAACGTCCTCCCAGAATCGCGCTCCCGCGCGCCCCCTGGGGCGCGCACACGGGAAACTCCGTGACCGCCGGGTCCAGAGGACCCGGCGGATCACGAATCGCGGTAAATCGCCGCTGATAGCGGCCGTTTACCACGTGATCGCTCCGTCCAATGACGGAGCAATCACTTGTAAACAGACCGGCGTCATTTGATGACGCCGGTTCCTCCCTCCCCTCTCTGTACCGATCGGTACAGTGTGAGAGGGGAGGGGGAGGGAGCGGATGGCAGCAGCAGCACTGTGGGCTGGATCTGTGACAATTGCAGTCACAGATCCAGCCATCCATCCATCCCTGCTCAGCCATCCCTGTGCTATACCCTGCCAATACTCTGCAATACACCCTGCCAATACTCTGCAAAATACCCTGGTGCAATACTCTGCAATACCCTGGTGCAATACTCTGCAATACCCTGGTGCAATACTCTGCAATACCCTGGTGCAATACTCTGCAATACTCTGCAATACCCTGCGAAATACTCTGCAATACCCTGGTGCAATACTCTGCAATACCCTGGTGCAATACTCTGCAATACCCTGGTGCAATACTCTGCAATACCCTGGTGCAATACTCTGCAATACCCTGCGCAATACTCTGCAATACCCTGCACAATACTCTGCAATACCCTGCACAATACTCTGCAATACCCTGCACAATACTCTGCAAAATACTCTGCAATACCCTGCACAATACTCTGCAATACCCTGCACAATACTCTGCAATACCCTGCACAATACTCTGCAATACCCTGCACAATACTCTGCAATACCCTGCACAATACTCTGCAATACCCTGCACAATACTCTGCAATACCCTGCACAATACTCTGCAATACCCGCCACAATACTCTGCAATACCCGCCACAATACTCTGCAATACCCTCAACAATACCCTGTGCAATACCCTCCACAATACCCTGTGCAATACCCGTGCAATACCCTGCCATACACCGCAATACCCTGCCATACACCGCAATAGGCTTGTGCAATTCGTTTCGTAACGAATTGAAATTCGTCCGAATTTAGCAACTTTCGGACATTCGGAAGCATTCGAATTTCCGAACAAAGCAATTACGAATAAGACCGAATCCGAAATAAATTATACCGCAAATAGCGAATGCCCGAATGTCTTCGGCATAATTCGTTATGAAAAAGTTACGAATGTACGAATCCATACGAAGCACAATAACACTCACTCTGCTCTGCTCTCTGCTTCTCCCACACCGTGCTGAACTCCCTCTCAAAATGGTGTACAGGGGCGGAGGTTATAGCCGCATGTAAAAAACGAAAGTAAAATATGAGATTTCGAATCCATTCGAAGCACAATAACACTCACTCTGCTCTGCTCTCTGCTTCTCCCTCACCGTGCTGAACCCTCTCAAAATGGTGTACAGGGGCGGAGCCTATAGCCGCATGTAAAAAACGAAAGTAAAATACGAGATTTCGAATCGTTACAAATAACCGCTATGTATTTAGAAAAGTACAAATCCATTCGAAGCACATTAGGCATAATAGGCAGCGTCGTTGTGAGAGAGACACGGAAAATTACGAATCAACGAACCCAAAAAAAGTTACGAAAGTAGGAGTTGTGTCCAGAATCAACGAAAAACAACGTACTCTACCGAAAGTACGAATTATAAAGCAACAAAAAATTCAACGAAAAATGTCGCTTGCAAAAATACGAATGAGTCCGAACACGAAAAATCCCGTCTAGCAAAATTACGAATGATTACGAATCAACAGGACCGGAAAGAAACGAACCGAAACGGAACGAATTTTTCCGTTGTGCACAAGTCTACACCGCAATACCCTGCCATAGTCCGCAATACTCCGCAATGCCCTGCAATACTCCGCAATGCCCGGCAATACTCCGCAATGCCCGGCAATACTCCGCAATGCCCGGCAATACTCCGCAATGCCCGGCAATACTCTGCAATAACCACTTCCCGCCCTCCGGCCGTCATATGACGTCCTTGACTTTGTGCGGGGATATCTGAATGATGGGAGCAGCTACAGGCATCATTCAGATATCAGCTTTTTCAGCCGGCGATTCCCTACACCATAAGAACAATCATAGCGGCTGTTCCGCCGCTTGATCATTCTTACAGGAGGCGAGAGGGGATGTCCCCCCCCCCGCCGCCCTCCGGTGCTTCTACCGACTCACCGCTACGATCAAAGCCAGGATTGTTGTTTTTTTTTTTTGTATTTTTTTCAGGCTTCCCAGCCTAGAGGTGAGATGTGGGGTCTTATTGACACCCCCCCCCATATCTCACTGTAAAGAGGACCTGTCATGCCATATTCCTATTACAAGGGATGTTTACGTTCCTTGTAATAGGTATAAAAGTGATCAAAAAAATGTTTAGGGCGGAAAAACATGTCAAACTAAAATAAATAAAGTAAAATGAAGAATAAATTATTATTATTTTTTTTAAAGCGCCCCTGTCCCCGTGAGCTTGCATACAGAAGCGAACGCATACGTAAGTCCCGCCCACATATGAAAACGGTTTTCAAACCACTCATGTGAGGTATCGGTGCGAACGTTAGAGCGAGAGCAATCATTTTGGCCCTAGACCTCCTCTGTAACTCAAAACATGTAACCAGTAAAAATATTTAAAGCGTCGCCTATGGGGATTTTTTAAGTAGCGAAGTTTGGCGCCATTCCACGAGTGTGTTCAATTTTTAAGGGCGACATGTTAGGTATCTATTTACTCGGCGTAACTTCATCTTTCACATTATGCAAAAACATTGGGCTAACTTTACTGTTTTTTTTTTTTTTTAAGCACAAAACATTTTTTTTCCGTAAAAAACGCGTTTAAAAAATTGCTGCGCAAATATCGTGCGAGATAAAAAGTTGCAACAACCACCATTATATTCTCTAAGGTCTTTGCTAAAAAAACATATATAATTTTTTGGGGTTCTATGTAATTTTCTAGCAAATAAATGATGATTTTTACATGTAGGAGAGAAATGTCAGAATTGGCCTTGGTGCTCCAGAACGCCTGAAGGTGCTCCCTGCATGTTGGGCCTCTGTATGTGGCCACGCTGTGTAAAAGTCTCACACATGTGGTATCGCCATACTCGGGAGTAATAGCAGAATGTGTTTTGGGGTGTAATTTGTGGAATGCATATGCTGTGTGTGAGAAATAACCTGCTAATATGACAATTTTGTGAAAAAAAAAAAAAGAGAAAAAAAAAATCTTGATTTTGCAAAGAATTGTGGGAAAAAATGACAACTTCAAAAAACTCACAATGCCTCTTTCTGAATACCTTGGAATGTCTTCTTTCCAAAAAGGGGTCATTTGGGGGGTATTTGTACTTATCTGGCATGTTAGGGTCTCAAGAAATGAGATCGGCCGTCAGTACTTCAGGTGTGATCAATTTTCAGATATTGGCACCATAGCTTGTGGACTCTATAACTTTCACAAAGACCAAATAATATCCACCAATTTGTACTTATTTTTACCAAAGATATGTAGCAGTATAAATTTTGGCCAAAATTTATGAAGAAAAAATAGTAATTTGCAAAATGTTATAACAGAAACGAAAAAAAAATCATTTTTTTACAAAATTTTCAGTCTTTTTTCTCTTATAGCGCAAAAAATAAAAAACCCAACAGTGATTAAATACCACCAAAAGAAAGCTCTATTTGTGTGAAAAAAAGGACAAAAATTTCATATGGGTACAGTGTTGTATGACTGAGTAATTGTCATTCAAAATGTGAGAGCACCGAAAGCTGAAAATTGGTCTGGTTATTAAGGGGGTTTAAGTGCCCAGTGGTCAAGTGGTTAAGCTGCCAGACGGTTCTATTGATTATTACCCTTCCTATTTTGCAGGTAATTACTAGTATTAATCGCAGCTCCGTGTTAGGCTGTCTGAATTATCAGACCTTACAGAGCTGGGTTCAGACACCAGACTATCGATGCAAATGGCTAGAATTAGTCTGGTATAAATTACATGGAGCTCGCCTTGCATTCAGTATTCTCTTTTCTTTAACGCCAATGCTTTCAAAATCACATCGTTGCTTGTGTGACGGCACCAAAAAAAGTGCTGTGAGTACCTTTATGCTCCAAAGTACCTTCCTGTGAGCTTAAAAATCTTAAATTAATATTAGTCCCTCTTTTAAGCACTTTTAGCAGCTGATTACTTACTGCGTAAAAAGCTTCTTTATCCTTTAATTAATCCTTTAATTAAGATGGTGCCATGATGATTGGTAGGTAGGTGCAGTTAGATAGTTTGCCACTAGGTGGCTCTGTTACAGAATAGTGTCAGGTTACAGCAGTCAGTGTCATCAGGTGCTAGGCACTGTTTAGTTAGAGCCTTCTGCGGTGATGTCATGGGTGAGTCAGCACCCACATATAAGCCAGGTTGGGAGGAGCCCTAGTGCAGTCAGGGCATGGGAGCCAAACACCCCAAACCAGCTCAGATGTAACCAGCATGAGGAGGCCCTGGGCAGGGCTGGAAGCCAAGGAGGAGAATACCTGCATCCAGGAGAGCCGTATATAGACTTCCTGACCCCTTATGAAGGTAGGGACTAGGGTGGATTGCAAAAGGCCCTTTAAACCAGGCCAAGTGTTTTCTATTTCCCTGGAGGGTCCTGGGAGAGGTGTACCTATGGGGGAAGTGTCTTCAGGGAGCCCAGTCCTGTGAGTACTAATGAACCCAGGTGGAAGGAGAGACTGTTAGAAGGAGATGACTGTTTAAAGTGTTGCAAATGCTTTCACATGTGACTACTGCGGATCGTCCAATAAATGTGATTGACTATGTATTGTCAAGTGACTCTGGAATGTATATCACTGTGATGTAACTATTATGCCATTTCCTGAGTACCATCAGTAAAGTGCAGCAACCTTATTCATGTGTGAACATTCCTTCCTTCCTTGGAATATAAAGGTCAACGGCCAGGAATATAATGTGGAGGCCTCAGGCGCAGAGTGGAAACAATATGATGGCAGGTTTGGCCTCAGCAGGTGGGATACTGTTCTAGCAAAAGGACAGGAGTCTGGCAGGGACTTGTACTTTTGGCTCCATCACTAACCAGTTGCTAAGTCTTAAAGACTGCCCAGGTTTCCTGTTTTAGGGTGGCCCCTTTTTCTTGCAGCATCCTATAAATTCTTCAATAGAAACGCACAGCCCCAACGCCTAGGATGGCAAGGGACTCCCATGCTCTGTCCCTCCTCCCTTCTCCAAGCTAACAGACTGGCTTGAGACTGCACTGTCTACTGTTAAATCTTTCCTGTGCAGACTGGAAATTCAGGGAAGCAGCGCTGAGAGAGCCAGCAGCATTGTAAACTGCAAGTGCTGAGTTAAAAAGCTCTTGGTGAACTTTTTACAAGATAGGTCGCCAGACCTTTCCACCACCCTCTCCAATTTCTCAGCTTGTACCTGGCTTGCAGAGCATGACAACACGTAGCCACTTTCTACACACACACTAGGGCTGATTTAGACAGGAGCCAATTAACCTACCAGAATGTCTTTGCACGGGCTTCCTCCAGTTTCCCCCAACAATCCAAACACAGGAAGAATATACAAACTCCATGCAAATGGTGTCCTGACTACTGGCTGAGATTTTAACCAAGGAACCTAATGCTTCAAGGCATAAGCTGATGTTTTGCCCCCCCCCCCAATAGCATTAACAGTCACAATAGTAAAATTTAATCTGTGGTTATTTTGCCTTTAGACTTGAAAGTTTTTTTTTTTCAAATGTAGTTTTAGGCTTAAATTTTATTAAAAGCCAAAACATTTCTATTTGTTTTAAGGTGCGGAATGATTAGAAGAACCTTAATCAAGGTGTTATTGCTCAAGCTGGACAGTGTATCAACTTGTGCTCAAGGATCGTGGACCCTGTCTGTCCCAGGTTCACAAAGTCGTATGGGGCCATTGATTGGGGTTCGTTCTTGCCCCGCAGCCCTCCGGGCGTGAGGTGTGCATGTGTGGTCCTGGTCTCGGGACCACGTTGGCCCGAGGCTGCATCGCTACTTAGTAGGCCCGGCTTGTCTGGCTGGGGCCTATATCCAAAAACGGGATCCCAAGCTGTCCATTCAAAATGGAGAGAAATCATCTTAATGAAGGAGACCAGGGGAGGATCTGCCCCGGAGGAGACCGGCAAAATGCTGCTGTCTCGGGTGAGGCCTGGCAACTTTATTAAGGAGGGATCCATTACACTACAAGCCCTGCAGTTCGCCGGATTGGATTAAAGGCTCTTTAACTGTAAGGCTGGAAGTTTGGGACTTTGAAATCCTGTGGCAGAGGATTCCTGGACTATCCATTGCTCAACTTCAAACAGGTCTGTGGCAGAGACTTTGTACATTTGAACAGGTCTGTGGCAGAGACTTTGTACATTTGACACAGACCTTATTCACCTTGGGCAGTCTGTGGCAGAGACTGCCCTCTTGCTGATTCGTGTGTCATTCCGGCTGCTAGGCCATGTGAGAGGGGACTATCCGGGTGACCAATACCCACTCTAACATTGGGAGAGGTGAGTGATTTTGAACTTGTACCTTTGTCAACTTTTGTGGCGAGTGCCTGAACCTTCCCCTACTCTTCTATGCCTTCTACTTCTCAACATTTACTGCATAAGAAAAATAAAGCCTAACTGTTTGAAGTTTTACATCTGTGTGGACATTGCATTACTACAGACTTTCCTACCCGGACAACGCAGCTGAAGAGGTAACGTGCAAAACCCAAAACTAATCAGCGGCCCTAAAGAGTTCTTAAGACATGTGCTCTTCTGACTTCTTAAAATGTCCTTTAAAGATGGCCGATTAACCCAGTGTATGCTGAATAGCAGCTGAAGAAAGTCTGTGTGCTTCTGTAGATGGATTAAGGATGTAAGAGACAGCCTAGCTTTCAGCTCAACTTATTTATAAACTTCAGAATCCTTTCTTTAAATTCGCGCCTGAACAGTAACCACTCTCACATCACTCCCACAATTCACCCTTCTTACTACCCACGATGGAGGGGATCAAGAGTAGAAATATGAGGACACAATTTCTATAGGAAGTAGCTGAACTCCTAATTAGAAACAGAGACAATGTGGAAGGAAAAAGTAGTTTTGACTAGACGGGGTAACTATAAAAAATTTAAAACAATGTGGGATCCCTGGCTGAGGAAAATGGGGTGTCCGCCCTAATTGGTGCGGCAGCAAGAAGAGTAAAAGAATGGACCTAAAAGGTGGAAACCGGACTGTTGAGACAGGAAGGGCGGATAGAGGACAGGTAGAAAGAGAAGCTATGGGCTCTAGATAAAGAAGTTAAACATGTTGGAAGATCAAAAGGAAGGAAGGGAAAGGGGAAGGGCAGTGGAAGGAAAGCCAAAATTAAATAAAGTAAAAATAAAATAGTTCTAGTTAAATAGTTAAAATAGCAATAACACAAGAGAGTGGTAGAATGCATTTTTGGTCCTTCTTTTCTGTTTTTTGGAGTGCGTAAAGAGATTAGTTGGGGAAGGGGGGTAAGTGGTTAATTGTAGAACACTATATTAAAGCACTTTATGTGAAACAAGGATAAAACAAATGTATGTATTTTTATAAAATGTTATGCAACTTGGAAAAATAATAAAGAATATAAAGTTAAAAAGAAAAAAAGAAACAGAGACAGGAAATGGGGGAAGGTGAAGCTAATCTAAATAGTTCTATACATCAGAAAATCTCAGTTTACATAGAAATACCTTAGAATGCATCTTTTAAACCGACCATCAGTTCATAAGTTTTAAGACATAAGATATTTAAAATATTAATAAATATGTCTTGACATCTACTAGAATCTGAAACTCAAATTCAGACAACTCATCTGGAATTATTACAATATTAGGAATTCATATTCTCGATGATATTTTTATGGCCAGATTAAATTTTAGATATTAAGAATATAACAATATGCATATTCCAGATGAGGTCTTACTAATGATTTGTACAGGGGCAAAATTACATCTCCCTCTCTGGAGTCCATACCTCTCTTAATACAAGAAAACCTTGTATTAAGATATATATAATGTTTTGGGGTTCTGAGTACTGTATTTATTGGTGTATAACACTTACTTTTTTACCCTGAAAATAGAGGGTAAACTGTGCCTGCGTGCTATACGCAGGGGCCTGTGGAGAGTTTTATTCCTGAAACTTCCTTCTTAAAGTTAGGGTGCGTGCTATACGCCTGTGCGTGTTATGCCGATAAATACGGTAATTTTCTAGCAAAAAAATGATGATTTTTACAAGGCAATTCTCAGACTGGAGAAGACGTCTAGTATTCATAACCATCATTTCTTTGAAATAAACAGACACTTAGAAGATTTAGACAACAGGGGAAGGAGGAACAATATAAGTGAGGGGTATCCCTGAGACAGTAGATCCAGCTCAAATCATTCCAGCCTTACAGCGAGTTTTTAATAGCTTGCTGGAGCGGCAAGAAGATATGGCGATAGATTTTGTCAGGGCTCACAGAGCACTCAGACCAAAGGGCCCAGGTAATGCTCCTCCAAGGGACATCATTTGCTGCCTTCAGAGCTTTTTGCTTAAAGAGGACATAATGAGAAAGGCAAGGAGAAAGTAGCATATTATTTTCAATGGGGCCACTATCCTGCTCTTTCAGGATTTATCACAGATTACCCTGAGAAACCGAAGAGCCTTGCGCCCTCTGCTGGAGAAACTCAGGGAACGTGAATTAAAATATACCTGGAAGTTCCCTTTTGCATTATCCGTGCACCATAATGGGCATCAATACATCCTGCGTGAACCGGATGAGCTGCCAGACTTCTATGCCGCACTGGATCTTGAATACAGCCCACTGCCTGACTGGTATGCTGAGTTCCAGGAAGCACCCCGAGAACGGTCGCCCTCCAGATCTGCCTTCTCCACCCCGGACAAAAGAATCCATAAAAAGCAGAAGCCGAACCGCTCTGGGAGATTTGGAACCCCAGGTCCCAGCAGAGAGGAACGCAGAGATCGTGATGATGACTGATCGACACTTGCTGAGTTCACCCTGATCTGCTCTTTTGTTATCCCACGTTTCCTATAGGTTTCCTTATGGGCTTCTTTAACAACTTTCACAACTTTGTTACTAGAGTCACCGTTCGCCCCCTACGCCTTGTTTTGCCCTCCTGGCTGGCATCACCCCCCCTCCCCCCTTTTTTCTCCCCCCTCCCGCTTTCCCACTCCCCCCCCTTTTTTTTCCTCTCTAGGTTACCCCCCTCAGATTCACTGGAGGGAGAGACAGGGACTCAGGACAAGGTGGGACCCCTGCCCCATCTCCCCTACGTATGAACACATTTTGTCCCTCTGCCATTTATCACAGTGCCCTGTACCTCCTCCTGGTCTGGAAGTTTGCTGACCTATGCCTCCATGGGACAATTGCTGTTGCCCAGATAAGACGGACTTGTGTCTTGCGCCTTGGCATTAGCTCTCAGGCTTCATGTTCACGGGGAGCATTAGTTGGAGGTTGGAGCTATGTTACCTCATCCTGAAGACCAACCATCGATACTGTATAACACTTCCTGGGTCCAGATGACTTACGGCCAAAGGGGCCGGGGACTTAAGTGTACTTTGGGTGGCACTGTGTGAATTAGGGGATCCTCCCCCTCCCCTTTTTTTTTTCCTTTTTCTCTCTCAGGGGGGATGGTCAGACAGAGGAGGGGAACCCTGTTGAATGTTGAAATTATAGGGACGTCCTATCTACTGTGTTGCCCGTGAGCAGTTACGTTTGCATCACCCCTGGGTCGAGGGGGAAAAATTTTCATCTAGTAATAGATGAGGCTATGTTTGCTTTCATGTGCAGGCTGTGTGTGTTATGTTGCAACTTGTCCACATACATTTACATTTTTACTCTTACAGAGTTACACTGGTAGAGACGAGTAACTGACTGTTTTACCCTGTTGTCAGCTGCCTCCCTCTACCCCCACCAAGTGCCTCCTCGCCTACTGGTTGGGCGTGGGACGCACTAACTTACCTACTACTCAGGTCAGGAATCCCTGCCTGTTTAGGGAAATCTTTGAATTACTCCAACATCTTTCACTTTCTTTTTACTGACTCACCTTTCCCCTCTTTCTTCTCCTCTTTTCTTCTGATTTACTGTTGTAAACATAGTTGTATTGGTTCTAACCTGACATCAACAGTTTTGTATCCTAGGAACACTCTGAGACGTCTCACTCTGAGTTACCATCATGGCTTACGCGGATCTCGTCCGAAATCCACTCGTTATATCCCACAATGTTAGGGGTTTGAACGTAGCCGAAAGGCGCTCCACTCTGCTGAGGGAGCTTAAAAAAGGTAGGCCGCATTTCGTATTTTTACAAGAGACCCATTTCAAAACGCATCATGTCCCTAAACTTACGAGTTCTTACTTTAAAGAGGCATTTCATGCTACGAGTAATGACTCCAGGGCCAGGGGGCTTCTATTCTGATAGGTAGAGACGCACCCTTCACCTTACAGGAAAAAAGGCTAGACCCCAAGGGTAGATATGTATTCCTCAAAGGCCTATATAACAACACACCCATGACATTAGCCAACGTCTACTTTCCTAACAAATCTCATATATCCTTTTGCCAGCAAATTGTTCAAGAGCTATTGGGGTTTTCCTCAGGATGTTTAATCCTGGGCGGAGACTTCAACGTGCCACTTAACCCGCTGCAGGACACGTCCAATGGGAAAACCTGCATCATATATAGGACCCTTAAAAGAATCAAGGCCCTGCTGCAGTCCTTGCACCTGACTGACACCTGGAGATTTGCCCATCCTGACGGTCGTGATTTTACGTTTTTCTCCCCCCCTCACAACCGACACTCTCGCATAGACTATCTTTTCATTTCACAGAGGGATTTGGCCCTAGTTACGGGAGCTCACATTGGTATCCAATCCTTCTCGGACCACGTTCCAATTTCGCTCTCCGTAAAGGAACTCACTTCAATCTCCAAATCATTCTCCTGGAGGTTGAATGCGTTCCTGCTAACCGACCCTGTCCTCCTGACGGAACTGACCACCTCCCTGACTGACTTTTTTCGGCGAAATTCCTCCGCCGACACTGACCCACTAATGACCTGGGAGGCTCACAAGTGCACGATCAGAGGGGTACTCATGGGAATGGGCGCAAGGCGTAAAAAAGAAAGAGAAAAACTTATTAAGACTCTGACAGACCGAATAAAACATTTAGAAATGTTGCACAAGCAATCCCTTACTGCCCAGACAGCTACTGAGCTTTTAGAGAAAAGGAAGGCCCTTCAGCAAGTCTTTGATGACAAATCGCGGAGATTCCTGTTCTTTAAGAAACAAATCTACTACGAGTCTGGTAATAAGTCGGGGAAACTTTTGGCAAGGGCCCTAAAGGAACAGACGGGTAAAAATTTCATACAGGGTATTAGGAGGGCAGATGGCAATCTGGATATAATCACTGACGCCATAGCGAAACACTTCCATGACTTCTACACAAAACTATATAACCTACCGACTCAACATAAACTGGCTGACATGGAAGGAGAGAGACCACAGATCATTCGTGACTATCTTGAGAAGAGTGGCATGCCCACTCTCTCAGACTCAGACATATCACTCCTAGAGGAACCAGTAACAGCAGAGGAGATCGCAATGGCCATTAAGCAACTTAAATTTGGTAAGAGCCCAGGACCAGATGGATTCACTTCCATTTACTATAAAACCTTTGCCAACATACTAGTGGACCCGCTTAGGGCCGCGTTAGAGTCCATGTCTGAACCTAGAGTAATTACCCCTGACTTCTTGTCAGCGCACATCACAGTAATCCATAAGGCAGGTAAGGACCCAGCAGATTGTGCAAGTTATCGCCCTATATCTTTGCTGAATCTGGACGCCAAAATACACGCTAAGATCCTGGCCTCTCAGTTGAGCCCATTGCTTTCAGATTTAATAGGAATGGACCAGGTAGGCTTCATGCCTGGCCGTGAAGCCAAAGATAATATTATAAAAGCCATGCTTTTGATTTAGGCAGCCCAGGGGGGTAACACAGAAGGTCTTCTCCTGTCCACGGATGCGGAGAAGGCCTTCGATCGTGTGGCATGGGACTATATGCTGGCTGTATGTTCTAAAGTTGGATTGGGACCGCACATGATCTCGGCGTTGTACCAGTGCCCATCGGCAAAGCTTAAAATTAACAGTACTCTATCAGATAATGTCCAGATACTGAATGGCACAAGACAGGGCTGCCCGCTGTCCCCTCTGCTGTTCATACTGTCCCTCGAACCGTTCATTAGATTAATCAGAGCTAATATAAACATCCGGGGCTTCAGGGTCTTGGATAGGGAGTACAAGGTCGCCGCGTATGCGGATGACCTGCTCTTCTTTCTAACAAGCCCAGTGACATCCCTAGCCATTCTCCTCAGAGAGTTTGCGGTCTATGGATATGTCTCTAATCTCAAAATCAGCTACGCCAAGTCTGAGGCCCTGAATGTCTCCTTGCCAGACAACCTACTAGGCCTAGTAAAGTCGACATCTTCCTTTAGGTGGGAATCCGCAAAACTTAAATACCTAGGAGTGTGGCTCACGCCCAGACTGGCCGACACTTATGGACAGAACTTTCCCATGTTTCTCAAGACTGTTAAAGAGGATTTGGACAGATGGCAGTCAGGTTATTTCTCTTGGTTTGGCCGTGCGGCCATAATCAAGATGATAGTACTACCCAGGCTACTTTACTTGCTCCATGCCCTACCCCTCAAGATCCCTATAGCTTTCTTCTCCTCGCTGAAAACCATTCTGTTGAGATTTCACTGGAATGCTCAGAGGCCGAGGATCAGGTATTCCCTCTTGATGAAACCAAAGGACTTTGGTGGCATGGGTATACCTGACTTTGGGTCCCACTACCAGGCCACTCACCTGACTCGGATCATCGACTGGCACTGCCATGGTAGTACTAAAGATTGGGTGACCCTGCAAAATGACTTATGTCCACTCCTGTTAAAATTCTCCCCGTGAATCCCGTGGGGTAGCTGTCCGAATAGCCTTAAAAAACACCCCATCACTGGCTGCACCCTGGAGATTTTCCACAGATTGTCCAAGACCTTGGACATATCCTCCCAACCCAGCCCCCTGACTCCTTTAAAAGATAATCCGGACTTTGAGACGGGCCTGGATAACCCTCATTTTCAACCCTTGGACACCTCGAAACCGCTCCAATTAGGGGACTGCTTTGACAAAGGGGTGGTGAGGGAATGGACAGCACTTAAATTGAAGCTGAACAGTCCACATCTACCCTTTTTGACGTACCTACAGCTCCGCAGCTATTTAGGGAGGCAACCAGATAAAACTAAGCTCTATAGACCCCCCACTGCCCTGGAGACGATTTGCCTTGAGGGTGCTAGGTGCCCAAAAGCCACTTCCATGGCCTACGCGTGGCTACGAGATTTGAAATATGGGCCCGAGGAGGGGCTCAGAGTGAGATGGTCCACGGATCTACAGATGAAAATAACTGCTAAAAACTGGAGGTATGCTTGTATTTTGACTCATAAATGTTCTATAAGTTCAAAAATGCAAGAGACAGCCTATAAAATCTTCACACATTGGTACAACACCCCAGCCAAGATACCTGGATGGAACCCACAATTTCCAGACACCTGTTGGAGGTGTAAGAATGAAAAGGGCACACTGCTACACATTTGGTGGCAATGCCCGCTAATCGCGCAATTTTGGGTGGAAGTCAATCTTCTAATTAAGAAAATAACAGAGACCAAAATCATCTTGAATGCCGCAGTGTGCCTACTCCACATCACGAATGACTCGTTGAGGAGATACAAAAACTCCTTGACGAGACACCTGCTAAATGCGGCAAAATCCCTGATTCCGCTATACTGGAAATCTCAAAGGGTTCCCTCCATTGCAGAATGGCTTAACATGGTTTCTGACATCTACAAGATGGTGGAGACACTGACCCAGACCACTGATAAGGTGGAAAAATTTCATGAGACCTGGCAACCCTGGCTGCTCTTTAAATACTCAACTGAACACACTGATATTGTGTCGCCCCCTCCAGACTGAGAATGTTCGCATGTGATACACTGACCAAAACTGTCCTACTTTTACTGCTCTATATACTTTCCCTCTTGATTTCTTCTTTTTTCTCTCCCTCTGTTGTTTGCAGCCTACAATTTTTGTTCTGGCTGCTGGTAGTGAATAACGATTTAAAGCATGATTGTATATTGCCCTGGTGATTTACATGCCTTGTACTAGAGTACTATGTTCTACGCTCTTGGTCTCATTACCTATGTTTGTCAAAATGTTGCACTACGAGCAGTTGCATCTGATCCTGTCTTTCTTTGTTACACGTTTCATCAGTTTCAATAAACTTGGAATGTAAAAAAAAAATAATAATATAAGATTTATCTTGATAAAAACAGTACCCTTTCAACAGCAGCATATTCTCATTCTCCCTATTAAAAGAGAAGTATGGGTTTGTTTTTTCCCCCCCATCATACTTACCTAGGTGGATGCAGCATCGGTCTGATGCACTTAATTTAAAGGGTAACTCCAGTTTTGTGGGAAAAAAAATAGCAAATAAAGAAAAAATAATATAGCGTATACAATTGCGACACAAGTCATATTGTAATTGAATGTTATTAAAAATTACCTTTCCTTTTCAATCTGCAGCTCTGTAATTTTCTGAAAATGCAATATGGCTACCTAGAGGTGTTCTGTACACTATGTGTACAAAACAACCCCCCCCCAGAAACATAATTTCATGTTTGTGTGATTGGCTCACTGATTTTCCCAGAAGTCTGCACTAAGATGCAAGTCAGATTTTTGGCATCCCCTGCAACAAAAATGTATTTTTTGGTGAGAAACTCCCAACAGGAACACATCTAAAGGGATGCAGGCCAGCAGCTTTCCTCATTAGTTCTCTGCAATTATGAAACCACTCCCATTAGACTCATTTAGCACATGGGCGTAGAGGAACAAACAGTGATTTCTTCAGAATAACAAAAGGTATAAATCTGCAACAAAGTTTGTTAAAATCCTTGCAATGTATGTACCGTATATACTCGATTATTTTTGTGCTGAAAATGCCCCCCTCGGCTTATACTTAAGTCTGTTTCCGACTTCAAATTTGTGCGCCTGATCCTGGCCATCTGTAGGTCCCCTGGACCCCAAACTTGGCACACATGTAGCCCAACTATTCCTCGATAAGTGTGCAAAGTTTGGTGTCTGGAGGACCTACGGCCGGGGAGCACCGATTTCAAAGCCGGGCACCCCTTTCATAGACTCCCATGTTAAACGTCAGTCTAGTCACAGTGAGGCATGGACACAGTGACAGTAAGGCATGGGCACAGTGAGGCATGGACACAGTGAGGCATGGACACAGTGACAGTGAGGCATGGGCACAGTGAGGCATGGACACAGTGAGGCATGCACATGGACACAGTGAGGCAAAGTGAGGCACAGTGAGGCATGCAGATGGACACCCTAGGCTTATGCCGTCGGGAAAAATTAAAAAATTTTTTAACGAGAAAAACGACCGTCTGTGGGCTTTTTGTCATTTTTCCCGATGGGAAAAACGGCATTAATCAAGACGAGAAAAATTAGAACATGCTCTAATTTTTCTCGTCGTGATTCCCGTTGCTTTTTTCCGCGGCAGTTTTCCCATAGGGAAACACTGCCACGGAGCCCACACACGGTCGTTTTTCTCGACCAAAAAAAAATGGCGGGAAAAACGGACATGTGTAGGGAACCAAGCCGTTCCCCTCGTTTTTCCCGTCTATTTTCTCGACTGTGTTTTCACCGTCGAGAAAATCGATCGTGTGTACGCGGCATTATACTCGAGTCAATACGTTTTCCCAGTTTTTTGTGGTAAAATTAGGTGCCTCAGCTTATATTCGGGTCGGCTTATACTCGAGTATATATGGTAGATCACCCAGAGGGGAATGTTTTTTTTTTCAGCAAAAGTGGAGTTACACTTTAACTTTTGAACCTCTGTACCTTTGTACAGGAAAGAAACCTCTGTGGTGCAATCCGCTCCCATTGCTATGGGAGACAAACCACTGACGGAAGGAGTGCCGACAACATCTCACTCACTGCTAGAGGCATCACCACAAATAACAGGTACCGCTATCGACAGGCTACTAGGTAACCACTTGTGTCTTTACATTACTCCAGTGGCGACTGGTGCTCAAATTTTTTAGGGGGCGCAAACAAGTGAAAAAAAAAACATCAATTGCAGCCACTGTGCCCATCAAACGCAGCTACTGTGCCCATCAAACGCAGCTACTGTGCCCATCAAACGCAGCTACTGTGCCATCAAACGCAGCTACTGTGCCCATCAAGCGCAGCCACTGTGCCATCAAACGCAGCCACTGTGCCCATCATGCACAGCCATTGTGCCCGTCAATTTCCGCCACTGTTCCCATCAATTGCTGCCACTGTGCCCATCAATTGCTGCCACGGTGCCATCAATTGCTGCCACGGTGCCATCAAACGCAGCCACTGTGCCCATCAAGCGCAGCCACTGTGCCCATAAAACGCAGTCACTGTGCCATTAAATGCTGCCACTGTGCCATTAAACGCAGCCACTGTACCCATAAATTGCCGTCACTGTGCCATCAAACGCAGCTACTGTACCTATAAGTTGCTGCCAGTGTGCCCATCAATTGCTGACACTGTGCCCATAAATTGCTGCCAGTGTGCCCATCAATTGCCGCTACTGTGCCCCATCAAATGCTGCCAGTGTGCCCATCAATTGCCGCTACTGTGACCCATCAAATGCTGCCAGTGTGCAGCGCCCGGCACTTTCCTGTCTCGCATCGGGTCAGCGGCAGTGTCCTGCACGTCCTCTGTGCCTACTTCCGTCCTCTCTATCAGGCGTCCAATCACAGCGCCTGATGTTTCAGCCAATCAGGTGACAGGTAACAGACCTGACCAACTGATTGGCTGAGAGGCGGTTCAGTGTTAGCAAAGCGAATTCCTTCACTTTGCTAACACAACGCTGAGTGAACAGCGAGCGCCCAGCATGGCGCCCGCTGTTCAGCCTACGGCTCTAATCAGGTGCTTCCAAAAACACCCCCGCCACTGTAATTCAGGTGCCCGGCGCCCGAAAAGGGTCCGGACACCTGAACAGAGGGTGTCAGCGGCGACCATAGATAGATTCATGCAATGCATGAATCTATCTATGGTGATAAAGCGGAGCCAGGAGAGAGGGAGCGGCGCCCATGCGCCCCTTATGGACGCACCGCCACTGCATTACTCCCCTCCACACCAATGTCTTCATATCCCAGCGTGTTAAGACCCACTCAGTGAACTATGTGTGCTGGTTACTTGCAATACACCTCTTTCAGTAACTTCAGAGCTCTGGTATACCTGCAAAGGTGTAGTCCAGCAATTAAAAGACCTTCAGGGACATTCTAATGCAGATGTCAGAGGCATACTCCAGTGCTGTTGTCTTCGGGGTGAACAGAAGGTTCAGATGGCTTTACATCCAGGTGGTAACGAGCTACATCCTTCTGCTCCCCATGGGTGTTGTTCCCTGTCTCATTTTGCTACAGGTTCTGGGTCTCTCTCTCTCTTTCTGGCCTATTACAGTCTCTGGACCCCTTTGGATCTTCTCCGGCCTCAAACTCCAAGGACAGCTGCAACCCCAACATCAGTGTCCCTCTTATATAACACAGGATCAGTGAGTCGGACTTAGAGAAAAACCTGCCAAAAGACCAAAGTACGAGGAACGCATTAACTCCTACCCTCCCAGCCGGGACAGCGCTGTGTTTACTGGGGATGCACAGGTGTTCTGCAGGCATTAAAGTCAATTGGGACACAGACACTGCTCCAAATTTGACTTCCGTGTGGGTGCATGGCCCTGAACACAGACTGTGTGTATTCAGGCTTGTACATCTGCACCCGCATTGGTGTCACATTGGGACATGGAGCTTCATCTGTGCAGCTGCTGCTGCTACCCAATTGATATCAATGGGACTGCCTGAATGGGGATGCATGGAATACCTGTGCATCTCCATGCGGGTAAACACATCTCATGTACGGGTGTATGCTGTAATATGCCTCGCATTAACGAGACCGTACACTACCCATCTCCAGAGTGGTTATGGTATACATATGAAAAATATAAATGGGTACTCCTAGCAATCTGTCTATTGGGGGGGGGTGTAAATATAAACGCTACTTAGCTTAGATAACACTACTATACCTACATATTATTTATTTGCTGCATTAAACTGTGGTAAGCCAGGCAGAATACTTGTGATTTACTGCCAGCCTGAGGTTTGTGTTTTCTGCTGTAGTAATAACATCAGAACTTGCTGCAGGGATGGTCTGTACAAGCCGAATATCGATCATACACAATTATAGCATCTAGCTTCTGAGCGGACTTCTCAGGGGCCTGGGAAATATATATTCTATCTATCTATCTATCTATCTATCTATCTATCTATCTATCTATCTATCTATCTATCTATCCATCTATCTCTCTATCTCTCTATCTTTCTATCTCTCTATCTCCCTATTAGGCTTGTGCAATTCGTTTCGTAACGAATCGAAATTCGTCCGAATTTAGCAACTTTCGGACATTCGGAAGCATTCGAATTTCCGAACAAAGCAATTACGAATAAAACCGAGTCCAAAATAAATTATATCGCAAATAGCGAATGCCCGAATGTCTTCGGCATAATTCGTTATGAAAAAAGTTACGAATGTACGAATCCATTCGAAGCACAATACCACTCTGCTCTGCTCTCTGCTTCTCCCTCACCATGCTGAACTCCCTCTCAAAATGGTGTACAGGGGCGGAGGCTATAGCCGCATGTAAAAAACGAGAGTAAAATACGAGATTTTGAATCGTTACAAATAACCGCTATGTATTTAGAAAAGTACAAATCCATTCGAAGCACATTAGGCATAATAGACAGCGTCGTTGTGAGAGAGACACGGAAAATTACGAATCAACGAACCCAAAAAAAGTTACGAAAGTAGGAGTTGTGTCCAGAATCAAGGAAAAACAATGTACTCTACCGAAAGTACGAATTATAAATCAACGAAAAACAAGGCTTACATTAATACGAATTATTCCGATTCAACGAAAAATGACGCTTGCGAAAATACGAATTAGTCCGAACACGAAAAATCCCGTCTAGCAAAATTACGAACGATTACGAATCAACAGGACCGAAAAGAAACGAAACAAATTTTTCCGTTGTGCACAAGAAACGAACTGAAACTAAACAAATTTTTCCGTTGTGCACAAGTCTCCTCTCTATCTATCTATCTATCTATCTATCTATCTATCTATCTATCTATCTATCTATCTATCTATCTATCTATCTATCTATCTATCTATCTATCTATCTATCATCTGCCTTTCAATAATAATCTGACTCTATGTATATACGGTATGTATCTATCTACGTATCTATCTATCTATGTGTAGCACCCTGTTACTTTTAAATAGGCGCTATGTGTAAATTTAGGGGTATGTGAGCTGTAAATAGCTTTTATTGGGATTTTATGTGATAGACCAACACAAAGTAACACTAAAGCCTCGTACACACGACTGAGTTTCTCGTCCAAAACCGACAAGAAAAGTGCCGCGAGAGCTTTATTGTCGAGAAAACAGTTCGTGTGTATGGTTTTACGATGAGAAAACTGCCGTGAATCTCGACGAGAAAAATAGAGAACCTGCTCTCTATTTTCTCGTCCGGATTCTAGATTTTCTTGTCGTGTTTCTCGCCGGCCTGTTTTGCGACGAGAAAATGGTTCGTGTGTATGCTTTTACGACTCTTCAAAAAGCGCGCATGCTCAGAATCATGTATGAGACGGGAGCGCATCTTCTAGTAAAACAAGCCTTCGTAATGGAGATAGCACATTCGTCACGCTGTAAATTATTGCATCGTTTAAATGTTGTACATTTAAATCTTCTTTAGAATGTTACAATAATGAAAACTAATGAACTTGTTTTGCTGCTGATATTCACACAGAGTTATGACTATCTTTTTTAAACCTTTTTCATGCTGCTCTTAAGAAGATTTAGGTGTATTATATCCTGCAAGATCTTCAGAATATTTTAATGTTTTATATTTTTTAGACAGATGTTAATTGTAATTTGTCAATGTTTTGATAGTGATCTCCCATTGTATTTTTTAAATTTAGTTGTGTCAAGTTTACACCCTATATTTTTTAAAGAACACCTTTAATGATTTTTTTTTGGTGTTATCTGTCCCTTTTTTTGGGGGTCAAATGTATCTGCTTACTCCAAAGGTAAATAAATAATTATTATAAAAACACATAGTCAAGTATGAACTTAAAAAAAAAAACATTTATTCATGTCCTGAACAAAATAAATAGAAGGCAGCGCTGGAGAACCTGCTGCCATTTGTGCATCCATGGGACCCCAGAGCACACATCAACCCTGTTTGGACACTAAAATTGGGAGCTTGAGAAGCACAACAGTTGTGAGCACAATCTGATGCTGGCCTCCCAGAGGTCAGGAACAGCAGCAGGTGATATATATGTCCCAAGTCTGTGGTACTACAACAGGCTGCCTTCTGTCCGATTACAATGAAGCAAGGCCATCACTTCCTTGTCTTCTTGGCAGCCTTCCCTGCAGCCTTCCCTGAAGCCTTCTCTGCAGCCTTCCTTCTGCGTGTGGCTGGAGGCTGGGCCACTGGAGGGGTACTCCTGTCAGGAGGAGGAGAAGGAGGTGGAGGAGAAGGGAGTGGTGCAGAAGAAGAAGGTGGAGGTGGAGAAGGAGGTGGAGGAGAAGGGGGTGGCGCAGAAGAAGAAGGTGAAGGTGGAGGAGAAGGGGTGACACAGAAGAAGGTGGAGGTGGAGGAGGAGGTGGAGGAGAAGGGGGTGGCGCAGAAGAAGAAGGTGGAGGTGGAGGAGGAGGTTGAGGTTGGGATAGTTGTGCGACCTCACATATGGCCGTATTGGGGGTAATTCTCTCCATCACCCCCTTGTTCAGCAAGGTGATGAGCAGGGGCTCGCATAGGAGGCGTTGCTCCATGCTCATCACCTTGAACTTGGCCTCAACTAGGCCGGCAATGGCAATGGCCTCTTCAGGGAATGTGGGCTCCTGGAGGGTGGCATGTGCCTCTCTAATAAGAGCCATTGCTGCCTCACTAGTGGTCCTGTCCCTCCTGCTTCTTTTCGGAAGGCGGATGGGAGGCACCTGAGATCTAGTGCTTCTCCTTGTGCCGGCCACCTCCTGTCTGCCACTGGGCCCTGCCACCTCCTGTCTGCCACTGGGCCCTGCCACCTCCTGTCTGCCACTGGGCCCTGCCACCTCCTGGCTGACAGTGGGCCCTGGCACCTCCTGGCTCACAGTGGGCCCTGCCACCTCCTGCCTTACAGTGGGCCCTGCCTCCTCCTGCCTGACAGTTTCCAGACCCTCCTCCTGGCTGATTTCATCCTGTGTATGAAAAAGGGACATAGTTTAATATTTTGGTTATTATTTTCACACAAATTTGAGATCATGAATGTAGCAATTTGAATGTAAATCAAGAGAAAAGACAAATATTTTTAGGACTACATCAGATTGACTATTTAGCACCCAATTTATGGCAGACTAATGTCTCTAGATCTTGATTTCACTTTTGTATCCCAAAATAGTTTAGGATTTTCATCTTGACTTCTTTTTCCTGCATTAAGTTTTTCACAATACATTTTCATTTAATACTATACCTGGCTCCAGATGTCCAAATCAGCTTCTTCCAGGGTGGCTGCCTCCTCTTGCTCCAGAGAAGGCTCAGGTTGGCTGCAGGGAAGTCTGGGGGGAAGAGTGGACAGTGATGGCCTTGCCTCAATGTGGTCATCCAGAAAGGACATCCTGCTATAGTACCACAAATTCGGGACATACACATCATCTGCTGCTGCTCCTGACCTCTGAGAAGCCAGGACCTTAGAGCGTTCAGTCCTGTATGTGCCTCTCAAGCTCCCAATTTTAGTGTCCACCTGTTTTGCTGTTGCTGTGGGCACCTTGGTATGCACAAATGGGAGCAGGGTCTCCAGCGCTGCTTTTCTTACCCCTTTTTTTCTATGGATGGGGTTTTTTGTTTCCCACAGAGCGGGCAGCTCCCTTACCCGGTCTATAAATCCCGCAAGGAATTCCTTGTCACTTATGAAGACATTCATTTTGGGTCTGCAAGCCCAAAAAAATAATAAAAAATAATGTGAGGCACACAGTCTAACCTCCTGTAATCTTAGTCACCATATATATCCTCCAACATTCTCTAGACAGTATAGGCCACCAATTTCTCAAAGTCTACAAATCACATACCTTTGTTGGCACGTCCGTCACTTTTACTCCTCTCTCCGCACACTGAACGTAGTATAGTCACATGTGTGTTTGCTATATATACACCACGCATGCGTAAAACTACTCACACGTCGCTCCGCACACGTCGGCCGCCCATGACGTTCTAAGTAACATCTTTTCCCCGCCCCTTCTCTTTTGGCACGCAGACAGATATGGCGGATTCACAGCAGGTGTCTGCTAATTCCTCAAATAACGAGGAGGAGACAAGCCCGGAGACTGAGGAAACGTCACGATCAAGGAGGAGATTTAAGGCATCTAATATGTCTTATGCGGAGATGGCGGAGATGGTGGACATATTGCTAAAGTCGGATTATGACGCAAAGCATGGGCCGTATAGCAAACCTAATCGAAGGAAGGCCAAAATCATGAAGAAAGTTGTGAATAGGGTTGTGCGAACCCGAACTGTAAAGTTCGGGTCCGTACCGAACTTTAGCTTTTTCCCAAACCCGAACTTCAGGGGCCAGCCAATCACCTTTTGATTAGCTGGTGTGCCCTTAGAAGCCATCATAGCCATGCCTACTAATGGCATGGCTGTGATTGGTCAGTGCAACATGTGACCCAGCTTCTATATAAGCTAGAGGCACACAGCACACACGTCACTCTGCTTCAGAGTAGATAGGGAGAGGATCTTGTCTGCTGCTGCTGCTTTTAGGGAGAGATTGAAAAATACATGAGTTAGTCCTGATTCTGGAATCTGAGGGAAAAGATAGAGAGACAGTGTAGTGTAGGGCCAGGTTCCTATTGGTGCTTTCAGGGAGAGAGATATATTATATAGGAATAGGAGTCCAGATTCAGAGATATAACTCAGCTATCTGCATAGGTTTACCTGTTTGTGTTGCAGTGCAGTCTTTTTACACTGCCATGAGCCCAGTGTCAGAGAAAATCTACCTTTTATCTGCAAGCTCAGTGCACTGCATATATTACGTTGAGAGATACACCGTTTCCATACTGTGGGTGTATTCTGCTCTTGGAAAAAGATCCATTTAGGGCAAAAAAAAAAGGCACTTTATTGTGCTCTTTTCCAAAAGACCCATTAAGGGCAAAAAAAATAAAAAAAATTTGCATTTTATTTTGCTCGTGCAAAAAAAGACCCGTTTAGGGCAAAAAAAAAAATTTGCACTTTAATGTACGCTTGCAAAAAGACCCATTTAGGGCCACAAAAAATATTTTGCAGTGTGTTATACATATGTGGAGGTGTGTGAAATAAACAATTTCTATATAGTTTTCTTCTACTGTGCTATACTAAAAAAAACAACATTTTTTTTTTAATAGCATTTTCTGCAGTTCTGTAGCTGTACGATTCAGCGGTTACGTACTGTGGGTGTGTTGTGGTCTTCCAAAAAAACGCCATTTAGGGCCACAAAAAATATTTTGCAGTGTGTTATACATATGTGGAGGTGTGTGAAATAAACAATTTCTATATAGTTTTCTTCTACTGTGCTATACTAAAAAAACAACATTTTTTTTTTAATAGCATTTTCTGCAGTTCTGTAGCTGTGCGATTCAGCGGTTACGTACTGTGGGTGTGTTGTGGTCTTCCAAAAAACGCCATTTAGGGCCACAAAAAATATTTTGCAGTGTGTTATACATATGTGGAGGTGTGTGAAATAAACAATTTCTATATAGTTTTCTTCTACTGTGCTATACTAAAAAAAAAACCATTTTTTTTGAATAGCATTTTCTGCAGTTCTGTAGCTGTGCGATTCAGCGGTTACGTACTGTGGGTGTGTTGTGGTCTTCCAAAAATCGCCATTTAGGGCCACAAAAAATATTTTGCAGTGTGTTATACAGGTGTGTGAAATAAACAATTTCTATATAGTTTTCTTCTACTGTGCTATACTAAAAAAACAACATGGTTATGCAGTATGTGTCCACAGGCCTACACGTACTGGATGACGGGTCTGCCCCCTTTAACTTCTGGGTCTCCAAATTGGGCACATGGTCTGAGCTTGCCCTTTATGCCTTGGAGGTGCTGGCCTGCCCTGCAGCCAGTTTATTATCTGAACGTGTATTTAGCACGGCAGGGGGCGTTATCATAGACAAGCGCAGCCGCCTGTCCAGAGCCAATGTGGACAAGCTCACGTTCATTAAAATGAACCAGGCATGGATCCCACAGGACTTGTCCGTACCTTCTGCAGAATAGACATGTATACCGGTGTTGTGACAAAAACTGTCCGGCCATCGGATTGTGTCCGGCCCATACTGCGAAGGCGCAGCGCTTGGGCAGTACAGAGGACAAGGAGATTCACAAAATCTCCGAAGATGAACGGCGCCTGCGCCGTGAGTGCAGGTTCAAGCCCCACCATCCAAGTGGACATACGGTAGCACATAGTAACAGGGCCCCTCACGGGCTCGGTTCGATCGCCACGCTTCGGGCACGGCCTCACTTGGCTCGGCTTGAACCACGGATGGTGTGGCCTTCACCTGAACTCACCACGCAGGCGCCGTTCGTCTTGGGAGATTTTCGAAATCCCCTTGTCCTACATACTGAGCAAGCGCAGTACAGGGTGGACACTATTTGACGGGGGACAGAATTCGACACATCACCGGCCTTACCCAGCCATTGTTGTATTTTTGAACCAGTGTTGGCTACCTCGTCCTCCTCCACCGCCGCTTCCACCTACACAGCCACATCCACCGCCACCGCCACCTCAACCTCCTACTCCATATGGACCTCGTCCTCCTAGGTCAAGATTATAATTTTTTTTTGTAGCGCACAGATCCATTCCCCCTTACCTGCCTTTATGTTGTTGGCTCCTCGCAGGAAGTAGAAAGGCACACCGCACTACCAGCCCGTACCCTCCTATATAAAGAGGTTGAGCGGTGTACTTGAAGGGCCGTGTTCAAAGCCGGAGTCAAAACTCCTCCAGAGGATGATTCTCACCTCTACTGTAGGTAGAGGCAAGTCCTTTAATTCCCAGTAAAGTCAATGTCCACACCAGCTGAAATTACAACTCTTATTCTCTCATGGCAAAATAAACTCTACTCGGATAGAAAAGGTTAGAGCAAAGAAACAGGACAGCTTAAGGTGTGGAGGAGGTCCAGGCACAAACGTAGCACATTCACTTCACTGCTTAGGTTTCTCAAACAGTTTTAGGTGCACGGTCTCTGCCACAGACCTTGAGGTTGGTCTCTGCCACAGACAGGGTGTACAAGGCCCCTGCCACGGACCTGGAGAACTTTGGTCTCTGCCACAGACCAGGGTGTATAAGGCCCCTGCCACGGGTCGGGTGAATAAGGCCTCTGATACAGTCGAGATGACCTTGAGCTTCTCCTTCTACGAACCTAGCCCATATCAAGGGGAAGACATCTCTCCAGGGAGTCAACAGACCCTTCCTTCACCGTGACTCCCGCATCGGTCCATCAGAATGATCCTCCCTTCCCTGGAACATGGTCCCCTACACGAGGCGGCACCCTAAGACTCCTTGACCCTTAGCGGACTCCAGACGAAGGCTCTGGACTCCAGGCTTTACTCCCGCACCTAGGCCTCCATACCCAGGGCAGCAGGAACTCCAGGATAGTACCTCACCCCGGGCTAAAGGTACCTGAGATGGAACAGGAACACATGCACCCAGGCCGAAGGCACCTGGGCGTGGACCCCACTGGACATCAGCCCCCAGGCCAAAGGTCTGCCCCTTTTATATGCTCTCCCGGCATGCACAGCAGGTTCCCCGCCCCGCTGTACTACTGCCAAGAGGGGACACAAAAGGCACAGCACTGTATCGGCGGTTCAACCCTAGCCTACCATGGCAGCGCCACCTGTAGGCCGCAGGGAACTGCACACCAATACTGTCCCCCGAGGACAAAATGGTCCATGAATCCTACAGAATTAGGGTGTTTGAGCATATTTACCACTCAAACACTTCCCTTAAATTTAGCACCCCGCTACATTTTTATTTCAAAGTATTTTATTTTCCCACTAGCTTATCCATTAAATTGAATAATTTATTCCAGAAAGGGCGTATTCTGGGGCATTCCCACCATATGTGTGGCATCGTGCCGTTGAGTTTCTGAGGTTCTTAATGACTTACCGTACCTCTTCTGCTGAAAAGGGGGCCTCCAGCATATTTTTGTATTTTTTTAATGTTATTTTAAGTTATTTCCCTATCCACATTTGTTTGCAGAGCACTTGCCATGCTCGTAACAACATTTTGCTGCCATTTGCAGCCCTCTAGCCCTTTCCATTACTTTTTTAGAGCCTTTTTAGTCTTTAGAAGTCTGGGTCCCCATTGACTTCAATGGGGTTCGGGTTCGGGTTCGGGTTAAAGTTCGGTCCCGAACCCGAACTTTTTTCCGAAGTTCGGCCGAACCCGTCGAACCCAAACATCCAGGTGTCCGCTCAACCCTAGTCGTGAAGAGTCTGAAGAAGAATTTCGGGGTGAAACGATCAAATGAGCAGCTCAGAAAGAGGTGGTCTGACCTCAACTGAGGGAGCCGGAGCAGTTAAGGAGCATTAAGAGAATGCTTGAAAAAAGTAAGTACTTTTTCCCCTTTTTTCCTATTATTGTATTTCACAACTTGCATGTTGCTCCATGTTATTGCATTTTTCTATTGTACTACCTTACAAAATGTCATAGTTTGAACTTGGTTTGGCACAGTAATCGTTCGTTACAGACACATAGTTCGGCCACTATCCTCGATTTTTATATATTTTACAGGGTTAAAATAATTTACACATCTGCCTGTTTTTCTTCAATAGTTGTTATTACATTGTTGGCTAGATGATGTGTTTGTAAAGAGAATGAAATGCAAACTTTAATCAGTGTAAAGGAGAGGACACTCAGCAGCTGGTTCCATCTGTACTTTTGAGCACTATAGTGTGGGCCACCAGAACCGCCTTTTTTGGGTGTCCCACATGGGTGCATCAGTGAATTTTTGTGGTGCCTCCATGTATTAAAATTGTCAGCCAAAGGTGAATAGTAAAGAAATTATTGTGAAAAAATAATGTCTTCATCTTGAAATTCCGCCCAAACAGACACTTGTACCCCACTTCCAAGCAATTTAGCATGTTGTTTTTATTTTTTATTGAGAATTTCTGTGTGATAACTAGACCTTTTGTTTGATTCTCATAGGGGAGAGAAGACTGGGAGGAGAACACTCCAGGGAGCACAGGAACCCCACAGCTTCTAAACAACCCCAACCTCACAAAGACCCACAACCTAAGGATGTTGAGGAAGTTGAAGAGGTGGAGGAAGGAGAAGTGCAGGAAGGAGAAGTGGATGATGTGGTGGAACTGGTCACCACAACAGGTCAGTATCTGTCACCACAGCTTCAGGTAAGAGATGTAGGCCTGCAGAGTTATAATACCTTTTGTATTTTTTATAAGGGATGAAAATGTTGTGGTGAAAGAAAGTACACGTTTCTCTGCTGACAGTGCCCTACGAATCATCCAGCAAGTGATGGAATGTAGCACAGAACTGGACAGAATTAAGCAAATAATTCATGTGATGGATCAAACCTTTAAAGACATCCTAGATGTTTTGGGGAGAATTGAATAAGGCAACAAAACCCCCATTTTTTGTTTGAGATTGTTCGTCCCCCTTTTTTTATCTTTTAGACTTATCAATCCAGCCAAAATTTGAATATGCACACAGTGTGTCAACATGTGCCATCTGCCATCAGGGGATATCCATGTACGTCTTATGGGGGTGCAACCCCTTCCTCGTATCTCAAGTAGGTGAACTGAAGAAGGGGTTGCACCCCCAAAACACATCCATTGATCACCCCTGATGGCAGATAGCACATGTTGACAATAGGGATCAGGAGTCAAAAATCCCTATTGGAAATGACTTCAAATTGTGTGCATATTCAAATTTTGGCTTGGCCAGGGGTGCCAATACCCCATATTAGGACGGCCAGATAGAGACATATTTTGGGTAATTGAATGTCTCATATTGCCAAGAGGTATCCAATGTTGTAGTTTGTTGAATGCTACAGATGGTTTTGTATTTTCGTAAAAAAAAAATAGCCGGTTTGTGGCCAGCCAAAAAAATAAAAAAAAAGTTCTATTTACCATGTGTGTGAATGTGCACAGAGTAAAATTTTAGAAAAAAAAAAAAGTGTAGCTTCTTTTTCAAATACGCTCTAACCTTATTTGTGTATATTTTTGTGGTTCATAGTGAAATGGTTGGTATTTACTAAAGGAAAATACACTTGGCACTACAAATGCACTAAGACAAACTAGGAGACAGGAAACAAAAAAAGTTACAAGATTAAATCTGCTTTTTATTGAGTTCTTTCTCCACGAATCTTTACACATGGCCTGGCATAGGAATTGCCCCCCTACCCGTGAAATATTCCATATATTTCTCCCGAACCTCACAGGCATTTTGGGGGGGCAAGCCAGGACAGGCAGATTCGAGGCCCGGCAGGGTATTGCCATAGGGAAGTCCTGCCTCAGGCAATATTGAGGCCATATAATTACTGGATTTTCGGCTCAGAAAATTATGGAGCACACAGCAGCATAAAACTACATATTTTATCTTGTACTCCGCCAAGTGAATAGGAGTCATAAAAAGGCAGAACCGGCTGGCCATTATCCCAAAGGCATTTTCTACGACTCTTCGGGCCCTGGCCAGCCGGTAGTTGAACACCCTCTTCTCTGGGGTCAGGGTCCTCTGGGGAAATGGCCTCATGAGGTGCGGTCCGAGTCCGAAGGCTTCATCAGCCAAAAAAACAAAGGGGAGTCCTTCAACATTCCCTGCATCCGGTGGCAATGCAAGGTCGTCACTCTGGAGACGGAGGGCAAACTCCGTCTGGATGAAGGATCCCCCATCGGACATCCGGCCATTCTTCCCGACATCCACATAAAGGAATTCATACCATGCTGACACCACCGCCATCAGCACAATGCTATGAAACCCCTTGTAGTTGAAGAAGTAGGACCCAGAACGGGGTGGCGGCATGATGCGGACGTGCTTCCCGTCAATGGCTCCACCGCAGTTGGGGAAGTCCCACCGCGTGGCAAACTCCGATGCCACAGTCTGCCATTCCTGTGGCGTGGAAGGAAGCTGTGGAGTCAAACAAGATAAAAATATATTAGTACTTTTGCACATAACATTTCAAGCAGATTATAATAAAATACATTCGAGGCCAACATCAATAAAAATCTCAGTTCAATGTGCTTTTTAAAAGTATAATGGAAGGCTCAAGTATCATATTCATCACCCCCTCTGATGGTCCATTATGCCTTGCATGAACCTATGTATTGTCAATGCCGCCCACTATTCAGGTGGATGGCCCCCTGTTGAGCGACGGCCATATGAATAATTGCGGCATTTTTGGGGTGAAAATTGCCTATCAGAGACAGGGGGCAAATAGGCTTGGCGATTACAGCCTGAGGGATGTAATTGGCTTCATAAAAGTTAACCAGGGGACGCAGGGGGCGGGCATTCCTTGGGTAAACACTGACAGGCTCCTCTGCCAATCATGTTCACCAAGTCTGTTTACTGGTAACATGATTGGCTGATGCAACATCGAGGGCAGGAGAAGACATCAAGGAGAGAAGAAGGATGGCGCTGACCAGAAGAAGGTAAGTGCAGGGCTGGGGGGGAACTGGCTGCATTTGAAGAGGCAAAATGGCTGCATTGGAGGGGGCAAACTGGCTGCATTAGAGGGGGCAAACTGGCTGCATTGGAGGGGGCAAACTGGCTGCATTGGAGGGGGCAAAATGGATGCATTGGAGGGGGCAAACTGGTGGCGTTTAATAGGCACAGTCGAAAAAATGGAGGAAGTTTATATATATAATTTGGGGGTGGTCCCCCAAACATTTGGAGCAACAGCCGCCACTGATGGAGAGGTTAGTGAAGGGAAATATGCATGGAGGAGAAAAAAGTGGCATTTAAAAGCTTCCAGCATGCATGAGGACAAAGGGGACATTCTCAGCATATTACAATCATGGTAATTAGGGAAGGATGAAAGAAATACAATACATTAGCATACATGAAATACATAAAATGTGATGTTAATGGGGAAAACTTACCCAAATATAGTCCTCCTGCAGGACTTGTATAATGGCAGAACAGGTGTCTGGGATTATGAGGCCCAGAGCCTGGGGGAGATGCCTGTGGTGAACTTCAAGTCCTGAAGACTTCTCCCTGTCGCCAGGTAACGTAACGTGGTGATGAGCCTCTGCTCAGCACTGATGGATTCCCGCATAACGGTGTTCTGCCTGGTAATATAGGGGGACACCAAAGCCAACAGATGCTGAAAAACGGGGTCAGACATCCGCAGAAAATTCCTGTAGTCCTCAGGATTATTCTCGACGATCTCCCGCAGCAGAGGCATATGGCAGAATTGGTCCCGCTGGAGCAACCAATTCTTGGTCCATGAACTCCTCCTCACCCCGTTCATGGACTCGTCTTGGTCCAAAACAAGCAGACCAACACCAAGCGCACGCACAGCACGAACTCGACGACGAGAACGTACCCGCGACATGGCTAGGAAACGGTCGTCTTATCAGAACGTACAGAACAGAACGCACTTTAGAACAGCAAGGCCTATGAAGAACGAACTGAAATTCAGAAACAAACGGGCAAGAACGCACTGTAAAACAGATACGACCTGCCTAGACGCCCTGAAAGACAAGATACGAACCCACAAGCACAAACTGAACCGCAGAAAACGAACTGAAAGCACGAAGACTGAAAAGCGCGAATCGTCTCTTCCCAAACTTTTACTTCACACGCGGTAACACGAGATCAGCAAAAGCAGCCCAAGGGGTGGCGCCAGGGAAATCGATCTTCCCCTTTATACTGCCGTCGTACGTGCTGGACGTGACCGCGCAGAACAACGACGAGATTTGGAATTGTCAGTGTGTACGCATGGAAAGCTTGACGAGAAACTCGACAAGGTTAACAAGAATCTCGTCAAGAAAAACGACGTGTTTTTAACGACGAGAAACTCGGTCATGTGTACGAGGCTATAATGTGAAGTGAAAGGAAAATGATAAATGGTTTTCAAAATATTTTGCAAATAAATATCTGAAAAGTGTTGCATGCATTTGTATTCAGCCCCCTTTACTCTGATACCCCTAACTAAAATCTAGCAGAACCAATTGCCTTCAGAAGTCACCTAATTCGTAAATAGAGTCCACCTGTGTCATATAATCTCAGTATAAATACAGCCATTCTGTGAAGCCCTCAGAGGTTTGTTAGAGAACTTTAGTAAACAAACAGCATCAGAAGGCCAAGGAACACACCAGATAGGTCAGGAATAAAGTTGTAGAGAAGTTTAAAGCCAAGTTAGGTTATACAAAAATATCCCAAGCTTTGAACATCTCACGGAGCATTGTTCAATCCATCATCGAAAAATGGAAAGAGTATGGCACAACTGCAAACCTACAAAGACATGTCCGTCCACCTAAACTGACAGGCCGGGCAAGGAGAACATTAATCAGAGAAGCAGCCAGGAGCTAATGGTAACTCTGGAGGAGCTGCAGAGATCCACAGCTCAGGTGGGAGAATCTGTCCACAGGACAACTATTAGTCGTACACTCTACAAATCTACCCTTTATAGAAGAGTGGCAAGAAGAAAGACATTGTTGAAAGAAAGCCATAAGAAGTCCCGTTTGCAGTTTGCGAGAAGCCATGGGGGGTACACAGCAAACATGTGGAGAAGGTGCTCTGGCCAGATGAGACCAAAATTTAACTTTTTGGCCTAAAAGAAAAACGCTATGTGTGGGGGAAAATGAACACTGCACATCACCCTGAACACACCACACCCACTGTGAAACATGATGGGGGCAGCAGCATCGTGTTGTGTTGATGCTTTTCTTCCGCATTGGTTCTAACACGCAGTTGACTGGTAATCATACACCCTATATATATTTTTTACTATTGGGCCTACACCCATGTAGAGAATGGAAATTTAATACATACAGTATATTTCCCACAGCAAACCACCCATCCTCTAAAGAGATCCGTTGGGATCAAAACACGTCAGTAATTTATACAGATGCATGCGAAATGTAAAACTGTATGGCAATGTTGTGTCTATAATTCTGTGTGGTTTTTATATACATGTTTTTACCGGAGTATAAACCTGTTAGGACTGTATTTAATGTTATACATAATAAATTTTTAACATGCATTATTGTCAATAATTTTTTGGAATTTCGCTGCTAAAAAACCCCATTGGAGGAACTTCCCATTCTTCTTGTAACTTTCAGAGGGCGCAGCGCCTTTCACTCCCAGTATACGTGTCCTTCCCATTCTTTCATATTCATTTTGGGTGGTTAAACACCCCATCCCCCCCTGGACACATGTGAGTGAAGACTTGAGCTATATAGTATTGATGGTCCCTTTGCTATGCCAACATAGGTATCATATTATGGTCTAAATTCCATGAGTAATTTCAAGGTGACCACTATGATGGGACAGTCTCGGTGATCCATTTCAGGGGGACTGGAGCCCAACCCCATCCACTCCCCCGTTGGAAACTGAATACTGTCCCAGTGCAGAAAACTGCTGGGAGACATCAACATGTCTCCCAATACAACACTGATTGTTTATACAGCCAATGGTTAAGCGTTGGATCACAATCACCAATTTTTAGCTCTAGTTTATATACACCAGATATCCTTAATATACCATTTACTTAACACTGATTATAAACACATGCATTTTTTGTTCACACTGCAGTGTTATGCAATTTGCACTTGCATGCACTAAGTGTCAACTTTAATATAGTTTTCCACCATGGGCCATTCCATCAGTGCATTTCGTTTTTTTTTTGCTGCCTCCTTGGCCCATGCCGCCCTCAGTGTGGGTGGCGCATGCGTGTGCGTCTTCCCGACAAGGGGGGAGGGGGAGCACTGTGCTCCCATCATGCTCATCGCCATCGGGCGGCGGACTTGTGTTCCGCCTGCCCTATTTGGGCGTTCCTTCCTTGACGGCAGTGTCCCTGATCCCCTCTTGATGTCCTTGCCATCCACGCGTGCGTGGGAAACCTTGCACACGTGTGATGTCAGGACGTCACGCTTTTGCTGCGGAGGAGACGGCAGCTGTCGGAGACCTTGAGTCTTTCCTGGATCGCCGAGGAAGCCACTCAGGGAGGACCGCCCACTGCGGTGGGGATATCCCTGAAGGATGTTGCATGGACTAAGGCGGGGCCGCCTGCTGATCACACCAGGGCCTCCCTAATTAAGGGCAGTACTAATATAACCTGAGAGCTGTGTGGCTCACACTTTGATCCCCAGCTCCTCCATGTGGACGACTAGACTCAGCCTGGTAAATGTAAGTACACCAGCCCTACATAGGCTGGTTGCCCAATCCCTTCCAGACGCATTCAAGCAATATGCACTAGGTCTAACCAGCATTACTTTTGATTAATCCACAACTAATTACAGCTTCATCTGCGGTGTTGGTCGGTCTCTTTGGCACATTCAATGAGCCTGGGACCCTCCAAGATCAATGGAACCTACATATTTTTTTACAAAACACTGTGGCTTGCACATGTTGTGCAACAATACATATCCAGTAGGGCTGTGGAAATTAACTATTAATTCCTCGATTAATCGATTAATTGTTTTGATCGATCAAAATTCTTTTGATCGATTAAAATTCTTTTGATCGGTACTCACCTCTCCCCCGGCTTCCGGGTCTTCAGGGAGATCCGGTGATGTCACGGACACCGGCGGGGCTTGCCGTGTCCATCTGAAGGGCTCCTTTGCTGTGCCTTCATATCTGCATGCTGGCGGGACCTTACTATCTGCCACACGCAAGGGCTGTTACACTTCCCTCTATCACTTCCCTCTATCAACCTGGGATTCTACAGCCATCCACTGGGAGTTGTGATAGTTCCCTTCACGGGACATCTACATGCCGACAGACTGATGTTAGCCCCTTCTCATCTGGATTCAGCAGTGGTATCGTTGTACACATTTTTATACCAGTATCATACTTAGCTACATGTTTTTATGACTGCTTTTGCTATCGTTTGGTATTACTCGCACCATTTTTACAGTTTATGTAGCTACATCGATTTTATCTGCAGTGCAATATTTATTTTGTTATCTACTTGAAGACTATAAAAGTTTTAATGCTATTCCCATCGAGCGCTGCCTTTGTGTGTTTTTTGTATCCTGCTATCCATTTTTCCAGTGGTTGGTAGCTGCACTGGGAATCGGCCTGCAAGGAGATCAGCTAAAAGTAGTTGGATCTATGTGCGTATTAATTAATCGAAATTAGACGATTAATCGATTAAAAAAAAAATTGATTAATCGAACACGAAAATTTTAATCAGTAACAGCCCTAGTATCCAGTATATTTGATCTTAACCACTTAAGCCCCGGACCATTTGGTAGCTAAAGGACCAGAGGTGTTTTCAGAATTTTGCACTGCGCTGCTTTAACTGGAAATTGTGCGGACATGCAATGTTGTACCCAAACGAAATTTGCGTCCTTTTCTTTCCACAAATAGAGATTTCTTTTAATGGTATTTGATTGCCTCTGCGATTTTTATTTTTTGCGATATAAACGGAAAAAGACCGAAAATTTTGAAAAAAAATGATATTTTCTACTTTTTGTTATAAGAAAAATTGAATAAACTCAATTTTAGTCATACATTTAGGCCAAAATGTATTCAGCCACATGTCTTTAGTAAAAAAAATGTCAATAAGCGTATATTTATTGGTTTGCGCAAAAGTTATAGCGTTTACAAACTAGGGTACATTTTCTGGAATTTACACAGCTTTAAATTTATGACTGCCTATCTCATTTCTTGAGGTGCTAAAATGGCAGGGCAGTACAAAACCCCCCCAAATGACCCCATTTTGGAAAGTAGACACCCCAAGGAAATTGCTGAGAGGCATGTTGAGCCCATTGAATATTTTTTTTTTGTCTCAAGTGATTTAATAATGACAAAAAAAAAAAAAAATTACAAAAAGTTGTCACTAAATGATATATTGCTCACACATGCCATGTTTATGTGTGGAATTGCACCCCAAAATACATTATGCTGCTTCTCCTGAGTACGGGGATACCACATGTGTGGGACTTTTTAGGAGCCTAGTCACGTACGGGACCCCGGAAACCAAGCACCGCCTTCAGGATTTCTAAGGGCGCAAATTTTTGATTTCACTCCTCACTACCTATCACAGTTTCGAAGGCCAAAATAGCACAAAACCCCCCCAAATGACCCCATTTTGGAAAGTAGACACCCCAAGCTATTTACTGAGAGGCATGTTCAGTCCATGGAATATTTTATATTTTGCCACAAGTTGCGGGAATATGACAAACTTTTTTTTTTTGCACAAAGTTGTCACTAAATGATATATTGCTCACACATGCCATGGGCATATGTGAAATTACACCCCAAAATACATTCTGCTGCTTCTCCTGAGTACGGGGATACCACATGTGTGGGGCTTTTTGGGAGCCTAGCCACATACGGGACCCCAAAAACCAAGCACCGCCTTCAAGGTTTCTAAGGGCATACATTTTTGATTTCACTCCTCACCACCTATCACTACCTATCATAGTTTTGAAGGCCATAAAATGCCAAGATGGCACAAAACCCCCCCAAATGACCCCATTTTGGAAAGTAGACACCCCAAGCTATTTGCTGAGAGGCATGTTGAGCCCATTGAATATTTTTTTTTGTCCCAAATGATTGAATAATGACAAAAAAAAAATGTACAAAAAGTTGTCACTAAATGATATATTGCTCACACATGCCATGGTTATATGTGGAATTGCACTCCTCACTACCTATCACAGTTTTGAAGGCCAAAAAATGCCAAAATAGCACAAACCCCCCCCCCAAATGACCCCATTTTGGAAAGTAGACACCCCAAGCTATTTACTGAGAGGCATGTTGGGTTCATGGAATATTTTATATGTTGCCACAAGTTGCGGGAATATGACAAACTTTTTTTTTTTGCACAAAGTTGTCACTAAATGATATATTTCTCACACATGCCATGGGCATATGTGAAATTACACCCCAAAATACATTCTGCTGCTTCTCCTGAGTACGGGGATACCACATGTGTGGGACTTTTTGGGAGCCTAGCTGCGTACAGGACCCCAAAAACCAAGCACCGCCTTCAAGGTTTCTAAGGGCATAAATTTTTGATTTCACTCCTCACTACCTATCACAGTTTTGAAGGCCATAAAATGCCAAGATAGCACAAAACCCCCCAAAATGATCCCATTTTGGAAAGTAGACACCCCAAGGAAATTGCTGAGAGGCATGTTGAGCCCATTGAATATTTTTTTTTTTGTCCCAAGTGATTGAATAATGAAAAAAATAAAATGTACAAAAAGTTGTCACTAAATGATATATTGCTCAAACATGCCATGGTTATATGTGGAATTGCACCCCAAAATACATTTGGCTGCTTCTCCTGAGTACGGGGATACCACATGTGTGGGACTTTTTGAGAGCCTAACCGCGTACGGGGCCCTGAAAACCAAGCACCGCCTTCAAGGTTTCTAAGGGCACAAATTTTTGATTTCACTCCTCACTACCTATCACAGTTTTGAAGGCCATAAAATGCCAAGATAGCCCAAAACCCCCACAAATGACCCCATTTTGGAAAGTAGACACCCCAAGCTATTTGCTGAGCGGCATGGTGAGTATTTTACAGCTCTCATTTGTTTTTGAAAATGAAGAAAGACATTTTTTTTTCTTTTTTCAATTTTCAAAACTTTGTGACAAAAAGCGAGATCTGCAAAATACATACCTCTCACCAAATAGCTTGGGGTGTCTACTTTCCAAAATGGGGTCATTTGGGGGGGTTTGTGCCATCTGGGCATTCCATGGCCTCCGAAACTGTGATAGGTAGTGAGGAGTGAAATCAAAAATTTACACCCATAGAAATCCTGAAGGTGGTGCTTGGTTTTCGGGGTCCTGTACGCGGCTAGGCTCCCAAAATGTCTCACACATGTGGTATCCCCGTACTCAGGAGAAGAAACAAAATTTATTTTGGGGTGCAATTCCACATATAACTATGGCATGTTTGAGCAATATATAATTTAGTGACAACTTTTTGTACATTTTTTTTTTTTTTTTTTGTCATTATTCAATCACTTGGGACAAAAAAAAAAATTCAATGGGCTCAACATGCCTCTCAGCAAATAGCTTGAAGTGTCTACTTTCCAAAATGGGGTCATTTGGGTGGGTTTTGAACTGTCCTGGCATTTTATGCACAACATTAGGAAGCTTACATCCACTCTTCTAACCACTTGAAGACAAAGCCCTTTCTGACACTTTTTGTTTACATGAAAACATTTTTTTTTTTGCAAGAAAATTATGTTGAACCCCCAAACATTATATATTTTTTTAAAGCAAAGGCCCTACAGATTAAAATAGTGGGTGTTGCATTTTTTTTTCACACAGTATTTGCGCAGCGTTTTTTCAAACGCATTTTTTGGGGGAAAAACACACTTTTTTTATTTTTAATGCACTAAAAAACACTATATTGCCCAAATGTTTGATGAAGTAAAAAATATGATCTTTAGGCCGAGTACATGGATACCAAACACGACATGCTTTAAAATTGCGCACAAACGCGCAGCGGCGACAAACTACATTCATTTTTAAAAGCATTTAAAAGCCTTTACAGGTTACCACGTTAGATTTACAGAGGAGGTCTACTACTAAAATTACTGCCCTCGATCTGACCTTCGCGGTGATACCTCACATGTATGATGCAATTGCTGTTTACATATGACGCTAGACCGACGCTTGCGTTCGCCTTTGCGCAAGAGCAGGGGGGGACAGCGGTGCTTTTCTTTCTTTATTTTTTATTATTTATTTTGCTTTTTTATTTTATTTTTAAACTGTTCCTTCCATATTTATTTATTTTTACCATTTTTATTGTTATCTCAGGGAATGTACATATCCCCTATGATAGCAATAAGTAGTGACGGGTACTCTTTTTTTGAAAAAAATTGGGGGGTTAGACCCTAGATCTTTCCTCTGCCCTCAAAGCATCTGACCACACCAAGATCGGTGTGATAAAATGCTTTCCCAATTTCCCAATGGCGCTGTTTATATCCGGGGGGGGGACATTCCCTCCCACTGCTTGTAAAAGCAGTCTAGAGGCTAATTATCTGCTAGAATTGCTTTTACATGAAAGCCGGCTGCTGGCTGAAAAGAATGATACCAAGATGATACCTAAACCTGCAGGCATCATTCTGGTATAAACATTCAAAGTCCAGCAACATACCAGTACGTTGCTGGTCCTTGTTGGACATGTATTGTAATCTTTTTTTTCATGCAGCCTGTTGGCTGAACGAAAAAAAGAGATTGATCGGTGGGTATGCCCACCATTAGAATAATTCCCTTCATCCACCCACTTCTAATGATGGGCATACATGCACCATTTATATATGCCGAAGCATGGGGGCATCCTCCCGCAAAAAAGTTATGCCGCGTACACACGGTCGGACTTTTCCACGGGCAAGCCTTCGTCGGAATTTCGACCGTATGTACGCGGCATAAAAGGTTGTGCCGCGTACACACGGTCTGACTTTTCCACGGGCAAGCCTCTGTCGGAATTTCGACCGTATATACGCGGCATTAGGAGCAAAATCGCTCCTCCGCCCCTGCTGCCCCCATGCTTCGGCATATATGCTCTTTTTTTTAACTGTGGTGGTGAAATCACCTCCTACAGCGTTGGAGTCACGGCTTTATGTATCGTGGGAGCAAACGCTGTTGCTGTCAAGATAAATAGATCCGCTCTGCAACTGAATGGCGTACCTGCTAAGCAAATGATGGTTAACATTAAAACAAAGTAACATTACAGTACAACAGTAAGACCATACCATACCATACCTGCAAAGCAAATACCAAAACAAAACCTAGTAAAAAATAAAACATTTTTTTAACGCAACCTGTGCCTAAAATATATATATGCCGAAGCATGGGGGCATCCTCCCGCAAAAAAGTTATGCCGCGTACACACGGTCGGACTTTTCCACGGGCAAGCCTCCGTCGGAATTTCGACCGCATGTACGCGGCATTAGGAGCAAAATCGCTCCTCCGCCCCTGCTGCCCCCATGCTTCGGCATATATGCTCTTTTTTTTAACTGTGGTGGTGAAATCACCTCCTACAGCACTGGAGTCACGGCTTTATGTATCGTGGGAGCAAACGCTGTTGCTGTCAAGATAAATAATTCTGCGCTGCAGCTGAATGGCGCACCTGAAAACAAAAAATTACATACCTGAAAAGCAAGCATGATAAAACATTGCAGAATAGAATACAGTAAAAAAGAGAAGAATAATAGAGAGAAAATAGAGAGAGAACAATAAAACGACAACTATTTTTGGTTTTCTTATTTTATATTTTTTTTGTGTTTTGTTTTTTACGTTTTTTTTTTTTCTTTTTTACACTTTTTTTTGTAACTTTAACAACTGTAATGGTTCGGGTCTCTCAAAATGTAATGACATCTTGGGAGACCCTGTGTAAGTGTGTCCTAGTCTGTGAAATGCTGTACCCTACGCTAAAACTTCACTTTTGAGTGGTAGCGTTCAAAACATTCACCAAGGCAAAGACCAGGTTTGTCAGGACAGAGTGGACAAAAAACACGACATCTTTTTTGGGGGGTTCGTTGGGTAGGGGTACTCGGGAGGGCATATGGATAATGCCTCTCATGCAGCCGGCTTACTGCATTTGGTAGGGGATGGTGAGGTGCAGAACCGCCTGGATACAGGAGTTCTGTGTCTATCTCATTCTGGAATTTTAGAAAAGATAAAGTCCTGCCTGAAGCTCTGTATAGCACATGAGTGTTCAGCAAAGCCAATTGGAATAAGGTCAATTAGATATGGTGCCAACAACTGGTCGTTGAGGTCCACCCCTCCCATATTTTTGTTATATTCGTGGACACAGAGGGGTTTCTCCACAACACCAGTCGCTGTACGAATTTGGACTGTCGTGTCTGCATGAAGGGAGGTAAGAAGGAAAACATTCTTATTGTCCCTCCACTTCATAGCGAGCAAGTTATTACACTTCAAGCAGGCTCTCTCCCCCAGCCTAAGACGGGCATCTACAAGCCGCTGGGGAAAGCCCCGGCGATTAGGTCGCACGGTGCCACATGCTCCAATCTGATGATCAAACAAGTGACTAAACAGTGGCACGCTCGTGTAATAATTGTCCACATACAAGTGGTACCCCTTTCCGAATAAGGGTGACACCAAGTTCCACACTATCTTGCCAGCGCTCCCTATGTAATCCGGGCAGTTGACCGGCTCAACCTGACTGTCTTTTCCCTCATAAACCGTAAAGCTCCATACATAGCCTGTTGCCCTGTCACAGAACTTATAGAGCTTGACCCCATATCTGGCACGCTTGCTGGGAAGGTACTGCTTGAAAGACAAGCGGCCAGAAAATGTAATCAGGGACTCATCAACGCAGACAACTTGATCGGGAATAAACAAGGCTGCAAAACGTTTGTTGAAGTTGTTTATGAGGGGCCGAATTTTATAGAGCCGGTCGTATTCAGGGTCTCCACGTGGACGACAAAGTTCATTGTCGTTGAAGTGCATGAACCGCACAATCTGCTCGTATCGTTTCCTGGGCATGGAGGCAGAGAACACGGGCATGTGGTCAATTGGGTGCGTGGACCAATAAGCACGCAATGACGGGAATTTATGTGTGTCCATGTTGAGGAAAAGGCCCAGAAAGGTCTTAAATTCGGAAACCGTAATTGGTTTCCAATCTTTGGCAATGGAAGGCAACTGGGGGTTAGCGGCGATGAATTGACCAGCATATAAATTACTCTGGTCCACAATAGATCTATAGAGATCTTCCGTGAAAAACAGCGAATAAAAATCAATTGGCATAAAATCAGCTGTTTCCACCTGAATACCGGTTTGGGCAGTGAATGGGGGAAGTACGGGTTCTGCAGAAGTGGTGGGGACCCAATCAGAATAGGCGAATTCTGCAGGAAGGGCACTATGGGCACGACGGGCCTGCCTTTGTCTTCTTGGTGGCAGCGGGACACTACTTGTGCTTGCCACCTCACCAGCTTGAACTGCACTTATGGGACTCGCCACGTCACCAAGTGTTACTGCAGTGCTGGATGTACGCCCAGGCTGTACTAGGCCGCTGGTGCTTGCCAATTCACCAGAAGGAATAGCGGCACTAGTACTACTCTGCTCCATGATACGAGAGACCTGCGGTTCTTGCTCCTCAACAACCTCAGAAGATCGGGTTCGGGTACGCCTGACCTTAGCAGGAACCTCATCTTCGTCGTCAGAGCTATCTGACGTGGAGCCGCTGACTTCACTGTCTTCTACGGGAAGATATTCTGAGCCTGAATCTGACAGATACGTGACCTCCTCTTCACTATCTGTCATGCTCAGAATATTGTAGGCCTCTTTACTAGTGTACCTTCGTCTTGCCATTTTGGGCTCTAAATTTAGGGGTACACTAGTAAGATTCACAGGTAAAAAAAGCACCTGACTGTCAGCAAATGTATCAAACGCTACCAAAAAAACTGTTAGCGATCGCAGGGATCAGGACTGTCTCTGCGAACGCTGCAGTTATGTGTTTTGTGTTTGGTAAGTGACAGTGATCGATCGATACTGCACTTGGGTGGGCTGGGCTGGGCTGGGCGGAGGGGCTAAACGCAGGTGCTAGCAGGTATCTGGGCTGATCCCGCTAACACTGCGTTTTTGGGAACCCTAAACCGCTGGGGACGCTAGTATAGATCTGATCAGATCAGATATTGATCTGTTCAGATACTATACCACTAAGGGAGGTGTATGCTTTGCGCGTGGGTGTTAGCATTACTGGCACTAACCTGACGTTGCCTGGGGCGACGCAGACCCTCTCTGGCGCTAAAACCTATTTGATATCAGCCGCCGGGCGATCAGGGGGTTAAACCTTTATTGGGTTATATACGGCGGGTGCCCTGATGCTATAAAAAGCAAACTAACCAACCAGCGTCACCTGTAAAACTTATATGGTGATCACTGGTGAAAGGGTTAACTAGGGGCAATCAGGGGGTTAAAACCTTTATTAGGTTATATATGGGGGTACCTGACGCTATATAAAAACCTGACGGGTAACCTAAAAAACTAAATAACTAACTGGCTAACCAGTGTCACCAGTAAAACTTATACGGTGATCACTGGTGAAAGGGTTAACTCTAGGGGCAATCAGGGGGTTAAAATAATATATGGGGGTACCTGACGCTATAAAAACCTGCGGCGAAACTAAAAATAAATAACTGGCTATCTAGGGCACCACCGGCACTAAATACAGTGATCGGAAATACGATCGCTTAGTGACGCTGGCGTTAGGGGGTGAAAGGGTTACCTGGGGGCGATCAAGGGGTTAAAGCTTTATTAGGGGGGGTTAGGGGGCTACCCTGGACCTAAAGGGGCCTAAACCTATCTGCCCTGCAACTTTTTACTGTCACAAATGACACTGATTGCAGTGATCAGTAAAAAAATTACCACTGCAAACGGTGCACTGTGACTGGGGGTACTGGGGGTACTGGGGGTGATCTGGGGGTGACTGGGGGGGTGAAAAGTGTGCCTACGTGTACTGGTGTCAGTGAGCTGTTGGTGCACTTACTGTGAGATGTCTTCACTCCTCGCGCCGGATCAAAAAAACCGACATGAGGAGAGATGACATCACTTCCTCTGCCTGTGTTTACATTTACACAGCAGAGGAAACTTTTCATTCACTGGGAGCGATCGCGAGGGGGTGGCCGAAATCGAACGGCCGTCCCCTCATCTCGGATTGCTCCCCAACGGAAAACGACTGCTCACTGTATAGGAGGGGGGTCCGATTGGACCCCCCCAACTATACAAAGGCGATCACGTAGATATACGTGATTGTGCCTGTCGCTGCCATTCTGCCGACGTATAATTACAGTGGGCGGTCGTTAAGTGGTTAATGACCTCCATCACATTTTTGTTTAATCCCATCATTACTTTCACTATTTCCATCCCATTCACACACACATTCATTTTACACACAATCATTCCAATCAATTTTTACTTTCACACGCATCACACCACACCACTTTTTGGAAATTTAATACATATATTTCCCACAGCAAACCACCCATCCTCTGAAGAGATCCGTTGGGATCGAAAACGCGTCAGTAATTTATACAGATGCATGCGAAATGTAAAACTGTATGGCAATGTTGTGTCTATAATTCTGTGTGGTTTTTATATACATGTTTTTACCGGAGTATAAACCTGTTAGGACTGTATTTAATGTTATACATAATACATTTTTAACATGCATTATTGCATTATTGTAAATTATTTTTAATTATTGTAAATTTAATTATTGTAAATTATTTTTTGGAATTTCGCTGCTAAAAAACCCCATTAGGGGAACTTCCCATTCTTATTGTAACTTTTGGGGTGCGCAGCGCCTTTCACTCCCAGTATACGTGTCCTTCCCATTCTTACAGTTTACAAATCTACCCTTTATAGAAGAGTGGCAAGAAGAAAGACATTGTTGAAAGAAAGCCATAAGAAGTCCTGTTTGCAGTTTGCGAGAATCCATGGGGGGTACACAGTAAACATGTGGAGAAGGTGCTCTGGCCAGATGAGACCAAAATTTAAACTTTTTGGCCTAAAAGCAAAACGCTATGTGTGGGGGAAAATGAACACTGCACATCACCCTGAACACCCCACACCCACTGTGAAACATGATGGGGGCAGAAGCATCATGTTGTGTCGATGCTTTTCTTCAGCAAGAACAGGGAAGCTGGTCAAAGTTGATGGGAAGATGGATGAAGCCACATGCAAGGCAATCTTAGAAGAAAACCAGTTAGAGTCTGCAAAAGACTTGGGACTGGGGCAGAGGTTCACCTTCTAGCAGGACAAGGACCCTAAGCATACAGTCAGAGCTACAATGGAATGGTTTCGATCAAAGCATATTAATGTGTTAGAATGGCTCAGTCAAAGTCCAGACCTAAATCCAATTGAGAATCTGTGGCAAGACTTGATAATTGCTGTTCACAGATGCTCTCCATCCAATCTGACAGAGCTTGAGATATTTTGCAAAAGAAGAACAGACAAAAATGGTACTTTAGATGTGCAAAGCTGGTAGAGACATCCCCAAAAAGACTTCCTGCTGTGATTGCAGTGAAAGGTGGTTCTACAGAGTATTGACTCAGGGGGGCTGAATACAAATGCCCGTCACACTTTTTACATATTTATTTGTAAACATTTTTAAAAAAAAACATTTATTATTTTCCTTCTACTTCACAATTATGTGCCACTTTGTGTTGGTCTATCACATACAATACCAATAAATTACATTTAACATGACAAACCGTGGAAAATGTCATGGGTATGAATACTTTTTCAAGGCACTGTATTTGTATGTCTATGTATCAATCTATCTATGTCAATTTGTCTATCTATAACCTTTAATCTGTCTTTCTATATGGTGCCCTTGGCATTTTCTTCCAGATCTGGACCAGGGCATCACTGAGCTCCAGAACAGACTGAGGTGCAACCTGGCAGCTTCGGATGAATCAAAACATAATGTCCCAGAGGTGTGCTATTGGATTTAGGTCAGGCGAGCGTGGGGCCATTTAATGGTATCCATTCCTTCATCCTCCAGGAACTGGCTGCATACTCTCGCCATGAGGCTGGACATTGTCGTGCACCAGGAGGAACCCAGGACCCACTGCACCATCATAGGGTCTGACAATGGGTCCAAGGATTTCATCCCGATACCTAATGGCAGTCAGGGTGCCATTGTGTAGCCTGTAGAGGTCTGTGCGTCCCTCCATGGACATGCCTCCCCGGACTATCACTGACCCACCACCAAACCGGTCATGCGGAACGATGTTACAGGCAGCATAACGTTTTCCATGGCTTCTTCAGACCCTTCCAGGTCTGTCACATATGCTCAGGGTGAACCTGCTATCTTCTGTGAAAAGCACAGGGCGCCTATCTGAGACCTGCCAATTCTGGTGTTCAATGGCAAATGTCAAATGAGCTCCAAGGTGCTGGACAGTGAGCACAGGGCCCACTAGAAGACCGTGGGCCCTCAGGCCACCCTCATGAAGTCTGTTTCTGTATGCTTGGTCAAAGGCATTCAAACCAGTGGCCTACTGGGCTCTGGCAGTGCTCATCCTGTTCCTCCTTGCACAAAGGTGCAGATACAGGTCCTACTGATGGGTTATGGACCTTCTAAAGCCCTGTCCAGCTCTCCTAGAGTAACTGCCTGTCTCCTGGAATCTCCTCCATGCTCTTGAGACTGTGCTGGGAGACACGGCAAACCTTCTGGCAATGACACATATTGATGTGCCATCCTGGAAGAGTTGGACTGCCTGTGCAACCTTTATAGGTACCAGGTATCGCCTTGTGCTACCAGTAGTGACACTGACCCCAGCCAAATGCAAAACTAGTAGAAAACTGTCAGAAAAGATGAGTAGGGGAAAAAAATATCAGTGGCCTTCATATGTAAAACAATTCTTGTTTTGGAAGTCTTCTCATTGTTGCCCATCCAGTGCACCTGTTGTTAATTTCATTAACACCAAAGCATCTGAAACTGATTAAAAACCCCCTTGACTGACCAGATCAATATCCCAAGAGTTTAATGGACTTGATGCTATACTCTGATTTAGCCCTGGTTCACACTGGTTCGTTTTGACATGCAATTTGACATGTCAAATCGCATGTCAAATTGGCAGCAATTGCACCGCCCTAATCGGTGTGACGCCGCATCTGCAGCGCTGCACCGATTACTAATAGTAGTTTCTGTACTACTTTTTGCACCTGCACAGATGTCTCTGTAATCAGGGCCGAAATCGGGACTGACAAGCGGGAGTGAAATCGTGCGAGTTCAGCTGAAATCGTGCAAGTTCAGCTGAACTCGCACGGCTTCATTCACGCAGCCCAGTGTGAACCTGGGCTAAAAAGTGTTTCTTAAATTTTTTTGAGCAGTGTATAATACTCTAACTCAATGTATATACCGTATTTATCGGCGTATAACACACACTTTTTTCCCCTTAAAATTAGGGGAAAATCGTGGGTGCGTGTTACACGCCGATCCTCCGCCGATCCCCTCGCTGAAACGAGCGAGAGGAGCCGAGATGCACGAAGCCGAAATACACTCGGCTTTACTCGGCTCCTCTCGCAGTCCCGCCCATCTCTGACTGCGCTGCTGACATACAGAAAACCGAGTGTACTTCGGCTAGTCTTGGCTCCTCTCGCAGTCCCGCCCCTGACTGTGAGCAGAGCCGAGTCTTGCCGAAGTACATTCTGCTTTCTGTATGTCAGCGGCGCAGTCAGTGGAGGTGGGCGGGACTGCGAGAGGAGCCGAGTCTAGCCGAAGTACAAATAAAATTATATAATACTGCGCCAACCCAAAATATTGTAGCAACAGCAGCCAAACACCAAAATCAGACAAAATTAATTAAGTGTAAATATATAATAAGTGTGGCGCTAATGAGAATTTAGGATAAAAGTCCTAAATATAGTAGGGTGTGAAAAATATTCTAATTTAATCAAAAACCCATGCTGGTATATATTTCGAAATTAGTGAAAAATATAGAAATACATATATAGCATAAATAAGTGTCTGTAATCCTTCTGTGATTACAAGTATTTAACCAACATATTAATGTACAACAAAAATTATAGTGCAAATATTATGTTGTGAAACATGAATAGCAATAGAGTGATAATCCAAACCAGTGAAATTGGAATTATATTTCTATCAGACATCAAAGATGAGTATATGTCCCTGTAGTTGTCTAACAATAGACAAAGTACCATCCAAAAAGACCAAAGTCCAATATGGGATTGTTATAGAATACGTAGATATGGATGTTCAATGTGGATATACGTGGTAACACCCGGGAGTGCCTTCACCTTGTGTCAATGGGGGAGAGATAAGGTACTCTTACCAGCTGGGATGGATCCAACACACCGTACGGCGGTGGATCTTCAAGACTTTGTCCACTTCGTGGACGGATCAGACAGCCAGGCTTTGTAGAGACGACCAGGATCTATAGGACACCTCCTCCCAGGATCAATGGCAATCCAACCAGGAAAAATCCGGATAAGCGGGTAGCAGCTACCCTATCCATTCATAACCATGGAAAACAAAAAATTGCTCCACATGGTGTAAATCCAAAAAAGATTTATTAGAAAAAAATTTCCAGAAAAAGTTCACACAGTATGAACATCCAAAACAAAACTCCAAAGCATAACAAAGAAATCCAAAAAATCCACACTCTAGAATATAAGTAGGCAGCGTGATAGGAACAGCAAGAGCTGGTGTATTTGTCCCGACCGGTTTCGTCTAATAAGACTTCTACTGGGGTATACAGAAACTCTCTGTTCCCCACGCTTTTATAGAGAAAGGAATGTAGTTTTAAAATTAAACACAGCTGATCACTCATTGTATTTCCCGCTTCCGGGATCACCATACCCTATTGCTAGAGCTGATAATAATGTGAATCCAGCCCCTAGTGGGATTAGCCAATAGTGTCACTTGTACCATGGAAGAGCTCCGCCGCATCATCCACTCTCAGTCTCCTGGCTGTCAGCGTGCGGGAATACATCAGTACCATGTGACTATCTCTTGCAATACATCATCCACATAGTAGTCTGGGAAATGTAGTCACAGAGAGGGCCATAGGCCATAATCACGCACAGCATTATCCGGCATTGACCCCACCCCCATGCCTTCATTCCCACCAATGATAGAACCGGAGTGCACAATCTCGCAACAGACATTAAAGCAGCGTAAGCCGAGATGTGCTCACGGACAGATCCAAATGCTCCAGTCGTCATGGTGATATGCACAGAGGGCGGCCGCAGCGGAGGTGTGTCTTTGGTACGTCATCTGTCTCGATTACTCGAGCTTCCACCCTGAGGCATGTTGGGAAGTGTAGTTTAAGGTAAGAACGGAAGGAAATTAATAATAGTAAAGTAGTTAGATAGATACGGTTGTTCTATCCCTCAATACTTATAAAAGGGAGGGGGAGAAAACCGCAAACCTCTATCATACATCGATTTTATAATCAGTCTTGGAATCAGAAATTGAACTAAAAATCAAAATGTTCACTATTGTTGGCAACCATCAGAGATTAATGGGTATTATAAAATAAAAAATTAAAATATATTAATTAAAAAATGGGCTTGGTGTCCCGGATAAGGAACTACACCTGTACAGCCTTCATAATGGCATAGTAACCGCTCCAATAAATGTAAATAATCGTAAATCCAATATAACTTGAGTGTCATATATTAACAATATGGTATGGGCATCATATGCCACGTATCAAAGGAAACGGTTCATGGATGTATTAAAATGAGAATGCACATAAAATAGAATAAACCATAAAGATGTATAACAGATTATAGAAACTATAATAGTAACATCTTCATAGTGACATAGCAACCACTATAGAGAGATGCACTTTGACATGCATCCAATGTAACATAAATGTCCTATATATATAATGAATATGGCATAGGTATCAAGTAGAGAGGCAGTTCATAGATGTATTACAGTAAAAAATGCACACAAAAAAAGGAAGAGGAATAAACCACAAAGGTGTATACAAAAATGGGTCAAGCCTTATTTATAAAAGCGTTAATGTCCCAATCAACGTTTAGGCCATAAGGCCTGTAACACTTAAGCTGATATATCCAGTATGTTTCTAATTTAGAAACCCCTCTCAGGCGGGATTCACCCCTCCAACTAGGGACAAATTTGTCTATGATTTGAAACATAGTACCTTTGGGGTTCTTATTATGGAATTCTAAATAATGTCGTGGGACACTGTGATTTGTTTTGCCCTTTTTTATGCTGGTTAGATGTTCCCCCACTCTTATTGAAAAAGTGCGAATAGTGCGACCTACATACTGTTTCCCGCATGGGCAGGTAAGTAAATATACTATATATTTTGTCGCACATGTTGTAAGCTTTTCATTTGATAATCAATCCCTGTGGATGTAGACCTGAAAGTGTCCGTTTTTCGTTTTCCACAAATGTTAATTTGACAAACCTTGCATTTTCTGCAGGGATAATATGCCTTTAAGTGTGGAAAAAAGGCTGGTAATATTGGTGGATCAGAAACGTTGGGCGCAATGCGATTTCTCAGTGAGGGTGCCCCTCGATATGTTACGCCCGCTTTTTCAGGAAGTGTGGGTCCTAGAATCTGGTCATTTTTCAAAATTTTCCAGTGTTTCTGAAATATATCCCTTATTTGTCTGTGTTGGACAGAGTATGTTGTATAGAAAGACCATTTATACTTCGAGTCTTGGATAGGCTTAATTTGTTCTCTAACTAAAGAATCCCTCTCAATCCTAGCAACTTGTTTGATCTCCTCCTCTATAACGGAGGGATGGTAACCCTTATCTACAAATCTGGACTTAAGTATACTAGCCTGACAGTGGAAGTCAGAAAGGTTTGAGCAATTACGTCTAATCCTTAAAAGCTGACTTCGGGGCACTGATTTTAACCATGCTGAATGGTGACAACTATCGACCGGAATGTACCCATTCCGGTCCGTTGGTTTAAAAAATGTCCTAGTTTCTAGCTTACCATTATTAGGGAATATTTCGAGATCCAAAAAATGTATAGACTTGAAACTGGCCTCATAGGATAGGCTGATACCCACATCATTGTTATTCAGAGTGGACATAAATTTGTTTAAGGAGGTCTCATCACCCCTCCACAGGAGGAGGATGTCATCTATGTATCGAACCCAGAGGATAATCTCGGGTCGATCGTAAGCATAGATGACATCCTCCTCCCATTTGGCCATAAAGATGTTAGCCAAACTGGGAGCAAATTTTGCGCCCATGGCAACCCCCTTTTGTTGTAAAAAGAAATCACCATTATGCCAAAAGTAATTGTGGTGGGTTGCAAAATGTAAAAGATCCATAATATATCTTTTCTGCGTGCCCGAAAGGTCATTAACTGTAGACAAAAACAGACCAACAGCTGACAAGCCTAATTCATGTGAGATGCTAGTGTACAGTGAGGCAACGTCTGCTGTCACGAGCAAGATGTCCCTACTGTAAGTAATCTGCTGCAACAGTGAGATAACATGACGGGTGTCCTTTAAATATGATGGAATTGATTTCACAATAGGTTGTAGATGAAAGTCTATATACCTCCCTATCCGTGAGGTTATCGAATCGATTCCACTAATAATTGGGCGACCCGGAGGATGTTTGGCATCCTTATGTATCTTCGGCAGATAATACATTACAGGAATGCGTGGGGCAACAGGAACTAAATAACTTTTTTCCTTCTTGTCAAGAATCCCCAATTGTAATCCGGTGTCGACAAGATCTAATAGAGCTATTTTATAGCTCTGAGTGGGGTTACCATTCAAACGAGTATAAGTTGTGGTATCGCTTAGTATCTTATTCATTTCGAGGTGATAGGCTGTCTTATCCAGAACAACAATACCGCCCCCCTTATCGGCAGGGCGTATCGTCAGATCCTTTCTTTCACATAAGGATCTGAGGCCAGTTTTTATCCTAGGGTCATTGTAAATACGTTTTTTAGGGAGCGCCTCCAAGTCCTTCAAGACTAGGTCCCTAAACACCTGAACTGAGGGTGCTATAGGGCATGGTGGATTGAAGAGTGAGGGATTAGAGAATCCTGAATGTACCATAAGTGAATTGGTTTCAGGTAAAGCAGGTCTAGTGGGATTGGAGATAAAATATCTTTGTATGTTTAATTTACGCACATATTTGTGTACATCTATGAACGTAGCAAACTTATTTAGATGTTTAGGGGGGACATATTTAAGCCCTTTATTTAAAACAACTTTTTCGGCTTCTGTAAAGGTCGCTGTACTTAAATTGAAGATTCCATCATCCTTTACATACATTTTCTTTTTTTGGGCGCGCCATCCGCCTCTACATCCCCGCTGGTGTCTGGGTTTCTGTTGTACCCGCTCTGTTCTTTCTGAAAATCCCCAGAGTATGATGGACCGGGGTGGTTTTGATTATAATTGAATGGAGATCGATTATGTGAGTAATCATCATCTCTGTCTCTATAATTATATTGGGGTGGATACATTCCCCTATCTTCTCTCAGAGGTGAAAACCGATTGTAAGTTTGTGTAGGGGTTCTTTGATTTTGGTAAGAGTAGTAATCGGTATTTGGTTGACTATAACCACCCCTCCGTGGTGAATCATGCCTCCAATATTCCCGAGAGCCATCCTTCCTACCTTTATTATTGCCTCGGGGACCTCTCCTTCTTCCCCCTTGTATTGGGGGTGGACCACGATGTTGTGTATTGGGGGTACGTGCATTCGTTTGTTTATGATTAGTTTCCCTAGTAGCCAAAGGGCGACTTTGGGCTTGATTGGACGTAGATGGTTGTGATCTCCCATCATTAACTAAAGGGGCCGTAGTGTCCATATTTTGGTTGTTTCCTTCTATTCTTAAAATATTATCCTTAGATTGCCAACTAAAAACACAGTGGTTTTTATAATCATTAACATCCCTAGTATATTTTTTTTGTTTTTTTGTTCTTTGTTCTCTTTCTTCTTTCTCTAAGTGGCTCTTTAGATTAGTGGATAATGAGCCATATTCTGAGGTGGATTTATGTGGCAAGAGTTTATCTCTAATATCCTTGATTTCTTTGTCTATCAGAGCTAGTCTGGTCACCTTTTTCTCCAATAAAAAAGAAATAAATGAAATCCCTGCTTCATTAAAATAATGAAACCATGCATCTATATCCAAATCTCCTTGTTGGGGGCATACATCCCATCTTAACCCTCTAGGGACCATGCGTTCCTTCACATATTGTTCTAGGAACGCCTTGTCCCATTCAAGGTGCAGTTCTGAGGTCATAAGGTTCTTCAACCGCATGAACATGCCCCCCATTTCGGAGTCTGTATTTGTAGAAACAAACACACCCTCTGTGATTAGAGTGCGACTAGTACGGTACTCAAAAACATCCATGATGTATTGAACCAATATAAGCTAAGTGAGAGAGGCAGCAATATAAACAGTCTAGAGAATCGAAAACAAATAAAATTATATAATACTGCGCCAACCCAAAATATTGTAGCAACAGCAGCCAAACACCAAAATCAGACAAAATTAATTAAGTGTAAATATATAATAAGTGTGGCGCTAATGAGAATTTAGGATAAAAGTCCTAAATATAGTAGGGTGTGAAAAATATTCTAATTTAATCAAAAACCCATGCTGGTATATATTTCGAAATTAGTGAAAAATATAGAAATACATATATAGCATAAATAAGTGTCTGTAATCCTTCTGTGATTACAAGTATTTAACCAACATATTAATGTACAACAAAAATTATAGTGCAAATATTATGTTGTGAAACATGAATAGCAATAGAGTGATAATCCTAAACCAGTGAAATTGGAATTATATTTCTATCAGACATCAAAGATGAGTATATGTCCCTGTAGTTGTCTAACAATAGACAAAGTACCATCCAAAAAGACCAAAGTCCAATATGGGATTGTTATAGAATACGTAGATATGGATGTTCAATGTGGATATACGTGGTAACACCCGGGAGTGCCTTCACCTTGTGTCAATGGGGGAGAGATAAGGTACTCTTACCAGCTGGGATGGATCCAACACACCGTACGGCGGTGGATCTTCAAGACTTTGTCCACTTCGTGGACGGATCAGACAGCCAGGCTTTGTAGAGACGACCAGGATCTATAGGACACCTCCTCCCAGGATCAATGGCAATCCAACCAGGAAAAATCCGGATAAGCGGGTAGCAGCTACCCTATCCATTCATAACCATGGAAAACAAAAAATTGCTCCACATGGTGTAAATCCAAAAAAGATTTATTAGAAAAATTTTTCCAGAAAAGTTCACACAGTATGAACATCCAAAACAAAACTCCAAAGCATAACAAAGAAATCCAAAAAATCCACACTCTAGAATATAAGTAGGCAGCGTGATAGGAACAGCAAGAGCTGGTGTATTTGTCCCGACCGGTTTCGTCTAATAAGACTTCTACTGGGGTATACAGAAACTCTCTGTTCCCCACGCTTTTATAGAGAAAGGAATGTAGTTTTAAAATTAAACACAGCTGATCACTCATTGTATTTCCCGCTTCCGGGATCACCATACCCTATTGCTAGAGCTGATAATAATGTGAATCCAGCCCCTAGTGGGATTAGCCAATAGTGTCACTTGTACCATGGAAGAGCTCCGCCGCATCATCCACTCTCAGTCTCCTGGCTGTCAGCGTGCGGGAATACATCAGTACCATGTGACTATCTCTTGCAATACATCATCCACATAGTAGTCTGGGAAATGTAGTCACAGAGAGGGCCATAGGCCATAATCACGCACAGCATTATCCGGCATTGACCCCACCCCCATGCCTTCATTCCCACCAATGATAGAACCGGAGTGCACAATCTCGCAACAGACATTAAAGCAGCGTAAGCCGAGATGTGCTCACGGACAGATCCAAATGCTCCAGTCGTCATAGTGATATGCACAGAGGGCGGCCGCAGCGGAGGTGTGTCTTTGGTACGTCATCTGTCTCGCTTACTCGAGCTTCCACCCTGAGGCATGTTGGGAAGTGTAGTTTAAAGTAAGAACGGAAGGAAATTAATAATAGTAAAGTAGTTAGATAGATACGGTTGTTCTATCCCTCAATACTTATAAAAGGGAGGGGGAGAAAACCGCAAACCTCTATCATACATCGATTTTATAATCAGTCTTGGAATCAGAAATTGAACTAAAAATCAAAATGTTCACTATTGTTGGCAACCATCAGAGATTAATGGGTATTATAAAATAAAAAATTAAAATATATTAATTAAAAAATGGGCTTGGTGTCCCGGATAAGGAACTACACCTGTACAGCCTTCATAATGGCATAGTAACCGCTCCAATAAATGTAAATAATCGTAAATCCAATATAACTTGAGTGTCATATATTAACAATATGGTATGGGCATCATATGCCACGTATCAAAGGAAACGGTTCATGGATGTATTAAAATGAGAATGCACATAAAATAGAATAAACCATAAAGATGTATAACAGATTATAGAAACTATAATAGTAACATCTTCATAGTGACATAGCAACCACTATAGAGGGATGCACTTTGACATGCATCCAATGTAACATAAATGTCCTATATATATAATGAATATGGCATAGGTATCAAGTAGAGAGGCAGTTCATAGATGTATTACAGTAAAAAATGCACACAAAAAAAGGAAGAGGAATAAACCACAAAGGTGTATACAAAAATGGGTCAAGCCTTATTTATAAAAGCGTTAATGTCCCAATCAACGTTTAGGCCATAAGGCCTGTAACACTTAAGCTGATATATCCAGTATGTTTCTAATTTAGAAACCCCTCTCAGGCGGGATTCACCCCTCCAACTAGGGACAAATTTGTCTATGATTTGAAACATAGTACCTTTGGGGTTCTTATTATGGAATTCTAAATAATGTCGTGGGACACTGTGATTTGTTTTGCCCTTTTTTATGCTGGTTAGATGTTCCCCCACTCTTATTGAAAAAGTGCGAATAGTGCGACCTACATACTGTTTCCCGCATGGGCAGGTAAGTAAATATACTATATATTTTGTCGCACATGTTGTAAAGCTTTTCATTTGATAATCAATCCCTGTGGATGTAGACCTGAAAGTGTCCGTTTTTCGTTTTCCACAAATGTTAATTTGACAAACCTTGCATTTTCTGCAGGGATAATATGCCTTTAAGTGTGGAAAAAAGGCTGGTAATATTGGTGGATCAGAAACGTTGGGCGCAATGCGATTTCTCAGTGAGGGTGCCCCTCGATATGTTACGCCCGCTTTTTCAGGAAGTGTGGGTCCTAGAATCTGGTCATTTTTCAAAATTTTCCAGTGTTTCTGAAATATATCCCTTATTTGTCTGTGTTGGACAGAGTATGTTGTATAGAAAGACCATTTATACTTCGAGTCTTGGATAGGCTTAATTTGTTCTCTAACTAAAGAATCCCTCTCAATCCTAGCAACTTGTTTGATCTCCTCCTCTATAACGGAGGGATGGTAACCCTTATCTACAAATCTGGACTTAAGTATACTAGCCTGACAGTGGAAGTCAGAAAGGTTTGAGCAATTACGTCTAATCCTTAAAAGCTGACTTCGGGGCACTGATTTTAACCATGCTGAATGGTGACAACTATCGACCGGAATGTACCCATTCCGGTCCGTTGGTTTAAAAAATGTCCTAGTTTCTAGCTTACCATTATTAGGGAATATTTCGAGATCCAAAAAATGTATAGACTTGAAACTGGCCTCATAGGATAGGCTGATACCCACATCATTGTTATTCAGAGTGGACATAAATTTGTTTAAGGAGGTCTCATCACCCCTCCACAGGAGGAGGATGTCATCTATGTATCGAACCCAGAGGATAATCTCGGGTCGATCGTAAGCATAGATGACATCCTCCTCCCATTTGGCCATAAAGATGTTAGCCAAACTGGGAGCAAATTTTGCGCCCATGGCAACCCCCTTTTGTTGTAAAAAGAAATCACCATTATGCCAAAAGTAATTGTGGTGGGTTGCAAAATGTAAAAGATTCATAATATATCTTTTCTGCGTGCCCGAAAGGTCATTAACTCTAGACAAAAACAGACCAACAGCTGACAAGCCTAATTCATGTGAGATGCTAGTGTACAGTGAGGCAACGTCTGCTGTCACGAGCAAGATGTCCCTACTGTAAGTAATCTGCTGCAACAGTGAGATAACATGACGGGTGTCCTTTAAATATGATGGAATTGATTTCACAATAGGTTGTAGACGCCAAATTGGCAGCAATTGCACCGCCCTAATCGGTGTGACGCCGCATCTGCAGCGCTGCACCGATTACTAATAGTAGTTTCTGTACTACTTTTTGCACCTGCACAGATGTCTCTGTAATCAGGGCCGAAATCGGGACTGACAAGCGGGAGTGAAATCGTGCGAGTTCAGCTGAAATCGTGCGAGTTCAGCTGAACTCGCACGGCTTCATTCACGCAGCCCAGTGTGAACCTGGGCTAAAAAGTGTTTCTTAAATTTTTTTGAGCAGTGTATAATACTCTAACTCAATGTATATACCGTATTTATCGGCGTATAACACACACTTTTTTCCCCTTAAAATTAGGGGAAAATCGTGGGTGCGTGTTACACGCCGATCCTCCGCCGATCCCCTCGCTGAAACGAGCGAGAGGAGCCGAGATGCACGAAGCCGAAATACACTCGGCTTTACTCGGCTCCTCTCGCAGTCCCGCCCATCTCTGACTGCGCTGCTGACATACAGAAAACCGAGTGTACTTCGGCTAGTCTTGGCTCCTCTCGCAGTCCCGCCCCTGACTGTGAGCAGAGCCGAGTCTTGCCGAAGTACATTCTGCTTTCTGTATGTCAGCGGCGCAGTCAGTGGAGGTGGGCGGGACTGCGAGAGGAGCCGAGTCTAGCCGAAGTACACTCGGCCCCGCTCACTCCTCTCCACACAGAAATCGGCACCAATTTTAAAAATCGCCGAGACTGGCAAGGCTGCAAAGGCACTGGGCAAGGCTGCAATGATGGACACTGGGCAAGGCTGCAATGATGGACACTGGGCAAGGCTGCAATGATGGACACTGGGCAAGGCTGCAGATGGACACTGGGCAAGGCTGCAGATGGACACTGGGCAAGGTTGCAATGATGGACAAGGCTGCATTTAAATGTACGTTTTTTTCCTTGAATTTCCCTCCTAAAAGTTTTTTTCCTTAAAATTCCCTCCTAAACTTGGGGTGCGTGTTATACGCAGGCGCGTGTTATACGCCGATAAATACGGTATGTATTTATCTACGTATCAATCTATCTATGTCAATCTGTCTCTATTATCTATGAAACACCTGTCTGTTTATATCAATCTGTATCTATCTATCTATCTATCCAGTTCTGCACACCTAGAAGCTGAAAGCCTGGAGATTAAATAACGTCAGTCTGTACAAGGAGCACTTAATATATCGGATGTCTCTTTTGAAAATGATGTCTCACTCTGAACATGTTTAGCTGACTGGCAGAATGTTCTGTATGACATCTCTGTGTTGTGTCTATCTATCCCCCTCCTGATCACTTGTCTATAGAAGGAGAAGGGTGTTCCCGCACAGAGCATGCCAGGACCTCCAGAATCAATATGTCTCATCCAAATCAGAATATTAGATGTCATGGCAGAAGTGCCGCAGATTCTGATTGTCTGCATTTCTCTTCCAGCTGCTCATCCAGCGTGCAGGCTCTCTTCTATCATAGCCCCAAGCTATGGGGAAGCTACGAGTTTGATCTATTTCATTTTCCTTTTCATGAGTTAAGAGAGAAAATTCTAGAGCTGGCTGATAAATTGAAACAGATTTTTTAGTTTATTTTTTTTTTATTTCCGGAAAAAAAATGTGAATCCTCTACCTGACAGGGACCAGTAATCTAAATCTTAGGAAGGATAAGAGGAATTCAGCATTGCTGTATACCCTTAGTGCCCAACCAGTGGCTCAAGGGCCACATGCGGCCCTTTGCCGTTTACTCTGCATCCTTTGGGCAGCCAGTAGTGGGAGGGAAAACATTGATAGATAAAGGGGCTGTGTGTAATAATGGTGATCCTTAGCAGATCATGTAACATACCCCCAGTCTCTGTCTCCTGCAGTATTTTTCCAGCCTCCAACCACACTGTTGCATGCCCTACGTCTCTTGTCCATCTCTTTCAGTATTTCAGCAGTCTCTGACAATTGTTTATAGCATTATGTACAATAAATGTTTTGTGTGACCCCAGGGCCATCATCAGGGGGGTACAGGCAGTACACCTGTAAGGGGCCCGGAGGTCCCCAGGGCCCCGGATGGCAACCCCCCTTTTTTTATATATTATTTTTTTTTCTTTTTTTTTGTAAGAGTCCCCAGAGGCCTGGAGGTCCCCAGGGCCCCGGATGGCAACCCCCCCCTTTGTTTTTTTTGTTTTTTTATAATTATCTTTTCTTTATTTCTTTCTTTTTTTTGTAAGGGGCCCAGAGGTCCCCAGGGCCCTGGATGGCAACCCCTATTTTTTTATATATTATTATTTTTTTGTATGGGTCCCCAGAGGCCCGGAGGTCCCCAGGGCCCCGGATGGCAACCCCACTTTGTTTTTTTGTTTTTTTTATAATTTTTTTTTATTTCTTTATTTTTTTTGTGAGGGGCCCAGAGGTCCCCAGAGGCCTGGAGGTCCCCAGGGTCCTGGATAGCAACCCCCCTTTTTTTTAATTTTTCTAAAATCAGTTTTTTTTGTAAGGGTCCCCAGAGGCCCGGAGGTCCCCAGGGCCCCGGATGGCAACCCCACTTTGTTTTTGTTTTTTTGTTTTTTATAAAAAAAAATTATTTCTTAATTTTTTTTTTATAAGGGGCCCAGAGGTCCCCAGAGGCCTGGAGGTCCCCAGGGCCCCGGATGGCAACCCCCCCTTTTTTTTGTTCTTTTGGGGGTTTTTTTTGTTCGTCAGCACCCAAAGCCCCCCCAACCTCAACAATTCGCGGCACCCCCCCGCTTCTCAGTTCGCCCCAAAATTCCTGATGGTGGCCCTGTGTGACCCCCTGGGAATGGCAGGGGCTGCAGGTGAGGCTCCCTCCATCCAGTGCTTCAACCACCTTTGCTATATACTCTGTTCAAAGGACTGACATCTGACATTGAAATCCAGTAGTTCCTATAGAAAATATTTTATCTATTTTTTTTAAAGTCATCACAGGTACTAATATTTCTATGGCAGCTTCCATTCTTCTTATTAGACATGCCCCTCACTTGTATTGTGTTCCAATAGTCCTTCAAAACTCAACTCTTTTTCAGAATTAAGCCACTCCAGAGATGAACAAATTGGTTTGGAAAGCAAGTGAATCATCAAACTGCACATTTTTTGATGCTCCGGAATACATGAATACAGATTTGTCCAGTCTGCAGAGAATTGTATGGTTCATGAATCGTGCTAACCTGGACTTCCAAATTGAGTGATTTTCTGTAGATCACACAGATGAAGGACAAAATTTAGAAGAATCCAGAATGACAATTCTAACTTGATTATCAACTCCTATCACTACCACTGGATGCAGTGGTGACATCATGATCTCCACTGTGTCCAATCAGGGAACATCTTTTTGTTATTGAAAAACATACAATCTGCTCTGTGATTGGCAGCAATGCCAAGCAAGTGACCCCCTGTGATCAGTGCGCAAAAGGGAATAGGCTCGGCACATGAATTGGAAGATTGTGGTGATCATGCTAGTAGCACCGACTACTTTAGTGATTGTCAGCTTCCCCAGGGGTCCCTCAGGTATGAAATACATGAAATATACTTATGTACGTTGTCCAAGCTACATAGATACATACTTAGTCAGGTTGAAATAAGACACAAGTCCATCTAGCTCAACCAATAAATGAAAAAAGAAAAAAAAACACAACCATAAAACCTATATACACAATTCTATACCCACAGTTGATCCAGAGGAAGGTAAAACCCCCCTGCAAAGAATGATCCAATTTGCTACAGCAGGGGAAAAAATTCCTTCCTGACCCCCGAGAGGCAATCCGATATTCCCCGGATCAACTTTACCTATAAATGTTAGAACCACCTCTGGAGGGAGTCTATTCCACATATTCACAGATCTTACTGTGAAGAAATCTTTCCGTATTTGGAGATGATATCTCTTTTCCTCTAGATGTAAAGAGTGCCCCCTTGTCCTCTGCTGAACCAATTTAATGCAATAAAGACCATACCTGGAGTTCAGCTTTAATACTGTTGACAGACTGCATCATACAGTATATGTAATTTTTTATTTTAACTAAGGGGTCCATTTATAAAACATTTTCTGTGCGGATATCTCAGTAATTGGCACAGCTGTTGCCAAAAATCCCTGTAATGTGTCTAATATGTTTAGTTCCCATCACTGTCAGCTCCATCTAGTAGCCATAATGTGAAATTTTCCTGAAGTATTTGAACCAAAAAAATTGAGCATTATGGCCACTAGATGGAGCTGGCGACCATTTCAGACACATTATGGGAATTAGGATTCAGATTAGAATATTGTCAGACTTTTTGGCCTACTGAATGTACATCACTACATGTAGGTGTTGCTGAGAAGAAAACATGAAGTTCATAAGTTTGGGCTGGGGGCAAGTAATCGGAGTAATTATTCAAAGTGGAGCTAGCTACAAATATTGTTTTTCATGCCTAATGCCAGGGGCGTACCTAGAGCATTTGGCACCCGGAGCGGATCCTATATCTGGCACCCCCCCCCACCTTAAAATGTAAAAACACCCCACTGTGCTCCCTGCATACTGTACCTCTGCATCCTTCAATATCTTTTTGTCACTACTGTGTACCCCCTCTCCACAACTGCACCTCTGGACCCCTTTACATTACACAGCACCCTGCACCTCTGGACTCCTTTACATTACACAGCACCCTGCACCTCTGTACCCCTTTACATTACACATCACCCTGCACCTCTGGACCCCTTTACATTATACAGCACCGCACCTCTGGACCCCTTTATATTACACAGCACCCTGCACATCTGGACCCCTTTACATTACACAGCACCCTGCACCTCTGGACCCCTTTACATTACATAGCACTCTACACCTCTGGACCCCTTTACATTACACAGCACCCTGCACCTCTGAACCCCTTTACATTACACAGCCCTTGTACCTCTGGACCCCTTTACATTACACAGCACCCTGCACCTCTGGACCCCTTTACATTACACAGCCCCCCACAGCTCTGGACGCCTGTATGTTACACAGACACCCCCTAACATTTCTGGACCCCCTGCAAGTTACACAGACCCCCCTACAGGGCAGACCCCCCTACAATGCAGACCCTCCCACATTACAGACACCTCTACAGTGCAGACCCCCTTATAGTGCAGACCCCGCCCCTACAGTGCAGATCCCCCACAGTACAGACCCCTGCTACAGTACAGACCCCCGCTACAGTACAGACCCCCCTACAGTACAGACCCCCCCTTCAGACCCATAATGTACCTCAGAACACACATGGAGAGCCCGAAGTAGTGGCTTTGCAGGGGGGGGGGTGCGAGCCACACCCGAGCCAGTCGGCACACCCGGGAATCGGTGCAACGATCCCCTTCTCTCCGTGGTCGCGTCTCTGATCAGTCTCGGCAGCGGCTGTCACAGCCGAGCAGAGTGAAGCCACCTCCCCCTCCTCCTTTATGTCTACACAGTGCTGTGCATGCAGGAGGAGGGGGAGGCGGCTTCACTCTGCTTGGCTGTGACAGCCGCTGTAGAGACTGATCAGCGCTGCGACCACGGAGAGAAGGGGTTTGTTGCGGTTGCGCCCAGTCCCGGGTGTGCCGACTGGCTCGCACCCCCTGCTGCAAAGCCACTACCTTGGGCTCTCCATGTGTGTTCTGTCACCCTGTGGTGCCGCTGCCTTAACCCACGGTGCTGTCTCCGCTTCAGTTGCGGAGGGGCGACCCGCCCCCCACTTAGTACGTCCCTACCTAATGCATTCATGATGAGTAATGTATAACTATAGCACTTATAGGTATTTATAATTACCTGTCAGGCTTGGAGCCGACAGGTAATGGAAGGAGAAAAATGTGTGCGAAAGTTGCTCAAACCCTAAAGGCTTTCCCCGGAATACTATTTTTCTTAACATAATTCCAGGTATTTATTATCTTTCACAGAGGTCATTGTACTCTCACTGACAATGCATTTACATATCAGAAAGATGGCGCCATCTTTGTTTAGATACCATCCATGTTCTGCATGTACACTCTGGACTGAGATGATACAATCTTGCAAATCTTGATGCCTGTGCAGCTCTTGGCGACATTCACAAGTCTGACACAGATCAGCCCCTCCTGCAGCCTTTCACCTTGCTGCAAAGGTACAATGTTGCAGTCTGATCACTCGGGGAGAGGGGACTTCTATTAAAGAATATGTAAACCCAACATTTCATATTCCTGATATGTGCCTGTTGTATATGTGCATGTATGCAAACATATCCTGTTCTCTTTGTATTGCTTCCTTTGTATGAAATCCCTGGTGTTTATGCCAGTCCCTCTAATTTCCTATAAAAATAACAAAATTGACCACACTAGGCATGAGAGAACAGCATGGTCAGTTTTATGGCTGTGCTGAGAATTCAGCCTGATCTCCTCCAATGATTAGACTTTTCCAGACATGCCCCCCCCCGCACAGCCATTCACTGGGAAGTTCAGTGTCCTGCTGTTCCTCCTCCCCCAGCTCTCTCAGCTCTTTATGCAGCTGAAAACAGAGGGAATGTAATTACTTATAAAAAAAAGAGGCAAAGGGTATTTATAATGCTAATATATACACACACACACACACACACACACAATGCTTTGCCTTTTATTTATATTTTAAATTGAATGGGTTGTTTTACAAGGTGAGGGTTTACATATACTTTAATATAATGCTCTGATTTTCATGCAAGGCTTATGAAGGAATCCAGCATCAGGGCTGACATTACCCCAGGGTGGATCCATGATGGTAGTGGAGGATTTAAATAATGTTGACCGACAGTCACTTTTTGTCTTTTTCAGGTATTTATTTGCTCCAGGCTCAAAGGGACAGAAGGTTAGGGCTTCAGATACATCAGCAACATAATTTCCAGACTCTGACCACACTCCTGCTGTCACAGTGCATGAAAAAAGCTTGACATTGAGTGCGTATTGCAAAAATAAGGACCATCAGGCAAACACCAACGGCGGCACGGTCTACGGAGCTCCACAGCCAAGCAGCGGTTAACCACAATGCATCCTCTCTAAGGCTACATGTAAACTAGCCTACCCTGACCGCGGACGTGGCCACGATTTTGCCGCATTTTAAGTTTTTTCCGTGGCTTGCGGTCAAAACTTCCCTATCCTGAACGCGATTCTTCCGCATTCAGGAGAGGGAGGTTTAACCTCACCTAAACACAGCAACTCCTAAACTCTGCTAAAAGCCTATGTGTTTCTTGGACAGTTGAGTTTGGGAACTTTGGCAAAAAAACGCCAAAAGCTCCTAAACTCAAGTTTAGGAGCTGCCAGTGTACATGAAGCCTAAGGCAGTACCAGGATTCTGTGAGGGTAAGATTCATTCCACCTCCAGGAGGTCTTCTAATCCTAGCTCTCCACTTTGAGTGCCCCATCCTCCTCAACCAGGCAGGACAACTTCAGGACGATGAAGCAGGCTTTCGGCCTAACTAGCACAAAGTACTACACACTCCTCCCCCCAGGCCACAGCCCAGGGAGAAAGAGGAATCAACACTATAATGATGTGTAGCGGGGTGTACAATTTAGGGGAGTGTCTGAGTGGTAGTTGGGCTCAGACACACTATTGTTAGGGTTAATGGACCATTTGTGTGCCATGGGAGTTGGTATTGGTGGTAGTTCCCTGGGACCTACAGGTGGCGCTGTCGCCCTGGGTCCGGGTTGAACCGCAATACAGGGTTGCACCTTTTCTTGTCCCCTTTCGGAAGCAGTACGGCGGGGCGGGGAACCTGCTGTGCCTGTCGGGAGAGGGTATAAAAAGGGGCGGCCATCTTCCATGGGGGGGTCTTCGTCCACGCCCAGGCACCTTCGGCCTGGGTGTGTGGGTCTTCGTCCACGCCCAGGCACCTTCGGCTTGGGTGTGTGGGGTGTTATCTCCGGGAGCCCTAGGCCCGGAGGCCGAGTTCCTGTTCCATCCCAGACACCTTCAGTCTGGGGTGAGGTACTATTTTGAAGGCCCGGGGCCCAGCAACCTTCGGCTGGGGTCCACTAGGGATCGAGAGCTCCCAGGGTGCCGCCTTGCGAGGAGAACCGTATCTGAGATGAGGCCAGGGAGGTAACCCTTTCTGAAGACCCAGCGCAGAGTCGTGGTGACGGTGAGGGCCTTTGGTAACTCTCCGGAGGGATGGTTTTCTCCTTGACATGGGCCAATTCTTGAAGAAGGAAGTTCACCAGGTCAGTGGCAGTGACCCTACTCGCTTCAAGTCAGTGGCAGTGACTTCATAGGGAAAGGCCCTATTCACCAGGTTAGTGGCAGTGACCAGTTCTCCAAGTCAGTGGCAGTGACTTTCTATTCACCTGGTCTGTGGCAGGGACCAACCTCACGGTCTGTGGCAGAGATCGTGCGCCATAACTGTTTGTGAAATCTAAACAGTAAGAGAACCTGATTCAAGTTTGTGCCTGGACCTCCTCCCACCTAAGCTGTCCTGTGTCTTGTCCCAACCTGTCTGCTTTCAAAGAGGCATATTTATTATCCGTGTGAAATAAATATAGAAGTTGGACTTTCAGTTGGTGTAGACAGTTATATTCCTGGGGAAACATAAGGACTTGCATCTATCTAAGGTAGAGGTGAGAATCATCCTCGGGAGGATTTAACTCCAGCCGCAGGCAGGCCCGAAAAGTAACACCGCTCAACCTCCGTACTCAGGAGGGTACGGGCTTGTGGTGCGGTGTGCCTCTTCCCTCCCTGCGAGGAGCCGAAAAAACATACAAAAGGGCAGGTAGGGGGAGAGGTGAGGGCGCTACATATGTATGGAAGATGTGTGGAAGATGTCTGGAGATCTACCTTCCTTTTTATTTTGTTGTCTTTTTCGTCTTGTTAAAATAAAGAAAATATTTAAATTAAAAAAAGAGAGAAAAAAAGAAAAGAAAAGAGGACTCAACAAGCCAAATATTTAAATCTTCCTCCAGCATGCACCATTGAATATAGAACTCCTTATGGTTTGGCCGAGGTGACATATTCATAACTCAGAATTGCTGCAGATCCCCAGTCTATTGCCAAAGGTGCCAGTAACCCCTACTGGAAACAACCAGGAACAACGGCAACACTTTTTTAGAGAAAATCCAAGTGAGATGCTGCAAATTAGTCTAGGAAGATTACCACCTGCAGAACTAAGTCTAAGTACTCACCTCTGCTTATGGCAGGGTGGCTACATTCATCAAAATGTAAAAAAATTATACAAGAATCCGTGTGGGAAGTACAATATTCATGCCAACCAATTAAAATATTGTACTGGTCTGGCTTCAATAAAGTGCATTCTAATGGGCTGTTATGGGGGACTGGACTCTATAATTGCAATAATTTAATAAAAATTAAAAATGTGTTATCAGGCAGGCTCTCATACTATGTCTCTTCTGCAACAAAGGATTCTTACGTTATCCTGGCATGGCTAATATAGTTGGCTAAAGATTTGAACCCAGAAGATGATTTGGAAAGAAGTCGGCACTGGTGCGGGAGCTTTCTGAAGTCGCATCTCTGAAGGAGGGGTGAGAACAGTTCTGCTTTAAAGTGATTGTAAAGTCTCGTTATTTTTGCTATAAAAATAACAAACATATTATACTTACCTGCCCTGTTGCAGTGGTTTTACACAGAGCAGCCCAAATCCTCCTCTTCTTAGGTTCCTCTTTGGTGCTCCTGGCTCCTCCCTCCTGTTGAGTGCCCCCACAGCAAGCAGCTTGTTATGGGGGCACCCAAGCCGAGTCACAGCTCCGTGTGTCCATTCAGACAAGAAACTGTGGTCCCCTCCTCTCCTGATTGGCTAACTGACTTTGACAGCAGCTGGAGTCAACGGCGCTGCTGCTGTGTCTCAGCCAATCCGGGAGAGTCCCGGACGGCTGAGACACTCATGGACAATGCTGGAGCGAGTAAGTATTGGGGGGCTACTGCACACAGAAGTTTTTTTTATTTTTTTTATTTAAGGCTTGCACATTGTACAGTATAGATTTTCATGTCATCTGTGCCCAGTCTTGCCACAAAGAGTTAATCCAGCTCTGAGCAATCCTCTTCTCTTTTTTTAGTGAGATAAAAACTGACACACAGAGAAATAGTAGTCAGTTCTTCCCCCTTGCTGTAAGTGACAGGTAATTTACATATCTCATGCACAAGCCTGAGAGAGACATTCTGTGTACTACATACCCCCTCCTCCTTTCTTCTCCAGCTCGCACAGGATTGGTTGCTCCACACCTCAGCATGATTGGACATTCTGATATCATGTTGTGACTTTTCTCTGTTTTGACGGGATGTTAGTGATCAAAGCAGAAGTTCAGTGTAAGAAATACACAGGAGAAAATGCATGTTAACTCCACCCACGAGCTCCGGACAAGAGACCCACCCACAGAATCTGTAGTTTTTTGGGTCTCATAACAGACAGAGGGGAGACATTTGACAGGTAAGGATACATGCAGGAGGCATGTATATCCGTATAGATAACCACTATGTCAGTAGTTTAGAAAGGATGAGAGTGCGTTTACATCCACTTTAATGCATTTGATGCATTATGGAAAAAAAAACTTCTGACTTTACAACTCCTTTAATGCTTTTCTTTCCTTGCAATGTGTAAATAAGGCCCATGTGTCTGATGTGAAACTGATAGAGGATTTAATTTCAGTGCTCTCACATCCTTGCCAGAAGAGCATCCAGAAAGTGCTGAAAGTGAACCTAGAGGTAATAAATATTATGATTTTTTTCTTCTCCTACGCCAATATTTCTGGAAAGGTTTCAGCAAATGTTTTAGTTTCAGTGTCAGCAGTTTCTTACAATATCTCAGATGATGTCAGATAGGAATAAGAGAAAAAACTTTCTCCCCATCTATCAAATACTTTTTATTTTAATGGAAAATGTAAAAAAAAGGGTACTGGTGTTTTATTACTATTATGTGCTCGTTTACGTTTTTGGAGTTTTATTTGAGATGTGCAAAGAGAGATCACACAAACACTTGTCGGTATAACATTTAAGTAAGCAATGACAGATACAGATTCTTAATTCATTAAAAAGCTAAAGAGCAATTTGCAAAATGCAATGAATTACACTATATTATTCCAATCATTCAGTTATCTGCTTTGAAGGAGAAGTACAACCAAAGCTTGTTTGGCTGTACTTCTCCTGTGGATCACCAGAGTGCAGTTCGTTCTGCACTCCTGTGACCCAAAAGCCCCTGAAGTCCGCTGTCAGCTGACATCACAGAGCCGGTTCTAACTGGGGAAAGATTGCGACAATATTGTCGGGAACCGTCCACAACCCTGGACCGGCACTTGCCTTGCGAGCCGCTGAGACCCTGAGCCAGCGGCTTTCACCCCCTCCACAGCCCAGCACTCCACGGGGGGAAGAGCAGACAGCAGTGACTGACAGTCACCAGCTATCTGCTCATGGAGCTCTGAGCTCTGAGCATGGAGCTAGGACAGAGAGCTAAACCTTCTTGCTCCATACACTTCAGATACCATATTTCTTTGATCTTAGATTTATTAGAACAAGCCAGGTAAAACTACAAATTATTAAAACAAACATCAATCAGTACAATATTGCATATAATAAAGAAACCATGCCCTATAACACAGAATTGGATAACAAAAACATACTTTTTAAGCTCGCTGAGGGGTGATGGCGAGAGATTGGAGAAACAGCCTTACTGTCTTGTTGTGGCTTCTTAAAATGGTGGCTGACTCACTTCCTCCCAGAATGCACTGGTTCCTAACAACTTTATTAAAGTGGATGTAAACCCTGAAATAAAAAAATAAAAAAAACTGCAAGACAAAGCCATAATGAGCTAGTGTGACTAGCATACTAGCTCATTATGCATTACTTACCTTAGATCAAAGCCCCCGGAACCATCCACGTCTCCCCCTCTGGCCGCAGTCATCTCGCCTGAAGGTTACTTCCGGGTATCGCCGCTCCATCGCTGTGATTGGCCGGAGCGGCGAAGACGTCACTCCGCGCATGCGCGCGGGAGCCGTAAAATCAGGCAAGGCCAGATTTGTGAATGGGATTTACAGTGCGCCTGCGCCGTTGTCTGTGGCGCGCATGCGCCGTACACAATGGTGTAATCCCTTTGGCAAATATCTCCTAAACCGTGTAGGTTTAGGAGATATTGCAAACACCTACAGGTAAGCCTTAATCTAGGCTTACCTGTAGGTGTAACTTGCAAAGGAGGGTTTACAACCACTTTAACACATTCTAGGAGAATACAATATGTAACTATGCAAAACAGCAAAGCTATACCAGAAAGGGAACAGTAGGCGGCGCCTGCGCTCTGCATATAATTATCTAGGTATACATAAAAAAAAAACATGTTCTTACTTTAACCACTTAAGCCCCGAACCATTATGCAGGTTAAGGACCAGAGGTGTTTTCAGAATTTGGCACTGCGCTGCTTTAACTGTAAATTGTGCGGACATGCAATGTTGTACCCAAACGAAATTTGCGTCCTTTTTCTTCCCACAAATAGAGCTTTATTTTAATGCTTTTTGATTGCCTCTGCGTTTTTTTTTGCAATATAAACTGAAAAAGACTGAAAATTTTGAAAAAATATTATATTTTCTACTTTTTGTTATAAGAAAAATCGAATAAACTCAATTTTAGTCATACATTTAGGCCAAAATGTATTCAGCCACATGTCTTTAGTAAAAAAAATGCCAATAAGCGTATATTTATTGGTTTGCCCAAAAGTTATAGCGTCTACAAACTAGGGTACATTTTCTGAAATTTACACAGCTTTTAATTTATGACTACCTATCTCATTTCTTGAGGTGCTAAAATGGCAGGGCAGTACAAAACCCCCCCAAATGACCCCATTTTGGAAAGTAGACACCCCAAGGAAATTGCTGAGAGGCATGTTGAGCCCATTGAATATTTTTTTTTTGTCCCAAGTGATTGAATAATGACAAAAAAATCAATAAAAAATTACAAAAAGTTGTCACTAAATGATATATTGCTCGCACATGCCATGTTATATGTGGAATTGCACCCCAAAATACATTTTGCTGCTTCTCCTGAGTACGGGGATATCACATGCATGGGACTTTTTGGGAGCCTAGCCACGTACGGGCCCCCGAAAACCAAGCACCGCCTTCAGGATTTCTAAGGGCGCAAATTTTTGATTTCACTCCTCACTACCTATCACAGTTTCGAAGGCCATAAAATGCCAAAATAGCACAAAACCCCCCCAAATGACCCCATTTTAGAAAGTAGACACCCCAAGGAAATTGCTGAGCGGTATGTTGAGCCCATTGAATATGTTTTTTTTTCTGTCCCAAGTGATTGAATAATGACAAAAAAAAATAAAAAATTACAAAAAGTTGTCACTAAATGATATATTGCTCACACATGCTATGGTTATATGTGGAATTCCACCCCAAAATACATTTTGCTGCTTCTCCTGAGTACGGGGATACCACATGTGTGGGACTTTTTAGGAGCCTAGCCGCGTACGGGACCCCGAAAACCAAGCACCACCTTAAGGATTTCTAAGGGCACAAATTTTTGATTTCACTCCTCACTACCTATCACGGTTTCGAAGCCCATAAAATGCCAAAATAGCACAAAACCCCCCCAAATGACCCCATTTTGGAAAGTAGACACCCCAAGCTATTTGCTGAGAGGCATGGTGAGTATTTTACAGCTCTAATTTGTTTTTGAAAATGAAGAAAGAAAAAATATATATTTTTTTTCAATTTTCAAAACTTTGTGACAAAAAGCGAGATCTGCAAAATACTCACCATACCTCTCAGCAAATAGCTTGGGGTGTCTACTTTCCAAAATGGGGTAATTTGGGGGGGTTTTGTGCCATCTGGGCATTCCATGACCTCCGAAACTGTGATAGGCAGTGAGGAGTGAAATCAAAAATTTATACCCTTAGAAAGCCTGAAGGCGGTGCTTGGTTTTTGGGGTCCCGTACGTGGCTAGGCTCCCAAAAAGTCTCACACATGTGGTATCCCCGTACTCAGGAGAAGCAACAGAATGTATTTTGGGGTGTAATTCCACATATGCCCATGGCATGTTTGAGCAATATATCATTTAGTGACAACCTTGTGCAAAAAAGTAAAAAATAAAGAAATAAATTGTCTTTTTTCCGCAACTTGTGTCAACATATAAAATATTCCATGGACTCGACATGCCTCTCAGTATATAGCTTGGGGTGTCTGCTTTCCAAAATGGGGTCATTTGGGGGGGTTTTGAACTGTCCTGGCATTTTATGCACAACATTAGGAAGCTTACATCCACTCTTCTAACCACTTGAAGACAAAGCCCTTTCTGACACTTTTTGTTTACATGAAAACATTTTTTTTTTTGCAAGAAAATTATGTTGAACCCCCAAACATTATATATTTTTTTAAAGCAAAGGCCCTACAGATTAAAATGGTGGGTGTTGCATTTTTTTTCCACACAGTATTTGCGCAGCGATTTTTCAAACACATTTTTTGGGGAAAAAATACACTTTTTTAATTGTAATGCACTAAAACACACTATATTGCCCAAATGTTTGATGAAATAAAAAAGATGATCTTAGGCCGAGTACATAGATACCAAACACGACATGCTTTAAAATTTCGCACAAATGCGCAGTGGCGACAAACTACATACATTTTTAAAAGCCTTTAAAAGCCTTTACAGGGTACCACGTTAGATTTACAGAGGAGGTCTACTACTAAAATGACCTCAATCTGACCTTTGCGGTGATACCTCACATGCATGATGCAATTGCTGTTTACATATGACGCCAGACCGACGCTTGCGTTCGCTATTGCGCAAGAGCAGGGCGGGACAGGGGTGCTTTTTTTTTATTATTAATTTTGCTTTTTTATTTTATTTTTAAACTGTTCTTTCCATATTTATTTATTTTTTATAATTTTTATTGTTATCTCAGGGAATGTAAAAATCCCTTATGATAGCAATAGGTAGTGACAGGTACTCTTTTTTTGAAAAAACTGGGGTCTATTTGACCCTAGATCTTTCCTCTGCCCTCAAAGCATCTGACCACACCAAGATCGGTGTGATAAAATGCTTTCCCAATTTCCCAATGGCGCTTTTTATATCCGGGGGGGACATTCCCTCCCACTGCTTGTAAAAGCAGTCCAGAGGCTAATTATCCGCTAGGATTGCTTTTACATGAAAGTTGGCCGCTGGCTGAAAAGAATGATACCAAGATGATACCTAAACACGCAGGCATCAATCTGGTATAACCAAAGTCCAGCAACATACAAGTACGTTGCTGGTCCTTGTTGGACATGTATTGTGATCTTTTTTTTCATGCAGCCTGTTGGCTGAGCGAAAAAAAGAGATTGATCGGTGGGTATGCCCACTATTAGAATACCTCCCTTCATTCACCCACTTTTAATGATGGGCATACATGCACCATTTATATATGTCGAAGCATGGGGGCATCCTCCTGCAAAAGTTATGCCGCACACACATGGTCGGACTTTTCCACGGGCATGCCTCAGTCGGAATTTTGACCGTATGTACGCGGCATTAGGAGCAAAATCGCTCCTCTGCCCCTGCTGCCCTCATGCTTTGGCACATATGCTTTTTTTTTTTTAACTGTGGTGGTGAAATCGCCTTCTACAGCACTGGAGTCACAGGGATCAGGCCTGTCTCTGCGAATGCTGCAGTTATGTGTGTTGTGTTTTGTAAGTGACAGTGATCGATCGATACTGCACTCGGGTGGCCTGGGCTGGACGGAGGGGCAAAACGCAGGTGCTAGCAGGTATCTGGGCTGATCCCGCTAACACTGCGTTTTTGGGAACCCTAAATTGCTGGGGACGCTAGTATAGATCTGATCAGATCAGATATTGATCTGTTCAGATACTATACCACTAAGGGAGGTGTATGCTTCACGCGTGGGTGTTAGCGTTACTGGCACTAACGGACGCTGCCTGGGGTGTGACGCAGACCCTCTCTGACGCTAAAACCTAATTGATATCACCCGCCGGGCGATCAGGGGGTTAAACCTTTATTGGGTTATATACGGCGGGTGCCCTGACACTATAAAAAGCAAACTAACTAACCAGCGTCACCCGTAACACATATATGGTGATCACTGGTGAAAGGGTTAACTAGGGGCAATCAGGGGGTTAAACCTTTATTAGGTAATATATGGGGGTACCCGACGCTATAAAAACCAGCGGCGAACCTAAAAAAAATAACTGGCTACCTATCGGCATCACCGACACTAAGACAGAGATCAGAAAAACGATCGCTTAGTGACACTGGCAAAATGGGGTGAAAGGGTTACCTGGGGGGCGATCAAGGGGTTAAACCTTTATTAGGTAATATATGGGGGTACCCGACGCTATAAAAACCTGCGGCGAACCTAAAAAAAATAACTGGCTACCTATCGGCATCACCAAAACTAAGACAGCGATCAGAAAAACGATCGCTTAGTGACAGCGGTGCTAGGGGGTGAAAGGGTTACCTGGGGGGGCGATCAACAAGGGGTTAAACCTTTATTAGGTAATATATGGGGGAACCCGACGCTATAAAAACCTGCGGCGAACCTAAAAAAAATAACTGGCTACCTATCGGCATCACCGACACTAAGACAGCGATCAGAAAACAATTGCATAGTGACACGGGTGAAAGGGTTACCTGGGGGGGGATCAAGGGGTTAAACCTTTATTAGGTAATATATGGGGGTACCCGACGCTATAAAAACCTGCGGCGAACCTAAAAAAAATAACTGGCTACCTATCGGCATCACCGACACTAAAACAGCGATCAGAAAAACGATTGCTTAGTGACGGCGGTGCTAGGGGGTGAAAGGGTTACCTGGGGGGCGATCAAGGTGTTAAACCTTTATTAGGGGGGGGGGGGGTTAGGGGGCTACACTGGACCTAAAACTAACTGCCCTGACACTTTTACAGTCACAAATGTCACTGATTGCAGTGATCAGTAAATAAATGGTCACTGCAATCAGTGACACTGTGATGGGGGCTGAGGGTTGATCTGGGGGTGTCTGGGGGGGGCCTGGGGGGGCGATCATGTGCCTATGTGTGCTGGTGTTAGTGTAGTGTTTGTGCACTAACCTCTGTGTCTTCTCTCATGCGGCGCTCGGTATACATATGTGAGCGCCGCATGAGGGATGACATCACTTCTAGACATGTGCATTTCGTTTCGTTCCGAATCGAAATTCGGACAAATTTTTCATTATTCGGACATTCGGATGCATCCGAATTACCGAATTACAATACTAACGAATTTAACCGAATCCGAATTTTTTCGAATCTAAAAATTGCGGACGAAATTCGAACCGGATTCAAAAATATTTTTGACCCGACTTTGGGTCCACGTATCTCGGGGTTACTTGTTGATAGAAACCCCAAATTTGGAGATGTTGTAGTGCTAGTTCTTCTGTGTTTGCATACCAAATATGGGGTTTCTATAACTAAGTGACCCCGAGATACGTGGACCCAAAGTCGGGTCGCAAAATGTCAAGCACTTTACTGGAGCAGAGAATGACATTTTGCGACCCGATTTTGGGGCCACATATCTCGGGGCCACTTGTAGCTAGAAACCCCAAATTTGGTATGCAAACACAGTAGAACTAGCACTACAACATCTCCAAATTTTGGGTTTCTATCACCAAGTAACCCCAAAATACATGGACCCAAATTCGGGTCGCAAAATATTTTCGAATCCGGTTGAAATAGTATCAACATGATTCGAAATTATTTCAACTGCATTTGAAACTATTTCAACCGGATTCGAAAATATTTTGTGACCCGAATTTGGGTCCATGTATCTCGGGGTTACTTGGTGATAGAAACCCCAAATTTGGGGTTATTGTTTTTCTAGTCTATTTTCTATTTTATTATAATCTTTTCTATCCAAAGTTAAAATTAATTAATTAACCACTTAAGCCCCGAAACCATTTGGTAGCTAGAGGACCAGAGGTGAATTCAGAATTTTGCACTGCGCTGCTTTAACTGTAAATTGTGCGGACATGCAATGTTGTACCCAAACGAAATGTGCGTCCTTTTCTTCCCACAAATAGAGCTTTCTTTTAATGGTATTTGATTGCCTCTGCGATTTTTATTTTTTGCGATATAAACGGAAAAAGACCGAAAATTTTGAAAAAAAATGATATTTTCTACTTTTTGTTATAAGAAAAATCGAATAAACTCAATTTTAGTCATACATTTAGGCCAAAATGTATTCAGCCACATGTCTTTAGTAAAAAAAATGTCAATAAGCGTATATTTATCGGTTTGCGCAAAAGTTATAGCATTTACAAACTAGGGTAAATTTTCTGGAATTTACACAGGTTTTAATTTATGACTGCCTATCTCATTTCTTGAGGTTCTAAAATGGCAGGGCAGTACAAAACCCCCCCAAATGACCCCATTTTAGAAAGTAGACACCCCAAGGAAATTGCTGAGAGGCATGTTGAGCCCATTGAATATTTTTTTTTTGTCCCAAGTGATTGAATAATGACAAAAAATAAAAATAAAAAAAAAAATTACAAAAAGTTGTCACTAAATGATATATTGCTCACACATGCCATGGTTATATGTGGAATTGCACCCCAAAATACATTCTGCTGCTTCTCCTGAGTACGGGGATACCACATGTGTGGGACTTTTTAGGAGCCTAGCCACGTACGGGACCCCGGAAACCAAGCACCGCCTTCAGGATTTCTAAGGGCGCAATGTTTTGATTTCACGCCTCACTACCTATCACAGTTTTGAAGGCCATAAAATGCCAAAATAGCACAAAACCCCCACAAATGACCCCATTTTAGAAAGTAGACACCCCAAGGAAATTGCTGAGAGGCCTGTTGAGCCCATTGAATATTTTTTTTTTGTCCCAAGTGATTGAATAATGACAAAAAAAAAAAAAAAAATACAAAAAGTTGTCACTAAATGATATATTGCTCACACATGCCATGGTTATATGTGGAATTGCACCCCAAAATACATTCTGCTGCTTCTCCTGAGTACGGGGATACCACATGTGTGGGACTTTTTAGGAGCCTAGCCACGTACGGGACCCCGGAAACCAAGCACCGCCTTCAGGATTTCTAAGGGCGCAATGTTTTGATTTCACGCCTCACTACCTATCACAGTTTTGAAGGCCATAAAATGCCAAAATAGCACAAAACCCCCCCAAATGACCCCATTTTGGAAAGTAGACACCCCAAGCTGTTTGCTGAGAGGCATGGTGAATATTTTACAGCTCTCATTTGTTTTTGAAAATTAAGAAAGAACATTTTTTTTTCTTTTTTTTTTCAATTTTCAAAACTTTGTGACAAAAAGCGAGATCTGCAAAATACTCACAATACCGCTCAGCAAATAGCTTGGGGTGTCTACTTTCCAAAATGGGGTCATTTGGGGGGGTTTTGTGCCATCTGGGCATTCCATGGCCTCCGAAACTGTGATAGGCAGTGAGAAGTGAAATCAAAAATTGACACCCTTAGAAAGCCTGAAGGTAGTGCTTGGTTTTTGGGGTCCCGTACGCGGCTAGGCTCCCAAAAAGTCTCACACATGTGGTATCCCCGTACTTAGGAGAAGAAACAGAATGTATTTTGGGGTGTAATTTCACATATGCCCATGGCATGTTTGAGCAATATATCATTTAGTGACAACTTTGTGCAAAAAAAAAAAAAAAAATTATTTTTTCCGCAACTTGTGTCAACATATAAAATATTCCATGGACTCGACATACCTCTCAGTATATAGCTTGGGGTGTCTACTTTCCAAAATGGGGTCATTTGGGGGGGTTTTGAACTGTTCTGGCATTTTATACACAACATTAGGAAGCTTACATCCACTCTTCTAACCACTTGAAGACAAAGCCCTTTTTGACACTTTTTGTTTACATGAGACATATTTTTTTTTTGCAAGAAAATTATGTTGAACCCCCAAACATTATATATATTTTTAAAGCAAAGGCCCTACAGAATAAAATGGTGGGTGTTGCATTTTTTTTTCTACACAGTATTTGCGCAGCGATTTTTCAAACGCATTTCTTGGGGAAAAAATACACTTTTTTTAATTTTAATGCACTAAAACACACTATATTGCCCAAATGTTTGATGAAATAAAAAAGATGATCTTAGGCCGAGTACATAGATACCAAACACGACATGCTTTAAAATTTCGCACAAACGCGCATTGGCGACAAACTACATACATTTTTAAAAGCCTTTAAAAGCATTTACAGGTTACCCCGTTAGATTTACAGAGGAGGTCTACTGCTAAAATTACTGCCCTCGATCTGACCTTCGCGGTGATACCTCACATGCATGGTGCAATTGCTGTTTACATATGACGCCAGACCGACGCTTGCGTTCGCCATTGGGCAAGAGCAGGGCAGGACAGGGGTGCTTTTTTTTTTTTTATTATTAATTTTGCTTTTTTATTTTATTTTTAAACTGTTGCTTCCATATTTATTTATTTTTATCACTTTTATTGTTATCTCAGGGAATGTAAATATCCCCTATGATAGCAATAGGTAATGACAGGTACTCTTTTTTGAAAAAACTGGGGTCTATTGGACCCTAGATCTTTCCTCTGCCCTCAAAGCATCTGACCACACCAAGATCGGTGTGATAAAATGCTTTCCCAATTTCCCAATGGCGCTTTTTATATCCGGGGGGGACATTCCCTCCCACTGCTTGTAAAAGCAGTCCAGAGGCTAATTAGCCACTAAGATTGCTTTTACATGAAAGCCGGCCGCTGGCTGAAAAGAATGATACCAAGATGATACCTAAACCCACAGGCATCATTCTGGTATAAACATTCAAAGTCCAGCAACATACCAGTATGTTGCTGGTCCTTGTTGGACATGTATTGTAATCTTTTTTTTCATGCAGCCTGTTGGCTGAACGAAAAAAAAAGATTGATCGGTGGGTATGCCCACCATTAGAATACCGCCCTTCATCCACCCACTTCTAATGATGGGCATACATGCACCATTTATATATGCCGAAGCATGGGGGCATCTTCTCGCAAAAGTTATGCCGCGTACACATGGTCAGACTTTTCCACGGGCAAGCCTCCGTCGGAATTTCGACCGTATGTACGCGGCATTAGGAGCAAAATCGCTCCTCCGCTCCTGCTGCCCCAATGCTTCGGCATATATGCTTTTTTTTTTTTAACTGTGGTGGTGAAATTACCTCCTACAGCACTGGAGTCGCAGGGATCAGGCCTGTCTCTGCGAACGCTGCAGTTATGTGTGTTGTGTTTTGCAAGTGACAGTGATCGATCGATACTGCACTTCGGTGGCCTGGGCTGGACGGAGGGGCAAAACGCAGGTGCTAGCAGGTATCTGGGCTGATCCCGCTAACACTGCGTTTTTGGGAACCCTAAACTGCTGGGGACGCTAGTATAGATCTGATCAGATCAGATATTGAGCTGATCAGATACTATACCACTAAGGGGGGTATATGCTTCACGCGTGGGTGTTAGCGCTACTGGCACTAACCTGACGCTGCCTGGGGTGTGACGCAGACCCTCTCTGACGCTAAAACCTAACTGATATCACCCGCCGGGCGATCAGGGGGTTAAACCTTTATTGGGTTATATACGGCGGGTGCCCTGACACTATAAAAAGCAAACTAACTAACAAGCGTCACCCGTAACACTTATATGATGATCACTGGTGAAAGGGTTAACTAGGGGCAATTAGGGGGTTAAAACCTTTATTAGGGTAATATATGGGGGTACCTGACGCTATATAAAAACCTGACGGCGAACCTAAAAAAAAATTACTGGCTACCTATCGGCATCACCGACACTAAGACAACGATCATAAAAACGATTGCTTAGCGACAGTGGTGATAGGGGGTGAAAGGGTTACCTGGGGGGCGATCAGGGGGTTAAACCTTTATTAGATAATATATGGGGGTACCTGACGCTATAAAAACCTGCGGCGAACCTAAAAGAAATTACTGGCTACCGATCAGCATCACCGACGCTAAGACATAGATCAGAAAAATGATCGCATAGTGACGGCGGTGCTAGGGGGTGAAAGGGTTACCTGGGGGGTGATCAAGGGGGTTACACCTTTATTAGGTAATATATGGGGGTACCCGACGCTATAAAAACCTGCGGCGAACCTAAAAAAAATTACTGGCTACCGATCAGCATCGCCGACGCTAAGACATCGATCAGAAAAATTATCGCTTAGTGACAGTGGTGATAGGGGGTGAAAGGGTTACCTGGGGGGGCGATCAAGGGGGTTAAACCTTTATTAGGTAATATATGGGGGTACCCGACGCTATAAAAACCTGCGGCGAACCTAAAAAAAATTACTGGCTACCGATCAGCATCACCGACGCTAAGACATCGATCAGAAAAATGATCGCATAGCCACGGCGGTGCTAGGGGGTGAAAGGGTTACCTGGGGGGTGATCAAGGGGGTTAAACCTTTATTAGGTAATATATGGGGGTACTTGACGCTATAAAAACCTGCGGCGAACCTAAAAAAAATTACTGGCTACCGATCAGCATCGCCGACGCTAAGACATCGATCAGAAAAATTATAACTTAGTGACAGTGGTGATAGGGGGTGAAAGGGTTACCTGGGGGCGATCAAGGGGGTTAAACCTTTATTAGGTAATATATGGGGGTACCCGACGCTATAAAAACCTGCGGCGAACCTAAAAAAAATTACTGGCTACCGATCAGCATCACCGACGCTAAGACATCGATCAGAAAAATGATTGCTTAGTGACAGTGGTGATAGGGGGTGAAAGGGTTATCTGGGGGGTGATCAGGGGGTTAAACCTTTATTAGGGGGGTTAGGGGGCTACACTGGACCTAAGACTAAACTTTGGTGACACTTTTACAGTCACAAATGTCACTGATTGCAGTGATCACTAAATAAATGGTCACTGCAATCAGTGACACTGTGACTGGGGGCTGGGGGGGCGCTGGGGGTGATCTGGGGGTGTCTGGGGGGGCCTGGGGGGGCGATTTATGTGCCTATGTGTCCTGGTGTCAGTGTAGTGTTGTGTGTACTAACCTGGCATCTTCTCCTGTACGGCGCTCGGTATATGTGAGCGCCCCAGGAGAGATGACATCACTTCCTCCTTCCTGGCAGGCAGGGGAAGCTCTCTCATTCGCCGGGAGCGATCGAGAGGGGGTGGCCGGAATCGAACGGCCGTCCCCTCATGCCGGATCGCTCCCGAAGGTAAAACGACCGCTCACTGTAAAGAAGGGGGGTCCGATCGGACCCCCCAACTATACAAAGGCAATCACGTATATATACGTGATTGTGCCTGTCGGTGCCATTCTGCCGACGTATATTTACAGTGGGTGGTCGTTAAGTGGTTAAAAAATTTGAATTCATACTATTCGAAATTCAAATTTATTCTATTCGAAATTCGAATTTCAGAAGATGGTTGTATATTCTTTCTATTTTATTCTTCTAAATTATATTTTTTTTCTATTCTGTTCTAATCTTTTCTATTTGAATTATAAATTTTGGAAGAAGGTTATTTACTTACTTATATACATCTGTCACATAAAAAAAAAGATGTGAAATGGCTGTCACGGATGTCGATCGCAAGGCAAGTACATATGCTGTATGTCATTGTCCACTTGCCACAACACCTGCCACGAGTGCCACGACACCTGCCACGAGTGCCACGTGACCGGCCACGAGTGCTAGGTGAACGGCCTCGAGTGTCACGTGACCTGCCACGTGACCAAGTTGTGGATTGTCCACTTGCCACATCACCTGCCACAAGTTATGGGGTTCCTAGCACCAAGTGACCCCCAGATATGGGCGATATGTCAAGTAGGCTTGTGCAATTCGTTTCGTAACGAATTGAAATTCGTCCGAATTTAGCAACTTTCGGACATTCGGAAGCATTCGAATTTCCGAACAAAGCAATTACGAATAAGACCGAATCCGAAATAAATTATACCGCAAATAGCGAATGCCCGAATGTCTTCGGCATAATTCGTTATGAAAAAGTTACGAATGTACGAATCCATACGAAGCACAATAACACTCACTCTGCTCTGCTCTCTGCTTCTCCCACACCGTGCTGAACTCCCTCTCAAAATGGTGTACAGGGGCGGAGGTTATAGCCGCATGTAAAAAACGAAAGTAAAATACGAGATTTCAAATCCATTCGAAGCACAATAACACTCTGCTCTGCTCTCTGCTTCTCCCTCACCGTGCTGAACCCTCTCAAAATGGTGTACAGGGGCAGAGGCTATAGCCGCATGTAAAAAACGAAAGTAAAATACGAGATTTCGAATCGTTACAAATAACCGCAATGTATTTAGAAAAGTACAAATCCATTCGAAGCACATTAGGCATAATAGGCAGCGTCGTTGTGAGAGAGACACGGAAAATTACGAATCAACGAACCCAAAAAAAGTTACGAAAGTAGGAGTTGTGTCCAGAATCAACGAAAAACAACGTACTCTACCGAAAGTACGAACCCAAAAAAAGTTACGAAAGTAGGAGTTGTGTCCAGAATCAACGAAAAACAACGTACTCTACCGAAAGTACGAATTATAAAGCAACAAAAAATTCAACGAAAAATGTCGCTTGCAAAAATACGAATGAGTCCGAACACGAAAAATCCCGTCTAGCAAAATTACGAATGATTACGAATCAACAGGACCGGAAAGAAACGAACCGAAACGGAACAAATTTTTCCGTTGTGCACAAGTCTAATGTCAAGTACTTTTCTGCAGCAGAGAATTACATTTTGTGACCCGACTTTGGGGCCACGTATCTCGGGGCCACTTATAGCTAGAAACCCCAAATTTGGTATGCAAGCACAGTAGAACTAGCATTCCAATGGGGTTACTTGGTGATAGAAACCCCAAATTTGGGGTTATTGTAGTGCTAGTTGTAATGTGTTTGCATACCAAATATTTTGGGGTTTCTAGCTATAAGTGGCCCCGAGATACGTGGCCTCAAAGTCAGGTCGCAAAATTTCATTTTTTGCTGCAGAAAAGCACTTGACATATCGCCCATATCTGGGGGTCACTTGGTGCTAGGAACCCCATAACTTGTGGCAGGTGACGTGGCAAGTGGACAATCCACAACTTGGTCACGTGGCAGGTCACGTGGCTTTTGTGGCCGGTCACGTGCCACTCGTGGCAGGTAACGTGGCACTCGGACAATGACATACAGCATATGTACTTGCCTTGCGATCGACATCCATTTCACATCTTTTTTTTTATGTGACAGATGTATATAAGTAAGTAACTAACCATCTTCCAAAATTTATAATTCAAATAGAAAAGATTAGAACAGAATAGAAAAAAAATATAATTTAATAGAATACAATAGAAAGAATATGCAACCATCTTATGAAATTCGAATTTCGAATAGAATTAATTAGAATTTCGAATAGTAGGAATTAAAAAAATGTAATTAATTAATTTTAACTTTGGATAGAATAGATTAGAATAGAAATAGAGAATAGACTAGAAAAACAATAGAATAGAATAGAATATAGATACTATCTATTTCATGTTTAATTTTTTTTGCAGATTACTATTTTTTACATAAGATCTCCTGCAGACTATTAGCATTTATTTTATTTTTTTGCAGATCTCCTGCAGACTATTAGTATCTATTTAGTTTTCTCACCAGGTCTCCTGCAGACTATTAGCATTTATTTTATTTTTTTAGCAGATCTCCTGTAGACTATTAACAGCCATTTCACTTCTTTGTTTTTATTTTGCAGATCTCCTGCAGACTGTTTGAAAAAAAAAAAAATGAAATTGATTCTAAGTCGGGTCGCAAAATATTTTCGAATATATTTTAAATAGTATCAACATGATTCGAAATTATTTCAACCGCATTTGAAACTGTTTCAACCGGATTCGAAAATATTTTTGACCCGACTTTTGGTCCACGTATCTCGGGGTTACTTGGTGATAGAAACCCCAAATTTGGAGATGTTGTAGTGCTAGTTCTTCTGTGTTAGCATACCAAATTTGGGGTTTCTAAAACTAAGTGACCCCGAGATACGTGGACCCAAAGTCGGGTCGCAAAATGTCAAGCACTTTACTGGAGCAGAGAATGACATTTTGCGACCCGAATTTGGGGCCACATATCTCGGGGCCACTTATAGCTAGAAACCCCAAATTTGGTATGCAAACACAGTAGAACTAGCACTACAACATCTCCAAATTTTGGGTTTCTATCACCAGGTAACCCCAAAATACATGGACCCAAAGTCGGGTCGCAAAATATTTTCGAATCCGGTTGAAATAGTATCAACATGATTCGAAATTATTTCAACTGAATTTGAAACTATTTCAACCGGATTCGAAAATATTTTGGTCCCGACTTTGGGGCCACGTATCTCGGGGCCACTTATAGCTAGAAACCCCAAATTTGGTATGCAAACACAGTAGAACTAGCATTAAAACGGGGTTACTTGGTGATAGAAACCCCAAATTGGGGGTTATTGTAGTGCTAGTTGTAATGTGTTTGCATACCAAATATTTTGGGGTTTCTAGCTATAAGTGGCCCCGCGATATGTGGCCTCAAAGTTGGGTCGCAAAATTTCATTCTCTGCTGCAGAAAAGCACTTGACATATCGCCCATATCTGGGGTCACTTGGTGCTAGGAACCCCATAACTTGTGGCAGGTGACGTGGCAAGTGGACAATCCACAACTTGGTCACGTGGCAGGTCACGTGGCACTCGTGGCCGGTCACGTGGCACTCGTGGCCGGTCATGTGGCACTCGGACAATGACATACAGCATATGTACTTGCCTTGCGATCGACATCCATTTCACATCTTTTTTTTATGTGACAGATGTATATAAGTAAGTAACTAACCATCTTCCAAAATGTATAATTCAAATAGAAAAGATTAGAACAGAATAGAAAAAAAATATAATTTAATAGAATAAAATAGAAAGAATATGCAACCATCTTATGAAATTCGAATTTCGAATAGAATAAATTTGAATTTCGAATAGTAGGAATTAAAAAATGTAATTAATTAATTTTAACTTTGGATAGAATAGATTAGAATAGAAATAGAGAATAGACTAGAAAAACAATAGAATAGAATAGAATATAGATACTATCTATTTCATGTTTAATTTTTTTTGCAGATTACTATTTTTTACATAAGATCTCCTGCAGACTATTAGCATTTTTTTTAGCAGATCTCCTGCAGACTATTAGTATCTATTTAGTTTTCTCACCAGGTCTCCTGCAGACTATTAGCATCTATTTCTTTTTTTAGCAGATCTCCTGTAGACTATTAACAGCCATTTCACTTCTTTTTTTTTTTGCAGATCTCCTGCAGACTGTTAGAATCAATTTCATTTTTTTTTCAAAGTCGGGTCGCAAAATATTTTCGAATCCGCTTTAAATAGTATCAACATGATTCGAAATTATTTCAACCGCATTTAAAACTATTTCAACCGCATTTGAAACTATTTCAACCGGATTCAAAAATATTTTGCGACCCGACTTTGGGTCCACGTATCTCGGGGTTAGTTGGCGATAGAAACCCCAAATTTGGGGACGTTGTAGTGCTAGTTCTCCTGTGTTTGCATACCACATTTGGGGTTTCTATCACTAAGTGACCCCGAGATACGTGGACCCAAAATCGGGTCGCAAAATGTCAAACATTTCTGCAGCAGAGAATGACATTTTGCGACCCGAATTTGGGGCCACATATCTCGGGGGCCACTTGTAGCTAGAAACCCCAAATTTGGTTTGCAAACACAGTAGAACTAGCACTATAACATCTCCAAATTTGGGGTTTCTATTACTAAGTGACCCTGAGATACGTGGACCCAAATTCGGGTCGCAAAATATTTTCGAATCCGGTTGAAATAGTTTCAAATGCGGTTGAAATAATTTCGAATCCGGTAGAAATATTTTCGAATTCGGTTGAAATATTTTCGAATGCGACCGATTTTCGAATTCGGTCGAAAACAAAACGAAATCCGAAAACGAATTTAACAAATTTAACGAATCTAACTAAACGAAATGAATTAATTAACGAATTAAAACGAAACGAAACGAAACAAATTTTTTCCTTTTGCACATGTCTAATCACTTCCTCCTGCCTGTGTAAACATTACACAGGCAGAGGAAGCATTTGATTCGCTGGGAGCGATCGCGAGGGGGTGGCCAGAATCGAATGGCGGCCCCCTCATCACGGATCGCTCCCGAAGCGATCCCGGCCGCTCACTGTACCGGAGGGGGGTCCGATTGGACCCCCCACCCATACGAAGGCAGGCACGTACAGGTACGTGATTGTGCCTGTCCGTGCCATTCTGCCGACACATATTTACAGTGGGCGGTCGTTAAGTGGTTAAGCAATTCGTTATTTTGGAAGCCTACATAGGCATTTCTGTGACAACACTGTTTCAATATGTAACTGGAATATTCTTGTTTTACTTTTGAAAATTCAATAAAAATCTTTATTGGAAAAAAAACAAAGTGTTATTTCAATTACATAAACACAGGTAAACTGAATATAAGCCTGGTGGGCAGAACACTGAGCGGTGTTTGATCGCTCAGTTCTCACCCTTAGAGCCGGCGGAAGACAGATGCAGCATCATCCTAGGTAATTATGATTCTTCAAAAAAAAAAAATTCACAAACTTCTCTTTTAATTCTCATCAACTGTGTACTGCTTTAGACAGCAAAATTTGATTAGTCGATGTGGCTTCCTGCATTTTGTACTAATATACAATCATAGCCGAAATTGTTGGCACCCCAGAAATTTTTCCAGAAAATCAAGTATTTCTCACAGAAGTATTGCAGTAACACATGTTTTGCTATACACATGTTTATTCCCTTTGTGTGTATTGGAACCAAACAAAAAACGGGAGGAAAAAAAGCAAATTGGACATAATGTCACACAAAACTCCAAAAATGGGCTGGTCAAAATTCTTGCCACCCTTTCAAAATTGTGGATAAATAAGATTTTTTTAGGATGTGATGCTCCTTTAAACTCACCTGGGGCAAGTAACAGGTGTGGGCAATATGAAAATCACACCTGAAAGCAGATAAATAGGAGAGAAGTTCACTCAGTCTTTGCATTGTGTGTCTGTGTGTGCCACACTAAGCATGGACAACAGAAAGAGGAGAAGAGAACTGTCTGAGGACTTAAAAACCAAAATTGTGGAAAAATATCAACAATCTCAAGGTTACAAGTCCATCTCCAGAGATCTAAATTTGCATTTGTCCACAGTGCGCAACATTATCAAAAAGTTTGCAACCCATGGCACTGTAGCTAATCTCTCTGGGCGTGGACGGAAGAGAAAAAATTGATGAAAGGTGGCAACGCAGGATAGTCCAGATGGTGGATAAGCAGCCCCAAACAAGTTCCAAAGAAATTCAAGCTGTCCTGCAGGCTCAGGGAGCATCAGTGTCAGCCCGAACTATCCTTCGACATTCAAATGAAATGAAACGCTATGGCAGGAGACCCAGGAGGACCCCACTGCTGACACAGAGACATAAAAAAGCAAGACTACAGTTTGCCAAAATGTACTTGAGTAAGCCAAAATCCTTCTGGGAAAATGTCTTGTGGACAGATGAGACCAAGATAGAGCTTTTTGGTAAAGCACATCATTCTACTGTTTACCGAAAACAGAAAGAGGCCTACAAAGAAAAGAACACAGTACCTACAGTGAAATATGGTGGAGGTTCAATTATGTTTTTGGGTTGTTTTGCTGCCTCTGGCACTGGGTGCCTTGAATGTGTGCAAGGCATCATGAAATCTGAGGATTACCAAAGGATTTTGGGTCGCACTGTAGAGCCCAGTGTCAGAAAGCTGGGTTTGCGTCCGAGATCTTGGGTCTTCCAGCAGGACAATGACCCCAAACATACGTCAAAAAGCACCCAGAAATGGATGGCAACAAAGTGCTGGAGAGTTCTAAAGTGGCCAGCAATGAGTCCAGATCTAAATCCCATTGAACACCTGTGGAGAGATCTTAAAATTGCTGTTGGGAAAAGGTGCCCTTCCAATAAGAGAGACCTGGAGCAGTTTGCAAAGGAAGAGTGGTCCAAAATTCCGGGTGAGAGGTGTAAGAAGCTCATTGATGGTTATAGGAAGCGACTGATTTCAGTTATTTTTTCCAAAGGGTGTGCAACCAAATATTAAGTTAAGGGTGCCAAGAATTTTGACCAGCCCATTTTTGGAGTTTTGTGTGACATTATGTCCAATTTGCTTTTTTTCCTTCCTTTTTTTTTGTTTTGTTCCAATACACACAAAGGGAATAAACATGTGTATAGCAAAACACATGTTACTGCAATACTTTTCTGTGAGAAATACTTCTGGGGTGCCAACAATTTCGGCTATGACTGTATATATTTTTTTTATATTTGTATAATGTTTAATATTTTTTTAATAAATATAAATATTTTATATTCGTTTTCTAATCTTTTAGGCCCCTTTCGCACGAACGGCATAATCGGGTCCACCTGTCAGTTTTTTAGGCAAACCCAATCGGACCATCTTTTGCCTTCTATGGAGCTGGGAATGAAAACGGACATGTGTCTATTTACACCCGCTGACATCCGATCCTATCTGCTAAAAACAGAGGGATGGGGGATTCGTTCCCCATTAGTCTAGTGGAATCGCATGACAGTCAAATCTAAACGTACAGGCAGCATAAGCGGAGCAGACAAAGACCTGTCCTATGCCTGCTGACGTAGTTTGTCCGTGTGAAACATCCCTAAATGTGATGGCTGCTAGATATGTGCGGTTTGTTTGGTTCCGAATTAATATTCTGACAAATTTTTCGTTATTCGGAGATTCGGATATATCCGAATACCCACATTACAATAAAATATTTTTTTTACCGAATGCTCCGAATGACGTAATGAAATTCATCTGAATTTCAGAAATTCGGACTGAAATTCTAATCAAATTTTACATTGAACTCCCGTCAATCAAAGACTGTGTGTGTGTTATTAGTACCATTTCGAAATAATGCTGTTTTTGTTAAGTCAAAGGTGATTTAAAGAGTCATTGAAATCATTTGATGAAGGTTTTTCTTCTATTTGTTCACTTTGCTGCATTAAAATTGAAAACAATATAACATTTTCCTTTCGACCGATTCGAAAAATGTATCGATTTCAACGTTTCGAATCGAAAAAAATCAGTAAATTCTAAGAAAATTAGAAAATTCCAAATATGAATTCCGAATACAAATTGAACGAATCAACCGAATTGAATCAAACAAAATAACTAGATTAACGAATCAAAACGAAACTAAACAAATGTTTTCGTCATGCACATGTCTAATGGCTGCATTTGTTTTTCTTTATTTTGACCTGGTGATCTGGCCAGCAATACATTTCCTGCCTCTGGGTGTCTCCCCTCTGGATAGAAGGAGATACTTAAGACAGCAGCATTGTCAATCTGGGGAGTGAGGTTAGATGCACTAGCAGATTTGAATGGACTTGACTAGCAAATTATAGCCAAACTCCAGGTAACACTTTAAACACTTCAGCCCCGGAAGAATTGGCTGCCGAATGACAGGCCAATTTATTGTGATTCGGCACTGCGTTGCTTTAACTGACAATTGCGCGGTCATGCGACGCTTTACCCACACAAAATTTATGTCCTTTTTTTCCCACAAATAGAGCTTTCTTTTGGTGGTATTTGATCATCTCTGCGATTTTTTTTTTTTGCGCTATAAACAAAAAAAGAGCGACAATTTTGAAAAAAACACAATATTTTGTACTTTTTGCTATTATAAATATCCCAAATTTATTAAAAAAAAGCAAAATTTTTCTCAGTTTAGGCTGATATGTATTCTTCCACATATTTTTGGTAATAAAAATCGCAATAAGCGTATATTGATTGGTTTGCGCATAAGTTATAGCGTCTACAAAATAGGGGATAGATATATAGCATTTTTATTAGTATTATTTTTTTTACTAGTAATTAGGGATGAGCCGAACACCCCCCGGTTTGGTTCGCAGCAGAATATGCCTGGGGGGCGTGTATAGTATGCCTGTAAAGCAGCGCTTGTTTCCCTTACTTAGAACTGTCCCTGCACAAAGTGTAATTTCTGAAGGAAAAAAAATAATTTAAAAGCACTCGCGGCTATTAATGAATTGTCGGCTCCCGGCAATACAGAGAAAAGTCATTGATAAAAAAATAAAATGTGTGGGGGTCCCCCCAAATTCAATTACCAGGCCCTTCAGGTCTGGCATGGATTTTAAGGGGAACTCCAGCCCAAATAAAAAAAAAATGGCGTGGAGTTCCCCCAAAAATCCATACCAGACCCTTTATCCGAGCAGGCAACCTGGCAGGCCGCAGGAAAAGAGGGGGGACGAGAGAGCGCCCCCCCTCCTGAACCGTACCAGGCCACATGCCCTCAACATGGGGAGGATGTCCCCATGTTGATGGGGACAAGGGCCTCATCCCCACAACCCTTGCCTGGTGGTTGTGGGGGTCTGCGGGCAGGAATCTGGAAGACCCCTTTAACAAACATTGTACCCCTACCATTTTACAAAGAAAGTGTAAAAAAAATGTAAAAAAAACACAGACACCTTGGAAAAGTCCTTTATTAAAAATAAAAAAATAAAAAACCCATTCCAGTGACACCAATGACGTAGGTGTAAGGCTGAGCGGACCTTATGGGGAACGTGAGAAGGGGCGGGTCTATTCATTTATTTACACTGCGGAGGAAGTTTCCCATCAGGTCCGGTCAGCCAATGACGTAGGCGGGGTATAAGATACGAGGGTGCCCCCGCCCCCTCGTACCTCAGACCCCGCCTACGTCATTGGCTGAGCGGACCTGATGGGGAACTTCCTCCGCAGTGTAGGTCCGCTCAGCCAATGACGTTTCGTGTGGAGTGCAGAATGCAGCGCTGGACATCGGATTGCCGCAGGACACTGGATTACATCGCTGGAATGGGTTTTTTATTTTTTATAAAGGACTTTTTTCAACGGTGTCTGTGTGTTTTTTTTATATTTTTTTTACACTTTCTTTGTGAAATGGTAGGGGTACAATGTACCCCTTACCAATTCACATAGGGGGGCCGGGATCTGGGGGTCCCCTTTGTTAAAGGGGTCTTCCAGATTCCGATAAGCTCCCTGCCCGCAGACCCCCACAACCATCGGGCAAGGGTTGTGGGGATGAGGCCCTTGTCCCCATCAACATAGGGACATGGTGCTTTGAGGGGTCACAGACCCCCAAAGCATCCTCCCCATGTTGAGGACATGTGGCCTGGTACGGTTCAGGAGGGGGGGCGCTCTCTCCTCCCCCCTCTTTTCCTGCGGCCTGCCAGGTTGCGTGCTCGGATAAAGGGTGTGGTATGGATTTTTGGGGGAACTCCACGCCATTTTTATTATTTTTTTGGGGTGGAGTCCCCCTTAAAATCCATACCAGACCTGAAGGGCCTGGTAATTGAATTTGGGGGGACCCCCACGCATTTTTTTTTTTAATCAAGGACTTCTCTCTGTATTGCCGGGAGCCGACAATTCATTATAGCCACGAGTGCTTTTAAATTACTTTTTTTCCTTCAGTAATGACACTTTGTGCAGGGACAGTTCTAAGCATGGGAAACAAGCGCTGCTTTACAGGCATACTATACACGCCCCCAGGTACGAAATTTAAAGGAATATTTCACTTTTATTGTTTCACTTTAAGCATTATTAAACTCACTGCTCCCGAAAAAACGGGCGTTTAAAAAAAAAAAAAATTGCATTGATACATGTCCCCTGGGGCAGGACCCGGGTCCCCAAACACTTTTTATGACAGTAACTTGCATATAATGCCGTGTACACACGACCGTTTTTCTCGTCGAAAAAATGAAATTTTTTCCTTTTGATGAGAAAAACGATAGTCTGTGGGCATTTTGTCATTTTTCCCGACGGGAAAAACTGAATTAAAAACGACGAGAAAAATTAGAACATGCTCTAATTTTTCTCGTAGTTTTTCTCGACATTTTTTTCCGCGGCAGTTTTCCCATAGGGAAACACTGCCGCGGAGCCAACAGACGGTCGTTTTTCTCGACAAAAGAAAAAATGACGTGAAAAACGACCGTGTGTGGGGAACAAGCCGTTCCCTCGTTTTTAATGTCATTATTCACGTCGCTTTTTTAACCGCCGTGAATAATGATCGTGTGTACGCGGCATTAGCCTTTAAAATTAGCACTTTAGATTTCTCCCATAGACTTTGACAGGGTGTTCCTCGGCTTTTCGAATTTGCCGCGAACACCCAAATTGTTCGCTGTTCGGCGAACGTGCGAACAGGCAATGTTTGAGTCAAACATGAGTTTGACTTGAACTCGAAGCTCATCCCTAGTTAATATGCAAGTTATTGTCATAAAAAGTGTTTGGGGACCTGGGTCCTGCCCCAGGGGACATTTATCAATGCAAAAAAAGTTTTAAAAACTGACATTTTTTTTTTGGGAGCAGTGATTTTAATAATGCTTAAAGTGAAACAATAAAAGTGAAATATTCCTTTAAATTTCGTACCTGGGGGGTGTCTATAGTATGCCTGTAAAGTGGCGCATTTTTTCCGTGTTTAGAATAGTCCCTGCATAAAATGACATTTCTAAAGGAAAAAAAAGTCATTTAAAACTACTCGCGGCTGTAATGAATTGTCGGGTCCCGGCAATGCAGATAAAAGTCATTGAAAATAACGTCATGGGTCCCCCCCCCCAGTCCATTACTAGGCCCTTTAGGTCTGGTATGAATATTTAAGGGGAACCCCGAACCAAAAAAAAAAAAAAAAATTGTGTGGGGGTCCCCCCAAATTCCATACCAGGCTCTTTAGGTCTGGTATGGATATTAAGGGAAACCATGCGCCATTTTTTTTTAAACTGGCGTAGGTGTCCCCCTTAAATTCCATACCAGACCCTTCAGGTCTGGTATGGATTTTAATTGGAACCCCATGCCAAAATAAAAAAAATGGCATGCGGGTCCCCTCAAAAATCCATGCCAGACCCTTATCAGAGCGCGCAACCTGGCAGGCCGCAGGAAAAGAGGGGGGACGAGAGAGCGCCCCATGCCCTCAACATGGGGAGGATGGGGAGGATGTCCCCATGTTGATGGGGACAAGGGCCTTATCCCCACAATCCTTGCCCAGTGGTTGTGGGGGTGTGCGGGCGGGGGGCTTATCGGAATCTGGAAGCCCCCTTTAACAAAGGGGACCCCCAGATCCTGGCCCCCCTATGTGAATTGGTAACCTTACCATTTCACAAAAAAAGTGTCAAAAATGGTAAAAAAAACACAGTAGACAGCTTGGGACAAGTCCTTTATTAAAAAAGAAAAAAAAAATTCCAGCGATGTAATCCATTTTCGACCCGGGATACAGAAAAACACGCTGCCAAGATCCGATTCCGCCTTCATGGGAGGCGCTTGCCGAATGACGCTACACCCGTCATGACAGCTCTTAAATAGCTGAGGGCGGGGCCACCCGTGACGTGTGCGGGTGACCTCTCCCCCCTCTGATGCAACGGGGGAATGCTGCAGGGTTACCCAGTGACATGTACGGGTGACCCGACCCCCTCTGATGCCACGGGGGTTTCCCGTGGTGTCAGAGCGGGGCGGGGTCACCCGTGATGCCACAGGGAAACCGCTGGAAACCCCCGTTACATCAGAGGGGGGCGGGGTGACCCGTACATGTCACTGGGTAACCCGCAGTGTTTCCCTGTTGCGTCACGGGTGGCCCCACCCTCAGCTATTTAAGAGCTGTCACGACGGGTGTAGTGTCATTTGACGGGGACCACCCATGGAGGCGGATCGTGATGGCTGTTTTTTTTCTCTCCGTATCCTCCGCTGTATGAATGGATGTACATCGCTGACATTTTAATTTTATTTATTTTTTATTTATTTTTTAATAAAGGACTTGTCCCAAGCTGTCTACTGTGTTGTTTACCATTTTTGACACTTTGTTTGTGAAATTGTAGGGGTGCAATATACCCCGTTACCAATTCACATGGGGGGGGTGGGACCTGGGGGTCCCCTTTCTTAAAGGGGGGGTCCAGATTCCGATAAGCTCCCCGTCCGCATACCCCCACAACCACCGGGCAAGGGTTGTGGGGATGAGGCCCTTGTCCCCATTAACATGGGGATATCCTCCCCATGTTGAGGGCATGTGGCCTGGTATGGTTCAGGAGGGGGGGCGCTCTCTCATCCCCCTCTTTTCCTGCGGCCTGCCAGTTTGCGTGCTCGGATAAGGGTCTGGTATGGATTTTTGGGGGGACCCCCACGCCACTCCCCTTAATCGGTTCAATACAGGGCATTTTCACCCCAGTGGTGGTATACCTCTGCTGTTTTTATTTTTTGTGCTATAAACAAAAGAAAAGCGACAATTTTTAAGAAAAACACAATATTTTTTACTTTTTGCTATAATAAATATCACAATTTAGAAAAATAATAATAATTTTCCTCAGTTTAGGCCGAGACGTATTCTACATATTTTTGGTAAAAAAATCGCAATAAGAGTATATTGATTGGTTTGCGCAAAAGTTATAGCGTCTACAAAATAGGGGATAGAATTATGGCATTTTTTTATTTTTTTATTTATTTACTAGTAATGGCGGCGATCTGTGATTTTTATTGTGACTGCGACATTGCGGCAGACACATCAGACACTTTTGACACATTTTTGGGACCATTCGCATTTATACAGCGATCAGTGCTATAAAAAAATGCATTGATTACTGTATAATGTGACTGGCAGGTAAGGGGTTAATACTAGGGGGCGATCAAGGGGTTAAATATGTTCCCTAGGGAGTGATTATAACTGTAGGGGGAGGGGACTCACAAGAGTAGGAGACCGATCTGTGTTCCTCTGTACTGGGAACACACAACGGTCTCCTCACCTCTGACAGGACGTGGATCTGTGTGTTTACACACACAGATCCACGGCCCTGCTGTGATCACGGGCATGCGCACCGGGTCCTGAGCGATGCCGCGGGTGCGCACGCCCCCTAGATGGCCGGGAAGCCCAGGATGTCATATGACGTCCACCCAGGATGGGAGATCCCTCCTGTGGACATTATTTGACTATAGGCCGTATTGAACTGGTTAAAATCCATACCAGACCTGAAGGGTCTGGTATGGATTTTGAGGGGGACCCCTACGCCCTACCCCTACGCCACTGTACATATACATTGGCAGAATGGCACCTGGAGGCACAATCACGTACCTGTACGTGCCTGCCTTCATATGGGTGGGGGGTCCAAACGGACCCCCCTCCGGTACAGTGAGCGGTCGGGATCGCTCTGGGAACGATCCGTGATGAGGGGGTGGCCATTGGTTTCTGGCCACCCCCTCGCGATCGCTCCCAGCAAATTAAATGCTCCCTCTGCCTGTGTAATGTAAACACAGGCAGAGAGGAAGCAGCAGGAAGTGATGTCATCTCTCCTGCGGCGCCTACATATACCGGAGCGCCGTGGAGAGAAGACATCAGGTTAGTGCACAAGCAGTACACTGACACCAGGACACATAGGCACACGATCGCCCCCCCCCCCCAGTCACCCCCAGATCACCCCCCAGCCCCCAGTCACAGTGTCACCGATTGCAGTGATCATTTATTTACTGATCACTGCAATCAGTGATATTTGTAACTGTAAGACCTCATGCCCACGGACGTTTTTACAGCCGCGTTTTTGAGCGTTTTTTACAGCTTAAAAATGCCTGTCCATATTAGTCTATAGCTTCATGCCCACCTAGACGTTTTTGAGCTGCAAATAGCATAGGCGTTTTTAAGCTGTAAAAAAAACCCAGGACCAGTGCGTTCCTCGACGTCGGCGTTAGGCTTAAAAAAACGCGAAGCGTTAAACGCTAAAAAACGTGCAAAAACGCGCAAAAACGCTGCAATTGCGTTTTTGAGCTCCGACGTTTTTTGGTTTTTGTTTTTTTTTCTAAAAAAAAAAAAGGTAAAAAAATGTATACAATAACATGGACATGCGTTTTTAAGCTGTAAAAAACGCGGCTGTAAAAACGTCCGTAGGGCATGAGGCCTAAATGTGTCAGGGCAGTTAGTGTTAGTTCCCTTAGGTCCAGTGTAGCCCCCCAACCCCCCCCCAATAAAGGTTTAACCCCTTGATCACCCCCCAGGTAACCCTTTCAGCCCTTAGCACCACTGTCACTAACCGATCGTTTTTCTGATCTGTGTATTAGTGTCGGTGATGCCGCTAGGTAGTCAGTTATTTTTTTATGTTCGCCGCCAGGTTTTTATAATGTCAGGTACCCCCATATATATTACCTAATAAAGGTTTAACCCCTTGATCGCCCCCCAGGTAACCCTTTCAGCCCCTAGCACCACTGTCACTAAGCGATCATTTTTCTGATCGGTGTATTAGTGTCGGTGATGCCGCTAGGTAGTCAGTTATTTTTTTATGTTCGCCGCCAGGTTTTTATAGCATCAGGTACCCTCATATATTACCTAATAAAGGTTTAACCCCCTGATCGCCCGTAACCCTTTCACCCCCTAGCACCACTGTCACTAAGCGATTGTTTTTCTGATCGGTGTATAAAGCCTCGTACACACGATCAGATTTCCTATGGATTCTAATCCGATGGTTTTGTCCATCGGAAATCCGATGAAGCTGACTTCCATCAGTCTTGCCTACACACCATCAGTCAAAAAACTGACCGTTCCAAACGCGGTGACGTAAAACACTCCGATGAGCCGAGAAAAATGAAGTTCAATGCTTCTGAGCATGCGTCGACTTGATTCTGAGCATGCGTGGGTTTTTTAACCGATGGACTTGCCCATAGACGATCGGAATTTGCTATCGGTTTTTGATCCATCGGAAAAATTTAAAACATGTTCTATTTTTTAAAACCGATGGAAAAAAGACAGATGGGTCCCATACACGATCGGTTTGTCTGATGAAAACAATCCATCGGACGGTTTTCATCGGTTAAACCGATCGTGTGTACAGGGCTTTAGTGTCGGTGATGCCGCTAGGTAGTCAGTTATTTTTTTATGTTCGCCGCCAGGTTTTTATAACATCAGGTACCCCCATATATTACCTAATGAAGGTTTAACCCCTTGATCGCCCCCCAGGTAACCCTTTCAGCCCCTAGCACCACTGTCTCTAAGCGATAGTTTTTCTGATCGGTGTATTAGTGTCGGTGATGCCGCTAGGTAGTCAGTTATTTTTTTATGTTCGCCGCCAGGTTTTAATAGCGTCAGGTACCCCCATATATTACCTAATAAAGGTTTAACCCCCTGATTGCCCCCCAGGTAACCTTTTCACCCCCTAGCACCACTGTCACTAAGCAATCGTTTTTCTGATCAGTGTATTAGTGTCGGTGATGCCGCTAGGTAGTCAGTTATTTTTTTATGTTCGCCGCCAGGTTTTTATAGCGTCGGGTACCCCCATATATTACCTAATAAAGGTTTAACCCCTTGATTGCCCCCCCAGGTAACCCTTTCACCCCCTTTTGCCAGTGTCACTAAGCGATCGTTTTTCTGATCGCTGTATTAGTTATGCTGGTGCCGCTAGGTAGTCAGTTATTTTTTTAGGTTCGTCGCCAGGTTTTTATAGCGTCAGGTATCCCCATATATTACCTAATAAAGGTTTTAACCCTCTGATTGCCCCTAGTTAACCCTTTCACCAGTGATTCGCCGCCAGGTTTTTATAGCGTCAGGTATCCCCATATATTACCTAATAAAGGTTTTAACCCCCTGATTGCCCCTAGTTAACCCTTTCACCAGTGATCACCGTATAAGTGTTACAGGTGACGCTGGTTAGTTAGTTTGCTTTGTATAGTGTCAGGGCACCCGCATATAACCCAATAAAGGTTTAACCCCCTTATCGCCCGGCGAGTGATATCAATTAGGTTTTAGCATCAGAGAGGGTCTGCGTCGCCCCAGGCAGCGTCAGGTTAGTGCCAGTAGTGGTATAGTATCTGATCAGATCTATACTAGCGTCCCCAGCGGTTTAGGGTTCCCAAAAACGCAGTGTTAGCGGGATCAGCCCAGATACCTGCTAGCACCTGCGTTTTGCCCCTCCGTCCAGCCCAGGCCACCCAAGTGCAGTATCGATCGATCACTGTCACTTACAAAACACAACACACATAACTGCAGCGTTCCCAGAGACAGGCCTGATCCCTGCGACTCCAGTGCTGTAGGAGGTGATTTCACCACCGAAGCATGGGGGCAGCAGGGGCGGAGAAGCGATTTTGCTCCTAATGCTGCGTACATACGGTCAAAATTCCGACGGAGGCTTGGCCGTGGAAAAGTCTGACCATGTGTACGCGGCATAACTTTTGCGGGATGATGCCCTCATGCTTCGGCATATATAAATGGTGAATGTATGCCCATCATTAGAAGTGGGTGAATGAAGGGAGGTATTCTAATGGTGGGCATACCCACCGATCAATCTCTTTTTTTCGTTCAGCCAACAGGCTGCATGAAAAAAAAGATTACAATACATGTCCAACAAGGACCAGCAACATACTGGTATGTTGCTGGACTTTGAATGGTTATACCAGAATGATGCCTGCGGGTTTAGGTATCATCTTGGTATCATTCTTTTCAGTCAGCGGCCGGCTTTCATGTAAAAGCAATCCTAGCGGCTAATTAGCCTCTGGACTGCTTTTACAGTGGAATGTCCCCCCCACGGATATAAAAAGCGCCATTGGGAAATTGGGAAAGCATTTTATCACACCGATCTTGGTGTGGTCAGATGCTTTGAGGGCAGAGGAAAGATCTAGGGTCTAATAGACCCCATTTTTTTCAAAAAAAGAGTACCTGTCACTACCTATAGCTATCATAGGGGATATTTAAATTCCCTGAGATAACAATAAAAAAGAATTAAAAAAAAAATATGAAGGGAACAGTTTAAAAATAAAATAAAAAAGTAAAATTAATAATAAAAAAAAAGCACCCCTGTCCCGCCCTGCTTTTGCGCAAAGGCGAACGCAAGCGTCGGTCTGGCGTCATATGTAAACAGCAATTGCATCATGCATGTGAGGTATCATCGCGAAGGTCAGATCAAGGGCAGTAATTTTAGCAGTAGACCTCCTCTGTGAATCTAATGTGGTAACTTGTAAAGGCTTTTAAAAATTTATGTAGTTTGTCGCCACTGCGCGTTTGTGCGAAATTTTAAAGCATGTCGTGTTTGGTATCCATGTACTCGGCCTAAGATCATATTTTTTATTTCATCAAACATTTGGGCAATATAGTGTGTTTTAGTGCATTAAAATTAAAAAAAGTGTATTTTTTCCCCAAAATATGCGTTTGAAAAATCGCTGCGCAAATACTGTGTGGAAAAAAAATGCAACACCCACCATTTTAATCTGTAGGGCCTTTGCTTTAAAAAATATATAATGTTTGGGGGTTCAACGTAATTTTCTTGCCAAAAAACAAATATGATTTCATGTAAACAAAAAGTGTCAGAAAGGGCTTTGTCTTCAAGTGGTTAGAAGAGTGGATGTAAGCTTCCTAATGTTGTGTATAAAATGCCAGGACAGTTCAAAACCCCCCCCCAAATTACCCCATTTTGGAAAGTAGACACCCCAAGCTATTTGCTGAGAGGCATGTCGAGTCCATGGAATATTTTATATGTTGACACAAGTTGCGGAAAAAACACAATTCTTTTTTTATTTTTTATTTTTTTGGACAAAGTTGTCACTAAATGATAGATTGCTCAAACATGCCGTGGGCATATGTGGAATTACACCCCAAAATACATTCTGTTGCTTCTCCTGAGTACGGGGATACCACATGTGTGAGACTTTTTGGGAGCTTAGCCGCGTACGGGACCCCAAAAACCAAGCACCGCCTTCAGGCTTTCTAAGGGTGTAAATTTTTGATTTCACTCCTCACTGCCTATCACAGTTTTGGAGGCCATGGAATGCCCAGATGGCACAAAACCCCCCAAATGACCCCATTTTGGAAAGTAGACACCCCAAGCTATTTGCTGAGAGGTATGGTGAGTATTTTGCAGATCACGCTTTTTGTCACAAAGTTTTGAAAATTTAAAAAAAGAAAAAAAATATATTTTCTTTCTTCATTTTCAAAAACAAATGAGAGCTGTAAAATACTCACCATGCCTCTCAGCAAATAGCTTGGGATGTCTACTTTCCAAAATGGGGTCATTTGGGGGGGTTTTGTGCTATTTTGGCATTTTATGGCCTTCGAAACTGTTATAGGTAGTGAGGAGTGAAATCAAAAATTTGTGCCCTTAGAAATCCTGAAGGTGGTGCTTGGTTTTCGGGGTCCCGTACGCGGCTAGGCTCCTAAAAAGTCCCACACATGTGGTATCCCCGTACTCAGGAGAAGCAGCAAAATGTATTTTGGGGTGCAATTCCACATATGCCCTGGCATGTGTGAGCAATATATCATTTAGTGACAACTTTTTGTATTTTTTTTTGTCATTATTCAATCACTTGGGACAAAAAAAAATATTCAATGGGCTCAACATGCCTCTCAGCAATTTCCTTGGGGTGTCTACTTTCCAAAATGGGGTCATTTGAGGGGGTTTTGTGCTATTTTGGCATTTTATGGCCTTCGAAACTGTGATAGGTAGTGAGGAGTGAAATCAAAAATTTGCGCCCTTAGAAATCCTGATAGGTTTGTCTCGACCTACTAACTGCCACTTTTTCTGAACAGCTTGGTCTGCTAAAGGAAGTTGAAAATAACAGACTTACTGGCAGGATCAACACATGGAAATAAAGGAAAAAGCCTAAAAAAGGAAAACAAATGCAGCTATCACATATAAAGACTGGTAAGCTGCAATATATATTTTTTTGTTTTGGGATTAATACAACTTTACCTGCTTGCCGATAAGCCGCCATCATTATACAGCGGCAGGTTGGCGCGGTTGCGTAGGTGTACGTCATCCGCTTTTAGAAGTATAGGGGTTGCGCACGCGACGCCGGTGCCAATGCGCCTGGCCGGCGGCCTCAATGTCCGCCGGCGACCCGTGATTGCTTTTTAGAGAGCCAGAACGGGGATCTTTCAATGTAAACAGACAGATCCCTGTTCTGTCAAGGAAGTAGTGAGAGTCCTGCTGTTCCTAGTAATCAGGAACAGTGATCTCTTTTTGCTCCCTGTCAGTCAGTCCCCCCCCACAGTTAGAAACACCTCCCTAGGGAACAATTAACCCCTTGATTGCCCCTAGTGTTAACCCCTTCCCTGCCAGTGACATTTATGCAGTAATCCGTGGCTATTTTTAGCTCTGATCGCTGTAGAAATGTCACTGGTCCCAAAAAGTGTCCGTTCTGTCTGCCGCAATCCCGCTAAAAATCGCTGATCACCACCATTACTAGTAAAAAATACATTTATAATAAAAATACCATACATCTATCCCCTATTTTGTAGACGCTATAACTTTTGTGAAAATCAAACAATATATGCTTATTGCAATTATTTTTTTAACAAAAATATAAAGAAGAATACATATTGGCTTAAACTGATGAAGAAATTAGTTTTTTGGGGTTTTTTTACACATTTTTTTGGATATTTTTTATAGCAAAAAGTAAAAAAAAAAAAATTTTTAATTGTCGCTCTTTTTTTGTTTATAGCGCAAAAAAAAAAAAACGCAGAGGTGATCAAATGCCACCAAAAGAAAGCTCTATTTGTGGGAAAATAAAGACATAAATTTTGTTTTTGTAGAACGTTGCATGACCGCGCAATTTTCAGTTAAAGCGACGCAGTGCCGTTTCACAAAAAAAGGCCTGGTCATTATGGGGGCACATCCATCCCGGGCTCTTGGGGCTGAAAGATGAAAACTAGTTTAATAGTTATTAGCAATGGCAGCGACTCCAATTGTTAATTTCCTTTTTCCATTTTTTATTTTTTATTTTTTTGGATGTGGCTAATTATTAGACATGTGCACACTGAAATATTTAGTTTCGGAATTTTGTTTTCGTCCGAAAAATAAATTTAGTTACTCCCGAAATTCGTTTTTATTTATTTCGTTTTTTGTTAGAAATTGCATTCATCCGAAAATCCGAATTAATTAGGGTCGAATCTATCATTGAAGGAAGGCTTATGGTGTCTGTCGAATGTTCAAAGAAGATTCGACGGAGCAGCGAAACTGTACGACACCGCAATCTTACATTTCCGGTCGAAGGTTCCACCTACAAGCTATAGTAGAATTATAATGTTGTATGACTAGTAATAATTATATTTATTAATTATTATTACTAGTCAACCAACATTAGAATTTTTCTATAGCCTATGGGCAGATGCATTTGACCGGAAATGTACGATTGCAGCGTCGTACAGTTTAGCTGCTCCGTCGAATCTTCTTAGAGCTTTCGACAGACACCATAAGCCTTCAAAGACAGATTCGACGTTTGTATGTTTTTCGATGCTTTGTCAAATCTTCGTCGTCCATGTTGAATTGTCAAGTTAGTTCTAGCTATTTTACTGCTCCTCCTCTTTGGTTACAATCAGCCAATAACATTCATCATCATCATCATTATTTTTATTTTACTTCCCCCACCCAATTCCAACAGCAATCTTTTCTCTCTGTCAAATCTTTTCCCTCTTTAATGTTGAATCTTTTCTATCTTTAATGTTGAATCTTTTCTCTTTATAATGTCGAATCTTTTCTCTCTATAATGTCGAATCTTTTCTCTCTATATTGTCGAATCTTTTCTCTCTATGTCGACTCTTTTCTTTCTATGTAGAATAATCTTGGACTAATAGAGTTAAGGTTAGGCACATTCAACCACAGGTTCGATACACACAGATTGTTATTGTCAGCATCATGTCGAATCTCCTACCTATATCGAACTGTTGTCACAACGAAAACAAAAATAAAGCATTTGTTTATGTCGGATCTTTTGGTTTTTTCGGATTCTGTGCTTTCGTTTTCGTTTCCTAAAATGATAACGAAAATACCTGAAATTCAGACGAAAATGCATTCGGACGAAAACGAATGCACATGTCTACTAATTATTAATTAGACAAATTATTGTGCAATTGTATACTATATAGTGTATGTATACATGTATATTGAAAACATTTATAAGAAATAATACAATTATTGACACTGAGCCCAGAAGTGCAGATGGATAATGGCCCTGAATATCCATTTTAAACTACAGAATTGCCCTGATAACCTTATCTCTCCAGGAGAATCTCTTATAGGGCTCTCAAGTATATGAGTACAGTATAGCAGTGGGTAGAGACAATTACATTTTTCTTAGACCCTTATATTATATGAAGTAGACATGAAGTTGCACTATAGGAACATGGATAGGACTTAAAAGCGAATTTTCTAAATTCACTATACTGATAGGTAGACATGTGCACTGCCGAAAAAGTTGTTAAAGCGGAAGTAAACCCATCCATAAAACAGCTACCTTTCCGGCATGTGCCGGAAATGTAACACTCCCATTGGTTGTGCTCTCAACCAAACTGTCAAACCATCCAATGGCTGGTGTCATAACTGATCACATGTGCAGCAGCATGGCAGTTGTAGATTAAACAGAGGCCAAGATGGCAGCTTCCTTGGCTGAAAACGATAGGAGGGTTTACTTACACTTTAATTTTTTTTTGTAAATTAGAAAATCCAAAAATAAGAAAGAATTTCCAAAAATTCGAAAGAATAACTAACTAAGAACGAACTATTAAATTATAGGTATTGGAATTTCCTTTCAAATTTGGCTGTTAGTGAATGTAACAAACACAAATTTATCTGAAGTTATGAATTATCTGAAATAACGAATGCTGCATTTAAACAAATGGATCGGAACTAATTAATAATAAATAATAATAAAAAGGTTTTATTATTATTTTATTGTTAATTATTATTATTAATTTGTTACATTCCATTTGTTTAGATACGACATTTGTTTTTTTGGATAATTTGTAACTTCGGATAAATTGGTATTCGTTACATTCACTAACAGCCAATTTTGAAAGAAAATTGCAATACCTATGTTATTTAATAGTTAGTAATAGTTCATTTATTATTAGTTAGTTATTATTTCAGATTTTTCGAATTTACGAATATTTGGAAAAATTTGTTAAACGGGTTTTCGTTAATTGGGATATTTCCGAATTAATTAATTTTGTGGAAATTCGTTAAAGAAAGAATTTAAAACAAAACTAATTGCACATGTCTACTGATAGGAATATGTAGTCCTTGGTGCAAACTTTTGCATTAAATAGCTTTAGTGTTAGGGTTGGGGTTATTATTATTATTATTATTCACGATTTATATAGTGCCAACAGTTTATGGGAACAGGGTTTTGGGAAGAGTAAGTGCGAGGGTTGCTGAACCTTGGTTCACATCTATGCATGTGCTGTTGAGGCGTTTTCCCTCACATTTCTGATTTTCTTTTTTTAATGTTTTTTCATGCTTCCTGCATTTTTTCTTTTGGTAGATGGAGTTGTTAAACACAAAACCCTACCAAAAATGCATCAAAAATGCATGTATGTACGATTTTGATGTGGTTCTATTGAAGTCTATGAAGACAAAAAATGCACTGTTCTGCACGTAAAAAAAGTCCCTGAAAATTCACATTTTCGCAGTTTCCTGCAATGCGTTGTTTGTAAACGGCACCCATAGGAAATAATGTTCAATGGATTGTAGTGCATTTCTGCAGATCTGCAAATGCACTAAAAAATGCATAGACGTGAGCCTAGCATCACTCTGAGCAGCAGGAGATATTTACTTAACAGAAAAATGTGTATATCCAGGGCGCTCCAAGCATTTGAATCCTGACAGATAAGGTCTGTGTTGGAGAGGGTAGCAAATCTTCACACACTTTAGGCAGCACTCAGGGAGACTAGCAATCTCTAATGGAAACAGAAAAACAAACAAGGCGCCTCTAAGTGCAGAAGTATAAAACTTTTAATATCCCCTAAAAGGGTTAAAAACACTTACAAGATAGTGAATGAAACAGGCATGTAGCAGGTAAGTGCGTCCAGGAGTTATTCCAGTGGCAGGGCAGTCCCAGTCTGTGATGGTAAAGCTTCCAGGAAGTCCACGAGATAACAGCTGATTGTGCTGTAAATGTTCAGAGGACACAGTAACGCTGGAGCCTGGGGATGATGTCAGAGAAAGCGAGACAGAAACCAGCATGGAATACAAACAGGAAGTGGACAGGAAGTGTGTCATAGAGGCGGGACGCGTTTCGGAACAGTTCATTGGTTCCTTCTTCAGCCAGTGACGATGGTTCCATAAGGGCTAGACTTCTTATAGTCTATGTGTTGTAATGGGGGCGGGACTTGTGGACGTCAATCAAATAATAAGCAACACAGTGTTTTAGCAGCAGAACGCTGCCAAATGACTTCACACTGTTTACACTCACAAATAAAAATAAAAATAATAATAAATATAATAATAATAATATTATTTATTCTTCGTCGTCACTTAGAATCAGCCTTTTGTTGTCCCTGTACAGCAGAGCTCAGATTGGAAAAAGCAGCACAGCCACTTAACTGAGCTGTAGTGCTCATATGTTAACAAGGAACATGCTGGAGTGTACAGAGAGTGTGAGTGTGAGATTCGGAGGGGGCGTGGCTGGATATGGTCGTGTGAAGACAACAGAGGTAGGAGCTCCTGTTCCTCCGCTACCTGGATCAGTTCCACGCACAAAGAATGCACAACTGAGCGGCATGAATAGCCCGGAAACTGCGCCATAGAGAGGAGAGCAGCTGTGAGAGAAAGTGTTGCTATCTGCTGCCGCACTGCTTGGGGCAAGCTACTGGACACAGTACCGGAGAGGGAAAGAGAGACCGGAATCTGGCCTTGCAGGGGGGGAGGTACCTGACGCCCGCCGAGCTGCCCATATCGGCCGGATCTGCTGTGTATGACTGTAGGCTGCGGGCGCTTCCCCCGGAGAGATCAGCTGCGATGGGACGGGAAGCGGACCTGCAGTAGACCAGCGGACATACACCTATAAAATGAACTAAACAGGTAAAGCTGTTCGTTGCGGCTCTGTGCTCCTTGCTGCCGTGTTCCTGTCTATCTGCCGGACATCTGCAGAAAAGATTGTGACTCCTCGAGATTGTACGGGTAAAACCTTATTTTATATGTTAGTATCTAAAGAACTTTTTCCTTGCTGTCTTCTGTTTTTGCTGGAGATCTGGAGATCTGTGGAAAAGACTGTGAACCTTCTAAGCTGCACTGTTAACTCTAATCTATACAAAAACTATAAATTGGAGCACGTTCTGCTCTTGATCTTGCTTTGCTTTTTCTGCTTTTTGTTTTCTTACTGTCACTGTCGCTGGATAATTGTGGAAAAGACTGCTACTTTCTGGGACTGAACTGGTAAAACTTTACTTGAATAGTTAAAGTTAAAGCGACAACTAGAGATAATAAGGACCAGAGGTGGGGGACTTGAGTCACATGACTTGACTCAAGTCAGACTTGAGTCACCTGTTTGAGGACTTGCCACTTGCTTGACAGAATTCAATAAATGACTCGACTTGACTTTGACTTGTCACTAATGACTTGCGACTTGATTTTGACTTGGGCTATATGACTTGCAATGACTTGGCACCACTGACACTAACCGCAAGCCTCCGTCTGCCTACCTGATCAGCATGTCATGCAGACAGACGGCGGCCATTGCAGTGTTCAAAAGCCGCGCCTCCTAGTCTGTGATAGGCGGAACACTCAATTTCACAGCAGGCAGTGTTCAGCCTATCACGGACATCCTCTTATCTTTGTCTGTGTTATGAGGATGAGCGGATGTCTGTGATAGGCGGAACACTGAATGCTGGGAAATTGAGTGTTCCGCCTATCACAGACAAGGAGGAGGCGCGGCTTTTGAATACTGGAATGGCCGCTGGGATGCCGCCGATCGGGTACATGGCTGACGGGCACAGTGAGACACGGGCACAGTGAGACACGGGCACAGTGAGGCATTGGGCACGGTCTGGAGTCAGGCTCAGAGGCCAGTAGCTATAGCAGCAGAGCAGGTATTCACACAGGTCACCCTGGCTGATGACACGGGTTCACCTGAGGTGCGGGGTCTAAGCACTGACCGGTATTCACCAGGGCTCCTAAAGGTGGAGATGGGCTTCGCTGTGTGTCAGTGCCAGGTCGCGGTCCTCAGATTAGCCCCACCAGGGGGTGAGCAAGCCGGGGTCCAGAAACAGATAACACAGGTAGGGATGAAGCAGAAGCGTAGTCGGGGACGAGCCAAAAGTCGGTAACAGATAGTTGCAGGTTGGGATTCAGCAGAAGCGTAGTCAGGGACGAGCCAAAAGTCGGTAGTGAGTGGTGGCAAAGATGCGGTCAGCAGCAGTAGACAGGAGCAAGATATTGGCTGGTGAACACGCAATATTCTGGCAACCAGGAAGTGCAGGGACACGCCTTAAATCAGGAAGTTCCTGGGAGGAGCAAAGGGTTCAAGGTTCAAGGCAAACAAGATTCAAGACAAGAAAGATCATTCAAGGAATTGTCTAATGTACTATACAAGGAGCTGTCCAGCATTCCAGGTGGCTCAGCAAGTAGAGTCACCACCAGACACACTAGAGGTCCCTGGTTCAAGCCCAGGTCCTAACAGAAGCATGGGCACAGTAAGACACGGGCACAGTGAGGCATTGGGCACAGTGAAGCATGGGCACAGTGAGACACGGGCACAGTGAAGCATGGACACAGTGAAGCATGACACAGTGAGGCATGGGCACAGTGAAGCATGGGCACAGTGAGGCGTGAGGCACAATGAGGCATGGGCACATAACCAATATTATTTATTGTCATCCCTCCTATTATTTTTATACAGTATGGGGTAGATCAGTATTTTGACTTGATTTGTGACTTGACCAAAATAAATGACTTGACTTGACTTGCTTGACTTCTAGCAGGGACTCGACTTGACTTGCTTGCTTTTCGTCACAGTAACTTGAGACTTGCTTGTGACTTGCACATGTGTGACTTACTCCCATGTCTGATAAGGACTAATATAAATCAGGGCATGCTCTGCTTTTGCTCTGCTGCTTTCTGTTTCTGGCTGTTGCTCGATATCTGGGGATAACTGTGGATAAGACTGTGACTCCACTGAGCCATACTGTTAATCATTGAACTTTACACCACTCCCCACTCCTACATATACCTTACAACCATACAATGGATATTGTCACCAGTTTTTTTTTTATAATCAAGATTTTTATTTTATTGTAAGCTTCGAACATTTTACATTTCCATTCAACATTGTACATTTACATAAGAACAAATGAGCATTGCAAGACAGAGCCAAGTACAAAATTATCTTATTGGAATAATAATAATAATATCCCCCCTCCCCACGCCCCCCCCCCCCCCCCCACCAAGAGAAAGGAAAGAAGAGAGAGAGAAAAAATAAAAAAAAATAAAAAAGAGGAAAAAGGGAAAAAGAAAACATATAATTCCCTCTCCCCCCCTCCCTCAGCACCATCCCTGGCTGCGGTGGAGTAAGCCTACTCTGTCCCCACTCACTCCTTCCCTTCTACTTATCTCGTGTGTTATCCTACTGTGTTCTTATTTGTCCCTTGGGCAGTGCTCCCTCTTGCTTCCAAAGAGGCCACTAATGGCCATGGTGTCTATTATTTTTATGTGGGGGGAAAAACAAACAAAAAAAAAGAAGAAGAAAATATATGTATTTATTTGTGCCTCGTGTTTAGGTATTAATTACCCATAGTTGTGTATAGCGGGCCCCCTGGCCTAATTCCCCAGTTTGAGAAAGAACAAACAAATTTTAGAAAAAAAACAAAAAACAAAACGTGTTTATTTATTGATTCCCCTCTACCAGTGCCTCTTCAAGCCCTGTACACACGATCGGATAACCTATGGATTTTCGTCCGATGGATTTGACTATCGGAAATCCGATGAAACTGTTTTTCATCAGTCTTGGCCACACACCATCAGTCAAAAAACCGACCGTTCCAAACGTGGTGACGTAAAACACTCTGATGAGCCGAGAAAAATGAAGTTTAATGCTTCTGAGCATGTGTCGACTTGATTCTGAGCATGCGTGGGTTTTTTAACCGATGGACTTGCCCATAGACGATCGGAAATTACCATCGGTTTTTGATCCATCGGAAAATTTTAAAACAAGTTCTATTTTTTCCATCCGATGGAAAAAAGACCGATGGGTACCATACACGATCGGTTTGTCTGATGAAAACCATCCATCGGACGGTTTTCATCAGTTAAACCGATCGTGTGTACGGGGCTTAAGAGGCCACTAATGGCCATGGTGTTTAAATATAAATGATTATACCTTGTGATATCTTCACCCGTGTTTACGTTCAGGCGATCTTCCCCCCCGACCTACTCTTCCCCCAATTTTAAGTGGCAAACCCGTATTCCCCAGGGGAATAAAATGAAAAATTGTGATGTCCTCACAGTGATCATGTACACTCCCTATCCTAATATTACTTCCATTCCCTCTTCTCCTGTGTGTGGCTTACTCCTTATCCTCCCCCCCCTCCCAGCCCTCCCCTCTCCGCCCCAGCACGACTCAACTCCCTCTCTCTCTCTCCTATTTAGGGGCAGACATCTCACTCCACCCCATCAACGCAGTCAGACTTTATTAGGGAGGTCGATGAGAGAGAGCGGGAGGGGAGAAGGAGGAAAGGGAAAAAAACAAAAAAACGATATCAATCCTGGTCAAGGTTCATGATCCGGTTCTTTATACTTATGTAGCTTAACCCATAAGCAACTATACTGGGGTCTTTATAAATGCACTACGCCCCCTGCTTTCCCCCTCCATATCTCCTATCCTCAGCCAATTTCATGTGCACACTGTATCCAGCCTGCCCAAGTTCTCTCAAATTCCCCTTTTTTGTCCTTCACTACTTGAGTCCACCTTTCGGCTTCCATTATCCGGTTAACCTCCCTTTTCCAGTCCTCTAGTGTTGGACAGGCGGCCTGTTTCCAAAATCTAGGGATCAATAGTTTGGCTGCGTTCAATAGGTGTGGTGTAATACTCCTCCTGTAAACTTTAATGGAGCCGGGTATTCCATGGAATAGGAAGCATAGAGGAGTAAACTCCATAGGTCTAGGGGTCAACTTCTCAATCCATGGTGCGATTGATACCCAAAATGTTTTAATAATGGGGCACTCCCACCACAGGTGGAGAAATGTACCCCTTTGCTTACATCCTCTCCAACACCGTGCATCTGCCTCTGGGTACATCTGAGTTATTCTTACTGGTGTCCTGTACCACCTTGTCATAAATTTATAGGCCATCTCTTGAACGTACGAACTTATAGATGTAGAGTAAGTTGATTTAATCATTTTTTTAATTTGTTCCTCTGACAGTTCTTTATGTAATTCTCTTTCCCACTCTCTGATAAAATATGGGACTGTACTCTTTTGGGCGCCTAATATCAGTCTATACATCTGAGACAGCAGATGCCTGGCATCCCTCAAACGCACACACTGGCCCTTAAACACCGTGATTGAGTTTAATGATCTCAATAGAGGTTTCATCTTGTTAAAGAAACCTGTCATTTGATAGTACCTCCAACCTGATGTGGGTATACTCCCTAGGGCTGTAACCAGCTCTGAATAAGTTGCTAGGGTTCCCCGCGGGGCGAATTTACCACACGTGGTATCTCCATCCCGACCCCTTGCCCCCAGGAATCCCCCCCCTCCCCCGGAGGGAACCATAGGAATCCCTCCAATGGGGCTAGGGGGAACACCTGGGGGGGAATACTCTCCTGTTTTATTCAACTTATCCCATATTAACAAAGAGTTCCAAGTCAGGGGAGATGTCCATTTCGAAAGTCCTCTCGACGTACTCGGGATCCAAGGGGCCCCTGCAAGATTCCTCCCAGCTATTGTTTTTTCTAGTGGGACCCACATTTTATTAGAGGAATCATGGCACCAGTTCAAAATTCGAACCAGCAACATTGCCTTATAGTACACTGATATATCTGGCAGCCCCATTCCTCCCTCTGCCTTGCTTCTACGCAGGATGTCATATGCCAACCTTGGTCGTTTATCATTCCACACGAATGCTACAAAAGCCTTCCGTATCTGTTTAAAAAAGATTTCTGGTAATTTAATCGGAACTGTGTGTAGTATATAGATAATTCTAGGTAATATACACATTTTAATGGCACTTACTCTTCCAAACCATGTTAGGTATTGTCCTGTCCATTTCTTTAAGTCCCCCACTGTCCTGGTAATTAGGGATGCATAATTAAGGTCATATAATATTTTTTGATTTGCGGTAATATGTACCCCCAGAAAGAACAAGGAATCCTTCTTCCATGCAAAGGGGTACGTCCTCCTCAATATCTTTGCCATCTCTTGGGGTACATAGCTAGGTAAAAGTATTGATTTTTCTAAATTAATTTTAAAGTTAGATAGGTGCCCATATCTGTCCACTTCCTGCATAAGAGCTGTTAAGGAGGTCTGTGGTGTCGAAAGATACAATAATAGGTCGTCAGCATAAGCCGATACTTTATGTTCCACATCCCCAATACCTATCCCTGATATCTCCCCGTTACTTCTGATCTTGCAAAGAAATGGTTCTAATATTATAGCAAATATTAATGGTGAAAGTGGGCACCCCTGTCTTGTCCCGTTTCGTATGTTAAGATAATCCTGATACTGTACCATTTACTTTGACCCTTGCTCTTGGGTTTGCATAAAGGGCCATTATCCATCCCATCATGCGGTCACCCAGGCCCACCCCCCTCAAGACTTCACTCATAAAGCCCCAGTTCACCCTATCGAAAGCCTTTTCAGCATCCATTGATAGAACGATCCTTGGGGCTTTCTCTGGGCCATATTTCATCCAATGAAGAAGATGAAGTGCCCTGATGGTGCTATCCCTTGCCTCACGTCCTTTCATAAAACCTGTCTGATCTGGATGCACTAGCCCCCCGATATGTTCTTGCAATCGTAGTGCTAGGATTTTGGCCAACAGTTTAGTATCCGAGTTGAGCAGAGAAATAGGCCTGTAATTGGCACAACACTGTGGATCTTTCCCTTCCTTTGGGAGTACAGTAATGTACGCCAACAGGGCTTCTGATGGCAACGGATTAGTCGCACTAATTGTATTAAAGTAATTACATAATGGTCTTATCAACTCAGAAGAAAACTTTTTATAGTAAATATTTGTCAAGCCATCTGGGCCAGGGCTTTTCCCTTTCGGCAAGGCTGCTATTACTCTGCTCAACTCTTCAACTGTAATTGGATGTTCCATTTCTGCTGTAACTATCTCCGATAGGGTGGGCACTGGGCATTGATGATTCCTTAATATATTCTCGTATCTCCTCCCTTCTTTGGTCCTCCCTATTTTCTATTTGTGAAGTCTCGGGTGTCTGGATATTATATAGTGTTTCATAGAATCTATGAAATTCTTTTGCTATGGCCTGGGTTTCCACTATCTTTTTGTTTCGACTTAACAGGTTATGGACATGTCTAGATTCTTGTTGCTTTTTAAGTTGTTTAGCCAGTAACCGACCACATTTGTTCCCTTGCTCATAGAACCTATAAGCAAAGTATCTGCATTTGTTATTAATTTTTCAATCTAGACATTGTGCAAGTTCTGCTCAAAGGTTCTCTAGTTGTTGGCTCTCTAAGGGGTCAAGGTTTTTTTTTATGCTTAATCTCCAGTACATTGATTTTCTCTAATAAATCTGTCACTTCCTTCCTTCTTTCCTTCTTGATGTGAGCCCCATAAGCTATTAGTTCTCCTCTTATAACCATTTTATGAGCCTCCCACACTGCCTGATCTGACACCTCACCTGGTGTATTCCTCTCAAAATAGTCCCTTATTTTGACTGACAGTTCCTCGGTTATCTTTTTGTTATCTAATATTGATTCGTTCAGTCTCCACGTCCGTTCTATATAGCCAGGCTGGGTCGGAGAGAGTGTTAACGTTATTGGGGCGTGATCTGAGAGGGCTATGGACTCAATGGTGCAATTTCGAACCTTTTCTAAATAGAATTGATCTACCATAAATACATCAATACGCGAGTACATTTTATGTGTTTTAGAGTAATAGCTGTAATCCTTTACTCCATTGTGCATTACCCGCCAACTATCAACCAGATGTTGAGTGCGTAGAAGTTGTTTTAAATGCTTTAGAGCTCTAAAGGATAGAGATGTTTTCTTTGATGTTGTGTCCAAACTTGGGTCCAGCACAATATTGAAGTCTCCGCCCCAGATCAAACAGCCTTCCCTAAATGTCTCCAGCATCTTCAACATTTTAGTAACAAAGTTAATTGTCCCTATGTTTGGTGCGTAAATCGCAGCAAATGTGTATCGCTGGCTATGTATTTTACCTTTAACAAATAAAAAGCGACCTTCTCTGTCAGCTTGTACAGACTTCAATACCCATGGGCAAGTTTTCTTGAAAGCAATTGTAACCCCCCTTGCTCTAGCAATAGGCGATGTTGCATGGTACCAGTAATTGAACGTGTGTCCAGGCATAACAGGTATAGACCCCTCCCTAAAATGCGTTTCTTGTAAAAACGCTATATCCACAGCATAATGATGCAGTTCATGCCAAAGATGGCCCCTTTTATGCTGTGAACACAGTCCCCTCACATTATAAGATATAATTTTTAATGGTATAGCCATCTCTCAAAATACCAGCCATATCTTGTACTCCTTGCCCTTGACCAGAAAGAGAAGAAAGAAAGAAAAAAAAAAGACAAAAAAAAAACAAATACAAGAAAAACTCTATTGCATCCCCTCCCTCCCCTCCCCCCTTCCCCAGAGATACTCCAAGTATATCTCCCCCTCGGAGCGTCCCAGCTAACTGGTAGAGGGGTCTGCGCACACGCCCTGTGCCCAGACCCCTCCACCCCCTCACTGATACCAGTTCAACCAATCCCATTATATCGGGACCGTCCTAAAAGACCAGGATATCCCTGAGTTCCCCACTCCTATTCCCTCCGCCCCAGACACTATTCTCTTATATTCGCCCAATATCTAAGTCTTTTAATTGTACCATCCAGAAAACTTTTTTAAGATTAAGGTGCCCCATATATCCTACCCCCATACTGTAACTCTTTATACTGGCATAAACCCTTTTTTCCCCCCGTAACAAAAATTTGTTTCCTCCACATGCACATATTTACATATACAGTATGTTTAACATATACTGGAGGCCGTGGCCCATCTCCCCCCTTATATCTATTCACCAGGGTTTTTGATCCCAAAGCCCCCGGAGGAGGAAAAAAAAACCCTGCCCCTTCTTAGGCCATCTCGTCTTTTATGTGGATCTATGTCTCCCTTAACGATTTCTGCGTTGGCCCCTAGTGGAAACTTTTTGCCACTGTTCAGGCCTCTGTACTGGTATCCCAACTTTGTGTGTCCTCCAGTCTATAAATTCTACTAATGGGAGATCCAATGTTTCAACAAAAAACTGCAAATCGTCTTTAGTCTGTAAAGTTGCTGTTCTGCCATTCCTAGAGGCCGTCAAACTAAATGGAAACCCCCAGCGATAATAAACCCCCTTTGAACGCATGGCTTCCAATAGGGGCCGAACTGCTCGGCGTTGGTACAAAGTCCTGCGTGTTAAATCTGTGAAAAACTAGAAGAACCCCCTTGGGAGGTGGGACTTTAAAAGTGACTGACAACACTCAGAGGTATATTGAAAAATATATAAATTTAATCAACGAGTATAAAGACATAATTACAAAGACAGTTTCTTATTAAAATACATGAATTAAATACAGATTCACAAAAAACTGTTTGTATTCAAAAAAGAAAGAAAGAACATAACGTTTTGTAGTCCGACCCGACAGCTGTTTCGGTTACCCTTCTTCGGGGGATTTGTGGACATTAAAATCGGGAGTTGTCTATAAAAAGACAGATTCCATTAAATACATGATGCTATTGTGTATATATATGCATAAAATTGTTTATACAAATAGATAAAACGTCACACATGTATATGAAAATAAGTAAATAATAATTTTTGCTTACAAATATTTCCAAAAGTAGTTCGATATTCCATGCGAGAATAGGGCACGTGTGTCGCCGTGTATATGGAGCGAGAGAGAAAAAAGAAACGCACCACAGAAAAAGGCTGGAGCAGGGTCCAAAAATAAACTTTCATACGAAGGTCCCCAAATGGTGACAGACGATGGAGCTAGAAAAGACTCTAAATAAAGAGTCTAGGTTTCTGCAAAACATATATGGACAGCCCTTAGTATTAATTAATATCCTCATTTATTGGAGCTTAAGCCAAAAAGATGTAACAAATTATCCTCAAAAACCTACCAGTAAACCTTCATTTCGAGTAGACAAGAAGAAAAACAGCAACTCCTATCAATTCAAGAAAGAATCTCTCTCATATCTGAGAGATTGCATAAATTATGCATTCCTCTGGCAGTAGAGTGAGTTGTATGAAGTGTGGCTATCTTCTAATTGTTGAGGGAAATACTGTAAAAAGAAAGAGAAACAAAAAGGAGGGTAAAGGTGCAAATAAGCACCATTGGCAACCACTTAAATAAGAGGATAGTGATGTCCTAAATACCTAAAAGAGTCTAACCATATGAATGAGAGTATATACCTGTGTAGCTCCTCCAGACTGTAAACTGGTACCGTGTCCTGTGCCCGTGCAAATCTCCGTTTGGTGAGATGGGCTTTAAATGGCGTCTTGATAAGCCGCCACAGCTGTGTGAGCGGACGGCGCAGGAAGCCGGCGTATGGTGACGTCAATACGCATGGCGTCGCTTGAGTGTAAAACACTCTAAAGCGAAACCAAAAGAGCCGTGAGCGGAAGTGTATGTCCGCATAGAAACGCCGACACCGGAAACACCTAACACGGTCAACGTCCAGAGACTGCAACAGGACGCAGATGGTGTATTCCATCTATAGAGCCTCAGATCTAAAACTGTCATAGTCAAATAAAACAAAAAGAATAGGTGGGAAAAGTAATCCCTTAAAACAGGCACAGGATCATGTTACCTAAAGAGGGACCCCCCGCACATTAAATGCCAAGCGCGGTCTCAATACGACAGCAATCGGCAGATAAGTAGCGCCGACGCATGTGTGCAAAAAAGAAATTATTTTGCATCAAAAAAAGGGGGAAAAAAAATTGTAACAAGAGGCCAAAATGAATTGGTCATCCAGACAATTAACCCCCTACGTGCGTCGTGCAGAAAGCAATGGACCCCGCAGGCCCAACACAAAAGACACACATCAACCCATAACGCATACAATATCGAAAAAATATACCATATAACATATATCATACTAGACATACTCAAAACTTTGATGTATAGCAATAATCATAATAATGATGAATATATACTCTCTTCTATTCTTCCCAACCACCAGAGGAGAAACCCTCCAAAAAGGGACGATAACTAATATGTTCATTTAACCCGGGTGGCAGGGTGGCATTCAGAGTAAAAATCCATTTTGTTTCTCTCTGCAAGAGAGTTCTATTCCAGTCTCCTCCTCTATTATTTGGATGGATCCTATCCAAGATTAAAAATTTTATTCTTGGAATTTTACTGTTATGAATATCTCTAATATGTCGTCCTAGGGGGAGATCTGGGTCACATTTTTTCATACAGGTGATGTGTCTAGCCGCTCTTTTAAAGAATGGCTGTTTAGTTTTGCCAATGTAGAAAGAACCACATTGGCATGAGAGCAAATATACAACTCCTTCCGTTTTGCAGTTGGCAAAGTGAATTGCCTTGAAGACTTTTACATTGGGTAGTATTGCTTTGTTGTCAATATTCATATACTGACATAAATTGCAGCCGCCACATCGATATGTACCTGGTCGCCTACAAGGATCAACACGGAATTCACCTGTGTACTCACTCTGTATTAAATTGTCCCTTATTGAATTTGCTCTACGGTAGGTGATTAGAGGTTTAGCTGGCACAAATGGAGCCAATGATGGATCAATTTTTAAAAGATGCCAATATTTGGAAATGATCCTCCTAATCTGATCACTCTGTTTGTTGAATTTGGTAATGATACGTACATCATTTGGATAAGATTTATCGAGCCTATTGATCAGTTCTTTTTTTGTCAAGAGTTGGTCTCTAGATTTAAGAGTAGCCCTTCTGAATGATTTTTTGAGACTACTGAGGGAATATCCTCGTATCAGAAGGCGATCTCTTAAGGCATTTGCCTCTCTCTGAAAGGTAGCATCACTTGTGCAGTTCCTGCGTAGTCGCAAATATTGCCCAAATGGTATTGATCTCACAAGAGGTGCCGGGTGTGCACTTTCGGCATGAAGTATGGAATTGCACGCCGTATCTTTGCGATACAAAGCACTTGATAATTTACCATTCGTGTCCTTCAGTATAGTAATGTCTAAAAAGTTGATAGACACGTCACTGTAGGTCATGGTAAATTTTAAATTGTAAGAGTTGTCATTCATAGCATCTAGGCATGACAACAACAATTCCGGAGTGCCTACCCACACAATGAAGATATCGTCAATGTAACGACTCCAGTTGACAATCGATTCAGTAAGTGGTAAAAGTGTTTCTTCAGATAAGAAATTTTGCTCCCACTCCCCCAGGTACAAATTAGCGTAAGAAGGGGCACAACAAGTCCCCATAGCAACGCCTTGTACCTGGAGGTAGTGGGACCCATCAAAAGAAAATGCATTACAAGTAAGAATATGCTCAAGTGCAGAGAGCAAAAATCGATCAAAAGCACGATTGTCCCGATGGGACTGGGACAAAATATGTCTGATAACCCCAATGCCCCGCTGGTGTGTTAAATCTGGGTACAATGATAAATTCGTATCATCAAGGGAAATTTCAGGACTACTGCGGGCCATTTTCATAATAGTTTCCTTTACTGCATATTTGTGTAATCTACATATGACATCCCTAGGTTTCTCTATACTCTGAGTAATGTGCGTGGGGACTCGATGTACCCGATCTATCTCAATACATTCAGGCGCAGAGGCCCCCATAATCTGACCAAATACTTTTTAAACTACTGAGGCTAATTCGGCCGTTTGGATTGTTTCGGGTAACCCTTTTATACGGATATTCTGCCTTCTGTCTCTATTCTCATAATAGTCCAATTGATCCTTGTATGAGTTTAGGGCATCCTCATGTTCTTTAATAGAGTCTTGAACCTCCGCCACTACCTGTACCATTACCTCCTGGCTCTCTTCCACACTTTCCACCCTATGCCCCAGTGCCCGTGTGTCTTCTCTGAGGTCATCTACCGCTTGCTGACAAGACTGCTCCACCGCACTAATTAGCTGCTGTATGTCAGTCTTTGTAGGAAGGGCCCTCAGTAGTTCCCGAATTTCCCTGATTTCCATCGCTGCATCCCCCCCCTGGCACCGGTGTCTGCTTCTCCCCCTCTTCCAGTGGGGGGCTTGTGGGTTTTATGACCCGTGGATTCAATTTCTCTCCTTGTGTTCCAAAGCTATGACTGGGACCCGCCATTGCTTGGTTCTCCTCCCCCGTTGCCAAGTCCTCTTCCAATGTCGGGGTTCCTCTCTCCACTACTACCGGATTCCCCCTATTAGGAATATTGTTAATCCATTTGAGGGTTTGGGGGGGCTATCTTGGACAGTTTCTGCCCTTTCTATATTGGGGCTCCCTTCTTCATGCATCAAGCAGCCTTGCCCCCACACTGCAATTTCTTTTCCCTCGCTCGGAGGGGGGGGTATTGTTCTACATTAGGGGGGTCCCTCTCTGGAAACTTCCTCCCCCGTCCTATTGTCGGCGATCCCCTTCCATACTCTGCACGGGCCCGTCCAGCTGCTTGGACACCGCAACTTGGTGTCAGGGACTTACGATCCGATCGCTTTCCACTATCTCCCTTAGTGTCCATAGCCCCACGTCCCCTCTCTTCCTGTTTTCCTATATGCAGTCCCCGCTCTGCCCGGGGGGACATATAAGCTCGTATCCCTCCTGTCTCATTCCAGCTTCCCTTAGCCGGCTGCTGCGCAGCTTGTCGGCGTGTAGTCATTGCTGGTGTCGATGTTTCAGAAGCAGCAGTCCAATAAGGGGGGCACCAATATCCCACAGAGATAATGTATATAGATTATTAAATGGACAGGGGAGGGGGGGGGGGAAATAGTAGCACTAATTTGACTATTATGGCTTTACAGTCTCTTTCACCTCATATTTCTCCCCCTTCTCATTACTCAGCCTTTACGGACTGTCGTCCCTCAGTAAATCGCTCAGATCAGCAAAATTTTGCAAAAGATAGGTTGGTAAAAGTCTATTTAGGAAGTTGGTTAAATTCTGTACTGTTTAGAAGTCTTTGATAGTGTACACTTTCCAGTATTCAATATTCAATACTCAATGAAGCAGTTCAATGTAGCCCTATATCAGCATAGCAGAGCAATATAACTGTGTAACGGTGCAGCGGTGTCAAGTAGTTGTAGCCGTGTAGCTAGTAGCAGGAATAAGGCACACATGACATAATTGGAAGTTCTCCCAAAAGGGCTCAGAAATCAGATAGATTTTTCTATTTTTCAGTAGTGTTGAGCGAACCCGAACTGTAAAGTTCGAGTCCGTACCGAACTTTAGCTTTTTCCCGAACCCGAACCCGGACTTTGCGCAAAAGTCCGGGTTCGGGTTCGGCAATCTAATTACGCATTTAGAAATGCTTCAGGGGCCAGCCAATCACCTTTTGATTAGCTGGTGTGCCCTTAGAGGCCATCATAGCCATGCCTACTAATGGCATGGCTGTGATTGGTCAGTGCAACATGTGACCCAGCTTCTATATAAGCTAGAGGCACACAGCACACACGTCACTCTGCTTCAGAATAGATAGGGAGAGGATCTAGTCTGCTGCTGCTGCTTTTAGGGAGAGATAGAAAAATACATGAGGTAGTCCTGATTCTGCATTCTGAGGGAAAAGATAGAGAGATAGTGTAGTGTAGGGCCAGGTTCCTGTGTTGGTGCTTTCAGGGAGAGAGAATATTATATAGGAGTCCAGATTCAGAGAATAAAATCAGCGATCTGCATAGGTTTACCTGTTTGTGTTGCAGTGCAGTCTTTTTACACTGCCATGAGCCCAGTGTCAGAGAAAATCTAACTTTTAGGGGGAAAAAAAAGGCACTTTATTGTGCTCTTTTCCAAAAGACCCATAGGGCAAAAAAAATAAAAAAATTGCATTTTATTTTGCTCGTGCAAAAAAAAGACCCGTTTAGGGCAAAAAAAAATAAAAAATTTGCACTTTAATGTACGCTTGCAAAAAGAGCCAATCAGGGCCACAAAAAATAGTTTGCAGTGTGTTATACATATGTGGAGGTGTGTGAAATAAACAATTTCTATATAGTTTTCTCCTACTGTGCTATACTAAAAAACAACATTTTTTTTGAATAGCATTTTCTGCAGTTCTGTAGCTGTGCGATTCAGCGGTTACGTACTGTGGGTGTGTTCTGCTCTTCCAAAAAAACGCCGTTTAGGGGCACAAAAAATAGTTTGCAGTGTGTTATACATATTTGGAGGTGTGTGAAATAAACAATTTCTAAATAGTTTTCTTCTACTGTGCTATACTAAAAAAACAACATTTTTTTTGAATAGCATTTTCTGCAGTTCTGTAGCTGTGCGATTCAGCGGTTACGTACTGTGGGTGTGTTCTGCTCTTCCAAAAAACGCTGTTTAGGGGCACAAAAAATAGTTTGCAGTGTGTTATACATATTTGGAGGTGTGTGAAATAAACAATTTCTATATAGTTTTCTCCTACTGTGCTATACTAAAAAAACAACATTTTTTTTGAATAGCATTTTCTGCAGTTCTGTAGCTGTGCGATTCAGCGGTTACGTACTGTGGGTGTGTTCTGCTCTTCCAAAAAACACCGTTTAGGGGCACAAAAAATTGTTTGCAGTGTGTTATACATATTTGGAGGTGTGTGAAATAAACAATTTCTATATAGTTTTCTCCTACTGTGCTATACTAAAAAAACAACATTTTTTTTGAATAGCATTTTCTGCAGTTCTGTAGCTGTGCGATTCAGCGGTTACGTACTGTGGGTGTGTTCTGCTCTTCCAAAAACACCCATTTAGGGCAACATCCTAAATTTGGAAAATATTAGGAGAAGGTCAAAGGGACGTGGTGGCCCCGGTCGTGGTGCTGCTGGTGGAGCTCCTGTTGCAGGGAGAGGACGTGGTGGATCTGTGCCAGATACACGTACAAGTGAAACACCTTCCTCAGGTGCGAGTAGGCGACTGAGCCTGCGGCGGTATTTTGTCGCGCCTAATGAGGCTGTACGAATGTTTAGGCCAGGACAAGTACAGGCGATAGTAGATTGGGTTGCTGACAGTGCCTCGGGTTCCTTCACATTGTCTCCCACCCACTCTTCTGATGAAAGATCAGAGTTGGCACCTGAAACCCATGTCCATCAGTCTTTCACCTCACCCCCTTGCAAATCAGCCAAGCAGTCTGAGCCCCAAATCATGCAGCAGTCTCTTCTGCTTTTCGATGACTCTGTTAGCAGGGTTTCCCAGGGCCATCCACCTAGCCCTGCCCCAGAAGTGGAAGAGATTTTGTACAAAGCTTTTCCACATTTCAGCCATGCTAACCCTGCCTTCTGAGGTGCTGCCGGTGCCCCGGCTGCGTTGACGACCTCTTCCTCCTCCTCTGCCTTCGCCTTGTGCTTCCACCGTACGCCCGCTGTCAGGTGGGAATGCCACCAGCAGCGCGTCTACCAGCGTGCGCTTGTACTCGCGCATCTTACGATCCCGCTCCAGTGAGGGAATTAAGGACGGTACGTTGTCCTTGTAACGGGGATCCAGCAGGGTGGCCACCCAGTAATCAGCACCAGTTAAAATGTGGGCAACTCGGCGGTCATTGCGGAAACACTGCAGCATGTAATCGCTCATGTGTGCCAGGCTGCCCAGAGGCAAAGAAAATTCTGGGATTTTTTGGTACCTGAGGAGTTACTGTGTTAGTGGTTAGCCCATACACCCCTAGAATTTTGCTACTCTGTTTAGAGTTAATTCACCTACTATTTTGTATTATACATATGGTCATTGATTGGGTATTCATTGCAGATGCCTGCTCCTTTGTCCACCAGAAGGAGGGGGGAGGTTAAGGCATCACCTGCGTTTGTTTACCCTAATTGCCAACAGCATATATCCATGACCACTGCCTGCAGATCACAACATGACTGCTCGCAGACCCAAAGGACACCACTACACAGACTCCTCTCTGGTTTCCAGCCCTCAACTCTTCTGCTTTACCGCAGTTTACTTTCCTACCCATATGAATCCACTCAAGGTAAATGTTACCATCATGGATACACCCTCACACTCACCATATCCCTTTCACTCCCATCATTACTTTGCTCTTTGTTTTGTTTTTGTTGTTTGTTTTGTTTTTTATTTATTTTTATTATTTTTGTTTTTATTTTTGCTTTTTCTTCCCTTTCACATTTTTTCACACACTTCTACTTCCTTCACATTTCTACACCACTTTTGTTGATACCACACTTTATTAGTCTGCATTGCCCTTAACATTCTAACCTACATTACACCATAACACCATAACACCATTAGCAACACATACCATCTATTCATTTCCACTCACCCCACTTCCATCCAAATTTTTTTATCCAACCCCATTACCTTTATATAACATTTATAGGCATGTACCGCCTTAATTCTGGGATTTTTTGGTACCTGAGGAGTTATTGTGTTAGTGGTTAGTCTATACACCCCTAGAATTTTGCTACTCTGTTTAGAGTTAATTCACCTACTATTTTGTATTGTACATATGGTCATTGATTGGGTATTCATTGCAGATGCCTGCTCCCTTGTCCACTGGAGGATGTCTACCATGTGGCTCCTTCCAAGCCCCTCGGGTTGGGCTCTTCCCCATCTGGGGGGACGGGCGCATTTGTGGGGTCCACCTCACCGCCCAGCGATCTCCAACTCATCTGGCCATGGGACCATCCATTCCACTTCAGCGGTAAATACTTCACCATTTTAGACCCATAATGGGACTTATGATGATGTTTTCAAATTTCTGAAATCATGCTATGTGTTTTATAGAGTCTACCTTCCCCCTGGTGATGACCGCTACAGAGGTCGAAACGCGCCGGGGACTCCAAAATGTTCATCAATCTGATAATCAACATTGTGTACACCCTTTGTGTAATTTTAATACAGGCTGTATTGTGGAAAATGCATTGTATCTGTTGGCCAGTTCTTTTATATGTTGTAACGCATCCTGACATCTGTACAATTATAATAAATGTATTTATTTTGCTATCCATTTGCTATTACTTTAAACCATACTATACTGCTGTTAAAAGCCCCACTGGGGAACATTTTCGTTTTGTTTTTCACATTATTTCGGGGTTCGCAGCGCATCTCTCCCATATGTGTCCCTTCCTCTAGCATACTGTTAAAACCTTATTTGCTAAAGTGATAAAATAGAGAACGCCTTGCTTCAGTCTTGCCTGTTTCCTATTTTGTCTCTGCGGCTGGATAAACTGCTGGGAAAAAACGTAACTCCCTGGGATCATACTGGTAAAATTACTATATATTAATAGTTAAAGTGACAACAAGAGCTAACGAGTTAATTAGGGCAGACTTTGCTCTTTGTATTGCTACCTCCTGGTTTTACTGGTGTGGGACTTCTATGGGAAAATCTGGGACTTCACTGGATCGCACGGTTTAAACGTTTTAACAGCTAAAGCTAAAAGCAATAACAAGCGATAGCAAGAGCTAATATAACCTTCAGCATCCCCTGTTTTTTGTATCTCTGAGCCACCTCTACGGTATGCAATCACAAAAACAGAGAAAGACAAAAACCTCACGTAAATCGGCTAAAACAGGAGAAGCTCAGGCGGAGATTGACCAATTTTTCTCAGCTACAAACAGACGCGGTTCGGGGGCTAAAATGGCGGACGTGCGAGGTCAGATAACCGGAGTCAAGACCACACAGACTGCACAGCCTGTTGACAGGGAATTAGTTGACCAGACTGTGTGGACTGCACAGAGAGAACCAAAAACGCATGTAAAGTGAATTATAATAATGTTTATTAAGATAGGTGATATATAAGTAAATACAAACAGTGCAAAACCAACCAAACAACCCACAAACAACAAATAGTTTATACAGCAAAGGGCAGTACCAGAATCTTGAACGTAAGCCAGGCTAGGGTCATACACAGCAGATCAGGAGATGGACAAAGGGGTGTTCCAGAAGCATAAACGTAGCCAGGCCAAGGTCATACACGGGGAGTCAGCAGATGAGGACAGGGAACAAACAAGACAGGGAGAGGGCGGATGGATAGGCTGCAGGGCAGGGATCCAAGGAAATCAGGTATGCAAGGTAATCAGGGGGGACAGGTCCTGGATAGGCTCAGGATGGGGATCAGAGCAGGTCAGGTGAAGTACAGGCTCAAGGAGAGGGATACCAAGGCAAAGTATGTGAGGGCTTGCCGAGTATTTATGAGACTGCAGTAATTGTCCTATGTAACACCTGGAGGTGCTGCCTGCCCCACACTGCCGGAATACACCTGCTGGTGGACGCCGGTACTACGGCCCATGGATCAGACAGTGCCACCAGCAGGTGAGATCCTTTATCATAGATACTGGTTGCAAGAAGGCACCTGCTGGTGGACACTAGTACTGCAATCCAAAGAACCAACAGCACCACCAATGGGTGAACCATTTCCTGACAGTACCCCCCCTAAAGGAGCGGCCTCCGGACGCTCCAACCAGTCTTAACTGTCCATAGTCTATGGCTTTGAGTAGCACAAAGGATGAGGGTACTTCAGGCTGGTCTTCAGGCACTTTAAACTGGACAACTGGCACATCCGGGCAGACAGCGGGCACATCCAGGCAGACAGCGGGCACATCCGGGCAGACAGCGGGCACATCTGGGCAAACAGCAGGCACATCCAGGCCGGCAGCGGGCACATCCAGGCTAGCAGTGGGAACATCCAGGCCGGCAGCGGGCACATCAAGCTGGGCAGCAGGTACGGGCACATCAAGTGGGGCAGCAGGTACGGGCACATCAAGCTGGGCAGCAGGTACGGACACATCAAGCTGGGCAGCAGAAAGGGCACATTGGGCTGGGCAGCAGACAGGAACACATCAGGCTGGGCAGCAGACAGGGGCACGTTAGGCTGGGCAGCAGACAGAAGCTCATCAGGCTGGGCAGCAGACAGAAGCTCATCAGGCTGGGCAGCAGACAGAAGCTCGTCAGGCTGGGCAGCAGACAGAAGCTCGTCAGGCTGGGCAGCAGACAGGGGCATGTCAGGCTGGGCAGCAGACAGAAGCTCATCAGGCTGGGCAGCAGACAGAAGGTCATCAGGCTGGGCAGCAGACAGAAGATCATCAGGCTGGGCAGCAGACAGAAGCTTGTCAGGCTGGACAGCAGACAGAAGCTCGTCACGCTGGGCAGCAGACAGAAGCTCATCAGGCTGGGCATCAGACAGAAGCTCATTAGGCTGGGCAGCAGACAGGGGCACGCCAGGCTGGGCAGCAGACAGGGGCACGTCAGGCTGGGCAGCAGACAGAAGCTCATCAGGCTGGGCAGCAGACAGAAGGTCATCAGGCTGGGCAGCAGACAGAAGCTCGTCAGGCTGGGCAGCAGACAGAAGCTTGTCAGGCTGGGCAGCAGACAGAAGCTCATCAGGCTGGGCATCAGACAGAAGCTCATCAGGCTGGGCAGCAGACAAGCTCATCAGACTAGGCAGAAGACATAAGCTCATCAGGCTAGGCAGCAGACAGAAGCTCATCAGGCTAGGCAGCAGACAGAAGCTCATCAGACTGGGCAGCAGACAGAAGCTTGTCAGGCTGGGCAGCAGACAGAAGCTCATCAGGCTGGGCATCAGACAGAAGCTCATCAGGCTGGGCAGCAGACAAGCTCATCAGACTAGGCAGAAGACAGAAGCTCATCAGGCTAGGCAGCAGACAGAAGCTCATCAGGCTAGGCAGCAGACAGAAGCTCATCAGACTGGGCAGCAGACAGGGGCACGTCAGGCTGGGCAGCAGACAGAAGCTCATCAGGCTGGGCAGCAGACAGAAGCTCATCAGGCTGGGCAGCAGACAGAAGCTCATCAGGCTGGGCAGCAGACAAGCTCATCAGACTAGGCAGAAGACAGAAGCTCATCAGGCTAGGCAGCAGACAGAAGCTCATCAGGCTAGGCAGCAGACAGAAGCTCATCAGGCTGGGCAGCAGACAGAAGCTCATCAGGCTGGGCAGCAGACAGAAGCTCATCAGGCTGGGCAGCAGACAGAAGCTCGTCAGGCTGGGCAGCAGACAGAAGCTTGTCAGGCTGGGCAGCAGACAGAAGCTCATCAGGCTGGACATCAGACAGAAGCTCATCAGGCTGGGCAGCAGACAAGCTCATCAGACTAGGCAGAAGACAGAAGCTCATCAGGCTAGGCAGCAGACAGAAGCTCATCAGGCTAGGCAGCAGACAGAAGCTCATCAGACAGGGCAGCAGACAGGGGCACGTCAGGCTGGGCAGCAGACAGAAGCTCATCAGGCTGGGCAGCAGACAGAAGCTCATCAGGCTGGGCAGCAGACAGAAGCTCATCAGGCTGGGCAGCAGACAAGCTCATCAGACTAGGCAGAAGACAGAAGCTCATCAGGCTAGGCAGCAGACAGAAGCTCATCAGGCTAGGCAGCAGACAGAAGCTCATCAGGCTGGGCAGCAGACAGAAGCTCATCAGGCTGGGCAGCAGACAGAAGCTCATCAGGCTAGGCAGCAGACAGAAGCTCATCAGGCTGAGCAGCAGACAGAAGCTCATCAGGCTGGGCAGCAGACAGAAGCTCATCAGGCTGGGCAGCAGACAGGGGCACGTCAGGCTGGGCAGCAGACAGGGGCACGTCAGGCTGGGCAGCAGACAGGGGCATGTCAGGCTGGGCAGCAGACAGAAGCTCATCAGGCTGGGCAGCAGACAGGGGCACGTCAGGCTGGGCAGCAGACAAGGGCACGTCAGGCTGGGCAGTAGACAGAAGCTCATCAGGCTGGGCAGCAGACAGAAGCTCATCCGGCTGGGCAGCAGACAGAGGCTCCGCAGGCTGGGAAATGGGCACCACAACCTCAGGCCAGGAAACGGGCACCACAACTTTAGGCTGGGAAACGGGCACCACAACCTCAGACCGGGACGCTGGCTCTAGCTCTTCAGGCTGGAACGCTGGCACTGGCTCTTCAGGCTGGGACACTGGCACTGGCTCTTCAGGCTGGGACGCTGGCACCTCGGGCTGGAACACTGGCACCTCGGGCTGGAACACTGGCACCTCGGGCTGGAACAGATTGGTGGGTGTGGAGGCAGGTTGGGTTAATGGCAGGATCGTTTTGGTTGGAAAAAACTTTTGCTTCTTTTTTGGCTTAGCTACTGCAGATTTATAAATAACTGGAGGAATGTAAGAAAAGGAAGTAATTGAGTGAAAAGAAGGGCTGGAATGCGTGGAGACATGTGGGAAGAGGCTGGAGGAGGTTTTTGTGGAATTGTTACAGGAGGAAGGGAAGAGGCAGGTGGATTGAAGGCAGGATAAGTGCGGCAAGTAGAGACTGGTTAATAGTACTTGGTGGGAAGCTGAGTATACTGGGCTGTAGCTGAGATTGCCATGGGCGACAGAGAGATAGATACTTGGGAAGGCAGGTATGGATCAGACAGTGCCACCAGCAGGTGAGATCCTTTATCATAGATACTGGCTGCAAGAAGGCACCTGCTGGTGGACTTTAGTACTGCAATCCATAGAACCAACAGCGCCTCCAACGGGTGAACCCTTTCCTGACACCTGTACAACCTGCACAGACTTCCTTAGCTAACAAAATAGGGGTGAACACCACCATCTCGGACTTTCAGCAGATATTGTCATTAGAAAGACGGCTCTCCTCCCAACAAGAAGATCTGCTATTAGCTCATAAGAGGGAAGACGACATAAAAATGCTAATCCAAGCACTCCCTACACGAGCAGATTTAGAGGCACTTCCTACACGAAGAGATACAGAGGCCCTCATCTGTAGGGTGGAAGAAGCACACCATAAGGAGTAACAGATTTTACATGGAGAAATACAGACAATATCAGAGCGTCTTACAGTAGATGAGGATAAAACCCACTCCTTAGAGCAACGTGTAACTACGTTAGAGAAAGACAGGATCTCTCAGACAGAAACAGCAAAAGCATTTAAATTACAATTGGAAGAATCAGAAGACCGGAGTCGCAGGAACAATGTGCGACTCTGCAGTATCACAGAAAGTATAGATCAAGAGAACCTTGGCGATAAGGTAAGGGGCATCTTTCTCCTGATATTAGGAGAGGCTGCTCCAGCTAATATGGAACTCGACAGAGTCCATAGAGCACTAGGCCCCAAACCTACAGATCCTAACCGTGCTCGAGATGTAATCTGCCGTCTCCATTACTATTCACAGAAGGAATCCATACTCAAAAAAGCATGGGAAACTGGCATAGTAGATCTAGATGGTGCACGGATTAAAATATTACCGGACTTATCGAAGGCCACACTACAGCGCAGAGCCCTACTCCGTCCAGTTCTAGAGCAGATAAAACAGACTGGCTGTACATATCGCTGGAGGTTCCCTTTTGCGGTTACAATACATAAAAATGTATCCTTCTTCACGCTAAGTTTACAGACAGACTTACCGGGACTATTTAACTTTTTGAAGATAGAACCTTTCCCCGTACCGGACTGGCGACAGTTACTCCCGCAGATGAGTGGCCGCAAGGAAGATGCACCTAAACAGGACTAAATAGAACTAAATAGAATGGAGACTTGACAGGGAATACTCTACAGACAAGATATATTAAGATAAACTAATATGGCCGGATATGCTATAGGAGGGGGGATGTGGGGAGGGGAGGGGGGTGAGAGAGGGGGGAGAGGAGAATATTATTAATTCCCTTTTCCTCTATCTTGCTTGCCCTGGTGCTTGCCCCCTCCCCTCCCCCCTTTTTTTTTTACTTTAGTATTATTATTATTTTTTTTATTTTTTTTTGTAATAGAGACTCTAAAGAATAAGTTCTGGTTTAAGGCATTAAAGCTTGGGAGATACTCTTTCCCCTAAATGATATAAGTGAAATGTACAACTTATAAAATCTATGGTAATCTATGGTAATGTTATGCCTTCCTCCCCTCTGGGCTCACACTGGGAATTAGGAGATGGAGTCTAGACAACAGTCTAGACAACAAAAAGATTCGATTTTGACTCTAAGGACTGAACAGCATAAAAATCTCCAGTGATCCAGGAATCATTGAAGAGAATTATTGAAGGGAGGAGAGACTTTCCTCCCTTGTGCGTTTTCCCTTTTTTTTTTTTTTCTCGATTGCTCTATACATTGGTTACTCTTTTTTTTTTTTTTTCTTTAGTGTTCCTCCCCCTGCGAAGGGGAATATTATTTGAAATGTTGAATAAACATGAGCTTAAGCGATAGGAGTGGGGGGCGGGGGATGGATACCATATGAGGGGAGGAGGGGGGGGAACTGTTTTTTTTTCTTCTTCCTTTTTTTTCTTTTTCCCTAGGGTGAAGGGTAATATTAACATGAGAGGATGGCCAAATATAGGAGAAGAGTTGAAGGGGATTATCACTACACGGGGGGGGGATGATATTAGATTAATATTAATATATAAACAAATTGATAGGACAGTTCATTAGAAGATTAATAGTGAGAGATGGGAAGAAGCAGAGACACAGACACAAGACATATGTAAATATAGACTTTTTTTTTATTTGCAAAAAGGGAAGAGATATATAATTCCCTTATATATTACACAAGTTACACTTTATATTTAATCACTAGGGGATGAAAAGTAGAGGGACGACACTTGGAATAAAACTACACAGTAGAAAGGGGGACAGGAGAGACTAGATCTCCCCCTACCCCCTTTTTCTCTTTTTTTCTTTTTCTTTTTTTTTTTTTTGTGAAACGCAAGAAAATAAATTGAGAGTGAGAGAGAGGATGGTGAGGGCAGTGTGGAAGTTAAGTTGGGGTCCCTTTTTTTTCTTTCCTTTTTTTTTTCTTTTCTCCCCCCCCCCCCCTCCCTTTTTATTTTCTGCTCTTCCCTTTGCCTGCGCCCCTATTTGTTTACAACTTCTTATGGCTTTCTTTCTTCCTTTTTTTTTTTTCTCTGTTTCGGTTAAATCTTTCTCCCTTCAGTGGTTACCAATTATACTATGTCTGAAACATGCTAAAGATCCCATATAATATAATAATGTCATTGTATGGTAATATTAACACCTGTTATCATAAACATGTATATAAATGTCAATTCATAAATATTTTCTTATGATGTACCTATGGGGGTGAGTAGAAAAAAAAGACATTTGAGGTAAAGGTAAAATACTGTTCACCAGATAGAAAAGGAAAAAATAAAAAAATCCCCAGAGAAGACGAGGCAGAACAGGATAGGGCAATGGGTTAAAAGCTATAACTATGGCATAGTTTTTTTTTCCAATTATTCTCTCTATTTACTTTTGTTTTTCTTTTTATCAAGTATATAGCGAGGCTAGCGGAGGATTTCGAAGGCCCACCTGCCACGGCGGGATTCAGCTACTGCCCCCCCAATAGGATAGTGCTCAAATAGCTCAAAGGAGCTAAGTGGTAAGTGGTCTCTAGGGCAGGCGCTGAAAAGCCCTCCCCGGACGACCATAGTGAATAGACCCCAGGAAGCTCTATAGATTTTGGGGTCCCTCCCCCTTCTTTTCTTTTTTTTTTTCTTCCCTTTTTTCTTTTTTTTCCCTTGCTGTCCTTTACCTTCTTTCCCTTCCCAAACCCTGCCCCCTACCCTGAGATGGATAGTATCAAGGTACTGTACTGTCATTATATGCAAGAGGACTAAATATCCTGGAAAAGAGACGTATACTTTTAAACGACCTGAGACGCTCACATATAGACGTAGCATTTATTCAGGAGACACACTTCAGAAGCAATAAAGTTCCTATCTTAAAGAACAGACACTATTAATTTGCGTACCACTCTATGAATAACTTGGCTAAAACTAAAGGAGTGTCCATATTACTATCCAGTCGACTCCCATGACTGAATCAGGACACCCTGATAGACCCAGAAGGGCGCTTTCTGTTTATTAAAGGTCATATAGGCGAAGTAAAAATTACTTTTGCATCCATATATGCTCCAAATGACCACCAGGATTTTTTCTTGGTCAAACAATGAATCGTCTCATAGAATTTCTTGAAGGCCAGTTGATCCTTGGTGTCGACTTTAATGTTCCATTACTTCCCAATGTAGACACCTCATCTGGCTCATCTTCCATCACCTCCTGTACTCGCAAACGAGTATTACAGGCTATCTATAAGGCTCAACTGATTAAAGTCTGGCGTTTACAACACTTAGACGAGAGAGACTACACGTTCTACTCCTCTCTTTATAAACTCTATTCACGTGTAGACAATTTTTTGATTCCACATACACACTTACAGGCAGTTCAAAGTACAACAATCAGCGTAAATACATGGTCAGACCATGCACCGATTGAGTTGATATATCAACTTTCAGAGCGCCCAAGCTCCAGGACCAGACTCTGGAGATTAAATGAAAGTCTCTTGCAGACCCCTGAGATAGCGGAGGATGTACAGCGTGAGATAGATCAGTACTTTCAAATCAACAAACAATCTGATTGCAAGCTGATACAGGAATCCTATGGGAAGCTCATAAGACAGTTATAAGAGGCGTCCTTATTAAACACGGTTCATGGCTTAAACACCAGCGTACGGAAAAACTTACAGCTCTCCTTCATGAAATCCATAAAACAGAAATCCAACATAAACATATAACAAACCCTACGCTTGAACAAAAACGTTTTCCCCCCGTAAACCGGTTACGGATCTATTAAGATGCCAAAGCCGCTCTACAACGATGCCGTAGATTTGTATATGAATCGGGAGATAAATGTGGGAGAATGTTAGCACGCTCAGTTAAAGAACAAATATATATATATATATATATATTCCCCAAATCATGACACCTCAAGGTCAAAAAGTGGGATTACCCAAGCAAATTACACAGGGGTTTAGAGATTTTTATTCCTCACTATATAACCTCCCAGAACAATCTTCCACGCAATCTTCCACTTAGATACAAATAGAAAACGACATTGCTTCCTCTCAACTCCCCCAGCTGCCTCCAGAGGTTAGAGAAAAACTAGAGGCGCCAATAACTTTGGACGAACTGCAGAATGCAATCAGGACCTCTAGATTAGGTAAAGCCCCAGGTCCAGACGGATTTTCAATACAATACTACAATAATTTTTTTCCAATCTTAGGCCCCCATATGGTGGAACTGTTTAATAAAGTAAGTTCGGGGCGTGGCCTGAGCGGAGACCGAGATGGACGCCTAACCTGAGAGCTCCTGTGCGACCGGGCTGATTTATCACCTTGAACGGGAGCCTACCGTCCTAAGCTTGCTATGCACAGAACCACAAGGAGCTCGTCCACCTCTCGCACCTTCAAGGACTCTCAGACCCACTCGGGGAGGAATATACCGGACATATTCCGGTCCCAAAAGACACAGGCCTCTGCGCCATTGCGGATCCTCGCACCAGCACAGGCCCAAGCCGCGGCCTCGCCTGACAGATCGCCTTCAGCCAATATGCCGGGTACATCCTCTCCCAGCTCCAGCGGGGCTCTCCCCCCCAGCCTATTTGACTTGGAGAAAGTTGCGACGGACATCAAAAACACGGTCACTGCTGCCATAGCAGACCTGAAGGCCGAAATGCTCGCGGTCGCCCACCGAGTGGATAACGTGGAGCAGACGACCCAGACGCACGCGGCGGCCATTCGCCAGGTACAGTCGGCATATGACTCCCAACTTGCCCAAGTTTTTGAGCTCCACAGACATGTGGAAGACCTGGATAACCGGGGAAGGAGGCACAATGTTAGGGTACGGGGGGTCCCCGAATCCGTAGACCCTACCGCCATACAGCAAACCGTCAGCGCTATCTTTAATGACCTGATTGAGCGCCCTGCGGACTCCCCCATTGATATGGAAAGGGCCCGCTGCGCTCTCCGCCCCATACCCCGAGATAACGAACCCCCCAGAGACATTATATGTTGTATAGTTAGCTTCCCCCTTAAGGAAGAGATTCTCCGCAAGGCGAGGGAAAGGGGACGTATTCTTTATAATGGCGCGGAGGTGAAACTGTTCCAGGACCTCTCACAGATTACCCTTCAAAACAGGAGGGCACTACGACCACTGTTAGATGCTCTGCGTGCGAGAAACATCCAGTACCGCTGGAAATTCCCGTTTGGCCTGTCTGCATCTGCGAGGGGGCGCTCTGCCCTGCTTCGCACACCGGAGGATCTTCAGGCGTTCTGTGATCAACTTGACCTGCCCGCCTTGGAACTACCGGATTGGTATTCGCTTTACTTCCCAGCGGAACCCTGGCTTCCTGTTTCGCTCCACCCGTCACCGAAAGCTGCACGCCAGAGACCGCATCACCGTAGACCTGGACCGATGTCACCGAATGCCCGTTCCTCACGCCGGGATCTGCAACAACATAGCCCCTCACCACCGCGTATGTGATTTGAGAAACCTATTGACTAATTGTCTGCTGGATAGACTGAGACCTGCAGCCCGTGAGTATGTAAGTGTTATTCACTGAACTTTCAGTCTCCCAGAGACCCCTCAAACCCTCATCTGATATAGGTATGCCATTCCCACCCCGGTCTCTTGTACCTCATAGCTGACAACCCCTTGTCCCAATGGCCCTCATGGCGACCTTCTTTCCCTGTCTGGGACTCCATACAATGCTTCTCCATCGGGAGTCACCCAATAGCTCCACAACTTGTAACCCGGCGGACGGCCTGGGGCCTGCCTTATTCAGGTGGCGGATGTGGAAAGTGTGTATCCCCGAAAAAGCTACCTATGCCTTTTTACCCCAGAGCACCTAGTTCCTCGTACACGTCCGGATCCCCCAAAGCTGGGAGGTTGCACTCAAAGTTGAAACTCTCTGTCCTCCGGAAGATATAGACGCCCTCACGACATGTCCCCGTCCTGGGAGAGGCTCCCTATGAGTGCCCAGGAGTAGGCCTGGGTTTCTGTCATTGGCCCCTACCCACACAGCTACGGAGACCCTTTCCGAGAAGGCATAAGGATCTCTCTGCAATTCGGGCCCGAACAGACTTCCCCCCTTTTGGAAACGGGAGGACTGAACTCTATATTGCCCGAAACCTCGGCCTGCAACACGAACACATCATCCCCCCCGGGACATTTCTTCCACGGACGACGATCCTAAACTCCTGCAGGCAATGTATCCTCAATCTATGTTTTATTTTTATTCCCCCAAATATTACTTTATTTTGTCTCTCATTAACATTACCAGTGCTATTATATGTCCCTTATTCGCACGTGTTTTCCCTTGACCCCCGGTTATACATATACGGTGTGCCGGGCGTCGGTCGGGCGGGGGGGGGTTTTGGGAGATGCCAAAGACCACTAAGTTCCGGGAACCCCACCCCCCCGATGCGAAGGCAGACGTCGAGATACCGTCATCCTAACACACTCTGGACTCTCCCTCCCCCACCTCTCCCCTTCTCCTCCCCTCATCCCTCCCCTTCTCCCCTCTCCACTCCTTCCCCCCTCCCCCCCCATTTCTTCCCCCCTCCCCCCACTTCCCCCCTCCCTCACTCCCTTAGTTCTCTCCTCCCTACCCCCCCTCCTTTCTCCTCACATCACTTCCCCTCCCTTCCCTTTTTTCCCCCGCATTTCCCCTCCCCTCCCCCCCCCTCCTTCCCCCCTCTCCCCCCCATCTCTCCCCCCCCTCCTCCTCACCCCCTCTCCCCTCCCCCCGTACCTCTTCTCCCCCCCCTCACCTCTTTTCCCCCTCCCCCTAATCCCCTCTTCTCCCCCTCCACCTCTATCCTCCTAGCCATCCCTTCCCCCTCTTTCCCCTCTCCTCCCCCCTCTTCCCCTCTTCCTGTCCCCACTCTCCCCAACCTGCCCCTTCCCCCGCCTCAACCCCTTGTCCCTCATTCTCCTTCCCCCCTCCCTCCCATACCTCCCCCTACCATTCCTCCCTCCCCTCCCGTCCTTGTACCCGTTGCCCTACCCCTTCCCCCCTACTCCCCCCCTCCCCCCCACCATAGAGTGGCTTAACGTAAGTCTTTGAAGAGGGTATCCTCTCCCCAGCATGCCTCACGGGCTGTGGATTTCTTGGTTGAGTTCTCCTGAATACACTTTTAAAGGTTTAATTTCTAAATAGTATGGTTCGGTTATATTGCTTTCAGCACTGCGAGCTGGAGAAGGTTATATGTGTTATGTTATGTTGATTTGTGTATTGTTCCTATGCACTTGATACTTGAACTTTCTGTAGCTTGTTCCTTATGGTAGGCTCCCCGCTACGCTTCTTGGGCTCTCGCTGTAAGCGGGATCCCTCATCCGCTCCACTTTGACCCCCGGTCCACAGCTAGGCTGTGGTTACCGCTCACACTACTACCCCCACACAGCGGTCTCACTGGGACGTAGCTGACACTCCAGATCTCCTCCTGACTCCTACAGGTGGATAGCCTAGCTAAGTCCACCTCTGTTTTTTTTTTCTCCTCTCCCATATTTATCCCCTTACATTTAGCCCTCATATCCCCCCCCTTTTTTTTTTTTTTCTCTTTCTTCTTTTTCTGCTCTGATCCTCCTGATTCTCCCTACCCCCAACTCTTCCTGAGTTTCTCACCCGTGTGTCCTCTCTCCTTACCCCTCTTCCCCTTCTGTGTGTCCTCTTCCCTTCTTTTCCTTCCCCTAGGGGAGTGACCCTCACATTCATCCTCTATAGGAAGATCCTAACCTACTTGACAACCAGACACTCATTTTCACCTCTCCCTAACTCTTCATAATGCAGAACCCCCCTAAGACTAATATCCCACTGACTCTGAAGTGTGTTTCATTGAACACAAAAGGCCTGAATGCACCTGAAAAAAGGTCACAAGTGTTAGCTTCGCTCACCAAACATAAGGCTCACTTTATCTTCCTACAGGAGACGCACTTCCGATCTGATGCTATCCCCAAACTGACTAATCACATATACCGCTATGCCCTACACGCCACTAACCCGGTGGCCAAATCTAAGGGAGTTTCGATCCTTATTTCAAAACACGCCAACTTCCTTCTGACTGACTCCCTAGTGGATCCTGAAGGCAGATTCATTTTTATTAGGGGAACATATGCAACTAAGCCTATTACACTGGCTAACATATATTGCCCTAATGAACATCAGGTCTCCTTCTTCCGCAAGACATGTGCCCTTCTGTCCTCATTCCAGAGCTGCCTGGTCCTCCTGGGAGGCGACATCAATGTGCCCTTGAACCCCCTCCTAGATACCTCCACTGCCACGACATCTCTGCCCTATAAGGCATTACGCCAAATTAAAGCCCAATTACAAACCTTGACCCTTCATGACACTTGGCGCACCCTTTATCCTTCAACCAAAGACTACACCTACTTTTCGGCCCCCCACCAGAAATACTCCAGAATTGATTTTTTTTTCTATCCCAGACCGACCTCCCCGCCCTCCAACATGCCTCCATTGAACCGATGTTCTTATCGGATCACCATCCCATCACAGTTACACTATCGTTCCCGGAAACGTACCCCAAGACTAAAGTATGGTGGTTCAACCCTTCCTGCTTGACGGATCCAACCTCATTGGAACGGATCCGCTCATGCATCAAGCTTTATTTTCAGGAGAATGCTAACCCTGACATTTCTCCAATATCCATATGGGAAGCCCACAAATGTGTGGTAAGGGGAGAACTGCTTGCCCTGAATGCACAGGCCAAAAAAGCTTATCAGGAGAAGGTGAATGCTCTTATCAAAAGGATTAGAGCACTAGAGCTGTCCCACAAACAAACGCAAGCCCAGAACACCCTTCAGGAACTAACTCAGTTCCGCACACTCCTTACAGACGAACTGGGTAAACGCACGAGAAGACGCTATATTCTTGGCCAGAGGGTCTTTTATGAACATGGCAATAAGAGTGGGCGCCTTTTAGCGCGGTCAGTCCAGAAGGTCAAGCTCTCGTCCACCATACATGCCTTACGCGATCCCCAGGGCACCCTCCTGGCCAAGAGTGAGGACATCGCGAGAGAATTCGAGTCTTTCTACCGAAGGCTCTATAACCTTCGCCCTGCCCTGCCACCCCGAGCATCGGGGGAGACGCATCAAACGCTCATCACGGACTTTCTCGCCCAATATGGCCCTAAACCCCTTTCCTCCCAACAAGCACAGTCCTTAGAGGGACAATTCTCGACAGGAGAGCTGGAGATAGCCCTGAAACAAATGAAGCTGGGCAAAAGCCCGGGCCCGGACGGGTACACCCTCCAGTACTATAAGTCATTTGCAGACATCCTTGCCCCCAACCTTTTACAGACGTTTAATGCCCTGGCCAATCCGCAAGACCGGCCTAATAGACTATTAGAGGCACACATCACAGTAATCCCTAAGGAAGGGAAGGATGCCCTCCAGGTGGCGAATTATAGGCCGATCTCACTCCTTAATGTCGATATAAAAATGTATGCCAAGATCCTTGCCAACAGGTTAATACCTCTAATCCCCGGTCTTATCTCCAATGATCAAGTGGGTTTTGTCCCGGGTAGGGAGGCGCGGGACAATACCATACGAACCCTCAACCTACATCACTGGCTCACCTCAACTAAAACACCAGGCTTTTTGCTTTCCCTTGATGCGGAGAAGGCGTTTGACAGAGTGGCCTGGGACTACATGCGAGAGGTCCTAAAAGGGGTGGGCCTGGAGGACCGCATGCTCACCTCCATAATGGCATTATACTCAAACCCCACGGCGGCGGTGAGAGTGAACGGCCACCTGTCGAACGTCTTCTCCATCAGCAATGGCACTCGCCAGGGGTGTCCCCTCTCCCCCCTGATCTACATTCTCTCCTTAGAACCCCTCTTAAACAAACTTAGAGAAAACACGGTCATTAGGGGTTTGATGGTCAAAGGCAAAGACTTTAAAGTGGCCGCCTTCGCGGATGATATCTTGCTCTCTCTCACATCCCCGCGAACCTCCCTCCCATCTCTCCTACATGACCTGGAAGCCTTTGGTACAATTTCAAACCTAAAAATTAACTACACAAAGTCCCACGCCCTGAATATCACCCTCCCACCACAGGAAGTTCTTCATTGTCAGGAATCTCTCCCATTTCATTGGGAAAAGACTGCGATCTCCTATCTTGGGATTCGGATCCCACCCTGCCTTAAAGATTTGTATGCCCTTAACTTCCACCCTGCCCTGAAAAACGCCCAAGACCACTTCTTGGAGTGGTCCTCACTGAATGTCTCGTGGTTTGGCCGAGCGGCTCTGATCAAAATGATTGTCCTGCCACGTATATTATACTTGATCCAAACCATCCCGATGCATATACCCGCAGGATTCTTTTCCTCTTATCGGAAGGCCTGCTCGGCATTTCTATGGAAAGGTTCCCCCCCTAGAATCAAATACGCCAGACTCACCTTGCCCAAGCCTAAAGGGGGTATTGCTCTCCCAGACCTGTATAAATACTATGTGGCGTGTCACCTTACGAGAATCGCGGATTGGTTCATCCACTCCCTTGAAAAGGTCTGGACTGCTATCGAAGACTCTTTCTCACCCATTCCGCTACATCTTCTCCCATGGCTATCCCCGAAACAATGGCCACAGCCTCTGACCTCACATCCTTTCATCCACACTTCCTTAACGCTTTTTAGGTGGTCCCCCTCCAGAGGTTCCCTCTCACCCACCCCAGGCCCGCTGACTACGCTGAGAGGGAATCCCGACTTTATCCCAGGCGAGTCTTCTACTTTCCTCAAACAAGAATGGCCGTATCAGGACATCCTTGCTTTACAGTTATACACTGACGGTAAGCTCGCTTCGATAGAGGACCTCAGGCTCATTTCCAACACCTCTACCTTCCCCTTTTGGACATACAGACAAATTTGTCACTTTCTATCCACACATGCAGCTCAGGGCAGTTGGACAAGACCACTTACCCCTTTTGAAACCCTCTGCTATCATAGAACCCCCCAACGGCACCTTATTTCCGTGCTCTACTACCCCCCTGACACCTGTTGAATGGACGAGAATTCACGAATACGCACACAGGGGGTCATTGAACGTTGCCATCCAGGAGAATGGGTATAAAGTGCTCACTAGATGGTATAGGACCCCAGCTCTCCTTCATAAGTTTGTTCCTTCAACCTCCAATATATGCTGGAGATGCAATACAGAGGTGGGTTCCATGATACATATTTGGTGGGAATGCTCACACATCCAACCCTTTTGGAGGGAAGTACACAGATGCATCGCCTCAATCACCACTTACACCTTGGACTTCACACCAGCACAATTTCTCCTGCATCACACTTCTCTCTCGAGGAAGGACTATTTCAAATCCCTAGCCATGCACATGGTGAATGCTGCTAGGCTGTGCATTCCCAAACACTGGCGCTCCTGTCATATACCGTCACTTAAAGAATGGTTTACGACCATCTCTAGAATTTGCGACATGGAAGAGCTGATCCACATCTCTCAAGAGAGACTGGAGAATTTCTCGACTACCTGGTCCTGTTGGTCACACTTCAAAACTACAGCTGAATACAATCAGCATGTTCCCTCGGATTAGAGTCTGTACTCTGAGGGGCTCTTTATCTCCCTCTTTCATACGGAGGTTCAAGCGAGTGGTCACTCCCCTCATCCTCACCCCCATCCTCAACCCCACCCCACCCCTTCCCCCCATTCTCGCTGTTGTCCCTTGTGCTCTGATCCATCCCCCCCCTCCCCTACCCCCCTTCAGTCCCATACCCCCTCACCATAAATAGATACTGTCCCCCCCACCCTATCCCCTTATCACCATATCTTAGACACCATCTCTTTGGTGTTGGAATCAACATGTAATGCAGCAAAGTTAGCAGGCGGTTGGAATGCGGATCAAACTAATAAAGGCTCCGGCCCATCCGCACCTTCATTCTCACTGATACAAAACTTGGAGACTATTTTACACCCGCCTGTAATGTTTGTTTAA